>JAKCOX010000010.1:22250699-22850699 GCA_022605575.1 Laterallus jamaicensis coturniculus
ACAGTAGGAAAAATCAGAGCTCGATAACAGGAAATGTTTGCAGCTGAGAGAAACCGTCTATTGCCTCTTGCTGAATGAACCAAAAATTAACTTCAAATGAATGAAAAATTGGGACAATGAACTCAAAGTTTCAAAGGTAAAGGAAAACCAAAAATATTAAGCATATTAAAACTATTAAAACCACTTTTTTTTTTTCCTTTTTATATATTCTACTCAAACCACTTACAAGAAGTCCTTCATAAAGCTATCAAACTGTATAGTGAGCTACACAGAAATAAGGAGATTAATAGCTAAAGATGATCAGATAGAGCCTGGGTGACAAACCGGAATGGGACAACAGAGATCACTTATGTATTGACTGATATGGAACTAAGTTTTTCCTCACTGGTATCTTAATTTTAACTCCACTCCAACTGTTCAAGGCAACAAGAAAACATGCCAAAACCAGATTGTTCTGATCTCTGGTAACTATTAACTGCTATCGAATTCTGATTCCTAGCCACTAGCCTTCAGAAATGAAATTATGAAACCATATCACTTAGAATGACCTCTGAAAGGGACTGTAATTTTAGATACAGAAACTCAATGAGCAAGCTGCTTATTACACAAAGAGAATGTCTGAGCTCTCACTGTTGAGCTACTATCTTAATTTCTAGTCCCCTAAACTCCTCCACCTCCACTGAGATAGCCTGTACTGCACTCTTGAACTCTTCCCTAGAAATTACTATTGGGCCCTCCAGGAACTCCTGCTAGATTTAGCACAATCTGATGACAGGGGTTATTGGAAGAATGTATGGCCAAATACCACAATCTCTGTTTTTTTCTCTAAAAATTGTAACAACCAGCATTTCTACTCCTAGTTGTAGGAGGGTGCAAAGAATAAAATTAGAAACTGGGAATACATCTATTTACTGAGGGAAAAAAACCTAACTGAGAACATTTGGCAGACAGCAGCTTAGCTTCACAAGCAAATATTTAGTTATCCGCAACTGACAAGTAAGCAGAAACACTGATTGGCTAGATTTGGTTTAAAATCTGCGCAAGTAATTTAGCATCAATGTTATAATGTTTAGTTTTCAAGTAAACAATATTGTCGTAGGAAAGCTTGTGCATAGTAGCACTATAATTTGTAGTTTTATTAACATAATTTTCTGCAATTATAAAGCACATCATCAGTCTTGGCATGTGACCAAGGTACAAGTGTAGTCACTTTACTGGGAATAAATGCAGTTGGCCAGGCAGCGTTGTAAGACTGTTACTTCATTTTTCCAACAAACAAATATTTCTTTGGCTGCCTCTTTTTTCCCACACACGCATACACTAAAACAAGCAACACTCCAGGTAGCATCTGTCCCAGTTCCAGGAAGAGAAGACAGCTTTAATACTCTTCAGAGCAAATCAGTGCAAGTTGCAACTGTTTAAGACATTATTCTGTTTAAACCAGCCCCAGTCTTTTCCATTCACTTGTTGCGAGGTAAAGGGGCATTACATCTGGTGAGCAGGGAGGAACAAGGATTTCCTGGTTCATATATCCTATTACACAGAAGAAAGTGTTGCCAATTCCAGAATTTGCATTGTGGAATACTGTCAAAGCTGGGAACCTTATGTGGTCCAGGATGTTCATATGGTGTTTCAATTATACAGATGATTAACTGATCTTTATCATAACCGTACGGTCTGAAAGTGAACTTGGGATTGCAATGTCAATTCAGTACTTAGCTGCTACTGATGAATATAATCTTAGGTTGCTTTTTATCTACCAAATCTATCTTCTAAGAAGTGTACTCAAAAATCAGCTGTAGCTCTCACAAATGCTCTTATGAGATGAGAGATGATGTCTTCCAATTTCAGAAGAATCCTGTCTGGGCAAAGACTGCATTGTCTGCAGCCGTCAGAGTACTCTGCTGATTGGTGATTCAGGCTCATGTAAAATATGAATGTCCCTTATGTCATCATCATAATTTCTTTTTTGTGAATAGTTGCTATATCATAGTGAAACCTTATGGGAATGACAGTACAGATACTGTGCTGAACAAGCAGTTATTCAGACACTAATTTTGCAACTTTGCTGTGTTAGAACTTACTGAAGTGTTTAGAGAAGGTAGAATAACAGTCAGGATAGTTCTGAATCTGCCTGAATTCCTGGATCAAACAGTCTCCAGCCCTAATAGCTGAGTTCTCAAAGTAATTATAATTCATGAAGAATTTCACCAACTTCACTGTTCAAATGGTCAAAGATCCAGCAGAGTTACAAGCACAAATGAGAAACTGAGTTCAATAGCAGTACCATTCTCTGTGGATTTGCAGAAATACATGCAGAGCCAAAGGAAGTGATGGAACATCACACAAAGAAACTAATAAGCACTAACGGGAGAGTTTTGATAAGAGATTACACACATTTGTAGCACCATAACTGGTAAAGACAATAATCTCTAACTGATTCAAATCGTGACAGAGACCATCACCAAAATACTTACAAAGCCACATTCTTCCCTGCAAGATGACTTAACTTCACACTTGCCGCCAGGTTAGCTGAGGCTTGCATAAGGTCTCTAAAAATGTACCAGGCCCTTTCAAGCAGTTATTTCCATGCTAAGAAAAATGACTTCAAGTCAGACCTAAGTAAGACCTTTCAGAATCGGTCAGAAGTCTCACTAGAATGGATAATATACCATTGCATACTTGTGTATATACAGAAACCAAGAGTGTACGTTAAAAAAATTGCACTGAATATTATGCTCTGATACACTAGAAAGCCTGTAATTCAGATTTACAATGAACAGCCAGGAAGTATTTGCTGCTATGAGGTCTCCAAACCTGAACTCAGAGGAAGGTAACTGAGTCCACAGAAGTAACAGCATATGTACACTTCCCAGTTCAGAAATCTGAAAAGTCCCCTATGATTCTAGAAAAGAGTAAGCACTGATCATCCTCCTGCTTTCACCAATGAATGACATAGGCATTCTGGCGTCAACTCTGCTAGCTCCACATCACCACCTCTCTCAGCCATGACAGGGCACCTTTGAGTACACCATAGGCTGTGACTAAAGAGATTAAAAAAAAAAGAAAAAAAAAAAAGACCATATCTTTCTTAATGTACATTAAATTTAGTTTTCAAATTTAGAAAAAGAATTAATTACTCCTCCCCACAGTATTACGGAGATGCAAATACAGCACTGGTGATTTTTTCATTTTCTCAATTTTATGGAAGCAATTTCCCTCAAAGTGGATTATTTATTATGTTGCCATCCTGGAAGCCCATGTCTAGAACCACTGTAATCTACAAATGTTTTTAAAAGATTCTGTAAGTGCTGTAATTTTTCAAGCATCCTGTTTGGTTTAAACCACTCCATTTACGGGAAAAGAATTTTTGTGTCTGTTGGTCCTGGAAAAACTTGCATTTTTCATGTTGCAGTTTGAGATCTAAAATACATGTAGGAAAAATACATTAATCTGTAGTTAAAAAAATAATTTTCACTTTCTTCCCCATCACATCAATCAACCCTAACATTTCTGAAACAAATATAAATAAATAAACTCCCAAAACTCTGATTCCAAACTGGTTCAAGAGTAAAACATACAGCAATGGATTACTACTGCAATATTTCCTAATAAAATTGAATTTATGATTTAGTACTATTCCTGTAATCAAAACAATGTCTGAAATTGCAACATCTCAGCAATAATTAAGAAGCAGCTCTGTTAAGAATGTCTATGAAAAGGCTTTTTCCTTTGCTTACTGAAATGCTGAAAAAACATACAGGATATAATATCAATGGATAGCCTAAATCAAAACAAAACCAACTGAATCAAAGTGGAAAAAAATTACCTATCTTATCAAGCTATGAAGAAGATTAAACCAGAAGCACAATCTGGAACAATCAGTAATGAATCAGAACACGCGTAACAGTGGGAAATCTGTAATTCATATATTTTGCAGCACTGAATGTATAAAAGCTCAGTTTTAAATTGGGCACCTAGTAACTAGTTCATTGTACCTCCTCTGTGCTTAAAAAATACTTTCTTAAGCAGAGCTACCCATAGAATCCTACAAGTACATTTGTTTTGAGTTTCAGTAATTTAACGCTAATACTAAACCCAGGTTAAAATAATACATTTGCATACAGATCTGAAGATTGTGTATGACACAACTTTCCATGGAACATTACGACTGAGCAGAAATATCAGCAACTAGCAATCCTGTTCTTCAATCATTTTTAGAAATATCACCAGAAAAGCTTAACAAAGTAAGCTTAAAAGATACTGATCTTTTTTCTCTAATGTCTGTAAAATGTTAGGAAAAACAAGATGCTCCTCATCCAAAGTGTGACTCCTACAAGAAAATGCACATACAGTACTTGCAATTACTAGAAAAAGCCCACTGCAAATTGAATTTACAACTTCACACGTGAAAATAGAGCAGCTGTATTTGAAAAATCGGGTTGAGTCTTGATTTTGTTTTTATAACTACCTTTTATATTAGTAAATTCTATGGCAGAAGTAAATTTTATTTCAAGTTATCTATCTGTTCTACTTTAAATACCAATGGCAATGCTGGGTGATCATAAATATGAATCCTCAGGAGGTTTACACGCATCACTGAGAACAGTAAAATGAATGGTTACACATCTGCAGTCTGAACTTTGAGATGTCTACAAGCAAATTGTGAATGCGCATTTTTCAAATGATTGCGCCCATTATTTTCCACTGACTCATGATTGTTGGCAGAAATGAATAATATAATTTAATATAGTGTGGAGGTTCAACATCACAAATGCAGAGATTATGTACGAGTATATATCCATCTTCTATGCATACATTATACTAAAGCTATAGGTTGTCATCTGTTTTTAATACTAAAACACCAAATAATTTATAATGCAGAACTGTAAAATATATATAGAACACTGCATCAATCATGTAAAAGTCCTAGTGCTGTTCAACATTTCTGTAAATCCTCCATTAAACTTACATTTCAGACTGAACCAGACTTATATGGATCAAGTCATGGTTGCTTGGAACACTGAAAGAGTGACATAAAATGCTGTGCTATTTCATGTCAAGAATATTCGCAGTTCACTTCGTTAATTCAAAGAATACTAGTGACTGAAATACAGGGCACTCCACATTAAAGCCAATGCTTATTCCTTTTCCTTAATTCAGGGGGCAACTACTAAATGACAATTAGGAGATCAACTGACAAGACTCCTAAGTTATTTGACACAATCAGTACACTCCCAATGTAACCAAAAAGCAGCAGAGCCTCAGCAGCTATTCAGTAACCTTGTCATGTAAAGAGGAATTAACTATTTGATTTGAATACTGACAATATCCTGCTTTCCATTTCCACGTTCCCCACGAAGCCTCGTAGCGTACTGTAAGGCATTAGCCAGGACTATCACCATGGCTTGTTCTGTACAGAAAACGCACAGTAAAATGCCAGTGCAGCCATTATATGCTGAAAGGCTCCTGGAAGTACAAAGCCCACGTATCACCTTAAACTGCTCTACAGTAATGTAAAACTTCTCCACAGTAAAGAAGCACCACGTGAGAAAGTGCGTGTGAGCGTACACACTGCCCTTCTATTTACTTGAGCATGACTGCAGAGACACGCATTTTTAAGAGAATTAAGAGTAACATTCAAGAAATGAATGGTTACAAAAGATTCCAAATCAACTTGAGAAGAAAGTGATACATACAAATATGCATGACATTTTGCTTCAATGACAGTTTACTCCAGGTATAACTTGAAAAGTACCGCGCTGTAAAAGCATTCAACAACTCCTACAGTCTTCTGGCAAAAGTAATGAATATTCAACATCTGCAGGGCTGTTGAAAGTTCATGAACTACAGAAATAAAAAAGATGCCTTCTTTTGGTAGCCTAGTTCTTGTGTAAAATTCCAAAAATAATACACCCTAGTAACGGCATCCACAAGGAACCAGATACTTGGCCACAAAGTAAGCCAGAGCAGCAAAGGGTTTATGGCAACTACCACTGCTAATGTAGGCTCCAGCACTTATGTTAGGATGAAATCAAGCATAGCAGACCTCAGCCTTTCCAAACCATGCGTTGGTTTGGGGGAGGTGGAGAATTCTGTGTCAACATCTTTAATAAAGCAGATGTGACTCACTGCACTCTCATTTAAAATCAGAAACTGAGGTCTTTCCTTTTTCCACTGAATCAACAGCAGCAGCACTGGGGATAGTAGCATCAGGGCAGTGATTCTTTGGAAATTTCTACTCAGAGTAAAATCAGTTCAATTAAATCATAGTATCTGACACTATAGGTTTGGGACACAGTGCTCCAACCCACGCTTTGATTTGTCTCCTTAGAGCCATACAACACCCTTATTCACCTTATCTTTTACAGTGGCACTGATCACAGAAAAATATGGGACTAATTTCATCAGTATACCACCCCCATAAATCTTCCTAAGCTGCTGTTTTCATTGAGGAACACATTTCATTTATAACTGTTGTTTAAATAAAGTGAGTAATCTGAGAGATCCTTGCTCAATATATTTCAAATGCTGGAAGCATCTGCTAGGTCATGTTGGGTTTTGGTTTTTTATTATTTTTTTAAATAAGAAAAAGGCATTTTTCAAACACTTTTCTTGCATCTTTCATTTTCTCATTTTAAGTTCCTCAAACCAAATTCAATAATCATCCACTAGAATCCCAACACCTTGTAGTCCCATAGTGGTCTGCTCAATTACTTTTAGAAATATCCTGGGAAAGAACTAATGCCAAACAGTACTCTCTTAAGTCTGTAACATTCAAATGCTGTATTTGAAGTCGGAAATTTAGAACGTGCCTCATTTACATTTGCTTGCCAAAATACATATACTGCATTTTGTTCCATGATCATTTTTTTGCTTCATGCAAGCTTTAATTATGAATTCAAGGGAAAACTCCTCTGTAAGTAACATTCCGCACAAGGGTCACGACATGTTAAGTGTACCTACCAGTTGTGTGAAGGCTGTGCTACCTACGGGTGGGAAGCCTGCTTCTCTGCAATGAGGGACAAACCACTTTCCTCCTCTATCCTCCTACCTGCACCCTTTTTTAAAATCTTCTGTAACCTTTGGAAAATCAAGCCTATTGCCCCATCCTTTGCACACTGAAATTTGCTAGTATATTCATTCAATGGCTAAATTCTAACAAACTGCAATACTCCAAAATTTCAATGTCAAACTTCCCATTGGTGCAAAGTGAGTTTTACTCATGGTCAGGATCTGGGGTGGGCTATCAGCATCACATTTCCATCCACACACCAAAAGCCCAAACTTTGGACTCAAAAAAACTCCCTCACAAAATCTCACTCTCCACTCAGACCACCCCACTTTCATTTTAAACTACTTGATAAATCACACAGATTTAATTGTATGCATATATTATAGATATACATCCAATTTTAATGGTAACAAATACTAATAAAAAGCATTCAACAATTTTACTGCAGATAGCAATGGCAGTTGACCACTAACATCTATGCAAAATCTTAATTTTGATAAAATTAAAAAGGATAAAGGACAAAAACACAAGAATTTTTCACACCAAATTTCCTAGATAGAGCCTAGGATGTTGTTTGCTAAAATTCTTAGAAGTTAAACAGCATAAACGACTGTGCACTTTATTTTATAAAAGGACATCTACCTCATGACAGGCACAACCAAAACCCTTCAGAAATATTAGGTGGCTATTTCTATTCCATGTTCTCTCCCTTCCAGTATTTAGCTCTTCTAAATCTTACTTATTTTAGTCTAAGAGTGAATGAAAGATCACTTATATCTTGACCGCTTTTTCAAGGATGCTCATCAGTATTGTCAAAGGGTTTCACAAACATTTGTTAATTCATTCAATCCATTACTAGATGTGAAAGCATTAACATCCCCATCCAGAAATTGAAAATGAGACAAGAGACTTATGAGAAGCCATGGGATAACACGACAGAAGGGCCAGGGTCAAAACCATCACTGTGTATCTGTCCCTATCTCCACACTGCACTGATAACTGCCAGAAGTGGGAGATAGGTCTCCCACTTCTGTCATTCCTCTACACATCAGATGACAAAATTATGAACATAGACAAGCCAAACATGAAAGCATACAGCTTTTCTGGCTACCTGCCATTAAACAACTTGGGTTTCACCCTTAGCATCATATTAAAACCGCCATCACAGAGGCAGAGACACAGGCAAGCTAATCAGTGTTGCCTTGTCCATATCCTACAATGATTTTGCTTCTTTTCACAGTGTTTCACTGAATCACAGAAGAGGCAAGGTTGGAAAGGACCTCTGGAGGTCCTCTGATCCAACTCACTACTCAAGCAAGGACATCTAAAACTAGCTGCCCAAGTCTGCATCAGGGCACCTTTTGAGTATTTCCAAAGACTGAGACTCCAGCACCCCCTTGGCCAACCTGTGCCAGTGCTCGGTCACCTTCACAGTAACAGTTTCCCGGCATAACCTCCTGTATTTCCACCTATGCCCATTGCCTCTGGTCCTCCCACTGGGCATCACTGAAAACTGCCTGGCTCTGTACTCCTTGTACCCTCCCTGCAGGGATTTATATTACATTGATGGGATCCCCTTGATCCTTCTCCAGGCTGCAAACTTCTAGATCACAGAATTTTAGAATCACACAATTGTAGGGGTTGGAAGGGACCTCAACAGATCATGTCTCAGCCTTTCCTCATGTGAGATGCTCCTGCCTCTTCATCATCTCTGTGACCCTTTGCTGGACTCCTTCCAGTATGTCCATGTCTATTTCACACTAAGAAGCCCAGCACTGCAGATAGCATTCCAGGTGTGGCCTCACTAGCGTTGAGTAGATGAGAAAGATCACCTCAACTGACCTGGAAATAATTTAACACAGTCCAATGTACCATATGCCTTATTTGCCAAAAGGGTACATTGCTGGTTCATGTTCAACCTGACATCACCTAAGACCCCCAGGTCTTTTTATGCTGAACTGCTTTCTAGTTGGATGGCCCTCAGTATATTTTGGTGCGGGGCGTTTTTCCTCCCCAGGTACAGGACATCACACTTCAATGCAGTAACTTGAGGTTCCTGACAGCCTGTTTCTCCTCCCATTTGTGAGGTCCATCTGGATGGCAGTACAACCCTTTGGCATATCAGCCACTCCTCCCAGTTTTGTGTTACCTGCAAACTTGCTGAGCATTCACTCTGCCACATCATTCAGATCATTAATGATGATGACAAACACAACTGGACCCAGTAATAAACAATGTGGCATATTGCTAGTCACTGGCCTCCACTAGACTTTCTGCCACTGATGGCCACGCTCTGGGCTTGGCTATTCAGCCACTTCTCAATTTACCTCACCATCTCCTCATCCAGCCCACACATCAACAGATTCTCTGCGAGGATCCTAGAGGAGATAGTACCAAAGGCTTCACACCAAAGCCTAGCTAGTCAATATCCACTGCTCTTCCCTCATGTACAAGGCTAGCCATTTCATCATAGACATTTACTGAGTTGGTCAGGCATCACCTTCCCTCATGCTGATTACTGATTTTCTTGACCTTTATGTACCTGGAAATTGTTCCCAGGAATAGCTGCTCCAGTACCATCCCAATGACTGAGGGGTCTACCAGCGTGTAGTTCCCTGGGTCATTCTTGCCCTTCCTGAAGATGAAGGTGACATTACATTTCCTTCAGTTATCAGGCACTTCTCCTAGTCATCCTGATTGATCAATGATCATTAGAGTGGCCTCACAATGACATCTGTAAGCTCCCTCAGCACTGATGGGTGCATCCCATCGTGATTTACATGTGTATCCCATTCCATGGATTTACATGTGTCCAGTTTGCTGAAGTACTCCCTGACCAAATCATCTTCCACTGAGGGTACACCTTCCTTGCTACAACCTTTCCCCCCTAAGACCAGTCTTCCTAGTTAAGACTGAAGCAAAGAAAGCATTTGGCAGATCCAACTTTTCCACGTCCTGTGTAACCAGGTTCCGCATCTCATTCCTAACTAAACATCTTTGAGTACCATACAACCTGCCAAAAGGGGAAGAGTAACGGCAGAATGAAATACCACAGTAAATTCTACTTCGCCCATTTTTTAATTTCAAAGCACCTCATTCATAACTATCACAAATCTTTTAATGACTCATGTAATTTCAAATTATGGCTTCTTTATTTACCAAGTCAAAACAAAACTCAAGAGCTCTCCACTTGCATCTTGTGATCCATGTGGTGATCCAAGGTCACTCTTTTTCCTCAGAAGAGTATCAAAATAGTCTTAAAAATACTTTTTTAGAAGAACTGTTTAAGGAAGAAGAAGGGAATATGATATTGAATTCAGTTCAACCACTTATCTAGAAACAATTTTTTTCTTGTCAGATAACTAAGCTAAAACATTCCACAAGGCTGAAAAGCTCAACTTCACCTTACTCCTCTACAGCATGTCTGTCACAGAAACATATGCCCTGTTAGAGTCCATTTTGTATTTCTCTTTGTTTTCCAGTGCTTTTATGTGAAATGTTTTTGTAGCAAGGAAAAAAAATTGCATTAATTCATTTTTACACTCTAACTTCAATTTCCAAGCCATGTTTTCTCCTTTGCCTTTGTTACATAGCATGAAAATTGCACAGTAAAAGAACTGGATACTTGACAAGTCTTTTCGGACTACATTCTCAGATACATACCAGTTTTGCTGTTTTCTGTGGGTTTGTTTGTTTTAATGAGAAAGTCTATTTCTAAATAAAACCCACTAAAATCTCACGTGGAAGTATACTTGTTGTCAAACCTTATTATATGGTACCTTAATTAGAAGCACACTTCACTGACAAGACTGTGGAGTAATTTAATAATGAATCTGACTGATAAAGTAAAAACTACCCTTATTGCACTTAAAAAAACCCCAAGAATAAACTCTTAGCAGGGTAGGGTTCTTTCTTGAAATGTTCAAAAAACATACACATTACTTCTCTTAAAAATGCATTCAAGTTTTGATAAAGTTGGACTATGTTTTGTATGTAACTACCCTACTGTCAATGCTGATATTTTCCCAAAAATTTTCACATAATTGTGTTCTACAATAAATGCTTTCATAAAGAACATTTTAAGACACTAGTTTGCTAACACTGCTCAATCAGCATGCTCTCTCATCTGGATTTCAACATTTGAAAAACCTGTGGCCTTGGTCTGTTGATTCTTTAAAGCTGAAGTTAATAAGTGAACTTGGAATAGAGATTATAAAATTATTTTTTGGAGTGGAAAACTGTCAACAACCTCCCCTATGCTCCACTGCCTTTTCTATAATTCCATACATGGAGGGTATAAAATTGTGAAATAAACTACACTCAGTGGAAAAGAACACTGCAGTGTCTCAGTACAAAGGAGAAAGAACACACCCCAGATGCAGACCATCCACCCACTATGCTGCAGGGAAGCAGTGGGCATGCAATCGTGAATTTATGTCAGCATGTGTAGGAGTATCCATGGTAGTGCTAATCTAGATAGCACAGTTAAAAATAGCAGTGAAGACAGATGAAAGCAGACTTCAGCATGGCTTAACAATCTGTCCAGAAGGCTCGGACAGCCCCCTCCTAAGTCTAGGCTGGCATGTCTTCACATCACATATAGATTTAAGCAAGTACAGATCTGTCTGCATGTCCTGCAATCAGATTACTTGACTGCAGTGTAGACACATCCAGAAATAGTGCTACTGTAGATATGTTCATCTAGAAACTGTATTTGCAGAGAGCAAAGTCTGGGAACACATCCTGAAGCATATGGGACCTGATGAGGAACACATGCTGGAGAGAGTGTCCATTTTGCTAAATTGTATCAGCTGGGAGAATTCCTCCCCCTACACAACCCACTTCCCTTATGCTCCTGGAGGACACCGTAACATGTGGTGGTCAACCTTTACTGCAGGGATTCACGGGGTCAGGCCAGATGGGTACACCAAGTCACACAGCTTTACTGTATCAACAAGAGATGCTGTTACACTGTGCAGGCAGCTAGAGGCAACTGTGTTACGTGTAAATGGCACTCATTCATCTTCATAAAGTACTAACGCCAGATGCCGAAACCCTAACCTAAAGGGGCGTATTAGTTATCTACAGTTTCATGGGCAGTTATTTCAGAACATCAAAACCCTGGAGTGCCTCTCCAGTCATGACAGGCTGACAAGAGTTGGGGTTATTCAGCCTGGAGAAGAGAAGGCTCCAGGGGAGACCCTACAGTGGCCTTCCAGTACCTGAAGGGACCTATAGGAAAGCTGGGAAGGGACTGTTTACAAGGGTGATAGGACAAGTGGACAAGCTTTAAGCTGAAGGAGTGTAGATTTAGACTAGATATAGGGAAGAACATTTTAACTAGGAGAGGGGTGATGCCCTGGAACAGGCAGCCCAGAGCCGTGGCTGCCCCCTCACTGGCAGTGTTCAAGGCCAGGCTGGATGGGGCTTTGGGCAACCTGGGCTAGCAGGAAGTGCTCCCATAGCACGGGGGCTGGACCAAGATGATCTCCAGGGTCCCTTCCAACCCAAATCATTCTGTGAGTCTACGAAAATACCAACAATGCCTTCATCCGCTACTGCAGCTAACAGAGGCAGACCTTACTGTGATGCAGAAACCAGCAACTGATAAAATCTTTCAAACTCAGGACCTCCTCCCCTCCAACGGTGATCTGCTGTGTAGCTGCAACACTACATCCTCGACTATCTACAAGCTACTACAAAACACTACATCCTTTCAAGAGTGGCTTATTACTACTTGACCAGCCAGTGACCAAAGGGATTTACGCATGTTCTTAAACTGACTGCATAATGAATGATTCACTCTAGGGAGATTTTGTGTGCATTTTGCTAAATCACAACCAGAAGACAAGTTAAAGAGGAATGCAGTTCTTCAACACACTTAGCTGCCTTATGTAGAGACTATAAAGACACACAAGCTTGTTTTGACTCAGACAATTAGAAGTTCTGGTAGGAATTGGATCACAGCATCTGGGATTACATATGAGCTAAGTTACGATGGGAAGAAGTGAGCTAGCGAAACAAAGAAAGTACAGAAATTCTGTGCTGCTGCCTGCCTCTCTGCAGAAACCCTGAGCACAGGCACAGTCATGCTCCACTGAGGGGTCTGCACTTGGGCAGAGCTGCTCCAGACATTTCATCTCAGATCTCATTTGTGAAGGGGTGTTAATAGAAGCACGGAAGGGCAACAGTTAAGAGCTCAATGTTGGCACCATCACACTAAAGAGCAGAAATGCTATTTCCATTACACTGTTTGCTAATGTGCTTCATCTATGACCCTCAAGAACAACTGCAAGGAGGTGGGTGAGAGTTCAATTGCTCTCTCTGTTCAGTTTTAGAGAATGACAGGTCAAGTTGCCAAGTATGGTGTGAAAAAACTAGCCATTAGACTGAAACAACTGAGATAACTGCTAAAATTATGTCATGTATACCAGCAGCAGGTTTAGAATACCCAACAGTAAGTAATGACTCTATACTAATATCTTAGACATTGGCACTTCCAAAACTCTTTTCCCAGACTTCTTGTATTGAGCTATTTGTAAACAAAGGCTTCCTAAACCTAGAATTTAGGGTCAACTTATCACCAAAACCAGTATCATTAACATTTATCAAAGATACAACATGGTACACTAACACAAAGAAGCATTAACAAACACTGAACTACATGCACATCTTCTAGTATGTTTGGAACTGAACCATGTGTTCTGTAATGGTGCACTGGTTCTCTTTCAACTAGAAGGGAATGGCTTTGACAGCACTTTTTTCCAAGATCTGACCTGTTGAATTGTAACAGCAACTATTGTTACCATAACTACACTTCAAAAGGTAGTTCTCCTTTTTCTGTGGAAAACTTAAGATGCCAGACGCAGATAACTAATACAAGGGTGTGTGAAGAATACAAATGAGCAGCCTCCTGAAAATTATGCTATCAAATTGCTGTAGGCAAATATCTCATCAAGATGTGTCACACTCAAAAGGATGGTGGAAAGCTGAAGCTTCACTCTTCTACCTTGCTGGTTGATCCATGGGTACACTGCCTCACTCCATTCACAATGTTGCCCATTAACATAAACATGAACAATATTAGTCAAGGGCCCAGGTAACTACAATTCTGCAGATATGAACAGCACTGGCAGAGTTCAAGAGTACAGTATTCAAAGTTGCTCACATTTAGCTATCATAAATTCCTTTACCTCTAATTTAAAATCTGGTTTAAGTTAATGAAAAGCAAACAATGAATGATGTAAGTATAACACTATTTCCTGGTGACTCCATTCTGCAACTCAAGGTAAATTTTTGCCCTTGTCCTATCAACAAACAAAATTATTGTGCTTTATCTAGTGCTCAACATACAAGCTTCCAAAATGATACTATCCCAGGATTTAGCATAATTGACATATATCTTAAGACTACCTGAATGCACAAGAGGACAAATGAGTATATCTAGTCTAAGCACAACAGATATGTGGGTCAAAGCACAATTTGTTACTTAATTACCTCACCTCCACTCTTCTGCTTCTGTGTGTGCTATACTTCCTAGTTTTGTTTTGCTTTATTTTGTTTGTTTGCTTTAAAAAAGCATCTTGGATACAGCACTTACAAATACTAAAATAAATCTCTCACCATGCTGACAACTTTGGTATTTAAAATCTTGAGCCAATTCAAAAGCAATTCTTGGGCATTTCATTAATTTACTACTGTGACTCAACTGGAACTGACAGTGCACCATACAAAAGGCAGAGTATTTACAGTTGTGTTTTAGTAAAAAGATACATGCATGTATAAACAGGACAGAAGTTATATGTTGCTAGTCTGGACAGCTAAAGGTATTTCCTATTTTTTAAGGAAAATGCTATTATGCCCAAATCCTGCAAAAGAACAACATGGATGAATCACTGTGGTGCATGTGTGAGAAAGCTATGCAGCACAGCCTGATTTTTACTCACAGATGTAAACAATTTTGCTAAAATGGGGAGGGGGGTAGTTTTGAAGGGAAGTGTTAAGTTCCTGATTAGAATTTCATTTTAAATGGTAAGTTCCAGATTGATACAGTAACAATGAAACAGATGGAGGGTGGGAGAGGAGGGAGGATTTATACACAAAGAGAGGTCATGCAATATACTGTATTGAATTTAAAAGATAAGTGAGACAATGCTTTTTCTCTGGTATAAACAAAGAACAATAATGCCAGTAGTTTTAACTGCAAGCAAGGACTGGAGCGGAAACGGAACTGCAAAGGAAATGCTTAGAGCAAACCTTAAAAACCTAATGCTACATTTTAACCAGAAAAAATACTTTTTCAAGCAGTACTCAGTAACTCTTTACAAGGTGAGAATTAAACACACTCATACTCAATCTAAGCTTTACTAAATGGTCCTTAACATGCAAAAAAACCCCAAAAAACCACTTAATGAAGGTTGTGTCAAGCATGACAGCTGAATTGCACTTCTCTTTGATAACTTCTAAGATCTTCAGACCTCTGAATCACTTGGAGCAAATCTTAGAAGATGAAATTACAGTTCCACCTTAGACAGGTAAGCAGCTAGTGATATTTCTACCACAATAATTAATTAATATCACCCCCCCTCATTGAAATACTCTCTTGAAACCTTAAATCAATCAGGTATGTGATGTGTATGCTCCATTTTCTTTTTTCCAATGGATCCACTGTGTATATGAATCTATCATACAACCACATTTGCATTTAAAGAGAAATTCCCTTGTGTTTACTATGCACCTGCTCCATGTAAGCCTATCTTCTCTGCCTCCTTTGAGAAACAGGCATATGTGCCAGAAAAAGAGAAAGCACAGACACAGTGCATCTCCAAGTCCTCTTGCCAATTATCTAAGCATTATTTCCTGTAGTTTAGTTACGGTTCTATTCTGACAACAGTTAACAACTACTTGGATTTCCAAAATCTAGTACGTCCCAACATTTTTTAACATATTTTTAATCTTGACAGTAAACATATACATTTCAACTGTATAAAATCTCTGTATTTTCTATGCATTATAAAGTATTGGCAGAAGGATTCCTTACAAAGACTTCCACCTGAAAAATACATTATTCTACTCAGCATTAATTAACACGGCTGCACAAGGAAGGATGAGATTATTCTTCTGACATTCTACCTGCAAATGAAACCTGAAATAGATATTGGTTTATTCTAAGAAAATCTAAATAAAAATGGTAAGTTTTTCCCCTCTCATCTCCTCTTTGCTTCTGTAACCATAGTAGTGATACACAGGTTGCTTCTGGAGCTTCATACAGAGAGAGATGAAAATGAAGCTCTGCTAAGCATCCCATCAAGCCAGCTGAAACGTTTGAAAGCAGTGTGAAGCGAGATAACACGCTGCATCCCATAAAGGCTGCTGGAAGTAGTGGTCTTTGTGCTTGTGAGGTGCCGGATACTGATACCAGCATCGCCACTCCATGCATACATGACATCAAATGTTAGTACACAACTGCACTAGCATCCCTGCATTATTGACAACGTTGAGTGTTGTGCTGCTCTCTGTGACAGTCAAGTCCTCTTCTCCTCCCTCCCCCCCACACCAGGCTGCCTCTGTTTGTGTGCTCCTTTTTCTTACTGACATCCCATCACTGTGTGGAGGCAGAGCTACCCACATGTCTCCATCTCAGAGGACAGAAACTGCAGTGGAAAGCAGGGCTGTCAAGCTTTTTCCTTCCTGGTTATAATCAGGCTAGTGTCCAAGAAGGATGGAACTGCTGTGGATGGAGACATAACAGGGGCCTCCTGGGTTGTACTGGAAGAGGACTCCGTGAGGCAAGGAGCTGTACCACTGCAGGTGGCATTGTACCTGCCAGTACTTCCATCAAGTACACGTGGGAAGAAGAGGTGACTTGCACCAACAGAGTTTGCATATGGGAAGAGGTTTCACCTCCCAGCAAGTCTGGTCAGTTGGGAAGCAGATGGTCACTCTCTAGTTTCCTGAAGCTCTGTTGATGCCTTGTCAGAAATGGCTACAAAACATGTGTGTATTTCAATTACAGCTTTCCAATCACAGAAAAAAAAGAAAAAATTTATTTATTTATTCACAGTACTAGGGAGAGAGACTACATCTCCATCGGTGCCACTCAGTCACTCTGTTCAACCAGTCTACCTTTCACATGTGGGTCTTTATAACCTCAAGCTGGTCCCAGAGAAATCAAATCATATTTACTTACCATGTTGCTATCATTAGAGAAAAAGAAAAAAAATCACAAGTTTCTAATGCAGTTTTGTATCTTCTATAAGACTTGAAATCATAGAATCATAGAATTGTAGGGGTTGGAAGGGACCTCGAGAAATCATCAGGTCCAACCCCCCTGCCAAAGCAGGTTCCCTAGGACATATCACTCAGATAGGCGTCCAGGCGGGTCTTGAATATCTCCAGGGAAGGAGACTCCACCACCTCCCAGGGCAGCCTGTCCCAGGGCTCTGTCACCCTCACTGTGAAAAAGTTCCTCCGCATGTTGGTGCGGAACTTCCTATGCTCCAACTTACAGCCATTGCCCCTTGTCCTATCCCCACAGACCACTGAAAAGGGGCTGGCTGATTCCCCCTGCATCCCCTGCTTCAGATAATTACAGACTTTAATTAGGTCCCCCCTTAGTCTTCTCTTCTCAAGGCTGAAGAGTCCCAACTTACTCAGCCTATCCTCGTAGGGGAGACGCTCCAGGCCCCTAATCATCTTTGTGACTTCTTTATCTGAAAGACTGCTTTACACCAAAATGCTAACTGAAGTATTTTGAGTAGCTCAAACTGAGTTTTCTTAGCAGACTGGTCCCTTCTAGTCTCCTCAAATTTGGAGCTAATTCTGATATAATTCTATTTTGCCCAGATTTTGAAAAAGCTACATGCCAGTTTCTTTCTGCAGCACACTGAGTCAATGACACAGACCAGAAATCACAAAGATCTGAAAAATTACTTAACTGCTGGTTTACGACACCATTAGTGACTGGGTGAAATGAAACAGCCAGTTGGTGTAAACCAGTCTTTGACACACAAAAATGTGCAGAAATGAAATGTTACAAAGGGAGCCTTTTCACACCAGGCATGGGTGCTATCCCTCTGTGTTAACCGAAGGAGTTATCTGAGGGAAAAGTCACTATTCAATTTTGGAACTGTAACTAGAGTGGAGAGACAAGTTTCTTCTTGACAACTGGACAGTCAAATCCTACGTCTTTTATTCACATAAATTCCCCCTTTTCACTGTCTTTTAAGTCCCTCTTGAGAGATCCCTCAAATCTTCAAAATACGGCTCCATCATGACACCTGGCAGACTAGCACGTTTAGCAGTATGAAGAGAAAAGTGGAGTGCCATGTTCACCAGGCAGCCCATGAGCTAGCTGTGGAGGATTTTAAGGTGAAGAAGCTCTTGTTTATGGGTGATAGCAAGGCAAGAGGTCATAGAATTTATAGCTCATTGGGAGTACATGCAGTACATATACCTCATAAATTAAGTAAGGGCAGAACACCATGAACATCTGCTAAAGCATGATGTTAAATATATGCACATCATTCAACGTAATTCCTGGCTGCAGGATCTCAGCTATTTGCACAAGATATCAAATAATTTTGATTTTTCAGTGCTACAGTTGTATCCCTTTCTTCAGCCCTTTACATATCACAAAAGGGTCCAACAATCAAGTAATTTGCTTCAGGCTATTTTTTAAGAACTTTTTTAGTTATCTTTTGTGGTTGGACCCCTGAGGCGTACAACAGGGCCATGTTTGCAAAACTTTCTATGGAAGCACACACGTTAGCAGTTTCTGTGGTGGGTTTTGGGGGGAGAGGGGGCTTTTTGAGAAGCAGTTATGACTGCTTAATTATCCCTCTAAGAGCTGTGGCTGAAAGCCAACCATTGAAAATGCCATGAGGTGATAACACTGACGATGAAGACCGAGACTATTTAGGAGATGGTTTGTATCCAGTACCATCAGGACCTGATCCTCGAGCACTTCTTTACATAAATTGAATTTGCTCGCATAAAAGCACTGGTATGGACATGAAGGTCTGATCCCCGGTGATGCAGAACACAACCTGGGATTGACCCAGGCACAAGCCAAGGCAGATTTTCCACCAGACAACTTCGCATTTGCTGCCCCGCAGCTACAAAGACGCTTCTCCTACTTGGTTTTCTTCCAGGTGTCGGGTACGTCCCGGTGGGACAGGAGGGTGCTGGAGGCTGCGGCCCCGCCAGTGACACCCGGGCTCCGAGCAGGGCAGAAGCAAATCTGCGTCGACTTGGGGTGTCAGAGGGGTTCAACGCGCTACAAGGGGGTTTGCAGCGGCACTTCGCAGAGCTGACATCACGTATGCGCTCAGACCCAATAACCCCCCCGCGCTCAGCCCTGATTTCATGCGGAAAGCACTTCCCCGGCGCGGGCTGGCGGGGGCTGGGGCGCGTCCCCCCAACCCCGCTCCCACCCCGCCGGTCGCTTCTCCCGCCGCCCGGGCACCCCGCTCCCGCACCGCCCGGGGACACCCAGCACCCGCAGCGCTGCCTGCACCCCTTGTATCCCCCGCAGGGGATCCCGGGCCCGGCTCCGCGCCCCGCTCCCGCCGCCCCGGAGGACACCGTGTCGGCGGCAACAAAGCCCCCCGCCCGCTCCACTCCGCTCGCCTCACCTCACGTCCCCTCCGCTCCGCTCGGACGCGGCTGTTTCACGACAGCCGCGGGGTGATGGAGAAGGGGGAAGGACCCAGGTGCCGCCTCTCGGCTGCCGCCCCCCGCCACTCCCCGCCGGTGCAGGCAGGGCTCCGGCAGCGGTTCGGCTCCCGCCGCTCCGCCCCTGCCCTTCCACCGGCCGGGAGGCGGGAGGGAGGGAGGAACGGAGAGGGGCGGCCCGGCCGCACGCTCGGCTCCCCGGCCGCCCGGAGGCGCGCTCCCGGGAACCGCACTCACCCACCGGCCCCGCCGCGCCCGCGCCTCCCCCCGCCGCCGCGGTGGAGGCCTGCTGCGTCACAATGCCGCCGCGCTCCGCGGTCTCGGGGCTCGGGGGGCGCTTCCACGTGACCGGCGGCGTGGGAGGAGGGGGGGGGGGGGGTGGTTGTGGGTGGGCGGTACCGGCGGCACCCCCCACCCCCCGGGCTGGGGAAGGGGAGGGCCCCGCGGAGAGGTTGGGGGCCACGGCCCCAAGGCGCGGAACGGCCTGGGCGCCGCGCCCCGCCGCGGGAGCAGCCGGGCCCCGCCGGGCGTCTCGGGCGGGCGGTGGGTGCTGCCCCCGCCCCACCGCTTGCTGGCAGCGCGGCGCGCGGGGTTGGCGCACGTGTGAGGCCGTGCCCGCGGCACCGGCAAACGCGGCGAGGCCGGGCGCGGGGCACCGCGCTGCGCTGAATACCTGAAAATACTGAGCGCACATCTGTTCACAATAAAGCCGTGGGGTGAGGGTCTGCTGCAAAGCCCGGCAAGCGCCGCTGCCGCCCGTGGAGCCGGCGGCACCGCGCCACGCTTCCCCATCGGGCGAGTCCCACCGGCCTCGGCGAGGAGCCTCTCGCGCGGCTGAGGGCCGTCGGAGCTGCGAAGGGCGCTCTGGCAGCTAGCCGCGCCGAGCGCTCGGCGAGCCTGCCCGCAGCCCGCCGGCTCCTGCCCGGGCGCCTCGGAGGCCGCGCGGGGAAAGGAGCCTCGCCGTGGGTCGGGCCGCTTCACGCCCGGCCACCGGCTCGTCTCACGGCGGCAGGAGAGCAGCCGAACGGCGAGCCCTCCGCTGGTTTGCTCCCTTGCCAGTTGGGCTGCTGTGTACGCCGTGCTTGCGCAGCCTCTCCGGGGATTACCCTTTTTTCCCCCGTGCTGTGCTCAGGCGCGTACCCCGTCCTGTCTTTCAGCAGGATCCCTTTGCACGCCTTTTCCACCTCCCCCCGCTTTTGTGCGCCCTTAGGTTTCAAACGCGCAGCTGCTCAGGGTTCGTTGTCCCTGGCGAGGGAGCACCGCAACAGCCCCAAAGACGCGTGTAGGAAATTAAAGTGAGTTTACGCTAGTTTGGCGCTTGGAAAAATTGCCTGCAGAACACAGAGAGCACACTTCAAGTACGCTCGCATCGCTCAGCTCGCAGGGCTGCGCTGAACGAGCATCTCTGGAAACAGGGAGAACAGCACAAACCCCAGCTCAGCGTGCCTCTGCCCTCCCTGGAGGGGTGTCTAGTGAAATTGCCAATCAAAGCGTGACTACTGGACTTTTAAAAAAAGCCCCAAACTCGTTCTGCTTAATCCTGAGACGTAGTCATCAGATAGTAACAACCCTGAGAGGCTTTTCATCTGAACCCAGCGACTTGGAGATGAAAGGAAATAGAATGATGGACTCCTTGAGCTATCTTGGTGCTGCAGCATCACGCACTTCCAAATGCTCTGCGGCTCATTTGACACCCTTGCCCAGAAGTGAAAAGCTGTTATGTCTCTTTCTTCTTAAATTACATTTTTTTTAAGACATGTGGAAAAAGAACTTGAGTAAGAAACACACCAAACTCATAATTTTCACATGCAAGACCAGCTACGGGGAGCAGTGGTATCTTAACCACGTTAAAAATGCCCGTGCTGATTGGCGAGGGGGAGGAGGTTTACTTTGGAAGCCTCTTCTGCTTTTATGTCATTCACTTTTATGAAGAGGCATATTTGGACACTGCACGTTTCACACTTGTACATATATGGAGATTAAGTAACCATTTGGGGTATTTGTAATGCATTTGATTAGGTGGTTTTATACAGGAATGTTGGTCAGCTGTGTGTGATTAAATGGTTTGAAAGGAATGCAGGTCAGCTCCAGAACACAATGTCATGTAGGAGTATGGCCTGCTTGACGAACAGTGTTGATGAAAAACCAAACCTAAAAAAAAAAAATCTTATTTTAATTTAGAGGCTATAAATACCATCCATATGCAAATACAGCTTGTAAGATAAAAGCTTGCCAAATGTCTTTGTATGTGTTATATATGATAGTATCTCAATTAGAGCTGATAACTCTGTTTATATATCTACTTCTGAGCTCTATTGCTGGAAATACTGTTTGAATAAGAAGTGCTGATTAGGCTACATGGCTGTAGAAAACCCAAATTGTGATCTACAACTTCAGCTCTTATTAGAATTTCAGGGTGAATTTTTACTGCCAGTTACATGGCACCACCATTATTTTTTGCCTAAAATAAAATCATGGAATGCTAGCTCTCTTCTTCCTGTGTGTAGAGATACAGGTTTTTTTCTGAAATAGACACAACTTCTCATTAGTAAACCTGTTCCCAATGGAGTTAAATGGTTTGAAAATGTGCGTTGCTGTTCTAGTACATTTCTCCAGGACCATGTAATCCTTTGTTGAACCTCAGTATTCCTACTGGGAGAGCCGAGGCTGGTACTTGCATCAGAGCTGCACAGCTATGGGCTAACAGCATTTGCAGAACTGAATTCTGTGGCCCCCATGAAGGGCCCATGGCAGTGAGCAGCAACCCATCAGCGATCAGATCCATTGATGTTGATGAATACAAGAGAAAACCTTCCATTGCTTTTGAAATTCCTCTACGAGATGACCTTGAAACAGATTTAAAAGTGTGGTGCTTGGTAATACTGCTCATGAAGACATGACTGCATTTTAGTTAAGGCATAAAGCCCATGGAGGTACATCCTGCAGGAGTTTTTGTGTTCCTGTGCAGGACCAATTTTGGTGCCTCTGTACTTGCTACTGGAAAAGTGCAGCAGCCCTGAGGTAGAAAAGGTGGGCAGGAACATAAAGGAGGCAGCAGGAGCCTGGAACAGATGTGTCCAGTAAGGTGCAGTATGTTGCATTTTTTTTCACAGCAGCAGGGATGGGAATCAGTGTCCTGCTGTATTACAGGGAACTGAAATGCTTGGTAACACTGTAGGGTTTTTTTAATACCCCATATATAAAGGCAGCCTGCAGACTTCCAGATGATGACCTAGGACTGCTGACGTGTGGTATCTCCGCCAAACAGCCTCACAAACAGTATCATATTAAGCAAAACCTAGCAATTACAGAGTAAGTGTATCTCTTGAAATAACAAAATGCAAGCTTCAACTCAGTCATATGAGGATTGGTAATGACTCACAGTCATTCAAAGCAGTCACCGGGGCACTTAGATGTTCTCTGAAAAAAAATATCACATGTAGCTTTGAGGACCAGTACAAATAATTACTGTTTTTAGAGCACGACAGGTTTTCTGCAGAGGAGTGAGCCCAAACCAGGTACATCGCTCCTATCTTCATGCTCAGATTCTGCATGGATGTAAATGGGACACAGATCATGTCAACCTTGCTTCCAACTTTGAAAACATCATTTTTAGTTTTCCCCACATTTAGTTTGCCCTAAACCATACAAAATATCTTACTTAATTTGGAAAATAAAAATTCATTCTGAAAAGCAGACATAGCAAACACAGGTATAGGCATAATTCTGTTAGACTGAGAGAACAACAACAACAACATTGCATAAGCTGTTAGATGCATGGACTATGTTTTGCTTTGATGAACACAAACAGTACCACACACATGCTGATGAATAGGTCTTCTATTGTAGATTCATGAAATTGTTACATCTGAGGGATCTGTGGGACTGCATACCCAAGACTGCAGTAAAAATGAGTTATTTTTCTGCTGTGTTTTTGTTCTGCTTTCAGTGTTTATAATCTCTGAACCTGATCCGTTCGCCCTCAATGGGGCAATCTGCTGTCAATAAATTTCAGAAGGCCGGAGGTTGCCTTGAAAAGAATGCGGGTGGAATCCTCATCCATAAGAAGAGACAGGATTAAGAAAACTTGAATAATTCGTTCAAAACCACCTTTCAGTGCATGCAGCTCTGTTTCTGGGATTGTGCCAGAAGATATTTTCTGCACTCTTAAGCTGCTGTTTAACTGGCAGCTAGCATGAGAAGAGTCTCAAGGCTGGGCTTTGTTAAACGCTTACTGATTTGCTGTTTTCTGTTGGGTGAATCACACAGGGAATTTCACAATGTGACATCCAAGGTCCTGGTCACACATTCAGTACAACAGCATGGAAGAACTGAACATAGTATGGTTGGAAAGCACGGCATTACTGGATGAAAAGGTCAGGAACAATTACTATAATCAGCTACTCTAGCTTCTGGCAGAAAGCTCCACAATTCCTGGTTGAACTAGAGAATATTTTTCAGAAACTGATCTAATCCTGATCACTACATGCCTAACAACATTGCTGTGATAGATAATTAGCATCACTGTTAAATTATGTATGCTTGGTTCAGCTTCTCATTCAGCTCTTTGAGTTTTCAAATTCTGACACGGGCTTTAGTTTTGCCTTCGCTTGGTGTAAATAAGCAGCTCTCCATTCTCATAGATTTTTTTACGATCCATGTATTTCCAGTACATTTTCAATCCCCCCTTCAAAAGCTTTTTAGATAGATTATAAAGGATTTAATTCCATCAGATTTTAACAATAATACAAGCCCCCCACTTTGAATTTGTGGATATTTGATTTAACGGGATTTCCTTCTGAAAATTAATGTTGACAAATTGGAAAGGCTTTAAGCATGGTCCTCAAAAAATTACAGCTGATAATACATCCTCTGTTTTCTATCTGTTATTCCTCTGGTATATGTACAAAGACCACCTTTGGATATGGCCACTTAAGCAAGTTGCCACAAAGGCATGTGCTTTTGTTAAGGAGCAAGTGAGGTTACATTCATCAGAAGGTGAGAGCATGCACAGGAGCAGATCCCACAAAGTAACTGAACCCACTGGATCCTGTGTTTGTTTGCTGCATTATAATTTGCTTGTGGGATTACTCAGCTACTGTTTTATACTGGGAATACGTGTAGTTGGCTGTTCAGAATTACACTATGCTTTTGTCCTGTCCTGTATCTGTGACCTGCATTCTTTGACATGACCTCATCAGATAAGAAAAACAAGAAAAAAAGGAAGAGTTGTTTTTTTAATATGATTAGAATATAAAGATGTTGTGTGGTGCCAATTTAGAGATAAGTCAGAAGTCTTGGACTTCAATGTTGATTTACACAGATCCTTTTCAGTTCAGCAGGGGTATGAATGAGTCATTAGAGGAAATCCTGACGGGGCAACACATTAAATTTGCTTAAGACCAATTATGTTTCACTTGAGCCTTAAACAAGATCTGTGCCACCACAAACTTATTGTAAGGGCTAGAAGTGAATTCTAATCACAGCAACCCTATGAATTAATTAAAAACTTCAAAGCTATAACCAATGCCTCACTGCTAATTCAACTATTTTGAAGCCCCCCCCCCCCCCCCATGAATAGCATTATTCTGAGAAATCTTAAACCCACACGTGCTGTCCATCTCTTGCAGAATACTCCATCTCCTGAATTAGGTCAAAGCAAGACATTTCAAACAATCTTGAAGTAAGTACTAAAATAATGATATGGAAAAAGAACTTTCTGGAGGAATCTCTGGAAACTGGCTGATGCATAATAAAGGCCTAGAAGGAAGGCAAAGTAAAACTTCCAGACTAGTTTATAATAGATCTCTAAATGAGAAAGGAAGACAATTTCTCCTTAAAAAGTTACAGAGAAAAAGCTTCAACTTTGGGAATTGACCAAATGCTTATACTTGGCCTGGTACCTCCCTGTTGAAGTAGAGAGTTCTGCAATAATTCTCTGTGAAGGCAACTTGGTGACCACAGAGACAACACAGAGAGTTTCTAAGCAGAAAAGTGTCACCTAGAGTGGTGGCTGTTTTCTGTTTTCTGGATCTCATACAACACAGACACACACATCCACATCTATTTATACAAAAGGACCTTGTCACAGTAATAAGTAAAACTAGGCCTGAAAATCAGTCCTTGGAAGAAAACACCAATTCTTTATCCCTCTTAATTCTCTGTGAATCACTTAGAAAACAGGATTCATGTGTTTGCTTAGCTCAACAAATGAGAGAGTACAGGACTCTGCTTTGCTTCTTATAAAAGGGTGATAACAGTGGCCACACTATGGTTACAGACCACTGTCATTGTGATGCCTTCTTAAACAACCTCTCAGAATACTCCTGTCAAAACCAAAGGTACCACTTTGGGTAAAAATAACAACAGACTTCCAATATATTGAGACGGATGACAACAAGCAAACACGGCCATTGCATGGAAGGTGAGTACAGTCCACAAGAGGTTGCAGCCCTGTTCACCAAAGTGTCCTGGAAAAACAGCTGGTTTACCTGTAGCATCAGAGAAAAAGGAGTCTCATTTCTGTGATCAGGTGTTGAAGGTTTTTGTCTCCTCAGCGGCTGACTAGATGCTTCTGAACATTAGAATTCACTTTGAGGAAACAGAAAAAAAAGGAAAAAAAAAGAAAAAAGAAAAGCCCATTCACATGACTTCTTATTTAGCAAATCTGTGTTCACCAGAGCTTATTAAAACCACATCCCTGCCCAAACTTCTGTGTCTGAGATCTGAAGTAGTAATGTGAACAAAGAAAAGCACAGGAGAACTGTGCTTTCTTTTACCATCATTAACATGTTGAACTAAAGATTTTTACCTTGTGTTACACTCACAAAGTGCATTTTTCTTTTTTGAACCTTCAGAATGACTTATCCTGACTGTTTGATGACTGTGTAGGGAAAGCCTGTTCTTCTTACCCTTGCACAGAGGCAGTTATAAACAAGTTTAATTCAGATGGCATTTTCCTCTGGCTATGTTATGTTGTATTTCACTGTTTTCTTTCACTGTTTTAATTACTTATCTGTTTGCCATCTCTGATGTCTAGCCCATAGTTGTTTAAAGTACTTTGAACTAAAGAAGAAACAATTTGTGTTCCTTTTCCTACAATTCTGCTGTTATTACTAAGTAATAAATACTCCTATTTGTCTGCAATAAATCATTTGTAAAAAGAATCACAATTATAAAGGTTTATTGGATTGTGGTACCCTTTGTAAATATCCTGGACAAGCAGAGAGAGACTGTGGGCAAAATAGACCAAAACCTAATTGAGAAACAGCATGTAGAAAGAAAGTAGACTTTAAAAGCAGAAGATGAACTGGAGTCTAAACTAACTCCCTCTGAACTCAGAATACCAGTGTCCTGACATGGCCAATGATACAGAAATTTTTTTTTTTCTCTCAAAACACTCAAACATGCAATTATGAACCAGCAGTGACACAATTTGGTAATTATCATTTGAAGTAATGATTTAGTAGTTCTGATACCAAATAGGGTTTCTGCCAAAGAAAACTTTGTTAGTTATTCAAATAGCATTGCATTAAGCATTCAAAAGACACTGAAAACTCGAAACAGCAGACTTGTCCCATGGGATTCACAGCTCATATTGTCAATCCATCCTCTGTCCCATGATCATCACTATGACTTACAAAAATAAATCCAGAAAAAAATTGTAAGAACCAGTATGGGCTAAATCACAGCTGTTCTAAATTGTCATAGCTTTTTGCAGTCAAGGAAGAATGATGCTGATTTACACCCATGGAGATTCCAGCTCTGATCTTTCCTTTTTTCCAATATGTCAATAAGGATCGTAATAGTGGCCAATGATACTGCATCTTACATAGTGTTCATATTTTCTTTGTGTTTGTCCTCATAGTACTGTGTACGATACTAGAGTTATTTTTCTCTATTCTTCAGACATTTCCTTTTCTCCTCCTCTTTCTTTTGTCTCTTTTCCTTTGAGCTATTATTGTTATTTGAACTGGCAAGGAAACAGGTTCCTTTTTTCTTTCCCAGGAAAAAACCCGATTTATTTGAAACTCTCTTGGCAGCATGTTCCCCACCCATGGGCCACCATGGAAGTCCTAGCCTCTGTGCCTAGTGACAACTCCATTGTTTTAGATATTTGTTGTCATTGTGGTGTGCCTGCATAATGTGGACAACTCTGGAGTGCGTAGCCTGTTGAGAGCTTGGAAAATGAAGATGTGAAATTTTATCTTCTTTCATTCTTCGAGTGTCTTTGCCGTACTAGGGGAGTACAAAGGGACTTGAAACTTGTCAGCTGCCAGGGCAGAATTTCCTTATTTCCAGGGAAACCTTATGTTAACATCTAGCTTGTTTCTTACACACAATTTATCCTCCCAGCGCAAGACCTGGAAGATGCATAATCAAGGCATTGGGATGCAGTAACCTGGCAGATGGCTCCTCTGGAGCGGCAAGCAGCTGGTGTAGTTTAGAAATGCCTTTTGGTCACTTTAAACTGTTTGGAGTTGGCATTGGACCAACATGAGGATCAGGCTATTCAGCCCTCCTCCCCACACACCCCTTTATGTGACTGCCAAGTCCAAACCGAATGTCTCAGAGAATCTGCATTGAGAATTTGGAGTTTAACTCAGAGACCTACTGGATCAGATGCTGTATCCATACTATCAGAATTTGTACGGTGATACGCTGCCACATCATTCACCCTGTGGGAAACTGTTCTGGGCCAGATATGGTACACTGCAATAATGAAGCCTGGAGGCTCACAAGCTCATTGGTCACCCTTGCCAAATCTCCATCTGCCAAAACAGGCTGTCTCCTGGCCAGCCTCAAAAAAACAAGGTACTTTTGCCAGCTATTGCTTTTTGGGTATCTAGTACTGGTGAAGCATGAGAAGGCCAAGTTTAGAACAAGACCTAAGGGTCTGAAGTCAGTTCTTTCACTTAAGGATGATGTCAGCAAAAGTAAAATGTAAGTAAAAGTTCAAGCATTGGGTATCCTGGGGGTAACATTGAATTAGCTAAGAAGGATTTATGAATTTTAAGGATAAAATAGACAAAACAAGAGTAATTGTAATCTGACATTGATAGGTGCCAGAACCCCTCATCTCTCTTGGAAGCCACCCCATTTAAGGAAAACAGGGGAATTTGCAGTCTCAGCACCTGTCAAGATTAAACACTGACTTTACAAAATTTTTCCAAACATAGTTTGGAACATGAACATGGAGAGAATCGTGAAGGCAGAAAAGAAAGGCACAATGAATAGAAAAAAAATAGGAAACATCCAAGAGAGGGATTATACTGCACCTAGTGTGGGTGGGTGAGAACTTGATTATGTCATGTTAGAAGGTTGTGAGTACAGTCAGCAGATCCAGAGAGTAAATAGGTCAGAGTGTTGTTAACTGTAAGAGAAATACCTTCAAGGAATTTTAGACCATATGGAGTAATTATAAAATGTACTGCCTTTTATTGGTGAGAACAGCGAGTAGTGCCCACATAGATACCCAACTGACATTTATAAGGTAGAAGAATTCTTCCATGTGTTCTCTTTGTCTTTTTTGCTGAAAATTCCATGCCTCTGCCAGTCTCTGCTCATTGTTAGCCATCTATTCTGACATTGTGTAGAAACAGGATGTGTCCCTGGACTGCTGGATATCTTACTGACTTAAAGGAAATAGTGAAAAATTTAATGTAGTTGAATATGAAGTAATCCTGACCCAGGATGGAGATGCATTTTCCTGTAGGCATCTCTGCATTGTGCTTCCTGTTGCCAAATGTACTCTCAGCCAGCTGCTATTTTAGATTTAGTATCCTTGACTTGACAAATCCCTTTTGTTTGTTCCATTTGATTCTTTTTGAGTTCATGTAATTCTTTCATATGCAATAATGACCTCAGATAAAAAACATGAAATGAACCTCTGCAACACT
This sequence comes from Laterallus jamaicensis coturniculus, assembly GCA_022605575.1. Lineage (NCBI taxonomy): Eukaryota > Metazoa > Chordata > Aves > Gruiformes > Rallidae > Laterallus > Laterallus jamaicensis. The sequence continues at coordinate 22,280,289 of JAKCOX010000010.1, forward strand.
ATAATTGGGAAAAAGAAACAAACAAATAAAATATCCTCATCTGAGCCAAAATCCCATATATAACTACACATGAAGTAGTTACCCAAATAAAATTAAAATTACTTGCCACTTTTAATTTCCTTGGGGTGGATATTATCTATTCATCACTCATCTTCTATCTCATTCTCCTTAAGTTAGTTCCTTGCATTTAGATATCCTAGAATCATAGAATGGCAAGGGTTGGAAGGGACCCCAGGGATAATAGAGCTCCAACCCCCCTGCCACAGGCAGGGCCACCAATCTCAGGCCTGGAGCTACACAAGGTTGCCCAGGGCCCCATCCAACCTGGCCTTGAACACTTCCAGGGACAGGGCATCCAATACTTCTCTGAGCAGCCTGTTCCAGCACCTCACCACTCTCTCTGTAAAAACCTTTCCCCTAATATCCAATCTAAACCTTCCTTCCTTTAGTTTTAATCCATTCCCCCTTGTCCTGCCATTATCTGCCCTTTTAAAAAGTTGAATCCCCTCCCGTTTATAAGCTCCCTTCAGGTACTGGCAGGCTGCAATGAGGTCTTCCTGCAGCCTTCTCTTCTCCAGGCAGAACAAGCCCAGCTCCCTCAGCCTCTCTTTGGAGGGCAGGTGCTCCAGCCCTCTAATCATCTTTGTGGCCCTCCTCTGAACCCTCTCCAACAGTGCCACATCTTTCTTGTATTGGGGGCCCCAGATCTGGACACAGGACTCCAGATAGGGCCCCACAAGGGCAGAGTAGAGAGGAACAATCACCTCCCTGTCCCTGCTGGCCACCCCTCTTCTGATGGAGCCCAGGATACCATTGGCATATATCATTGTGGAAACCTGCATTTCCATATGTTAACTTTGTCACAGTTAGCATCATGACACTATGGCAACTAATGACAAAATATACACACCACTTAGAGCTGAATCTCAATTTCATTCTGATTTCAGAGTGGTTTGAGCTAAGATTGCTAGGGATGCATAGAGTGTTTGGTGAATGTGCTGTAGTGGAAATAATTTAATTTCAAAACTGCTTCTATTATTCCATCTTATCAACAGCAGACAAGGCAAATTCATCATATTTTTAGGTACTCATGTCTACTAGAAAGCACTGTCCATTATCACCATTTCTTTCCAAGTTAGAGCCAAAGTAGTTTTCCAACATCAGTATTCAGGAATACAGAAAGTAAAACATATACTGTGAACATCATGATACACTGAAAAACTATCATAGTAGGTAAGTGGCTGAAGGCTTAAGGTGAGGGTTATGGTTTGCCTTAGAAACCTCACTATTTTTAAGATTTTACAGAAAAAGTAAGTATACTAGAAAAAAAAAGTTTCTTTGAGTTCTTTTCATCTGCTGGTGAATTTTAGTGCACCATTTCTAAATGTTCTCATGCTTGAAGATCATTCTCTTCCCTTGCCTTGCCTTGCCTTGCCTTCCCTCACGTACAGTAACATAGCTCTATCTTCAATATTGTATGTATCAATTCAACTTCTCAAGGGCTACCTACTATTAATTTTATGTAAATTTATGTTCTTAATTGTTGTTTGCTTTTTTATTTTTGTTCAGAGTAAACTATACACTGTCACTGGATCCACTGTGAAAAGAAATGAGTCAACTAAGAGAAAACAATCCTTTTCAGTTCACTTTTTTTTTGTTTATGATTTACATGGTTTAAAGTGTTGCATACAAAGCATAATTCAGGATCTACTGAAAAGAAAAAGCCAATGTTTTCACTGGCTTCAGGGTCAGGATTTAACTTGAAAGATGTTTCCATATTGCAAAAGTCAACTCATTTGCCACTTAACCTACATTTGATTTTTGCTTATGCTGTGAGGCATCCCCCTGAAGTTCAAATCTTTTTGAGGGATTCAGAGAACACAACAACTGCTGAAACAGGAATAATTTTATTTTCCATAATTCTATACTTCTGAAATCAAGCTGTTTAAAATAACAAGAGAATTTCAGATTTGTAGAAATAAGGTTAGGCTGCAGATTAGTCCTGAAGATCCCTCAGTTCTGCTAGACGAACAGTTTAAGAAGAAATGCTTTCTTACTAAGTGGAATAAGCCCAGGCTCTCTTTTTCAGGATTTTGGGGGTTTTTTTGGGGGGAGGGGGTGTTCAAATTTAGGGAGGACATAATGTTGGAAGACAAAAAACCAGACAGTTAAGCAGATAGTTGATGGAAATAGTCACTTATTTATTCCATAAAGCTGTCATTACTAAAACTAAGGAATAAATTCTTCATCACTATGGTTATTTGTTGACATGCTTTTGACATTATTGCACATTTTCAAGGCATATAACACAATCTATAATCTCACATAACTACAATTATAAATATCTGACTTGTTCAGCCAAACCAAATTATTTAAAAAACATATTTTTAGACGTTTAAGAGAGGTAAAAGAATAGGAGGATGTTGTTCAAAGAGGTAAGAGTGAGAGAAATGCTGACAGACTTCTAGCTACAGAAGTGTTAGGGAGCAGTGCTATGGTAATAGTGTAAGCTGTGCTAACAGATTCTGTAATAGGATCAAGCTGGATAAACCTTTCTCCTTACGCATGAAAGAACACCTTTATAAGTCAGTGTTTTTCTCAGTCATGGTCCTGGAAGTCCAATTCATGAAAAGTTTATCAAGTAAGATTTTCACTCAAGGAGACTAGCACAGTCTGAAAAGTAGGGCAAGATTTAAATCTATCAGCTCATGTTTGAACATGCAAATAATTTAATTGATTTTAAAAAGGACAGACCATCAGACCAATCTTTTATCTTGCTGCAATGAATTTTGCTTCTACATAAGAAGAGCAAACTCAAGTGCTTGTCCTCTATAAGTTGAAATATTTGAAGAGCCTAATGATTGGGTGCATTGCACATACTGTTATTGGAGCTGATGAGAAATGACAACTATTGCCTCCCCCAGCTCCCCTCCTACAACGTTAAGACTCCTAAGTATTGAGCTGATGAAAGCACTGTAGAATTTACATAATTTCCCGTCAACTGTAACAACCAAAATAAACTGATGTGCATTTTGAAAACAAAAATTCAATGATGGAAAGTTCACCTTTTCTGTAAAAATAAAACCCCATCTACATTACCCAAAATGTCACATATTGTATCTTTTGTTATATTCTCCAGGAAATTTGATTTGAAGTGAAAGCTATGAAGTACACGGTCACAATTAAGTTATTATAGTCTAGAGAAGAAGGGCTTTCTGTTCATAGGATGGTAGAGAAGACTAAAGGGATAACTAGCCAAAGTAAGTAGGCCACGGGCAAAATGAAAGAAAAAAAAAAGCAAATAAGAAATGCATTATAGAAGAACACAGAATAGGGTTGGAGAGTACGGAGATAAAAATATCCATGTTGCTTCTTGTGTACTACCCTTTGGCATGTGGAATAAGTCTAGGTTGAGGCATGGAGGGTTATTCTCTATTCCTGTCACCCAGCTTTACTTCATGCCTGCAACTGGAATTAGCAAAGCTTTTCCATATTTCAGAACCTAAAGCTCTTTGCCTGTAGAAGTCTTTGACAACATGTTTTCTTTGTAACTTAAATCTCTCCTGCTACTTCCCCATTTTCAAATGCAAATTTAATGTGATTTTTTTTTCTCAAAAGATTGTCATGCTACCTCCTTTATATCCGTGAAAAAAAGATTATGAAATTTGTCTTTCCTCTGCTTCTGCTGGACAATTTCCATTATTTATTTATACAAATAACCATCAAATTCAGCTCTTTCTTTGTCCTGTGAATTTCCTGTTAAAAACCTTATGTGCAGATGCCCATTGTTCAGGAAGCAATGTAACATGATTTATAAGAAAATTCTGCAGCCAACAGTTAACCGTGACTTGTCCACTGTAAAGACTTGTAAGCATTTCACAAACACAGAGTCTGAGTTGTGCGAACAGTCCATTCTTATATCTGTTCACACAGATGTCTAGACCATTTAAGTGAGATAAAATGGGGGTAGAATCAAAGAATCTTTTATGTTGGAAAAGACCTTCAAGATCATCAAAAGCCCAACCATCTGTCCAATAACACCATGTCAACTAAACCATGTCCTGGAGTGCCATATCTACACATTTTTTGAACAGCTCCAGAGACAGTAACTCCACCACCTCTCTGGGCAGCCTGTTCCAATACCTGGCCACTCTTTGCGTGAAGAAATTTCTCCAAATACCCAATCTGAAATTCCCCTAATGCAACTTCAGACTATTTCCTCTCACCCTATCACTAGTGACTTGGGAGAAGAGACTGACACTCATCTTGCTATAACCTTCTTTCAGGTAGTTGTAGAGAGTAATAAGGTCTCCCCTTCAGCCTCCTCTTCTCCAGGCTAAACAACCACAGTTCCTTCAGCCACTCCTCCTAAGACTAGCACTCCAAACACTTTACCAGTTTTTTTGCCCTTCTCTGGACCCAGTCCAGCACCCCAATGTCCTTCTTGTAGTAAGGTGCCCAAAACTGAACAGAGTATATGAGGTCAGCCTCACCAGTGCCAAGTGCAAGAGGACAATCATAGAATCATAGGAAGGCATGGGTTGGAAGGGACCCCAAGGATCATAGAGCTCCAAACCCCCTGCCACAGGCAGGGCCACCAACCTCAGGCCTGGAGCTACACAAGGTTGCCCAGGGCCCCATCCAGCCTGGCCTTGAACACTTCCAGGGACAGGGCATCCAATACTTCTCTGAGCAGCCTGTTCCAGCACCTCACCACTCTCTCTGTAAAAAACTTCCCCTAATATCCAATCTAAACCTTCCCTCCTTTAGCTTTAAACCATTCCCCCTTGTCCTGCCATTATCTGCCCTTTTAAAAAGTTGAATCCCCTCCTGTTTATAAGCTCCCTTCAGGTACTGGCAGGCTGCAATGAGGTCTCCCTGCAGCCTTCTCTTCTCCAGGCTGAACAAGCCCAGCTCCCTCAGCCTCCCCTTGTAGGGCAGGTGCTCCAGCCCTCTAATCATCTTTGTGGCCCTCCTCTGAACCCTCTCCAACAGTTCCACATCTTTCTTTTATTGGGGGCCCCAGATCTGGACACAGGACTCCAGATGGGGCCCCACAAGGGCAGAGTAGAGAGGAACAATCACCTCCCTGTCCCTGCTGGCCATCCCTCTTCTGATGGAGCCCAGGATACCATTGGCCTTGCGAGCTGCAAGAACCACTGCTGGCTCATGGTAAGTTTCGCATCCACCAGAATCCCCAAGTCCTTCTCACAGGGCTACTCTCAAGGAGCTCTTCTCCCAGTCTGTATCTATGCCTGGGATTCTTCCGGCCCAAGTGCAAGACCTTACACTTGGCAGTGTTGAACCTCATTAGGTTCACCCAGGCCCATCTTTCCAGCCTGTCACGATCCCTCTGGATGGCTTCTTTTCCTTCTAGGGTGTCGACCACACCACTCATCTTGGTGTCATCTGCAATCACTTCCCTAGTCCCAGTATTCCGTATACAAGCCAGGATGTTGTTGGCTTTCTTGGTCACCTGGACACCTGCTGGCTCATGTTTAGCCATCTGTCAAACAGCACTCCCAAATCTTTTCTTTGTCAAGCAACTTTCCTGACACTTCCTGGAGCCTGTAGCATTACATGTGGTTGTTATAACCAAAGTGCTGGACCAGGCACTTGGCTGTGTTAAACCTCATACAATCAGCCTCACCCCATTGATACAGTCCATCCAGATTCCTCTGACGACCCTTCCTACCCTCAAGCAGATGGACACTCCCATCCAATGTGGTGTCATCTGCAAATTTTCTGAGGGCACACTAAATCCCCTCATCCAGGTCTTTGTAAAGTTACTAAACAGAACTGGCCCAAAGACTGAGCTCTGGGGCACACCACTTGTGATGGCCTTCAACTGGCTTTTACTCTGTTCACTCCAACAAGATAGTGCTAAGGCCTCACAAAAGGTAAGTACCAGAAAGAATCCAACATGCCTTTTCCTTTGCCTTTTCTTCAGGTTTACTGTATGCTCTCTGGTGATACAGTTACCAGAATCAAAAGCACCTTTCTGCCTCTCAATGTAGAGAGACAGAAAGCCAAGAAACACTGAAGGTTAAACAAATATTTAAAGAAGTAAATTTTTCTCTTGTTTATGAGACACTGGGTACATGTTTTCATGTTTCCTGTTTATGAAAATGGATACCTTTTTCTGAAGATGTTCAGTCATTTTTGAGCAAAGTACTCATCCATTTGTGTGTGTCTTGATTCATCATGTTAGTAATGTGCCTCTGGCCAGAGGCTGGTTTAAATTGTCTTCTATTCAGGTCAGTACATGGTTGCTTTACTGAAACTTTCTGCTTCTTCTTATCACAATGTAGATATCTGGATCTGTCTGTCTATATGTCCAAATTACTTCAAGCAGCAATTTCTTATGAGTTAGCAAGCCTAAGAAAATAGTCATGTCCCCATTCAGCACTCACAGCCTAAACTATTCTCCCTAAACCCTTTCTACTGTTCAAATGCTGCCTGTCCTTTCTTACTCCTGCAAAAATCTGTGATGGAATAGTTGCAATTTCTTAAAGTTAAAAACATGGAAGGAATGGCAAAATTAGGACTACAATTCTGAGTTTGAGAGCATGCCTGTACGAGAGCCTGCAAGGAGACCAATACCCTGGTTACTCTGTACAGCAGAAGCTATATGGTGCTTTAGCACGGCAATAGGCCTGAAGTAATGCTTGCCTTTCAGCAAAAGTCTCAGCAGGCCCTACTTGAATTAGCTACTGCATTTGACTGCAACTACTAAAATTGCTTCCAGATAGGAACAGACACATCACCACCTTTCTTGGGGCACAGGGTTTGCACCTGCATAAGAAGACAAACTTCTAGCTTCCTTTCTAATAAGTGTTGCAAGCATCTGTCATTTCCAGTTGCTACTTTTAGCATACTGCATTATGACACTTTAATCCTATAGAAAACACTAATTAAAACAGATCGTGCAATTTTTCTGGCCATAATATTTTTAAAGGAAAAATGCTGAAAGAAAAACTATTGTGCAGGAGTCAGAGTTTCAACTAGTGTCACTTCACTGAATGTCTAGAGATGATGATGGTGATGAAAGGGTCAAATACTTATGGGTAAGAATCAGGGAAAAAGCCAACAATGCAAATTCCATGGTGGGATGCTTTTACAGATCAGCCAACCAGGATGAAGAAGAATGTGAAATGTTCTGCAACCACCTGGCAGAAGTCTCATAGTTGCTGGCCTTTGTTCTCATGAGGGACTTCAACTTGCCAGATATCTTCTAGAAATACAATACATTGGAGAGGAAACATTCTAAGAGGTTCCCAGAGAGTGAGCCAACTAGGGAAGATGCATGCTGGATCTCTTGTGGGTGATGTGACTGTTGGAGGATGTCTTCAGCATAGCGATCATAAAAATTGAAGTTTTTAATTCCCAGAGAAGTAAGGAGACAGGTCAGCAGAACTGCCACCTTGGACTTCTGGAAGGCATATGTTGGCGTCTTGAGAAGTTTTGTCCACAGAGTCCCTCAGGAGACAGTCCTGAAGGGCAAAGAACTCCAGAAAGGCCAGACATTCTCCAAGATCAAAATTATAAAGGCATAGGAGCATCCCATCCCTATGTGCCAAAAGATGAGACACTGAGGAAGAAGACGGACCTGGCTGAATGGAGAGTTTTGGCTGGAACTCAGGGAAAAAGGTGAGTTTAATTCCTTTGGAAGAAGGGGCCGGCAACTCAAGAGGTCTACAATGATGTTGTGAGGTTATGCAACAAGAAAACTAGAACAACCAAAGTCCCACTAGAACTTAATCTGGTTACTGCAGTAGAAGATATTTATCACTGTTTCTATAAATGCATTTGTCCTGGTTTTGGCTAGGAGAGAGTTAATTCCTTTCTAGCAGCCAGTGGAATGCCATGTTTGGGAGTCAGGAGGAGAGCAGTGCTGATAACACACTGATATTTTTAGTACTTACCAAGGAATCAGGGACTTTTCAGTTGTTCAGTTGCCCTGCTAATGAGAAGGCGAGAAGTCGGGGCGGGGGGCGGCGTGGAGTGGGGCACCCAGGAAGTTGGGAGGGGACACAGCCAGGACAGGTGACCCAAACTGGCCAAAGAGGGTATTCCATACTAATTATGTCATGCTCAGCAAAATGTGGGAGGGCTTGTGGAGGGAGGAGGGCATGGTTCCAGGGCATGCACTTTTTTGGGATGGTCCAGCTTTGGGCAGGTCTGAGCTGTACGGCCTGAGTTGTGCGGTGTAGTGGTTTAAATCTCAGCTGAGAGCTGGGTCCCACAAAAGTTACCTATCTCTTTAAGAGAGAGGGGAGGCGATCGGAAAAGCCGCGGAGGAAGGAAAAAAAACCCAAAGCCCCGCAGGTTGGGATAAGGATAGTTTACTAAAACAACATAAAAGATACAAGGAACAACTAACAACAGTGCTAACACTACTTTAGAGAACAGAGCACACAAAGCTGGTGATACACAATGCAACCTCTCACCACACTACTCAATTTAAGCCGTGCCCGACCTGCCGACCGCCGAGAGGCCGCGCGCTGCCAAGAGTCCCGGAGCTGCCCCTGCCAGACCGCACCTGCCTCGAGCCCCCATTTTGGCATGCTTTTTCTCCTCCTTTATACAGAACATGATGTCATTGGTATGGAATATTCTTATTGGCCAAACATGGCCCACTGTTGCTAACCTGAAACCAGGACATGCGGTTTGGTGAGAAACTGCAGTGTGTATCATCACTTTCATATATCTTCACTATAAAATTCCTATTATTATTATTCCTCTCTATGCTGTCCTAGTAGACTATCCCTATCCCAACCCATGAGGTTCATCTTTGGTTTATTTCCTTTTCCCCTTGCCCTTTCCATCCCCCAGAGTGAACAGCTGTGTGGTGCTCAACTCCCGGTTGGGGGCAAAACCATGGCAGCGTTAACAAGAGGAGGGCTAAAGACAATCTCCATCCTTTATTGGATGCAGAGGAAATGTATTAACCGAGGCCTTCTTTGCCTTAGACTTCAATAGCAAGACCAGTTTACTTAGGGAACCCAGCCCTCTAAACTGGAAGACAGGGACGAGCAGAAGAATGAAGCCCCCATAATCCAAGGGGAAATGGTGAGTGACCTGCTTCTCCACTTAGACACACCCAGATCTGTGGAGCCAGATAGGATCTACCCAAGGGTACTGAGGGCAGTGGCAGAAATGCTCACCAAGCCACTTTCCATCATCTAACAGTAGTTCTGGCTAATCAGGAGGTCCCACTTGACTGAAGGTTAGCCAGTGTGATGCCCATCTACAAGAATAGCTTGAAGGAGGATTTGGGGAACTGAATGGCCTGCCAGACTGACCTCAGTGCCGCACATCTTGAGTGCTACCACATGCTATGTACAGGATGACCAGGTGATCAGACCCAGTCAGCCTGGGTTTATGAAAAGCAGGTCCTTCTTGACTAACCTGATGTCCTTCTATCACAAGGTGATCCGCTTACTGGATTAGGGAAAAGTTGGGGATGTTGTCTACATAAACTTTTATAAAGCCTTTGACACCATTTCCTGCGGCATTCTCTTGAAGAAACTGGCTGCTCATGGCTTGGATAAGAATCAACTTACCTGGGTAAAAAACTGGTTGGATGATCAGGCCCAGAGAGTCATGATGAATGGAGCTAAATCCAGTTGGCAACCAGTCACAAGTGGTGTTCCCTAGGGCTCAGTACTGGTGCTGGTTCTGTTTAATATCTTTATCAGTGATCTAGATGAGTGGATTGAGTGCATGCTCTGTAAATTTGCAGATTATATTAATTATGGTGGGAGCTTGAATCTGCTTGAGGGTAGGAAGGCTCTAAAGAGGAATCTGGACTGACTCGATTGATGGGCCAAGGGCAACTGTGCGACATGCAACAAGGCTCAATACCAGGTCCTGCACTTTGGTCACAACCCCATGCAACACTACAGGCTTGGGGAAGAGTGGATGGAAAACTGACTGATGGAAAAGGACTTGAGTGTGTTGTCAACAGGCAGCTGAACGTGAGGCAGCAGTGTGCCCAGGTAGGCAAGGAGGCCAAGAGTATCCTGGTTTGTATCAGAAACAGTATGGTCAGCAGAACTAGTGAAATGACTGTACCCCTCAACTCAGCACTGGTGAGGCCACACCTTGAGTACTGTGTTCAGTTTTGTGTCTCTCTCTACAAGAAAGACATAGAGGTGCTGGAGGGTGGCCAAAGGAGGACAACAAAGCTGCTGAACAGTGTAGAGCACAAGTGTGATGAGGAGCAGCTGAGGGAACTGGGCTTGTTTTGCCTGGAGAAGAGGAGGCTGAAGGGAGACCTTATAGGTCTCTACAACTACGGGAAACAAGGTTGTAGTCAGGTGGGTGTTGGTGTCTTCTACCAAGTTAAATGTGGTACAGGAGGTGGCTTCAGGTTTCACCATGTGAGGTTTAGATTGCATAGTAGGAAAGATTTCTTCACTGAAAGGGTTGTCAAGCACTGGAACAGTCTGCTCAGGAACTCATTATCCCTGGAGGTATTTAAAGGATGTGTGGATGTGGTATATTAGTGACATGGTTTAGTGGTGGACTTAGCAGCGCTAGGTTAACAGTTGGACTTTACCATCTTAAAGGTCTTTTCTTACCTAAATGATTCTAAAATGAATGAAAATAACATTTTCTAAATTCTTTCAAGAAAGCACAGTTGGCCAGACCCTCTGACTCCTTTTTACACAGCTTGATTTCAAGGCCAGGTTGGATGAGGCCCTGGGCAGCCTTGTGTAGATCCAGGCCTGAGGTTGGTGGTCCTGCCTGTGCCAGGGGGGGTGGAAATCTATTATCCTTGGGGTCCCTTCCAATCCAGACCATTCTATGATTCTATGATTCTATGATTCTATGATTAAATGTCATTAATGCCATTTGCATAGCAACAGCAGTCTGATGAAAAATTACAAGCTGCTTTTGTTGCAACAAATTTTCACACATTTTGAATGAGCCTTGATTTAAAAGAAGCTTAAATAGATTTTACTTCTTAATGTCCAATATACTACAGAGAATTTGATTAATTACAAGAAATTACTTGAGCTGGCTTCTAAATCTTACCACAATATCAAGAAAATCAATCACAAATTTATTCATGTAAGGCAGAATTCCCAGTTTTATCCTCTAAGTCATGTTTTGAGGGGTAGTCCTGTGGTCATAGGTGATGTTGGTTACATTTAAGTTGTATGCAATTGACTGAGCAAGTACATCAAATGATCTGTAAAGACAAAGGCCTGTACTGTATGCAGGTTAGTCTTTTCACATGTGAGTTTTGTGAAGACTGAGTCAAATATGTGGCTGAGGGAGGACCTCCCATTGAGTCCGAGGTTCAGAACAGGCCTCCTTACTTTCTGAATTTCTTCTCACAGAGGAGCCTGGGTCCTGTCTTAGTCCTAGACTTGGTCAACAGCTTATGTCTAAAGGATTATATGTAGCTATATATCAGAGTTGATAGTTGCCAATAAGAGTCCCCAAAATACTTCTAATAAGAGAGTTTTAAGCTGAAACAGATAGAAAGTTTACTAAAGCAAGAGATATGAAGAGTGCTGGATTGTGGATGATTAATGCACATGCTACAGTAGTGCCAATATATGGCTATAATTACAATGCCAGCAAAATCCTGGCCTGGGTATTCTTTACCAAAAAGGTGAATGCCCAATTGCCTATGAGGAAGGTGTTCTTGTCTTGGGTGGAGAAGAAGGACAACAGCCCATCAACTCCCTCTTCAGGGTCTTCAGTTTCTGGGACAATGTTTAACATGATTCCGATGGAAAGCTGAGTGCTATAGTTGTATATGTTTAGTGTGAAATGTTTTCTGCTCATTAGCATATTTAGGGGTGTCAACTTTAACACTTTTCACAGATAACGAAGCAAAAACTCTCACTTGGGGGACTGTGTAGATTTTGTGTAGAAACTATCTATGTGCTTATTCCTCATTCTCTAGCCAAAACCAGGGCTGTCTTGCTGCTCTAAGACTCCAACCTTGAGCTGCTTCTCACAGCTGGTGTTTTTAATCTCATGTGCAGTAGTAACAACATGGCACAGAGAATGGAATCAGTGTCTGGACTTTTTTGGTGCCTGCAAAGGCAGCAAGGCTTTCCAATGAGAGAGAACTTGTGAAGCAAGGTGGTGTCTATAAGCTACTCCACAGCTTTTTAAAGTTATCTAGTAGACCTTTTGCCTTATCTGCAGACACCGTTGCATTAAAGTGGACAGCCCCTGCCAGTGAGAGTATCATACAAAAAAGAACTGGTTGTCATCGGCCTGGATTATACAGAGACAGGGATGCTTTGGTACTGTGAATTCTGAAGGAGAGGAAACATTCAGATCAGGAAACATTCAGATGTAGACTGTGTCCAGAAGAAGGATGCTTTGTTTGAACTCCTGGGGTAAGGGGAGGCAAGGGGAAACGGTGACCTTCTGCCTGGCCTGCTTCTGTGCAACCTAAATTCAGTCTATAAGAAGGAATGAAACAGTCAGCATTTCAGAAGCTTACCAAATAAATTACTAGTGCCAAGTCTATTTGTAATTATAGGTCTGTTCTTAATACTGTTGTAAACCACACATTCCAGAGCTTTACAAGCATTTTAAAACATATTTTAATCTCTTCGGATAAAAGAAGCTGCCATTGGCAACAATAGCAGAAATACAGACTACGTCTCTGAGTCCATGCTACTAAATGATGCTTTTGACTACTTTAAACAACCCCTCAGCACACAAGCTGTGTGCACTCACATGCCACCCATACTAAGCTATTTCTCATGACAGTTTCAGCTACATTACGGAAAAATTCAGTGATATACTGTACCACAGCACCACATTGACAGTGCTGTCATGATATAATGTCTGGAGAACCTGATAGTAGTATCAGAGGCAATGGCTCATAAAAGGCACCCACTGTTAATGGCTCCACAGATGTATCAGATCCAAAGAAGCTGAAGGCAGGATGGGGTGTCAATAGCAGGGGATATACCTATCCTTTTGGATTTTGGAAGATGTACAAGGACAATAAGGCTAATTTCTGTTTTACTGTTCAAAAGTGAGGAAAAACTGGATGAATTAAAGTTAATTGTTTCTTTTTAACATAAAAAGGCAAAGACATCCCCTAATTCATCCTTGTCTGGCTGGGTGCTTGAGTACACACACCCCCTAACTGAGGTGCTTTTAATGCCAATCATTTTGTTACTCACATGTGGAATATCTACAGTGCCTGGTTATATCAAGGCAAGTTAAAGCAGCTTTTACTTCCTTGTTGTGCTACTCACTACATTATTGTAAAGTTATTATTTGTCAGTTTTAGTTCCTCTGACCCAGTACAGACCAGAAAACCTACTGTACAGCCAAAACAGGGACAGATCCATAGATCAAGGTGGAAAGGATGAGAGCAGGAGAAGAGGAGGTGAATGGTATGTAAAGCATGCAGGAACAGCAATGACTTTCTAGTGGCACACTGAGACTTTCATTTGCCTGCCCTGAGCTCCCTTACCTCTCAAAATCAGGCGTGGAGGCCACCAGGACTTGTTTGGTCTACCTGGCTCTGTCACATGTGGCTGTCACTGGTAGGGATGAAAGGCTCATGATGCCCTCCATCTTGATAGGGGCTCAGGATCTTCAGTGCAGCTCTGCCTGACACCCCTTCTGCTCACATGCCCAGGGTCAGTGGTCCATGTCTGTTGCCCAGGTCTGCAGCTGCCCACCTGTTCCTGGTGTGAGGCAGTCTCCCAGCTGGGCTGTCCCTTGCCCACAGGCATTAGCATGGTCTCTGCTGGCCAGAGGGCAGGGCTTAATCAAGATTCTCATTAGTTTTCTTTGGGTTGAAAGAAAGAACCACTAGGATGATATTCTGGGTCTCGGAGACTTACTGAAGCCCTGAACACAGAAAATTAAGAAAAAGACGGATCCTGACATTTTAAATAAGTAGTTTAACTATGCACTGCATGCTTAGTAATATAATAAGTAAGGCATAGGTTTTCAACCGTATTTGAGGTCATGAAAAACCCGAAGGAAAACCAAAAAGCAAAGTACTTTTCTATTCTTTCCTCAGTCCCCAAAATTCACTGTGACTTTTCAGCATTCTGTGACCGCAGGCAGCCTGGCCTCTGATGGTACTAGCTAGTAAGCTAAATTCTAGGTATTTGATCAGTGGTTGCAGTGTCACAATTTAAACTATGTGGCACTAAGTGAGTACTATCATCCTTTTTCCTCAAATATGATAGAGCTCATCTTGAAATGATTGGTGAGTCCAACTTGACACTGTTCAGGCAGCAAATAGATTTGAATTTGAGTTCAGATCAGCAAGAATTAGCCAAAAGAGAAAGTTCATCTCTTCCCAAGATGGATCATTCACACTGTGTGAAATGCTTTCCTTGCAAAGGAGGATACAGATGCTGTTTGCATTGATGGATGCCTTTGACATTCTTTTTTTTTTGGGGGGGGGAGAACTTTTGTCTTCCAACAACTTTTTCATACAGAGTGGAACACTTTAAACTAAGACTATTCACAAACCCTTTTCTAGCTTTCCCAGATATTGTTTTGCACAGTGCCTGGAGTACTCTGAAGGTAACTGTTTGTTCCCATCCCCACAGGCAGATGGTATGACTGAAACTGAAACTGACATGTCTTGGTGTTTTCTGATAATTGAGCTGCAATGAAGAAAGGATGCTGTGAGGCAGCCCAGCCTGTTATATCTTTTCCTGATTTATTATCTGTAAAAGTACTCCAAAATGGATATCCATTGTTTCTGACATGTGTGGGTTTTGGTTGCATTTGGGTTTTTAACCACAAAACATACCTTGAATATTAAACACTGAACATACACATGAAGGTTGTTTTTTTTGTTTTAAATTCATACTCATAAACACACTCATTAAACATGCTTATGAAAGATTTTGGTTTTTTTCCAAGAAAAATCCAAATATATTTGTCTCTCTTGGTTCAACTGTTTGAGGTCCATCCAGCCTGAAGGATAGGCTTTACATTTTGGTCTTCATGTTTTATATATGTCTTATTCTGTTCATATAAAATGCCTTTGCCACTCCGGGGAAGACACTAGTTGGAATAAAGTTAATGCCTTGTAGCTTAAATGAGGGTCATGACAATAATATAAATCCTCATATAGGAATCTTGGAAATGCTTTCAAAATGCAGCGGCGGGGGTGAGGAAGAGCCATTTCTTTTTGAGAGTTATTTTCCCTGTAATTATTATTGAAAGTTTGTAAAGTCATAGAATCACAGAGCCATAAATAGGTTTGGGCTGGAAGATCATCTAGTTC
This sequence comes from Laterallus jamaicensis coturniculus, assembly GCA_022605575.1. Lineage (NCBI taxonomy): Eukaryota > Metazoa > Chordata > Aves > Gruiformes > Rallidae > Laterallus > Laterallus jamaicensis. The sequence continues at coordinate 22,295,542 of JAKCOX010000010.1, forward strand.
CAACTTCTCTGCCACGGGCAGGGACACTCTCCACTAGACCAGGTTGCGCAAAGCCCCATCCAACCTAGCTTTGAACACTGCCAGTGAGGGACTGTCCACAACTTCTTTGTGCACCCTCTTCCAGTGCCCTACCACCCTGGTACTGAAGAATTTCTGCCTTGTATCTAATATAAATCTACCCTTCTTCAGCATAAAGCTGTTTTCCCTTGTATCCATGCCTTTGTAAACAGTCCCACTCCAGCTTTCCTGCCCCTTCAGGTACTGGAAGGCTGCAATAACTTCCCCCTGGAGCCTTCTCTTCTCCAGGCTGAATAAAACCCAACTCTCTCAGCCTGTCTTCACAGGAGAGGTGCTCCAGGCCTCTGATCATGTTCATAGCCCTCCTCTGGGCTTCCTCCAACACCTTCATATCTTTCATGTACTGTGGACCCCAGAGCTGGCTGTGGTACTCCAGGTGGGGTCTCATGAGAGCATAATAGAGGGGGACAATCACTTCTCCTGGCCTGCTAGTCACGCTGCCTTTGGTGTAGGCAGGGATACAGTTGGCTTTCTGAGCTGCGTGCTGGGTCCTGTCCAATTTTTCACCTACTGTTGTCTGCAAGTCTTCCCACAGGGCAGCTCTCAAGTAATTTGCAGCCCAGTCTGTACTGATACAGGGGATTTCCCTGACCCATGTGCAAGACTTTGCATTTGGCCTTGTTGAACTTCATTAAGTTTACATAGGCACACCTTCCCTTCCAAGCCTGTCAAGGTCACTTTGGATGGCATCTCTTCCTTCTAGTGTCAACCACACCAGGCAGATTGGTGTCACTGGCAAACTTCCTGAGGCTGCACTCAATCCCCACTGTCCACACCACTGTCAAAGATGTTAAATAGCACCTGTCCTAATATTGACCCCTGAGAAATGCCACTTGGTGTCCAATAATGCAGATGTTACTCAGAATCACAGAATCACAGAATCACAGAGTTGTAGGGGTTGGAAGGGACCTCGAGAGATCATTGGGTCCAACCCCCTGCTAAAGCAGCTCCCTGGCTCATAATGCACAGGTAGGCGTCCAGATGGGTCTTGAATATCTCCAGAGAAGGAGACTCCACCACCTCCCTGGGCAGCCTATTCCAGTGCTCTGTCACCCTCACTGTGAAAAAGTTCTTCCGCATGTTGGTGTGGAACTTCCTGTGCTCCAATTTGCAGCCATTGTCCCTTGTCCTGTCTCCACTGACCAAAGAAAAGGGGCAGGCCAATTCCCCCTGAATCCCATGACTAAGCTATTTATAAACATTAATTAGGTCCTCCCTTAGTCTTCTTTTCTCTAGACTGAACAGTCCCATCTCACTCAGCCTATCTATCCTCATACGGGAGATGTTCCTGGCCCTTAATCATCTTTGTAGCCCTTCTCTGGACTCTCAAGGAGATCCTTGTCCTTTTTATACCAGAACTGGACACAATACTCCAGGTAGGGCCTGACCAGGGCAGAATAGAGGGGGAGGATCACCTCCTTCGACCTGCTGGCCACACTCCTCCTGATGCACCCCAGGATCCCATTGGCTCTCTTAGCCACCAGGGCACACTGCTGGCTCATAGCCAACCTGTGATCTACCAGGATTCCCAGGTCCTTCTCCACAGAGCTCCTCTCCAACAGGTCATCCCCCAGCTTGTACTGATACAGACAGTTATTCCTCCCCAGGTGCAAGACTTTACACTTGCTTTTGTTAAACCTCATTAGGTTTCTCCCTGCCCAGCTTTCCAGCCTGTCCAGGTCTTGCTGGATGGCAGCACAGTGTTCCTGTGTGTCAGCCACCCCTCCCAGCTTTGTATCATCAGCATACTTGCTGAGGGTGCATGCTATTCCCTCATCAAGGTCATCAATGAAGATATTACACAGGACTGGACCCAACACCGAGCCCTGGGGAACACCGCTAGTCACAGGCCTCCATTCAGATTCTGCTCCACTGATCACGACCCTCTGAGCTTGGTCCGACAGCCAGTTCTCGACCCACCTCACTGTCCACTCATCTATCCCATGTTCTCTCAGCTTTTCTATCAGGATGTCATGGGAGACAGTATCGAAAGCCTTGCTGAAGTCAAGGTAGATGACATCCACTGCTCTCCCTCCATCCACCCAGTCGGTGATGAGATCATAGAAGGCTATGAGATTGGTCAAGCACGATCTCCCCTTGGTGAATCCATGCTGACTACTCCTCATGACCTTCTTCTCTTCCTGTTGCTTGGTGATGGCATCCAGAACAAGGTGTTCCATCACCTTTCCAGGGACAGAAGTGAGGCTGACTGGCCTATATTACTGGGATCAATTACAAAACTTCTTATCCATATACTGTAAATGGAGTCTTTCAATTAAGACAGACTAATGTAGATGCACAATACTGCATGTGGAGAAAAACGATGCTGTGACTTCTGCTATGCTTGTGTGTTGGTGTTGGAACACAGAGAGTGCTGCAGAACTGAGGTCTTGGTGAGCATAAATTCAAGTCACTGGAAAGGAACATTTAAAAGGAATGAGTCAGAATGACTGAACAGTGAAATCAGGTACTTTCCACAGAATGTTTATATTTTTATTTTTCTTGATGCTGAAAAATGATGTTGTTTGGTTTGCCCACTTCACTGAGGGAAGGACCACATGCCATTACCCTTTGGAAATGAGTATGCTTTGGATAAACATTCCAAGACAGCTTAAACACTGTATAAGCATAAAACGAAAACAAGTTTCATTCTTTTCCAAGCCATTAGTGAATACAATTACTATATGCACTGGTAAATTAGGGATATAAAAATGCCTAATAAAAAGAATGATATCAGAACTATATTTTACAGGCTGGCATGAGTCATACAGGGCACTGGTGCATTGGGAAAATGCTGAGATAATCTTCCACTACCATTTTTTTGTTTTGCCTTTTGAAAATGTTCCTTTTTAAGCTTCTTACTTTGCTACAAAACCATTTGAATACAGACTGGTATCTTACATTTATTTCACATAACAGTGACTCTTTTGTTCATGTTTTACTACAACATAATTTAGGGATTATAGCTGTGCAGCATCACCAGTTGTTTTATTTCTCTGCCATAAAGGAGAGAAAACTAACTCACATGAAATACATTAGGTAATAAAGAGAAGAAAGGAAGATTGATCAAAGGTACTGAAAAATCTCTTGCATAAAATGCCAGAAAATAATTAATATAACTCATAATCTTCTAACAAAGAAAAGGGCATGAAATTCTGGTTTAATTGGGAAAGATGTGAATTGAAGCTGCTAGGATTTGAATTTTGTGTCTTAAACGAACTTTCATTCAATTAGGTAAAAAACCCTTCCATCAAGCTAAACAAATTGTCTTTAAGAAGTAAGATGATTACAGCAATTTTTAAGAACCTGGTTGGAATGATATGTCAAGAAATTTATACCAACAGGAAAAAGAAGGATGTGAGCCATCAAAAAAGCACAGATTATGGGTATCATTTTACAGATCTAAAGAGTTGCTTCACTTAAGCATTTATTGTTAGCACATCATAACTTTTTTTGTGTGATGAGCCAAGATATTTTGCAACTCCATGTGAGAGAATAAAATGATGGCTACTCCCCTGCTAGAAACACAGAATATTTACTTAATATTAACAGAATAATGAACAAATGCAGTGCATCTCAATTAGAGAACTATGTCAGGTAAATACCCCAGAATCTTTTGACTAATGAAATCAATGGCAATTTTTAAATTGGTTTATAGGGTCAGGATTTTAGCTTTAGGGATTTTTGATTTGCTATAAAGACTTACTTACACAAAGGCACAGCAGATAGAAAGATAAAACTCAAGGCCCTAAAGAATGGAAAAGGTCATTTCAGCGGCACCAGAAAGTGGTTGGACTTCAGCTTGGTATGCTTTGTGAGTAACAAGCACAGCACTGTAAACTTCTGCAATTCCCTCACTAACGTATGTGCCTGAGAGTGAAATAACATCGCTGGGAAGGCTAAGTGGCAGTATCTCACTTGGAAACTGAAGCACTACATTTCTGTAAAGTTAAATGGCACCCTAGTGACAGAGCTGAGATCAGAACCTCCTGGAGTGCTCCAAACAACTGAAACTTAGCAAACAGCCTTTTTGCTTGTCATGGAGTTTTTGTCCTTGTTTTCAAACTACAGTATCACTTCCCAGCAACAGCATATAGCTCATGTTCCACACAGCAAAAATAAAACGGAGTTGGTATTGTAAAAATAAATCGACTAGGGAATGATAATCTTTTGGCTACTGATACCTCACAGCTTGCCAGGTTCGCCCAGTCCTTGTTTTGATAAAATCCATTCTTGTGGTGTTTCCTGTTGCTATATTTCAACTTTTAAAGAATGATACATTAGTGTTGCACCCACAATTGTGATTATGCAATTGCATGCTTTCTGAAAATGTAGTAAATTAACTATATAATAAACAACCTTGGAGATGCTGAAACAAAAGCCTACCACTCACCCTTCATCTCTTAGCGAATTGCTGAAATAATCTTTGGTTTGTCCCCTTCTGTGCCCAATAGAGATACAAGCATACAGAGGCACACTACTGTTGTGGATTAAATTGTTTACAGGGTGTAGCTATTAAATCTGGAATTTGGATATCTTTATATCTTTAGTACTATCTTTGGATATTTACTGGTTCTTAGTAATGGTTGATTAAGCGAAACACATCTTTCAGAAAAAATTCTATCACTGTAAAGAAAAAAATATTTTTTTAGGCATAAGATAGAGGACAGAAAATGCTTTCCTGTATTCCAAAGTATTTTGTGTGAAGTTTTCCATATACCCTGAAGATATTAAATACATTAATGCTGCATAGTTCCTGCACTTTGTTAGCTATTGTTATTCTTAGAACATTTCACAGATACAAACATTCCAATTCAGAGTTTGTGACATGGACAAAGATAAAAGGCAAGGGTTTGGGAAAAGCTAATTGGCAATTCAGTATTCTTAAATTCCAATCTCCCTCTGGGTTGATTTCATGGCAAAATAAAGTAACTGGTTATCATTTGTAAAATCCTGACATTCCCCATTCTATTTGTGGACACACTATTTCTTCAGGAAAAGGGACATACTTTTTTTTTTGTGGACATGTACTTTCTTCTGGAGTGTAGACAAGGGGAGAGCTACAGATGCCATCTATCTGTATTTCTGCAAGGCCTTTGACACGGTCCACCACAAAATCCTTCTCTCTAAGTTGGAGAGATATGGATTTGATGGGTGGACACTTCAGTGGATAACGAATTGGCTCAATGGTTGCATCTAGAGGGTGGTGGTCAATGGCTCCCCATCCAGATGGAAGATGGCGGCTAGTGGAGTTCCTCAAGGGTCTGTGCTGTGCCCAGTGCTGTTCAGTATCTTTATTAATGATATTGACAGTGGGATTGAGTGCACCCTCAGCAAATCTGCTGATGATACCAAACTGAGTGGTGAAGTTAGTGAGCCAGAGGGATGGGATGCCATTCAGAGGGACCTGGACAGGCTGGAGAAGTGGGCCCAGGTGAACCTTATGAGGCTCAACAAAGCCAGGTGCAGGGTCCTGCACCTGGGTTAGGACAATCCCTGTCATCCATACAGGTCAGGAAATGATGTGCTAGAAAGTGGCCCTGAGAAAAAGCGCTTGGGAGTATTCATGGATGAGAAGCAGGACATGAGCCACCAGTGTGCTTAGTATAGTCAGAATTTTTTTTGAGGAAGAGGACACAATTTATTTTAAAATATTTATTAGTTCTTTTTTGGAATCACTTTCAAAGTTTATAGGACTTTCTTTTGCCTTCCAGTTAAAATCCTGACCTGAAGGCTCTGTTCCAGTGTTGGGTCATTAGAAAAGCACATGGAGAGCATAACACTGTTGGGAGACACATCCTGGCTGATGTGTGTGGTGAGAAAAAAACCCAACTGAAACAGACATGGGGGTTTTTGCATCAGGCCGAGGTTAACGCAATGTGTCAAGGAGGGTATTAGTTCTTTGGAAACCTGGTGAGTAAGAAAAATGTTGTATCCCTAGAGGAGACCCTGGTGTGGAGGCAGAAGCCAGATATTCTCCCCATTGAAAACTGGTGACAGCTCTCAGAGGTGAAGTTGGTTAATGCATGCCTGTTTCCAACAGCTGCAGCTGCTCATCCTGGCATCCTGAGACACTGGAGAAGAAGGGAATGCAGAAGGACTCTTGAGAATGACCACTAATCCAATATCTAGCAGTAATTTCTCCTAGCTAGATACTAATCCAGTATCTATTGTGCTCTTCTCAAAAGCCAGGTTCAGAGGCTCTCTCTGTATGTGCTCAGCTTTTTTAGAATTTGGTGTCTATATTCTTTCAAGCAGAGCCCATGGGGCCCTGCATGGTCCCTGCCTGTCTTCTAACACAATGCAGGACCCACACCCTCCATTTCTGTCTTCAGGAAGGAAATGGGGCAGAGATTGGGAATGCTTTTTAACTTTACATGTATCTCTCACCACCTTTTAAAATAATGGTCAGCCGGTTTTGCTGCAGCTATTAAGACATTACAGCATTGCCAGGATAAAAATTAACCATCGCCATGCTTCAGTTTGAAGAAAGCATTTTCTTCTCTTTGTCATTACTGCAGAAGATGTGCTGTGTTTCTTACAGTAAATGAGAACCTGTAGCAGCAAACATCAGGTGCATACAGGAAACAGTAGAAGTGTGTTCATCTTTGATACAATCCAGTTGCTAGAAGAGGAGGTATTTCTTTAAATCAACCATGTGCAGTTTTGTACTGGCTTGCATCAAACTGCAGTATGTCACATCTGATATTTCAGTAGTTTATGTACTGAAAAAGGATGAGGTGAATTCAGGGTCAGAAGGACACTGTAAATGCTATTCCTGTTGTTCTTGGTAATCCTACATGCATGTGTGGGGAACAGTCCAATTTCTTTTTACACTTGTGAATACTCACACTGGGTCATACCTTAATCGGTGCTGAGCACCTGCAGACATTGGCAGGTGCCAAACCTCTTCCCTCCATTCATTTCAGCTCTATATTAATTAGATGAGCTGAAACCTTACAACCAAGGCTTCCTTCACAGCCCCAGCTCTTACAACGGTCCAGCCTACACTTGAACTTTGTGGCTTATTGCTGTCTTTGACCATTAATTTCTTACTCATTGCACAACAGTGCAGAGAGAATGGGAAGTTTGTACCTAGTAAGTCAGATACTTGGGGAGAATAAACACGTGATATGACATCGCACCACCTGCACAGGAAAGGCAGCCTGATGATTATATAATTGACCATTATCCCGAAGGTGACTGTGGTCTTCTGCCTTAGAAAGAATACATGGCTTCAGCCAAAGTCTGATCTCAGTTACACACACAGAAATAAAAAATAATTGCACTGTATTCTCTGATGTAAACGCAACCCAGGTTCAGGTCTCTCTTTTTACCTTTTTTTTTTCTTTTCTTTTTGCAAAAATGATATTCTACCAAGTTTCTGATCCACAAAAATTCCAACTCTGTGGTAGACCGTACACAATGAAACTCTTGCCATCAAGATTTGGCAATGTTTAAAGCATGTCTGCTGAAACTTAAAGCAAGCTAACATAGACATGGTCAGATAGACAGATAGTAAATGGAAATTGTAGGGAGGAAAAAAGAGATGATAGAGGAAAGGGCTTGAATAATGTCGTGGGAAGATATAATCAATACGTGCTAGAATCCAAAAGACTCACCTCCTTGCCTGCATTAGTAGTATATGGGTTTTTTTTTCCAATAGACACACAGGTTTTGAAATAAATGTAGGTCGGGCACAGAGTAATTTGAGCCTTATGACACTAATCCAATGAGCGTGACTTGGATTTCCCCTTTTAGGAAGAGGTGGACTTAGTGATCCTGTGATGTATTTCAAAACTTGCGAAGCTGAATCTCTCTTAGATGTTCATCACGTCCCTTGTGACTGTTCACTGAGCTGTCTCCTGCATGTGGGATTGGTGCCAGGTCTATGACAGGCTGTGGATGTTTTCAGGGCACCCTGCATAGAATGGAAGTGATTGCTGTTGCTGTGCACATCAGTCAGGTCTGGGGGGAACCAAGTGGCGACACAGTGGTGGCAGCTCTCGGCATGGGAAGCTTCTGGTAAGCCAGAAAGCTCCTCCATGCAGCCTGTGGGTGGTTCACAGCAGGGAGGAGTGATGTGGGAAAGTGCTGGAAGTCGCTGACAGTTTCCATACTCCACCCAGCACCACCACCCCCAACCCCCAAATGTACTTCTTCTCCTAACCACCTCCTCTTTCCCCAGGTTGAAACATATTAGCCAAACTGTACCCTCACCAATGCAGGGTTCCTGCCTGGTTCCTGGGGGTCTACATAACATTGAATAGCCAGAGAAAAGGAGGTGCCCACCCAACTCTAACTGGGTGGCCTTGCCTCTGAGCTGTTTTCATCAGACCCAGATGGCCATAGTGGGCCAGAGTCCTAGTGCTTTTATTCCACATGGGACCGCATCTGAAGACCAAGCCCCAAGGCCAAGGAGTCACAGACCACAAGTAGCACCATGATGCAGTGCTGGCAAGAGACTTCAACTTGTCAGACCGGAGTCTCTTCCCATGAGGGGCTGTCAGACAGTCTGACTTAGAAAAAGGATGGTCTTTATGCCTCTCACTGACAGGGACCCAGTTCTTGTCATAGCCAGCAGAAGCAACCTGCTAAGGTTCCTGATTCTGTGTCTGGACAAACCTCTGAACTCTAAAAGCAAGAGCCCTCTCCTGGTGTAGCCTGGCTAGAATGCACACAGTGATTTCCTCCATGTTTGACTAGATTTGTGACTGGGCATAAGATGGCTTTTTTTTTTCCTTTTTTTTTTTTTTAAGGAAAGAGCAAAATGGGAAAGTAAAATTTCCATTATTAGAGGTAATTTCTATTATTAGAGGTAAAAAAGAAAAAAAATGTATTACTAGAAAGGTAAGGGCCAAATGCTGAGAAAATTGCTGTGCAGTATGTCAGATGTAGGTATTTATAGCCTCCTGTGAATTGTTCTCATATAACATAAGGATAACTTCTGGTTCCCTGGCAATGGTGGGTAGGGAAATTACTGAGGGATTCCTTCTTGAGATTTAGGGCCATCTGGGGGTCAGGAGGAATGTTTGTAGTGAACTAGTCTCTCATTCGTACATGGTTTGCCTGCAATGAAGACATCTTTCACTCCAGATGTCTGACATGAGTGTAAGTAGCAGGTATTACTTGAGCATATCTGAAGAATAAAGGACCTGTTAGGTAGGTAGGTTACTCAACACATTTCTCAAGCAACTGCACCACTGTGAGCAGAAGCAGCAACTTCTGTTCCCGGTAAACTCTGTTTGGGACTGCATTTACAAAGACCTGTTTCTCCTCAGCACTACAGAAAATGCCAAATATTTTACATAGGCAAATCCGTCTATCTGCATCTGGCTTATTCTATAACTGGTCTTGCAATATTAAATATCAATTTTAATGTCAATATTAGCCAGCGTAGTTAGAAAATCAGGCTTCTGGCAAACCTCAAGTACCTAGCAAACAGCTTAGTGAGGGTCCATTTCTGGTGAGCAGAGGAAAACAGGACTGATTTGTAACGTTGCACTCCAGCAATCAGTTTCCCAACTTTAAAACAGCGTTAATGAGTCTTGCCTGGCAGAGCCTGTAATACTTAACTAATGGCTGGTTTAAAAGTACTTGGAGAGCTCTGAATGGAAGGTGTGATGGGAGTGCAAAGTATTACAGTTATTAGTGTCTGTCAGATCTCTTAGCAGTCCTTGCAAAGTTTCCAGAGGCAGTCCAGCACTTTCAGTTCTTAATTTCACCCCTGGGGACTCTCCAGTTACTTCAGTACCCAGAAGCCCAGAAGAAAGCTTGATGTCCACTAGGCTCACTTTCTCTATATATTTCTCTAAGCGCATACAGATATTCACATTACTTGATGAAAGTACTTTGCAGCTAGAAACACCTTCTTTAAATAAATCCTTTGTAACCTACACATGCCTTTTTCCATGAGCTCTTTGTTTGAGTCTGCTTAGAAGTAAAACATTCTACTCCGATCTCAAGTATTTTCACTCATCCCTAAACGGTATATATTCATGTAAAAAAGTAACTGGCAATCAGTTAGCTATCGGGAGACTTGACCTTGAGGTCACACTGAGCTTTTGAAGGAAGTTGATTAATTGCAGATAGAATAAACCCTTTGAAACCTTAACCAGCTGAGAATATTTACTTCGTGTGACTCATATGTAAAACCCACCGAGAACAGCATTTCAGGAGAAATCTCCGATCAGAGCTCACTGTCAACTTACAGAAATAAAGAAAATACCTGAAGCGTGTTTCTAGATGTAATCTGTTCTCTGCAACTGCAAGACAATCTGTTCAACCTGAGACGGATGTACTTGGTAAACCCCAAAGACACAAGAAGGATCCAGAGATGGAAAGCATGCCAGACTCTCACATATGGACTTTGCATTATTTTATGTGAATAAAATCACCTTCAGTGTTGAGGATTATTTTCCATGTAAGTCGGAGCTATAAACGACTAAATCATAATAGTGCTATTGGACGGCAAGGGTTTAATGATTTTGGGTTACGGTGAGTGCTTATGTTGCCACCTGCTGGGCTATGTGAATTCACGAGCAAACAAAGCAGAGCAACAAGGTCTTTCACGAGTGTGCGCTGTGTTTCCCGTGCCTCTGGCAGATGCAGAGTGGTCAGTCATTTAAAGTTGAGGTAGAGTCACTGAAAAAGTCCCAAACCCACCAGTGTTAATGGCTCCAACAGACTACTCCTCACTATTTTACAATAGGGCTAATACCCAAACATCAATTCATCTTCATGAAACACAGTAATTTTTCAATTTTGCTTTTTTTTCTGTTAAAATGTAAGTCTATTTTTAATGTACGTGTTCAGCAACTCAACACATACAAAAGTATCTGTTTGCAAGAAGGGACAAATATATTTAACATACTGAATAGTGAGGTGTTCTTCCTATGGTGCAAAAACTAGTACAACAAAGAATGGGTAACAACAAGTACTTGAGCTTTTTTTACAAGAATAATTGATGCCTCTATGCTGAATATTTTAGCCACTTATGTGGTAATACAAGTATTGTAGACTGCTGTGTGTGATACTGTGAGATTATATCAGCTACAAACTGTAATCAACTGTGTCAGTGCAGTTATTGTTTAGTATTTTTTTATGCAATGCAGCTTATCTACAAGATGATACAGCCAACTTGGTGCAGATATAAGTAAGTGATGGTCAAAATTGGAGACAAGCTTGCAGCAAAATGAAGTGTTTTCTAAGCACCTTTTCTCTCCTTAAAAATCATGAGTGGGGACTAGTAGGGATTTTGCCACTGGTGTCATATGTTCTGTAATAATAATATTCCTTCTTCCACAAAAATTACTTTAGGAAACAAATGAAATTATATATAAAGAGACAATGTATTGGGAGAATTTTTAATCTGAAAGATATTTTTATAACATTTAAAGTAAGGTGTACTGAAAAGAAAAAATATATTTGAAACTCAAATCCAAAGTTATGGAAATGGTCAATCCTTGATTTTTTAATTCTAAACCATGCCTGCTTCACCATTATGCTGCTGAACAGGGACAGAAAACAACTTCCTAAAATTAGTGAAAGATCCCAACCTGAGAATGTTCAGCTTTCATCTGTGCATTGCTTGCTTTCTTCCACTCCTCAGGACAGAGGATTTACAAATGTTACATGTTTCTAGGAAAAGATGAATTGGGGGAAAAAAAAAGTTTTACATACTTTTTTTGGGCATTTTTCAAAGGGTTCTACCTTGCTATTGTTCCTAGGCTTAAGATAATGCATACTGGGATACGTGACATTGCCGTGGTTTAACCCCAGCCAGTAGCTAAGCACTATGCAGCTGCCTGCTCATCCCTCCCCTCCCTGGGGAGGTGAATGGAATGGACTGAGATAAAGACAGTTTAACAGGATAAAAAAGGAAGAGGATAATAATACTAACAATGATTAAAATAATAATAAATATAAACCAAGAGATTCACAGATACAATAGCTGACCATATCTGAAAAAAGCCCACAATGCTCAGTCTCTTTCCCAGCAGCAATCCTGCCTTCTGGCTACCTTCACCATTTGTATGTGGAGTGAGACATTGCATGCTCAGGAATAGCCCTTTGACCAGTCTGGGTCAACTGTCCTGGCTCTGCTCTCCCAGTTTCTTTTGCACCTGGCAGGGAGTAAGACACTGAAAAGTCCTTGACTTTGTGTAGGCATTACAACTACTACTAGCAATCTGAAACATCAGTGTGTTATCAATATTATTTTATGACTAAATACAAACCACAGCACTATACCAGCTCTCTTTCTCGGTCAAAACTAGGACTTTATCCTCCCCTTATTCCACACCATCTATGTCATGTCCAGGTCCTATAATTCCCAATACATCACAATTAATCACCATAACTTTTCCTGTTTTTTGATATGTACACAGAGATATTGTTCCCTCGATCTGTGGGACATCTCTCTCAAATGTTGGTTACTTTACTCCATAACTTTTGGGCTCCATCTGTTGTCACAGTAGCTCAGGGCAGGGGAGATGGTGTGTGATAATTAGAATGTTACATGATGCACCTGGAGCTCGTAGCTGATGTTTCTGCACGGTCCATGCTCATGATCTGCAGGATGAAGCTGTCAACCTCGAAGAAGTTGCTGTGAACGCATAGCTGAAGCCAGTTCTGGTTTCATTACCTCGGCACCTTGCTTAGTTTCACCAATGTTCATTCTCCATTAGTGACATCTTTCTCTCCAGCACCTGGAGTAACTCCTCCCCTGCCCTTCCCTGGCCTTGGTGCCTGCACAATTTCTTACATCTTCTCACTCCCTTCTCTGTTGGCAAAAAGCAGCTGCTTGTGGGTTTTTTCCTCCTAAATGTGATTCCCAGAGGCTCTGTGACCATGGCTAATGTCCTCAGCCTTGGTCAGTAATGACTCTGGCCTTGAGCCAGCTGGTGTTTGCTCTGTCAGGCCTGCAGAGAGCTTCTGGCTGCTTCTTGCAGAAGCCAACCCTGTAGCCCCCTTCTCCACCAGAACCCAGCCATGCAAAACTACAACATGATGACATGCAATATTATGTAGCAATGTACGTTGTACAGTTCAAATTATTGTCTACTGTCACCCAAAATCAATCCCTTAGAGGTACACATTGGACTTACCCATCCCTCTGCATCAACCACCAACTGCACCCAGGTCCTTGAACAAAAGCAATCTGGTAGATAGGTTTACCTTTTCCTGAGGCATGAGTAATCCAGACTGTCTTACCATAGAATCATAGAATGTGTTAAGTTGGAAGGGACCTTTAGAGGTCATCTAGTCCAACCCTCCTGCACTAAGCAGGGGCATCTTCACTAAATCAGGTCACTCAAAGCTTCACCAAGCCTACCATGAATATCTCGAGAGACGGGGCCTCCACTACCTCTCTGGGAAACCTGTGCCAGTGATCCACAATCCTCATCTTGAAGAACTTTTTCATAATACCCAACCTAAATCTCCCCTTTTTGAGTCTAAAACCATTACGCCTTGTCCTACTGCTACATGTCCTCATGACCAGTTATTCCCCAGCTTTCTTATAGGCACCTTTCAGGTACTGGAAGCATTGGCCACTTTTTTGGCAATGTCTAGGGCTAGATAGATGGCTTTGATCTCTGCAAACTGTCTCGATTCACATTCTCCTTCAGTGACTTCTGCAACTTGTCATGCAGGACTCCATACAGGCCTTCCACCTCTGATGCTTTCCTGCAGTGCAAGGGGACATCAGTGGATGTGGCATACTGCTTCTCCCTTTCTGGTAGTTTACTATATAGTGGGGCTTCTTCAGCACATGCCACCTCTTCCTCTGGTGACATTCCAAAATCTTTACCTCCTGGACAGTCTATGATCACTTCCAAGATTCCTGAGTGACTGAGACTTCCTATTTGAGCCCACTGTATGATCAGTGTGACCCACTTACTCCAAGTAGCATCAGTCACATGATGTGTAGAAGGGACCCTCCCTTTGAACATCCAGGCCAGTACTGTCAGTTGGGGTGCCAGAAGGAGCTGTGCTATACTGTCAGTCACATCCAAAGTAGCTTGAACCCCTTCATATTTTCCAGCATCTCTTTTTCAGTTGGAATATAACAGGCCTTGCATCTTCTGTACTTCCAACTCTCAAAACCCCAGGAGCTGGCATTGAGTTTCCCCATGTGTTTTCTGCCAGAGAGTCCGGGTAGGGCCATTCTCCCCAGCTGCAGTATAGAGCACAATTTTAACATCTGGTCCTGCCTGGACTAGCCCAAGGGCTACTGTTTGATTTAGGAGGCCTACAAGAAAGCTGAAGAGGGACTTTTTAGAAGGGTATGTAGTAAAAGCACAAGGGGTAATGGTTTTAAATCGGAAGGGGGGAGATATTAATTAGCTATTAGGAAAAAATTCTTCACTATGAGGGTGGTGACGCCCTGGAACAGGTTGCCCGGGTAGGTGGTGGATACCCTCTCCCTGAAGGTGTTCAAGGCCAGGTTGGATGGGGCCTTGAGTAGCCTGGTCTAGTGAGAAGTGTGTCTGCCCATGGCAGGGGGGTTGGAATTTGATGATCATTAAGGTCCCTTCCAGCCCTAACCGTTGTGTGATTCTGTGATTCTAAGATTCTACAATTATATAATTTGTTTATTGCTCAGGGTCCCATTTGAAATTATTTTTCCAGGTCACTTCATAAAGAAGGCTTACAAGGAGCCTGCAATTTGGAATATGCATTCTCCAAAAATCCGCAATGCCTAAGAGGGCTTTGATTTTCTTTTTGTAGTTGGTGGAGATACTGATTCTTGATCATATCCACTGAGATCCGATGGCATCCATGTTGTCATTTTATTCTTAAAAACTTGATCTCCTGTGCAGGTTGATTCCAGGCGTACTGTACACCCCTCCAAATGAAAGCAAACTGTGACCTGCACTCAGCAGCCAAACGGATCGAGGAAAACACATTAGCAGTAAGAACTGTGGCATACCACTTGGCTGCCTTTGACTCCTGTTCATAGTGAAGTTCCAGCATGTCCAGCATGTCAGCATTCATGCGTAGTGTGACTTCGTTCAGGCATGACACTCTAGTGTCAGTCTCCACTCTTACTAGACTAGTGTGAGAACCTGAGAAACTCTTGACTTAATGTATACACTACAACCACCTAGCAACAGCTTAAGCCATCAGTGTGTTATTGATATGGTTCTCATCCTAAATCCAAAACACAACTCTATGCCAGCTACCAGAAAGAAAATTAACTCTATCTCACCCAAACATAAGTAGAAATACCCAGGATATTTTTAAAGTTCAGGCAGGTGCAGTCTTGAATTTTACCTTAACAACAAGAAAGTCACATATGATGAAATATCTGCCTGCAAACAGAATATATTAGCCTGTTTGGACCGTCATGTTTTGACTGCTATTGAGGTCAGATCTTGCTAAGTTGAAATTAGCCGGACGTTTGCATGCAATGCTGCACACTGTAGCATAGCCAGGTTGTTGATCAGCTTCAGTTACAGCTTTTCCTCTCAGAAATGCCCAAGCCTCATCGTTGGCCCAAGAGGAACAGATCAGAAACACCTGTATAAATAACCACAGCATAGAAAAGCAGTGCATATGTACTGGAATTCTGCTCTCAACAACCACCATCCTTTTCCTGCTCCACTCTTTATTCATGACAAACATCTTGCTTGCATTGCAGACTGCTACTTCCAGTGCCAGCAAGGCTTTCATGACAGTTGGCACTGAGAGGAGCAAAGCTCTGACATACCTGATTTTGTCATTAAAGAATATCTCTGAATGGTTCTGCAAGGGCTAGCTCATTTTACTGGTATGGTAGTGCAGCTTTGGGCTGCAAAAGAACAGCTATTTCATGTTGCTGTTTTAAATAAATAGTTGTATCACTGTAATTGTACTGTGCAGAATTTTCTATGCGATTTTATTTAAATGAATGAAAATACATCATGAAATGTAAATTTGAAAATATTAAAATCTAGCCCGTAAGTGAGCCAACAAAGTCACCAGCAGAACAACCATCTGTGAAGAGAGGTGTTGTAATCAGGTTTTGGGCATGAAAAATCTGTAGGACTCAAATAGTGGATGATACAGACAGATGGAGGCTATAAACTGGACTAAGGAAATTGTCAAGAAGCAGAGAGAAGAGAATAAGGGCTGTGTTGTGTTAAACTTTGGCTTCAGATAACTATGAGTTGATCTTTCCCTGGATTGCTGGAACTGCAGTCTAAAGCGGTGCCAGCTACTAGGGATGAGCGTCCTTGAGCTTTCTGGAGTGCTGTGAAAACCCTAGGCTTGCCTGGAATGTGTGGATGTTCATTGTGCACCTCGGACATATCAGCTAGCACTAATAGTCTTGGTCTGGAGTCACTGATAGGGACCTTCACACACATGCTAACACATCCACTACTCTGCATATGAGTTTTCCCTAGGATAGAAGAAATCAAACTATAGCTCTGATAAGATACCAGGAACCTTCTCTTAGTTCTAATAAGAAACTTCAAGACATCTGTAACATATATATATCCTTGCTGTGAACTCTACTGGATAGGAGTTCTCTTATTTCTTCACTCTTAGACACATTATGCTGCCTAACATTATTCTTGTCACTTAATTATCACCAAGCATCATCAGCTCCTTCCTAACAATGTGACAAATCTTTTCACAAGCCAACATCTCATTCCATCATTTAGACAGCTTACAGTTCTTTAAGCACAAGTGAATCTCTTGACATTGGTAAGCACCAATCTCCTGTGAACATAGACTCACCAGTGACGTAGAAAGGTCTCTTACTACACCTGAAAAGAAATTGCCTGTACAAACTACTTCAAATCACGGTCAAACCTTTGCCAGCTGACTGGGGTTAATCTCCCTGTAACATAAGGCAAACACCAGAGGACCCACAGATACTTTTCACTGACAGTTTCAGAAGAGCTAAGTTGGATGTCCTCCCTTGTCTTTTCAGACATGTAAGTTTTGCTAAACCTGGTATTACAGAATTTGTACTGGGTATTTTTAGTGCCACGTCACTGAGGAAATTGGTATCTAGTCAGCTTTGTTCCCTAGATTGAGTTTATGGTGCATGCACAGGATCCTGGGCAGGTCAAGGTTAAGTATGCAGAACTGGAATGCTGTGATTGTAAGTTCTCGTTTATACCCTTGAACTTGGTTTGTTTTTTAAAAATGCAGAGCTTAAATAGCACATGCATGACAGATCAAGCAGCCGCTCTGCCTTCTCTTAGATAAGCCGAACAGACTGAGCCTCTTTATTCTCACAGTGTTTTTCAGGTTCCGTGTTCTTTTTCAATCTTATCTTCCCAATGATATAATGTAAATATTACATATTAAGGGCTTAATAACCCTCCAAGTGGTTCTGCTATATTATTTGAGTTCATCCAACTTCCCACTTTGTAATATGGAATATGCTGTGTGATCTGTGTCTCTGACTCCTTTGTCCATGCTGCATTTATTTTGTAACCTCAAGGCAGTACACTGAGAAGTGTTACTACTACAAGAGATATTTGGAGAAGATACCTTTGCCTAAATGCACCGAATAAGGCTAAATGGTAGAGGAGGGGATGCAAGGAGGGAGAGAATTACAGGGAATGTTATGGTGCGGTTTTTTGTACCCACCTAAGTCAGGGGGACTGTGGGCTTCCTCTTTATAAGTAAACTGCTCAGGCTGCACAATGGACTCCATCATTACCAAGGTCTAGCACCATAGACTGTGCTGTGATCTTGCTCCTGAAATACCCTGTCATCCTCCTAAATGCTAACACACCCAGCACTTGTGCAAAGAGGAAGTAGACAGGAGAAGGAGGTCTTGGAAACGCACTTTCATCACAAGCTGCGTCTGGCAGTGCACTTTCTTTACATCTTTCCAGCCTTTAAACCAGGTAAACAATAGTCAATATAACTTGTTTTGAATTGCAGATATAGCTAAAACAAAGTGTGAAATTAAACTGAAAGAACCAGTAACCTAACTATTTATATTTAAAAGTCCTATGAGCAAACCTAGGTAAATCTTTCTCCCCTCAAAGCACCAGAGAAAGTAAGGAAGGCAAAGTTCTTACTCATTTTGAAATCCATGTCCTCTTTCTGACCAGACTGGGAGCTTATCTTCCATTTGTGACTGTATCTCAAAATTTTATGTCCAGACATCTCACTGATGCTCTGAAGACCTTACCTTCCCAATATTACTCTACAATCTGATTCAACTTCCCATCTAAGTACAAATTCTATGGCATGTCAACTGCTCTTGCCTTCAGAAACAGTTTTCTCCTATTATTTACATGATTGACAGGGCTGGGTCCACATGCTTGAAGAGGTGGGGCTCCTGAAGATGTGAAGATTTTTAAAAGGTATGTATCTTTCAGTTTCTACTTTTTAATTTCTACCTTTGCATTTTTCACTATCAAATTGAGAGATGCCATTGGCTAAGTGCAATATATTCCTTAGACTTTTGCAAACTCTTCTTTTAGCCTGAGCAGACAGGACCCCTGAAGAAAGCATTGATACATTCAACAGCCTCCTCAGAATTCCTTCTGCATGGACCAGCTCTCTGAACTAGGCAATAAAAACAAACTTAATTCTCAATTATGAAATTCTGTTGTTAAACAAATATAGGCCATGAAACCTTGTGTGCCATCATAAAAACCTCCTGGAACTAATTTGATTAAGGCATGTATGCATTAACATCTGATCAATCCTTTAACTTTGCTGGGTCCATCCTATACCCATATGCAAGTGTGGACTTGGCTCCAGTGAGTACAGAATCCAATTTTATGTTTGCAAATCCTGAACTAAAGAATAAGCATACCAACTGTCAGTGGTCAGGAGGCAGCACTGAAAGCATAATTTCTATACAGTGCTATATATTTTCCAGGTCTATGTTATGCAGAGAGAATTCAAAGATCTATGTAGGTTCTATCTACTTTTAGATAGAAACTGACATTGCATTTACAAACTCTCTCAAGCTATGGTGTGCTAAGTGCTGGTAGTCTTTAAGAAAAACTGTCCATGAAAATTTTTTGTTAAGGGCTGTTTGGCATATTTTTGCTACTGCCCTTAAAGATATGATACCGTTTGAATCTTGTATGGTACCTAAAGGACTGTGACATTCTCAACATGCTCAACTATACCACTTTACATATAATATTCATCTGCAGTTGTGGGTTTTGAAGTTGTTCAGGTTTTTAAGCCTGCAGTCTTTTAAGCTTTTTAAACTCATCTAACTTGACTATGATCTTGAGGATTGCTTTTCTAAAAGGCTTAATTTTTTGAATTGGTACTGGTAGGTTCAACTGGCTAATCTAAAATATCAGGGACTTCGTTTATGGTCTGAAAGTGGATGCTCATTTGGTTAATGTGATTGAATATTGCTTGTCAATCAATGTCTGACTTTCTGTATATTAGGAAGGACATTGAGGTGCTGGAAAGGGCACAGAGAAGGGTTGATGAAATGCCTGGAGAACAAGTCTTACGAAGAGAGGCTGAGGGAGTTGGGACTGTTCAGCCTGGAGAAGAGGAAGCTGAGGGGAGACATTGTCATGCTGTACAGCTACCAGAAAGGTGGTTGTAGTGGCATGGGTGTAGGCCTCTTCTCCCTAGTGGCTAATGATAGGACAAGAGGAAATGGTCTCAAGTTGATCCAAGGAGGGTTCAGATTGGGGATTAGGAAAAACTTCCTCACCAAAAGAGGGATGAAGCATGGGAAGAGGCTGCCCAGGGAGGTGATGGAGTCACTGTCCTTGAAGGCATTTAAAAAATGGGTAGACAAGGTGCTTCAGGAGATGGTTTGGTAGTTATGGTGATGTAGGGCTGACAGTTGGACTTGATGGTCTTGAAGGTGTTTTCCAATGTGGCTGATTGTATGATTCTGTTTTGTTTGGGAATAGTTTTAGCTGCTATCACACTTGTGGCAAACTAGATGGAATCGCATTGGTTTTGAAGTACAGGAAAACACTTTTTCAGCTCTTTAAATGAGTTGTGTGAGTAGGAAATGTGAGACTGAATTGGAAATCACCACAAGCCAACAGTGGACAAGATAAGGTTAACTGACAAATCACTAAAGTACAGAAACAAATATAGTAAAATAGCTCAATTTCTCATTTCCTTTTCCGCAAAAAAGTCAGAATGAGAAATGCCAAGCAATCATGCAAAATGCTCTTCAGATCTCATTTCAACTCTGTTGAGGACAAACTATGAAGGCACTATCAGTGTTTCTCCCAGTCAAAAAATCTTGCCATAGACACTATCAACATCATCACAAACAGCAACAGGGACAGATAGCTCAGCAGAAAAACTCAGGACAGAGTAACCTAGAGATGTGAGTGACAGTCATGTCTTGTCAATGTGTGAAATGAAACAATATGCACACCATGTCAGTGTTTTTTATATTTCTACATATTTTCAAAACCATTACACCCATAATGTTGAGGGAAGGGAATGCTGCAGCCTCTGTGATCTTTCTGAGAGACATTGCCACCTGCTGAGTTCCTGCATCCTCTGGTCTCACCATAAGAGACCTCACAGGCCAGTGTTGGCTTGCCTCTGTGAGTGGTGGGGCTCACTATTTCACAGGTCCCATGTTAAGTTCAGAGCTCATCAGCAATCACCTGTAAGCAGAGGCAGCTCTTAATATGACAAATCCTCATCTGACTGCCTCCAAGGCTTATGTGGAAACCATACGTCAGGCTTATGGCCTCGGGACCTCCCATACAGTGGTATTTCTGGGCAAGACACAACAGCACACTGAAAGCACAGTTATTATCAGTACTCTTGTGATTGTTTATAAACACTCCGCTCAGCTCACCAGGCAGATTTTATTACTTGTTGGGATAATAATTCAGAAAATAAAAAATAGACAAGAGTAGAGCTGACAATGAAACACAGAAAAATTGCTAAGGGTGAAATTTCTGACAAATCTTAAGCCATTAGGAACCCGAATCTAACTTTCAGAGTGACAGAGGGACTCTGACATCTGAATCCCACCCAAAAGCAGGGCTATATTCTTAATGCCAAAGACTGTAATGACTCTGCAAAGGCTGTTCAGCTTCTTCAAAACAGTCTTAAACAGTCTTAAAGTGATTTGTAATGAAGCTTGATGACTCAGTGAGGCAGATGTAGCCAAAAAAACTGCTTATCATATCTGACAAAAGGCACAGGGTCATAGAAGCGGAAGAGGATTCCAAGGAGAGGAAGAGGGGACACAAAAGTGGGATTGCATTACATCCATAATCCTCAATTACCAAGATGCTCTTCAGTAGGCTGGCACTTGATGTGAATTACAACAGCCTCCAGGGTCTTGAAGTTGCCTGACAACAGCTCCTAGGAGCCAGCATAGCAATTACAGACCAGTGCCCCCGTTGTTGTTGCCTGAGGCCACATGCCTTCTCCCAGCCAAAAGGAGGAGGGATGGCACTGGTTCAGCTCCACCAGTGAACCTCCTTACATTGGAGACACTAACAAGGCCAGATCTGCAGGGTTTACAGGGCTTTGCATTGTAGAACAGAAACTGAACCTTTGACTTGTGAAGATATCTATCTTCAGACAATACAATTCTCATTCTGAAGATGAAAGGGCTGCTGAGGTGCCATTGATTGTTTTGGAAATTATTTTCAGCAAAGAATGCTGGTACCTCTCCCAGTTTGAATTTACAGCCCTCCAGGGCTGGAGCCAGGAGTGTTCCTCTAATAACAGAACAATGATATTACTTCTTATTTCACTGATACCACAAATCACACAGCTTGACAGCCTGGAAAAGAAAAGTTGCTGGTACCTATATTTCATTTTAGTGTGTATGAAGACATCCACTTCATCTGATTTGAAGTACAATAGTAAGTGTGAATGCTCTCAGAAAAGTCACATTGGTCGCACAATACATAACAGCAAGCTTCAGACCTTTAAGCCTGCAGATGAAAACATGCATGAGGTACACTTTTTGTGCTGTCAGAAAGCCTCTGTGGCTGGTTTTAAGGTTTTATATTGGATTTGGTCATACCTTTCAAAAAAACCTCACTGACTGCTTAATAAAACACTTTAGAGTTTGCAATAGAATACTAAAAGTGCTCTCTGTTGTACCTTGTTAAAGTGAGTATTAATTCCTTCATGTGTTTAACCTACTCAATTATGTATTTTGGCATTGATTCTGCTACATAGCATAATAGCATTTTTTGAAATATAGCACATTCAAACACTTTCTCACTCCTTTCTTGTGTAATACCTACCTGTCTTGCCCACACTGGCACTCTATTATGGTCACAGTTGGCACAGAGGGCAGTGTGGTATTTTATAGAAGACATCTGGCAAACCATACTTGTTTTGGTTTGACATAAAAATATGAGGGTTTTTTACCAAATTCATGACAAAGATGTGCTCCTCTAACTTATAAAATTGTGGGCATGATCTGTTCATTGAGCTGCAATAACTGACATGGTCAGTATCATTCTTCAGCAACACATGCTCCATGAAGGTGGTGCTCTGAGATGCTTTCTAAAATCAGTCTCTGCTTCCACGCTATCGCTGGATTCCTTTACTTGGCAATGTTTCACTGGTAGCAGTCAAGGGCTCCATGAGCTGCACTCATGAGTGTTCCATGGATTTAAGCTCCATGCGAGAGTCAGTGAATAGTCTTGTGACAAAGATGGACAACGGGATACACACACGGGGACACAAACACACAAATCCTCAAAACAACAAATCCAGAGGGGCTACTTGATTTGCCTCTAGTGAAGTTCAGCTGGAGGTCCTTACACTAACTAGACTGGAGGGGAACCAAAATTGTCAAAGACTTAATTTTCCTGATCAACTTCACTCTGGTCTTACCTTCAGCCAATGAGTTACTCCTCATTGAAATTCTCATTTCCTAAAAGTTGTCTGAAGCTTCAGTTTCTGAAACAGTAGGTGAATATATTCATGAGGAATGGACTTGTAGCCAAATGTCCCTGTGGACAACACAGCTCCTTACATTATACTGCCTCTCCCAGTCTAACAGATCTGTTGAAAGACCATGAGTTGGATCTCTGCGGCATACTCTCTTGGGGTCTCTGCAGTGAAAGACCTCTTAAGAGCTGTTGGTCATTTCTTTTTGTCCTTCATTAAATATAAAGAAACAAACATGCTCTTTAGAATTAGCAAAGAATGCAAAAGGCACAATGTGTTTCAAAGGTCTGGATAGATAAATCTGAAAGGCTGGGAAAGGTGTGGGGCTGAAGGACATCTCATACTTGAGTAAAAGAGAGGAAGGCAGCACAGCAATTCAGAAAGCAACCTGTCAGGATTCTTCACTTGGGTTCTCCTGCACCAAAGCGAGCAGGAGAAGGAAGATGAGACCTAACATTGCTTTCAAGTATTCATATACCACCCCTCTCAAACTGTGGTTGCAAGGCGATGCTACCTGACTGACAGAAATGAGAATTCATTTTTGCTACTGCTGGGATAAAAACAAAATCACCATATTTGACCTTACACTCCAGTTTTACTCTGGAGGTTTTTGGATCATGTGATCTGAGGACACACTGCGGTTTTGATGCTCATGGCTCTCCAGCTAGATTTTATTTCTCTCGTAGTTTGGGTGAAAGGTATGGGTGCATGTGTGTGTATTCAAGCACATGGGGAGGGGGAGGAGGTGAACATGCATGCATATGTATGCATGCGTGTTACATCCATTTCACGTTGCAGACTTTGATTTACAGAACTTCTGGTGGACAATCAGTCTGTCTGGAAGAAAAGTACGCCCACAAATATCACATGGAACTAGCTGGTTCTGGGCGCTGATCCAGGCAGCCTCATTTAAAGAATCAAGATCATAGAAACCTTTGGCTGGAAAATAAAAAAAAAGAAAAAAAAAAGAAAAAAAAAAGAAAAAGTATCAGCTTTCATTCTGGAGACCCACATTCAACTCTTCATGGAAAATATTTTCAGGAAATACCTGTTGACTGAGCCTTTCAGTTTAACCAAACCATATTGCTTTTGAAAATGAAAAAAGAAAGAGAAGAAAGAAGCAAAAGAGTAAAAAATATATAAAAAAAGCCTCTGCTTTTTGTCCCAGGGGTTGAATTAAATTAACTTCAAACTGAATCATTTTGTATTGTATGAGAGCACAGAGAAAACATCATGCTGTGTGTTATGATACGCATTCTCAGCTAATTATTAACATCTTTGCATACATACTATTATCAGCAAATTTCACTTTTTGGCTTTACTTCAAGTTCTGTTTAATGAGCATGTGTTATCTGACCATGGCAATGGGCGGGAGCATATCATACTTGAGAATATGCTCTTTGTACTGCTCTGAACAAGGGGTCCAATTTTCTTCCTGTTGAAGTCTATGAAAGTTTTGCCAAGTGGAGTAAAGCTTAGGTAAGCCTAAAACCTTACAGACAGAACCTACTGTTCTTTTAAGCCACAACTTCCAGTGAGGTCATTGCACTGATGCATCTATTGTCATCTAAATACTAAACCAGTCTTCCCCTCAGTTATTTTCCACTGCGGGAAGAATGACTGGTCTGAAAGCTCAGGAGCATTCCTCAAACACTCACATCAGATGTATTTTCAAGATTTTATTTGAGTGTAAAAAAAGTCTTGTTTACTTTCATCTTGAAAGGGACTTTTACATAGTGTTGTTTCAAACTGATTTCCAGAAAAGCCAGGTAGGTTGCTTAATACCTGGATTTAGATCTTAAGAGTTTTCATTTGAAGTGAATGCATAAAAAATTCTACCTGGCTTGATTTGAAGATGTTTTTGTGTCATCCTCCTCAAAAGGTATGGCAGTATAGAAAGGGACTAAAAACCTGATTTTGTTTTTGAACTGCTAATACCAGACACTTTTTAAAAGAAAAGGATTTCTGCATTTAAAAATACTCCATGGTTTCTGTCATTGGCACATGATACAGCTCTTCATTAAAGGCCCATACAGTTTTAATATGATTCATATCCAATGGTTCACATAACCACAATAAGCCTTAGATCTCTTAATATGCCTGTTCCTAATGTTCTTTTTGTTAGAAGAGCAACCAAGTAGTGTTTCTTTTCTTGGCTGAGACAAATATCCCCTTAGCTTGCAGGAAATGAATGTGTATTTTCTGTACTTTGGAAAGTTTATTGAAAATAAAAAAAAAAAAAAAAGAGAGAGAAAGAGAGATGACTTTCTCCTTGCAGGCATGTGTTAGGCATTCCACAAACAAAACACTGTGTAATCAGGGCAGCGGTTGTCTTCCCGTGACACTTGAGTTTTCAGAAAGACATTTATGTAAGTTATAAAAAGTTTTATGTAAGCAGTTAATATTTCTGAGCTTTTTTTGAACATCGTCTGTTCCATTCAACAACAGAGGTAACCCCTCCTCCCTAAGGTGAGAAACTGTGAGACATGCAGTACGTGCATGTGGTCTCAGGGTCAGTTATAGCATTTACCAGATGATCGAGAGTAAGCCTTACGGAAAAAGCTCAACACTGAGATTATTTTCTTGAGGCCAAGAGCATGAGGCAACTGCAGGGGGAACAACAGTTTTAGCTCTAGCTACAGAACTGATCAGACTTGCATCAGCAGGCATTTAGGGACAGATGCTGGAAGGAGGTCAGTGCCCCCTGGGGAACCATGGGCTCACACCACCTCACAGGAGATGTGTGGCGCCTGATATGACTCATTGCATAAATGAGACAATTTTCTGATTCATATCTGGGACCCTTCTGCTGGATTGTTCTCTCAAAGAGTGGTTGTCTCTCTGCTTCCACTCCCTCAAAATAAGAATAGCGCGTTTCAAAATAACCTGATTTGTTCTTTCACATCCTTTCCTTTCAGATGGAATTCTCGTTTTCTCCATCTTTTTTTTTACCACACAACATGCAATAATTAAAAAAAGCTTAACAAGAAAGAGAACTTTTTTTTGTTGCTAACTACAATGAAAATGCCTTTTGAACCTATCTTTTACTGTAGATTGAACTCTGCTGCTTGGCATCTATTAACCAAGTCCTGGTTTGATATTATTTGAGCTGTGATTATTATTACTTTGAACAGCTGGTTAGTATTCTCAGTGATCCTGCTCTCTTCTCTGTGTGTCTTTTGGGGACATATTTCTTTGTACTGCTGTAAACTGATCTAGTGTATGACTCTTTCACAGTGAGTTGTAAGAGAATTTGTCTACTTTTCCAGACATTAGGAGAAGCTGCGGGAAATTACAGTGAATATAAAAAAAAAAAAAGTGGGAGAATTAACTGCCTGTGAGCAAGTGGTCCAAACTTGGCCCAATGTAGCTCTGAGCAGCTGGCAGGGCCAAGGAAAGCATCCAGATGAAATGGTGAAATAACTTTATGTGGGAATGGGGAAGATGTGGGAGTAGCTTCCAGGCAAAGCACAGATAAAATTTCCTTTTGGTCCTACAGTGAGCACACACCTCTGGGAGTGTGGAGCCCAATTCTGTCCGATACTGGGGATCATCAGTTTTCACTGACTTGAAGAAGTGGGATCCAGGCATCTTTCAAAACAGAACCTACAGGACAAACTCACATAACTGGCAGAAATAAACTGTTTGGTTTATTTTTTCCCAACTCTGTTTATAATGTCTTACAAAGAAAGCTTCTAAGGCTTGTAAATAAAAAGGGATCAACAATGTCCTATAACATGGAAGTTCATTGTATAAGGTACTCTAATTTTGTCTATAAATATATTATACTAAAAACCTAAAACTACAATATATGTTATAGGCACCTCATTTTCCACCAGCCATTGCGCATCTAAAATTGTATTTCTTACTGTACTACTTATTTTTGAGGCCACTCACTATTTACTACTGCTAAGTGCTAATGTCAGGCTTTTCTACAACCGATGCTATAGGTGTAAAACCTGGCTGAAGTATCTATCCCTATGTTGCCTGAAGGGTATTTTATTTTGATGACATTATGTGTCAAGTCTGTACAGTTATCTCAGATGCTCTTGCTCATTTTAAAATATGCCTTTCTACAGCATTGAAAGTAGTCAATGTCAAGCAGGTTACTCATCTTTGTCTGTTTTGATTCAGAACATACTGACTCAGGAAGAGGACTGTCTCAGGAGGTATAACCTACAAGGCAATGACTACTGTTAGTTCTCATGGATGCAGCAAAAAAAGCTTAAAACAAGCTTCTCTTCGGAGTAAATTGGAGAAAGGAGTACTTGCAAAGTAAGCTATTTTCCTTTCCTCCCACTTCCTCCCCACTCCTCCTTCTTCCCTCATCTCTTCATTCAGTCTGTAGCTTACCTTGTAAGGGACTGACTTCAGGCTTTTTGGGCTCTGGCCTTCTCAAGTGCTTGGGTAGCATGTCATTCTCCTGGTGCCATTTTTTCAGGCATTGTGGCTCATGGATACTAATAGATTTTGTTCCGTACTCACGGCCACATATGTAACAAAGCACTGCTGGTGGACGTCTTGTCACTTGTGCCTGTAAATAACAATTGTGAAGAATAAAAAATAATTTTCTCAACATGAACTTTGTATTAAAACAATCATGTAGATAAAGAAACTTATGCATATCTATGGAATTGCAACTTCTAGTTTTATTTTGCCTGAATTCAGTCTTGAAGCAATATTACCACATTGACTGGCCACCTGGAACAGGTAGGGACCTTCTGCAGGTACTGGGCTGAAAGTTAATGTATATTACCTAATTAATACTTAGCTATGTAGGTTTTAGCCTTTTTATTTTCACACCATCAAGTTCATGGAAATGCTGATTCTTCACATGAATGAACAAGTCCTCTGCTTGGTCAGATTGCTGCAGCACAGCCTCCATCTTAAATACTGAAGCCCTGCTAAGCAGCATGGACAGCAGCAAGAAAACCTTCCTCAGATGAACCACCAGTGTCTAGTGCAGTAGCATAAAGAACCCCACATCCTGGAAGAACACAGCTAGACCTCTGTGTCCAGCCTTAGCATGTCTCTTGAGTTGGACAGTGAGGGCAGCTGTACCAAGCTTGTGATTCTGGCCCTTAACCCTGCCTTACTTCTGCCACAGATGGGATGACTGGTGGATTTCCTGGCCTTGAAGGATTAAAACTGATCCAGGATAGTTCAGGATAGGAGGACGAAAGAAGGAACTGTTGCTTGTCTATCCCATAGGCCTCAGTGTGAACTTTGCCAGTCGTGCAGCAAGGGTAGAACTGGACTCCAGGCAAGGTGTTTCCTCACTTCAGATCTGCTTTTGTTTGCAGAGAAAAACAGCTCAATGAAAGAAAAAAAATTGCTCAACCCCAAACCCCACAAATACATATTCTGAGCTTGGAAAATATATAATTATTGTGGTATTGCAGATTATGGACCTGACTGTGTCCTTAGGCACATCCTGGGCTAGGCGTGGTGTCAGTACCAGCCCTACTCCAGGAGTAGCCTAAGAACGCACTGCAGAGATGGCTCTGAGACACATTGATGGGTCTCATGACTGCCAGCATTTCCTGTACTGCTGACTGCAAATACCAGTAAAAGATGAGCTATTCTTTACCCTCCTAAAGGTAGAGGAGCAGCCATGCCAAGACCAAACACAGGAAACCTTTCTCACTCAAACAAGAGAGATGGGAGTTTCATTTTTTCCTCTGCTGCTGTGTAAGACAAAGCTAACCTGTTCCAGTTTTTCTGACTCTCTGTCAGCCCATCAATGTATTCAAGAAATTCTGGGCAGCTCTTCTTGCATTTATGCTACAGTCTGAAAATGTCATTAGTGAACAATCGGCATAAGCTTTCTTTCCTGTATCACACATGTAAACTCAATTACATGAAGAAATACTACTCTACAAAGTGTATTTTTGCTGGGAAAAATTTGACTTTGTCTGGAAAGTTCTCACAGTCAATTGAAATATAACTTATCCAAAGAAAGTCTTTCCAAGGACATTTTCGTCCTCTTAACTTTCAAATGGAATTTCCATAACCATCTTTGATAACGAGGCATTATATATTTATTATATATATATATATATATATAAAACCCGCTTTCTATTCATAACTGATTATAGCAACACCTGTTTCATGGATTCCTTCTAATTTTTCATTATACATTTTTTGCTTACTTTTTTACTTCAGCTCTTGAGGTAGACATTGTCTGATTTGGAGATAAGACGGTCCAATTACAGCGTCTTATGAAGGCAGTGTATGTTTCTTTGTAGACTCTGGAGAGCTTTAGATAAGCATACTATAGTATAAACTCTTGAGGTCTGGGTACTCATTTCTGTGTGCTTGCTTTCTATAGGAATGCTTACAGCATTTTAGAAATGGTTTTCTAAAAAAGTGCTAGGTGTAAAACCTGTGGCAACACATTTTTCATTAGCTACATTCCTGCCATTCAGTCAAATAGATTATTTATTAGCTGCAAATTAGGAAAAAGCAATTTGATTTATATTGTTTGTAGGAACACTTTATACCCTACCAGAATGGAAAAAAGGAATCCTAGTACAAATCGAAATCACACTTACTTAATCTTCACTCTTACAATAATTTCCACTATGTGGGTCAGTATGATAAAAGCAAATCTATTGCTTCAAAGAGACTTTATGTTCTGATATGAGACAGGTAAAAAATTGCTTAAAAATTAAATACTCTCAATAAATTTAACACATGCACAGAAATATAGTTGTTAAAATCAAATAGCTTTTTTATCTGAGGGACCTTTCCTCAATGAATGGTGATAGTCTTTCATCTCTGACAATTTTGTTCAAATCCATTACGCCTGTTCTAAAGTAGTTGTCATGTCCTGTTATTGAACTGCTGCCAGAGACCTGCATGACAAAAGTTATTGATCTCCATCCAGCACAATCTGGATATATTCCCACAGTTCTGAGATGGTCTTTTTGGTAACCTAAAGACTGAATGATCCTTGACTGCGATCCTTCCAGATCCCAACAGAATGTTTATAGGTGCAGTTTCTGCTGGGACTGAGCAAAACCAGGCCCGAAGCTAAATAGAGGATCTGTTTTCCAAAGTGATCCATTTGTATTGATTCGTAACTAAATCCCACTGGGGCAAAAAAAAGAATTTCAGAAATCTGTTCTAGGAGTAATGTCTCTGTTTTATAACTTCCACAATTAAATATGGTACAGAAACAATAGCAGAGACTAGAATTAATTAAAAGGAATCAGATCACTCTAAGAATGGAATATTTTTTTCCAGAAATGTAGTAAGTTTGAACCACCACCACAGATTAAATTAAATATACAACTCCTTCTCTGAAAACAAACACATGTTAAAAGCCTGAAAAATAAGACCTGAAGGAGAATATCATCACAGTTAGTAGTACCAGGGTTTTGTTGCTTAACTATGGAATCCGAGGTATGATAAGCTTTAGTTGGAATTTCTACAGCTGATGATATTTATCCCTCATTTCTTTTTCTTTTCTGAGTGTGCCTATCCCAAATGTCACATCTGGAAGCCTGCAGTTTGAAACTAAACTATTTTTGGAATCACCACAATTTTCCAACCCAAACTACTCACAGGCCAGTGGCAAGGCTGTCTGCTCACTGCTTTGTTTTTCACTTTTTAAAAGGGTTGTAGGGAAGGTCTGTTCCTGAGGATACGTGTTATTATAAAAATACCTACAAATACCTAACAGTGCAGTTAGGCTTTCCTCTGATGTCTCAGTACTTTCTTTTTTCTCCAAGACTGCTAAGTATGTCTGTGTGACCATGAATGAAGTTATTTAGCTCAGAGGACTACACAACTATGTATTTTCAAAAGACCTGACATTACTTGAGGTTAGCCCCAGGCTGCTGTTAGGGTGTTACATGAGGTCAAATCCTCCCATACCGAACAAAGCTTTTAATTTCTTTTTAAGTACACCAAATAAGACTGACTCCCAAAACCCTCTCCATAAATATTTATCATCTAGGACTGCACAGACCCCCACCTTTCTGTTTAATTATCCATGTATTTTAATAGGAAGAGGGAAGAACACCTGCTCTAGGCCAGAGCTTGAATCCTCCAAGAAAAAAACTAGAAGCCATTTTACTCTCCATTTTTATCTGTGCTGTCTTTTAAAAGAAATACATCAGTGTAATGATCACGTCCTTAGTGCAAAAGCAGAAAGGCAGAGAGGTTGATCATACCCAACAACAGCAAGCTTCATTCACACCATCCTTCACTATCCATTCTCATCTAACTTCCTGTATTTGCAAATATATTTGTCATTATTCTCCCAAGAAGATATTCAAAACTTTTGCACCTGAGCCAAACAAAGAGCAGTGGATGTCATCTACCTCGACTTTAGCAAGGCTTTCGATACTGTCTCCCACAACATCCTGATAGAGAAGCTGAGGAAACAAGGGATAGACGAGTGGACAGTGAGGTGGGTTGAGAACTGGCTGTCAGACCGGGCTCAGAGGGTCGTGATCAGTGGAGTAGAATCTGAATGGAGGCCTGTGACTAGCGGTGTTCCCCAGGGCTCAGTGTTGGGTCCAGTCCTGTTTAATATCTTCATTGACGACCTTGATGAGGGAATAGCATCCACCCTCAGCAAGTATGCTGATGATACAAAGCTGGGAGGGGTGGCTGACACGCAGGAACACTGCGCTGCCATCCAGCGAGACCTGGACAGACTGGAGAGCTGGGCAGGGAGAAATCTAATGAAATTCAACAAAAGCAAGAGTAAAGTCTTGCACCTGGGGAGGAATAACCGACTGTATCAGTACAGGCTGGGGGATGACCTGTTGGAGAAGAGCTCTATGGAGAAGGACCTAGGGGTCCTGGTTGATGACAGGTTGGCTATGAGCCAGCAGTGTGCCCTGGTGTCCAAGAGAGCCAATGGGATCCTGGGATGCATCAGGAAGAGTGTGTCCAGCAGGTCGAAGGAGGTGATCCTCCCCCTCTACTCTGCATTGGTCAGGCCCCACCTGGAATACTGTGTCCAGTTCTGGGCTCCCTGGTATAGAAAAGACAGGGACCTTCTGGAGAGAGTCCAGAGAAGGGCGACAAAGATGATTAGGGGTCTGGAACATCTCCCCTATGAGGAAAGGTTGAGTGAGCTGGGTCTGTTCAGCCTGGAAAAAAGAAGACTTAGGGGGGACCTAATTAGTGTTTACAAGTATCTTAGACATGGGTGGCAGGGGGAATTGGCCAGCCCCTTTTCAGTGGTCAGTGGGGACAGGACTAGGGGCAATGGCTGTAAGCTGGAGCACAGGAAGTTCCGCACCAACATGCGGAAGAACTTTTTCACAGTGAGGGTGACAGAGCAGTGGAATAGGCTGCCCAGGGAGGTGGTGGAGTCTCCTTCTCTGGAGATATTCAAGTCTCGTCTGGACGCCTATCTATGTAATATGAGATAGGGAGCCTGCTTTGGCAGGGGGGTTGGACCCGAAGATCTCTTGAGGTCCCTTCCAACCCCTAAGATTCTGTGATTCTGTGATTCTGTGATATCATTATCTTCCTACCTTCATCAGAATTACACAGCACCTGAAGGAGTTCTGCTTTTATCAAGTGACTAAATAACTTTATGCTAGAGCAAAATGCATCAGCATCTTGTTGTTACACAAGTTTTCAAGACATGTTATGTTAAAATACATTACAGTACAGTAAAGTAAGATCACTGAAATCTTTTTAGGTAGTGAACTCGGTAAGAAGAAAACAGCAGATGGCAGCACCAGATGCTAGTGACACATCTGATAGGATTTTAGGATCAGCGTTATCTGTTGTCAAAAAAACCTGTAACGTATACCCACAGCAAGTCATTAAGACTTGCATGCAGCAGGCCTATGAGAGAATTAAAAAACACACTCTGCTCTGGTGTAAGTCTGAGTTTCAGTAGTTGCAAGAGTCACTTCTATTTTCTGAGGTATCGCAGCAAATTACAAAACAGACTTTCTGAGCTGATGTGATCCTTGAAGCGTAATCTGTTGTTTGTTTTACACAGACAGTCTTGATTAACTCATGCATTCATGCATTCTGAGAGCAAGGAAAAGTTGGTGGAAGAGATGGTACACACAGGCTCTTGGGTCTCCAGCTCTACAGACATTTAATGCCAAACTGAGTGTTTGTCAGCAATGATACAGGTCTAGGTGATCCTGCGCTTGCTATGAGACACAGAGCTCCAGGACAGAGTGATGCAGGCAAACGTGCTTACAGTTGCAAAGTTAAAATGCCTTTCGCCAGTGTACCATCAAAATAACTCAGAACTTATTTTTAAATTATGAAAATCCAGCTTTTTAACGTAAGACTTCTTTTGTTGCATGCATGGACAGCAGCATTACAGTTCTGAAATAGACATATATTTTTAGTTTGGGGATTTTTGTTTTGGTTCAGTTTTGTTTTGTTTTCTCAGTTATTCCTGCCCTATGGTGTTTTGCTGAATCAGGACTTTAAACAGGTAATTAAATAATTCATGGGCATAGTGCATAGATCTTTTTAAGTGAGACACAGACTGCCCCAAATGCTTTCCCACCAGAATCAAAGCAGATGGCTATTTCACTCCACTACTGCTATACTTTAAAGGAATTAATGAGCATCTGAGTAGCAGGTAAGGTAAACAAAATCAAAACCATATGCTGGAAAAAGAAGACGACTGTAGAGGAGACCCAGACCTTGTCTCGGTTCATAGTGAATCTTCAGTCCCATGAGCTTAGGGCTTTTCAACACCCTTCAATGATGTGGACCTTCCAAGACTTTTAACTGGAGGCTGAGAATTGTCACACAAAGAATCTAAACCTATGGAGAAACAGGCTTTCTTTGACCACATCTTCAGAGAGTTTTCCAGTCCCACACAACCCCTGGGATCACAGGATATTTCACTCTTTCCAATCCTATCTCTGCCTTTCAAGTGCACCTCTGTACAAAAGTACAGCTCTAAAAATAATAAAACAAAGGATCTCAGAGAGGTAAAATCCATCATCCCTTCCTGAAAGTCATCCTTACGAATAAAGTCCTTCAGAGTCAATTACAAACTGCAAACTGTGCAGCTTCATTAGTTCTGCTGCAACTGATGAACTGTAACTGCTTAGAAGTAAATGAGGAAACCTTTTGTTCAGAAGGAAGAGCAGATCTGAACACATTTCATTCTGGGTCTGGAGAGCTCACAGAAGTAAAAAGTGGTAATTATGTTGTTGTTCAACAAGTCAGCAGATGTGACTGAATCCACTCATGGAGCAGATATGTTGTGCAAGAATAAATTTTTACAGAGTCACTCTCAATGCCAAACCACACTCCAAACTTTTTTACAACATGTTGAGCATGGAACACCTCCACCCCCACCCCACTCCCCAGCCCTGCCTTTTTAAAAAAAAACAAACCCAAAACAGATTTATGTGTGATGGACAAACATCTCTTCATCATGTCAATGCCTCTCCTTGAACCTCACCTTTGGACCAATGCCAGTTCTTTGGTAAATGGTACAATATAGGGTAACACAAGAACATCTCCTTCCTGTAGCTATAGATGCACCTGTGTGGAGCGCTTTGACTGTTTGTGGGTTGGTTATTTGAAATTTATTGATAAAAGACCTGAGGAGTGGATCAAAGCTGCCAATATCAACCAGTGGCCTTAAAGAGTATAATAGAAAAATGACTCATACTGTCTTTATTTTCATGTTTGTTAGGGTAATGCTATTGCCTCCATTTCATTCAATGTCTGGAAAACTGATATACAGCATGCTTTGACTTTTAAAATGTTTTTAGAGATGCTCTGCATAGTGCTGCATTCCTTTGGTGACTGAGAAAACTAAATCCCATTTTCAAAAGTCATGTAGGCAAGCAGGAATCCAGCCCCCATTGGAAGAAAAAAAAAACCACAAACAAAAGGCAAAAAAGCGCCTTTTATTTTAGACACTGGGCCTAAATTTAGACATCTATCTTTTTACAAAACTCCTGGCCAAAAGACAGCTTGTGCAGAAACAAATGCAGAAAAAAAGCACCATTTTCCAAAACTTTGTGTAGTTTTTGGATAATGTGAATCAGCTTCTTTATTATTGGATCTTGAATCAAATTCAGTGGAAATAAATGTGCAGTCTTATTTATTTTGTTGTTGTTATACTCTGAGTTGCTGCCTTTGAACATGTAGTCCTCAGTAAATTCGTGTTCCATGCCAAGGTTAAGAATAACGGTAAAAAATGAAAATCCTTGGAGTGCTTACAGGACAATGAAATATTGTATTCTATCTTAACTAAATGAAAAAACCTAATACCTGCTAAAAACATACAACTTTCAAAGCTTGTCTAAGCTACCCAAGTGAATCTGCTAGGGAACTATGGCACACAATGGTCCCTTCGGGGGGCATAACTCTCACAAAACCTCAGAGAGGTTTCCTTTTGAGAGGAAAATCAAAATAAATAGGAATAGGTAGTTTCCCTCACACACATGGTATTCTCCTTTCCTGAACCTACTATTCAGCAGAGAAACATTTGCACAGAGTCGAAAGATCCTTCTGAAGGAAGATGATTTTCAATTAGTGGGAACCCCATCTCCCCTTGGAATGCCTGGCATCAAATTGCATCCACACCTTTTCATACAGCACGTGCTTACCAATTTACCTTGTCTGATGTGGCTGGTGCAGCCCCACTCTTTTGTAGACAGGTCTTAGATGGATCATCATGCGCTGAGCCAGTCCCAGAGCTTGGGCCTTTACCAGATTTACAGGGGCTAGAGCTCGGCAGCCCCACACCGCTGCTGCCTCCTCTGCAGCTCCTTTGGTGCACAATGAGAGAGTCAGGAAGGAAGGTTCGGCCACAGTTTCCACAGGGCAGGAGCTGGGCTTGAGCGCTCTGATAAGCTGCCTCATTTTCAGCTGTGAGCATACAGGAACCACCAGGGAGGACCTCAGGTTTCCTGGGCTCTGCTCTTCTGAGATGCCTTGGTAGCTGTTTGTTTTCAATATGCCACTTCTCTAGGCACTGGGGTTCATGTATAGAAATAGACTGTGACCCAAACTCTCTGCCACAAATATAGCATACCTTGAAAAGAGGTCTTTTTGGTGGGATGATGGGCCGATTCGGTGGTTTCTGGGACATGTTTGGAGAATCTGGCGCTTTTGATATTATTGCAGTACCTGGTCGTCTCTTCTGAGCTCCAGCTTCTAGATGTACTACTCTGGGCAAAATTCTGGGAAGATCTGACACGTTGGATGGTGAAACCTGCTCTGAAGGCAAGATGCTATTAGAACTAGCAGGGATCTCTCCAGCACTTGTCAGAGCATTACAGATTTTGATCACACGCTTTTTCTTGACATTTGTTTCCATGAAGGGTGCATTTCAAGGAACTTCTCTCTCTCCTACACTTAAGGGCTTGGGAAATGGTTATTTGGCATGATGCGCTGTCTTCTTCATTCAGTTTCATCAGCTGGAATATACTAGGGACTTCAAGGCTGGAAACTGCACCTAATGCCCATTTCAGTAGGAAAAAAAAGGGTTTCTGTGTGGTTTTGGTTTGCCTTTTGGTTTTATGTGATCCTGAAACAAATTAAATCAGTACATATCAATAAACAGCATCTCTTTTGTGAAGGTTACCAACTAGCAGTTTATCACAAAGATCAGTTTACCACACTAATCTGTCATACTTTTAAATGGGAGACAAATAACACCAAATATATCCTACCCCTAAACATCAGCAGAACAATATATATCTGAAATTTTGGACTCAGGGGGTGTAAAGTCATGAAGGAGATTAAAGAATACCTGTTTGCACAAGCTGAAGCTGCTGAAATACATGTGGGTTTTTGAATATAGTCATTATGCTTCATTTTCAGAACTAGTATTTCTGACAGTATTTAATTTCTAAGTCAGTTATGTTGATAGTTGTTGATAGTATTGTGTCCAGTTCTGGGCTCCTCAGTTCAATGACATAGAACTCCTTGAAAGAGTCCAGCGCAGGGCCACCAAGGTGATTAAGGGAGTGGAATACCTTCCTTATGAAGTAAGGCTGAGGGAGCTGGGTCTCATTAGCTTGGAGGAGACTGAGGGGTGACCTTATTAATGTTTATAAATATGTAAAGGGTGAGAGTCAGAAGGACAGAGCTAGGCTCTTCTCAGAGATGGACAGCAATAGGACAAGGGGCAGCAGGTGCAAGCTGGAGCATAGGAAGTTCCATGTGAATGTAAGGAGGGGTTTTTTAACTGTGAGGGTGACAGAGCACTGGGACAGACTGCCCAGAGAGGTGGAGTCTCCTTCTCTGGAGACATTCAAAACCCACCTGGATGCATTCCTGTGTGATTTAGTCTAGATGATCCTGCTCTGGCAGTGGGGTTGGACTAGCTGATCTTTTGAAGTCCCTTCCAGCTCCTAACGTTCTGTGATCCTGTGTGATTCTGTGACAGCTATATGTAATTTCCCTGTCTCAAAAGGTATAAGTCCCTTAGTAGAAGGATGTTAAGATCCAATCTCCAAATGGGCAGCAGGCAAGGTACCCAATCTGTAGGTTGAAGGAAATTATTAGGTCCCTTTAGTCAGCCTCTGACCAGTCGCCCACTACAGCACAGATATTAATAAAATGGAGGAAGTTTATCAATAAGATTTACTGAGATGCTTCAGGGACTATAAAGCTCATGCCGTATGAGGAGAAGCCAAAGTCACTGTGTGTGCTTCATTTCAAGAAGACAGTGTAAACATATTTCAGTTTTTCAATTTGCAGCCTATCCCTGTACACAGACAACTTTGTGCTGTATCACTTACATGTTCATTTCTCTGAGACAATCTTTTGCACCAGACCACCAAGGATTAGAAAATAAAATTCAGACATGTAACAGTAGAGGTTATAGTTTTGTTGCACGAATACAAAATAACTAGCAGGCTGGCTTTACTCATAAGCAAGCAAAAGGTTGCATAGGTCATAGGTCACTTTCTCTGCTGCCACCAACCAACCTGCTCCGAACGTCTCTTTTGTCATATCCCCATGGGAGACTTTGTTCCCACTCAAGACCCTTTTTGACCTTATCACTCCCACCTTTGAACTCAAGGGTTGAATTATACTACACCCAAGGGCAAAGACAGAGTTTTGTCATCACTCTGGAGATTACTAACTTAAATTTTGCCTGTGACACTGAGAAGCAACGATTCTAGTCTCACAAATCCTCTAGGGGACACCTTAAGGACCTGAACAACAGTGAAAAGACAAGTTGTCTCCAGGTTCACATGGTAAGTCATTCTCTTGCCAGATGTTTAGATTGCTGCATTCACACTGCTTGCTTAAATGTTCAAAAAGCTGCATATTCCAGGGACACTTGTTACACTTTCTCATTGTACAAAATCTCCTGTGAGGCTCGGATCTGTTCGTACGCAAATTGGAAGATGTGAAGACCATCAGAGGCAATCTGTGATTTGTACTGGGAGGAGTCTCTGTGAACAACTGTGTTGCAGTTAGCTGTTAAAAATAAATTTTTTGAGGGGCATTATACCTAGCACTCAACACCTCCTTCAAAATGCCATTGGATATCTGCACTTAGTGGAAAAATATAGCAAAAGACAAGGCTGTAGCATCCTTTCATTCCTGAAGCTATCTGGGAATTGTATAATGTATGTATAAGGACACACAAAACTATAGCACTGAAATTTTTGTTTCAAATGTAAAAGACACCCCCTCCCTCTTTTTTCTTTATCTGACACCTACACAATGTACAATTGTGAAATACCAAGTGGAAAAGCATACTACAAGCCAACAAAGGTTACAAGCAGTTTGAACAGTGGCAATTAATAACACTTGGGCAGCTAGCTGGCTAAAACATGGTGCTACCTCATTTTAAAGAAATATTTTTTGCCTGCACCAGCAATATTCCCTTAATGCAAAAAGCTTCACTGTGTGGAAAGTATTATAAAAGCTATTTGTAAAACAAATCTCAAAGCCTTTTCTCTTGTTTTCCTTTAAGAAGACCTAAATTTTCTGTCCTTAACTTTACAGAAGGCTGATGACTTTGTACCACAGCTTCCCGTTTGCTGGAGTCTGCCAGTTTTGACCAGGTTGTGCTTCAGCTGTGATTCAGGTAGGTGAGTGGTTTAATGCTATGTGAAATTTAAATTTGCAGACTAGCACTGCAGCTACTCTCCTGCAAGGACCTTTCAAAGACTGGGAGAATTTCCAAGGAGGGTGGCCTGTTGGATGAATCCAAGTTGGGAAGTAGCCAAGCTCTTTAGGAGGATGAAGGGAATGGAGAGCCAGGGAAACATTAAAGGGTCATGAAGGCAGGGGAGATAAGGGTTATTGGAGGGTCACAGGAAGGGAGCATCAGAAAGTTCAGCTACACTTCAGGGAACTTCTGAACTTTGCAAGGTCCTATTTATGTCCTATTTATTGATTTATGTCAGAATGATACTTTCTGCTACCTGAGAGGCTTCTTAAAGCAACAGTGAATGTCAAACTGCCTGCCACATGAAGAATGTTAGGTGACTAAATCTGTTATGATTACGAATGAATCAGTCAGTAAAAGATGCTATAAACAACCTATTAAAAATACAACCTATTGTTGGATTTCCAAGCTTGCTATTGTAAATACTTCATAGGAGAATTATGCTTCCTTGTGGGGAATTACACCATTTGGTCTACATTTATTCCTGCCAAGTTGACTGTTACTTGGAAACTTCCTATAAATTCAGTGTGAAATGAGGAGGCATATGAGCAGTTCAAATCATCTTTTCTCAGGCTTGGTAGTAAAGATGTGGAAGTAAATTAGGATTAGGTTTTAACATTTATTTTCAAAACATAGAATTTTTCTTACTTTTTTTTCCCTTTAAAAACACTGCAACATGTTATTTAATACAGTGGGAAGGTACAGTTGATCACTGCCTATAGCTGCTAGAAAACAGTCTTGTCCTCTGCAGTTCCACTGGGTACAATACTTAAAAAGAATCTCATGGACTGCAGTGACAGGACACTTGCAACTTATGCATTGGTTCAGTTTAATTAAAAGCAAGTGAAGTTCTATGCCTACT
This sequence comes from Laterallus jamaicensis coturniculus, assembly GCA_022605575.1. Lineage (NCBI taxonomy): Eukaryota > Metazoa > Chordata > Aves > Gruiformes > Rallidae > Laterallus > Laterallus jamaicensis. The sequence goes on from JAKCOX010000010.1 coordinate 22,335,432, forward strand.
TCAACATTAGGATGACAGTTCCACTTTACCCAAAATAGAACTGAATGACAAGAGTGAAAGTAGCTGAGTACATCTGTTATCTTCTCCTCCTGAAAAGGGAACTGGAAAGCTCACTTGCTGTTTTTAAGCTCATCCTAACCAGAAACTGCACCAATAGCTTTATTATCCAGGTGTCAGTAATGTTGCCTTCCCCTAGTTGCCATGTGTGATTCAACCTATGCAGTCAAGTGGAAACTTCTTCCCTGAAATGGCCTTCTTTATGTTTTCTTTCATGTCAGTGTTGGAACTTGGAAGCAAAGTGGAGACATACGTTTCCTATTTCCTGTATGCAGCCTGTTCCTGAAGAGTGACCCTCTCTGTTTTTCATCTCTCTTGATTCTCTCATGTAAACAATTCCTCAAAACCCATTATAAGTTCATTTTATAAGCCTGGATTCCTTGACCAAATTGAACAAAACATACTCATGCTAGCTGGGGGATTAAATTGGCTGTTTCCAATGAATCTTCAACACTACTGCTTTTGACTTAGCTAGAATTCCACATGGAGACCTCCCAGCTGAGAAAAACAGAGTTTACGTTGTGTTAGAACACATTGCATGAATCCTCCTGCTGCCAGGACAGGATACTTATTCAATGGACAAAATACAGGAACAATTGTCATGATTTGGGTAATCTATGTGCAGTTTATGAATGCCAACTGATACCACAGCCCCTCCATGTGCAGCTGTGTTGAGACTGTAAACTCCATTTAAACTATATGGCAGGTTTACTGTCACTGTTCCCATCTGCCAGCACAGAAATGGACAGGATAAATCCTGGCACCAGGAGCTAAAGCAAAGGTCACAGAGCTTTCAAGTGCAGACATCTCAGAGAAATACCCCTTGGACAAGCTTGACTCCCTCTAAAGACAGAGCCAGTTTTCATCAATGGATTTAGGAGAGAGGGTTATAAACAATCAAAATAAATAATGGGAACAACTGATTAATTTATTATTTTAAAAACAGCCCATTATAAAACTATGAAAAGGATTTATGTGAAGTATGTGGTTGAGGTGGCAGTGGCTAACTGTGGAGTGCTCACAAAAAAATCTGGACTAGCCTAACAGTTACAAGAATGTCTGTGTCGGTTGCTCTGCCTACAGAAGTGTATGACAGGCCACAGACACATATTAAACAAAGAATGGTGACATCCCAACACAGCAGCCTGGTAGTAGCCCAGCTACAGATCAGGCAGCGCCAAAAAAGAATAAACTAATTTTAGCTTGCAAAACGGTACTGGTTAATCCAGCATCTCAGATTCAAGCGTTCCTGGCTGTGTAAACTCTTAGGTATACGAACTCCCACTCCATTCTAAGAATTTTTCCGTTTGTCTTCGGTGCTACACTTCGTGTTGTATACTCATTCTGCTTGTTCATCACTCAGTGTTTGAAGTCAAAAGCTTTCTTCCTGTGACATCACAGTTGTTGTTATGTGTGTATTCGGAAGGAAAGTCATTTCAGTCGTAATACCTAACTTTACTGATACATAAATGACAAATTCTCAAATAGCTTTAAATGAGAAGCAGCAAGCCACAACTTTTTGCAATGTAATAGAGAGCCAGGTTCCTTAATCTGGGCTAGACTCTGTAGAAAGAGGAGAACAGTTCAGTCTAAGAGGACAAAAGATATATAGAGATGAAGTGATCCACCTAGCGAAGCAAAGCACGTCAGAAAGGGAAGGAAATTAATCAAAATTTGTCAGCACCCCAACACTAACTCAGTCAAGTCACATGATTTTCTAAGCCTGAATCCCAACTTAATAGTCAAGGAAAGACATTTCTTCATTTTTCTCCCTTTTACTGGGTTTTCATTATATTTACACATAAAGAGGTGTCAGAAAGAACCAAACTGACATCCTGTGTTGAGTGCCAAAAAAGCCTTGCTTCAGGCTCTTTCCAAATAAAATGTTTTCTATGAAGCTTCCCATTATTCTTTAAGGGAAAGCAAATGAAATTAAACCAACATCTTAGGCTGCATTTACTTTTGTATGAAATGTTGTTTTGTATTGCTCAATTGTAAATCTTTTCAGAAATCTGTTAAGACAAAGTACTCAAACAGAACTTAGACAAAAGTATTGGATAATTTGCAGTATCTTACTGTTGGATCTGTTTGTCACTGAAAGATAAAAGGAAAAAGTACTTCTGTTTCCAAGAATATTTTTAGCAAATTAACTACACATTAAAATCCTCACAGTTTTCCAGCACAACACTGCAATTTCTCTACAGTCCCTGGCTGGAGGAGTCTCCTTTAATTGGTCCTAGAGACTAATATTTTCCTTCAATCATGTGAAAAGAATAATCTATTGTTTGATTAAACTTAAATTCACATCATTGAGATGTAGGAAATCCAGAGTTTCCAATGTAGGAAGCTTTATCTTGACTTAGCTGAGCATGATCCATGGTTTTATGTGTCCTCCTACCTCAAGAAATGATTTGCAAGCTCTGAACACATGAATATTGGCATGTACCCCCACTTCTGGCAGCTTCAGTACTTTGTAAGTCTGTAAAATCTAACATCACAGCATCCTGGCTTAAATGTCTTATGAGTAATGCACACTCAGAAACATCCAAGTATGAAGCTTGTTCCATCAGAGGATCAGCTGCACGTACCCTCTCCCCCATGCTATCTGCAGCCCAGAGGCTGGTGGTTATGCCTTCACTAAACATGGATGCAGACAGCTAAGGACAAGGCAAGAATGCTCAAAACCAAATCTTCCAGGTCAAAAAGCCACTTTTCTGATATACAGATATGGTGTAGAACTGTCTAGGTACTTTCTAGCAAACATAATTCAAATAAAGAAGTTTTTAAGCGTTTACTGTGACGAGTCAATCAACATAGTCAAAGGGGATTTTTTGTAACTTTCCTCTGACCTATTAAAATGCCTGCATCTATCTTTGGATCTGAGTCTCTTCCTACCTAAAACATTAGGGGCAGTCCAAAATTCACTGACGTCAATAGCAGTCACTGTAGACTTGGCATTTGAAGAGACCTTATGTATAATTATGCAGTAATTAAGTTTATTTTACTTAATCAACTTTATTTGATTTAAGTTTATTATAGTGTTGCCAGAGAAAGCTGGAGACTGGTTCTAGTGACCTATCAGTTCTTTCACATTAGCATGTCTTCCTCTGCCCAAACATAAGAATTCCTTTGTTTTGATTGAAATCATAACCTTATATGAAGGAATTATGACTGCCACCAGTTAAAATATATTGAAAATATGAAATATGTTCAGCTGGAAAAAAATTTGTCAGAATTTAAAAAATAAAAATCCTAGACCTGGTCCAGTAATGCTGTTCTCTCTCAGATATCCTTTGTTCTCTACAAACAAGGTTCTTGCTCTTTATATTTTATTTAGCAATGGATTCTAACTTACCATGGTGAAGATTTCCTTAGGTTTTGCACACATGCAATTATTTAATACAGTCATTTCCCGTTTTAAATGAATAATGTTACCCTACCTCCACACTTTTGTGCAAAAACCAGCATAGATTTATTCCTAGTTTGGGTGAAAATGGGGGTACTATGCACTACACTCTTAATTGTGGCCAGTTACTGCAGTAACATAATGGACAGACTGGTCATGCTCACCCTGCCCGCAGTACAGGAGTATGAGAGCAAGCAGACCTTAAAGCAAGTTTGTCCAGCTCAAAATAAGCTACATCTGCTTCTTAGCTCTTGGGTGTCTTTGTTCAACATTTCCAATTCCGGGGCTGATGTGTGCAGAATCTGTCTGATTCACAGTGATTTTGATGGTAAGTATGTGATTTGTGCAATAATTTCAATACAGATGACCTTTTAGGGTAAAAAAAAAAAAAAAAAAAAAGGTAAATGGAAGAATGTATAATCAGCCATGGGTCTGATTGATAGCAAAAATAGAAGCCAGGCGTGTCTGCTTGTACAAACTGACACAAGCCAGTGGAAATCCAAAAGATGACAATGTATATGTGCTCAGAGCCTGTCACTAGACACGTGGTGAATCATCACTGTAAAAACACTTTTCTCAATAATCTGCATTAAAACAGTTCCATTATGTAGGATAAAATAATCAGAAGGGGTAAATGCTTAAATCTTCCACAGTGTAAATCAACCTTTGTATTTTTTTCAATAGAAAGTAAATGCTTCTGCTCACAAGTGACTCCATAATTAAGTAGTTTGCTACTTTTCTTTTTAACAGAATATTCAGCTAGATAATCTGATTAACGTGGCAATTCCTATGCTTGGGAATATACACTACCTACTAAAAGTAATATGAAAGCCAAATAATGAGCAGAAGGCTGCAGGAACAGAGAACTGGTATAGAAAGTCTAGACAGGCTGATGAAATGATCTGAAGTGGAAAATACTAGGGCAACAAAACTCTAGACAACCTCTTTCTGTTGTGAAATGTTAGTAATCCTAAAAAGTTATTAAATACTTCTTCTTGTATCTTGCATGAACAATGCAGCATATCCTAACACTTTGCAGAACATTCATGACGTAGTGACACAAGAAGAAAATGGCCACCTACTAAATCTCACAGAAGGCATCATGCTGGGAGGACAATCAAAAGGCTCATCATATCCACCACAGGACTTGAAGGCATTATAGCTCAAGGCCAATCATGCCAACTGGTAGGAAAAAACCTCCTTTTTAAGGAGCTCATTTGCAACAAATCTTAAAAACATCATTCTTTTACATTATCATTTTTCTCCTCTAGATCAATCTCCTCTAGATTAGATTTTAATTGGTGTGGGAGGACGCAGCAGATAAACTTTATAAAGTTTTAGCTGGTGGCACTGGGTCTGGTGATTGTGTAATTTATGATTACAATGTCCCCGGAAACTATGTAATTAGAAAAGTAAATTAAAAAAATGCATTTTTAATTGCATTGGTGTTAATTTATAACTTGAACCATCAGTTCACTGAGAAGATCTTAATAAGAATTTTTTGTGCACATCAGCTTTAAGATAAACCAGTTAGAAATGACAGTAAAGTTTTCTGTTTCACTTGTGCTTTCCAAGTAAAAAATAATTTAAAAATCTGGCTTTTTATAGTAAACCTTGAGCACCACATATTTATTATAAATAGAACTTAAAGAGGTAATTTCTGTTATATGGGACAGGTAGGGTTATCTACTACAGAGAATAATATTTCTGTCTTTCAATATCCAAACCATTGTCCTTGATGATTCGAATTGCAATTTCAAGCCCCTTAGAACACAAACATAAATAAACTTCATCCAGTTCTCAAGAAAAGTGAGGGGGGAATTAGGAAATCAGAACATCTGACCTGGTGAATGCTGCTTACTCACATGATGCTTTTCTCAGGCAAATCTCTGCAGAAGTGAATTACAGACAATACATGCTTTATCCCTGCAGTATGGGACATTACACACCCATTTATTACAGAATCACAGAATGATTGGGATTGGAAGGGACCTCTGGCGATCATCCTGTCCAATCCCCCAGACAGACCAGGATCACCGAGAGCAGGTTGCACAGGAGAGCATCCAGGTGGGTTTTGAATGAGAGATCGCAACAGCCTGTCCCAATGCTCTGCCACCCTCACAGTAAAGAAAATCCTCCTCATGTTTAGGTAGAACTTCCTAATTTCAAGTTTGCGCCCACTGTCTCTTGTCCTGTCACTGGGCACCACTGAAAAAAGACTGACCCCATCCTCCCACCCCCCACCCCTCAAGTATTTGTAAGCACTGATAAGATCTCCTCTCAGTCTTCTCTAGGCTAAAAAGTACCAAGTCCCTCAGACTCTCTTCATAAGAGAGAGGTTACAGTCCCCTCATTATCTTTGTAGCCCAAGCAGCTAACTGGTCTGACGGGAGGACATGACTTAAATCTGCTCATCACCATTTTTTACTTACTGATAACTGGGCCCCTGTGCTCTGCAGGAACCTGGTGTCAGGAACTTTGGTGTCAGGCACTGCTGCAATGGGCTGAAGACAGGACAGAGGACTGTGTTATTTAATCCCTGGTTTACTGAGGTTCAGGCTAGGCATCCTCTCAGTGCCATCAACTGAGTTTCACAAGGAAATCTAGTGAAAAATTAAAAAACTGTGACCCGAGCTCATAGGATCCCCACTGCCCATGCCCGTTGGCTAGTCAAGAGAGCTGCTTGGACTGCAGGACTTCAGGAAAACCACAGTGCCTCCTTACCCAAACACTCCTCCACCTTCCTGCCATGAGGAGCTCCAGAGTCTTGTTCAGATTCAAGGCTCAAGAGACCACGCACAGCATCGCAGTACTAATGTCCTCCTAAACATTACCTTTGCCCCAAAGAGTGGCCCAAAAGTTCCTAATCTTCACAAGATCTGGGCTCCTCTGATGTTGCTTTTGGTTCAGTTTGCCCTTTGTGAAAGAAAAGAGTCGAACAGTGAAACCAGGCGAACACATTTCCCCCCGTGCTATATGCTCAGCTGTGCCTGTCCCCCCGCTTCTTACCTTTCCCCCCTCCCCTGCCCTGCTGCCGGAGCCCTCGCTCGGGGTCTCGCCGAGACGATCCCGCAGCGGCGGCAGCCGGCGGCTCCAGCACCACAGTGTTGCCGCGACAACGCGTCAACACAAGCAGTTTTTCCTCCGGCTGCCCGTGTGCCGATTGGCCGACGACGTCGTTGGGTGACGGAGAGGAGGGAGGAGATAGCGTTTGGCTCCCCCCTCGCCCCGGCCCGCTGGCCCTCGGGGCACTGGCTAGCCTCGCCTTGACGGTTTTGGATGGACACAGGGAGCTCCTCGACTGACCAGCTCTTGGGGCAAAACATGTCGTCTCCTGCCAGGCACACAGCAGAAGTGCAGGGGAGTCTGTTTGGTCAATGCAACAGGTGTACGTTGTCCCCACTCAGGCGCTGCAGCCGTGGGAAGGGTCTGTGCTTTTCAAACCCTTTTCCCAAACCATTCGCTGTCCTGACTAGGTGAAAAGGAGGGGCCTTGTTGGGAAGCCCAGGCGACAGAGAAGACTGAGCGCACAAGAGCCCTAGTGCTACTTCTTACACAGGTGCAGTTCTCATTAAAAAAATTTACAGGCTTGGACTAAATTGTTACAACATTTTTCCAAATTTAACTTTTGCAAGCTGTTTTCCATTTATTCTAAAAAATAATGACCAATAATCTCTACAAGAAAACACCACTGGTTCAAACATTGAAATATCAACTGTTGACGTGCTGTATGGAGAAGCTGGAAAAGTGGGCCCACAAGGTTCGACAAGAACAAAATCAAGGTCCTGTACCTGAGTTGGGGGAATTCTCATCATCAATACAGGCTTCGAGATGATGTGCTAGGGAGGAGCCCTGCAGAGAAGGACTTAGGGGCACTGGTGGATGAGAAGCTCAACAGTGAGCACTTGCAGCCCAGAAGGCCTACCTCATCCTGGGCTGCATTAAAAACAGGTCAAAGGAGGTGATTGTGCCCCTCTACTATGCTCTCGTGAGACCCCCACCTGGAGTACTATGTTCAGTTCTGTAGTCCCCAAGATAAGACAGACATGGAACTGTTGGAACAGGTTAAGAGGAGAGCCTTCCAGAAGCTGAAGGAGCCTACAGGAAAGCTGGGGAGGGACTTTTTAGAAGGGCATGTAGTGATAGGACAAGAGGGGATGGTTTTAAATTGATGGGGAAGATTTAGATTGGATATTAGGAAAAAATTCTTCACTACAAGGGTGGTGAGGCCCTGGAATTGGCTGCCCAGGGAGGTAGTGGATACCCTCTCCCTGGAGGTGTTCAAGGCTGGGTTGGACGGGGCCTTGAGCAGCCTGGTCTAGTGAGAGACCTTCCTGCCATGGGGAGGTTTGAATTTGATGATCTTTCAGGTCCCTTTCAGCTCTAACCATTCTATGAATGTATGATTCTATGAAGTGTTCTCCACCGTCAAGCCCACAGTGTTGCTTCCATTCTGCCCCTTTCAGCATAACAAACTTAAGTTGTCAGCTACTGAAAACCTTAAAATGCACAACACACATAGTTTTCTTTAAAGTTCTGGCAAGAGCAATGTCTTGTATTCTGCTAAGCAACAGAGCTTTCCTGCAAACACTCTATGATCTGTTTCACAAAGATCTTTGGTGTGGCAGGTATGTTGCTCAGGCAAATGTTAAACAAACCTGTCAAATGAGTTTTTACAACATTTTAACCACCTCCCATGGCAGTTTCATCAAGTTCTTTAAATCACATTAATTCCCAACCCTGACATACAAAATGGAAAATTACAAAAGGCTTTTGGAAAAGTAGCATTGGGTTGTCTGACCTGAACAAGGTGCAATGTAGAACACTGGTACATGCAGAAGAAAAGTGATAGGAGGACAGGCCTTCTGACACTGCAGTGCCAGTATGCCAAACAACCAGTTCAACTTTATGCTATGGAAAAAGGTGCCACTTTATGCTACATGGAAAAAGGTGTTTATCAAATGAGTAACAATTGGATCACACGCAAATGGCATTTAACCTTCAACCAGCCTTAGGGGGGAAACACAAGCTGTATTGCACATTTGTCAGCATGACACAGGGCTTCTGCCTTTTGCAGACTGGCTTTTTACCTGTATTTTCAGGATGCTTTGGTGCCAGGAAAAAAACACAACAAAATTATTGAATCTAGGTGTGGCAGGGAGTGGGGGTTGGACTTGGTTATCTTTTGAGGTCCCTTCCAACCCCTAACATAGTGTCATTCTGTGATTTCTCCTTCAGCACTGATTCTGTCACCCAGAACTGTTAGCTTCAAGCTGTTTGAGGTATACAAAACTGTGATGACTACATGGAACAGACAGATAAATAAATACTAATTATTGCACTAAAATCCAGGAAATACTAAGATTAAAGTTGTCCTTTGCTTTATAGATCTAACAGAAAAAATATAAGAATAAATAAAACTTTGTTTGCATTTTGTGAATGCATTTACCTATGTGTCTTCAGAAGATATAAAAATATTTTTCTCCGTGCTAAGATTTTTGGTGAAATCCATTTTGGTGGTAGACAGATAAGGCTGTTGTTTTCCCATGAGCTGTCCCAGATAATCAGTACAAATGTCTGGAAATGGCAAAGGAGGTATTCACAGTACAAAATTATTAGTAAGAAAAACCTCAAGCCTTATGGTTTTTTTCCACTGAAATTCAAATCCAATTTAAAAGCCCCTTCCTTCCCCCCACCCCAATCCTTAAAAAGCTCTCATTAAGGGGATGGAATGTATTTAATGTTACAAAAACAGTCAATAAAATAGACTAATCTTTGAATAAGTTACTGTGGATATAGAACTTGCTAGACTTACATAAATGCATTCATAGCAACACTATATAAAAATTCAGTGGCAATGTTCCAACTAAATTTTTGGTTGGCATTTTGCATAAGTATGCAGCTTGCTTACATGTACATGCTTAGATACTTGAAGGCCAAAAATGGGCAACCCCGAAAAATGTTTGCTATATTACATATGCCATACATGTGGTTTACCGCAGCTGACTGGTACAGATCTCCCTGCTACTTTAAATTGCATGGCACCAAATTGTATTTAATCTCTTTTGGTTCGTATCTTTTCAGTACTCCATCGTCTGCCCCTGCTGACTAGGGTCAAAATACAAATGGAACACTCAGAAATTACTTTAACCAGAGGAAGAAAAAAACAGCAGAAGTGAGTTGTTTTCTATGGTGTATCTTTTTTAAGCCAGGCTAAATTACGTAATGGACAAGATACTCTGGAGAACAGGCTTTATTATATGATGTAACTTACATTCCATATATATCTACATACACACACGCACATATACGGAATAAAGGATAATTTATATGGAGAAATATACAATCTACAAATACTGGTTTTATTTTTCATTATTACTTAATCAATAATAATCATAATGACCGTAATATTTCCAAGCAAGGAATCTTGGAATAACAGGCAGGGTCATAGAGAAGTCATGAGAAAGTATAAGAAATAATACATAAATCTATCACAGGGTATCAATGTGTCTGAAAATTTCCCAAAGGTCCGAGACAAACATCAATAAAAATATTTGTATCTGAGCGAGACAAGAACAGCCCTGATATAATTACTTTGCACATATTTTTGTAACCGTTGTTCCAGCTAATAACTCTTTTGCTTCTGTTGCCCTATTTTGCTTCCTGCAAAACTCTGGGTGGGATCCTATCTGAAGGTCAACTTGGAAGCAGCAGAGGAACAATAAACAAACCAAGAGTATGAAAAATGCCTTAAAAAGCAGCTTGGATGAGGTGAAGGTGAGAGGTCATCAATTGCTTCTTTATTTTTACTGTTTATTATAGCTCATTTGCTCATGGAGGGAAAATAAATGAGGGAAGTCCATTTCATTATACATTATTTTTACTTCCTAGCTGGCTTTTCTGAAAGTTCAGAAGTGTTTGTTATATGGCTTTCCCATTACCAGTGTTTCTTTTCTCGTGTGTTAAGCGATAATGTAGGTTCAGTGAAGACTTTCTTATGACAACATGTTTTGGTAACTGAAGATTTAAGAACTTGACTATTCAGACCATGAAATGAATCTTATGTTTGATGTGATTCAACTGTTGTAAAGGCATTAGTTGGGAGAGCAATGTTGGTTTTGGGTTGTTTTGGTTTTGGGGGGTTTTGACATTGCCTTGGTAGATAGCATTGTTTTACTTTACAGATTAGCCTGCAGATACTCCAATAAAGCCTACCTTCAAAGCATCTGACAGGATGTCAGTGACCGAATTACCCTCTGGATTGAGGAACTTTTCTTTCCTGAGAAAGAGAAAGGTTACACTGAGGCTGAAAGGACCGTGTGCCATGTTTTCATTACCATTTCTAATGGACAGCCAGAAGACAGAAAAGATTATTTTGCAGCTAAAAACACAGTTCAAACATGTACAACCAGATTTCCCTTTGAAGCTGGAAGTCTTCCCAGAGAGATGGATATGGCTGCAGCTGAAGCAACAGTAATTTTTCACGCAATGAAATACTGCCACACATTCCAAAGCTGGACTACTCCAAGCAAATTACACAGTGTTAATGACATTTCGCTGTGTGACCACCTAAAAATACTTACGGGTTTTTTTCCTCAAAACTCTTATTACCTCACAATTATGGTCTTACAATGCCCTTGTTAATACTTCTCCGTAGCAGGGATTGGTTAAAGTTTCGAATCCTCTGAATTAGGACCATTAACAAGAGAAAGAGAAATTCTCCAACAAGGGAGTGGAAAGGATCCTCATGTTTGCACAGAAAAAGAACAAACCCAGAAGAATAAAATTTCAATGTGAAGATTGTGAGATGATGAACTTTCCTGAAAAAAATCCTGCATAAAGAAGAATTTTAATTATAGAGTTGAATTTCTCTCTCTTGGCGAAAAGAAGTAAAATCATTTGTTATGAGAGGCACCTATACTTAAATTTCTCCCATGAATGGTTGTGCAGTGCTTTATCTTTTAGTCATACACTGCTTGCTCCATCACAAAGGAGGCGATTTATATTGCCCTGGATACTACTATTAGTTTACACTCCCTCTTCAGGACTGTTGGTTGCAGTACATGGTAACCACGTTTATTGGCCTGCCTTCCCAGAAGGCAGCCTGAGAGTCATCACTCCTCACACACCACAGCTCTCTGCTGCGAGTTTCCTCCCCTGACTGCCAAGAACATCAGATGAATTGGATTTGCAGAAATCCGAACGCCTCTCCTCCAGCTCAGGGCAGCCCAATGCTCCTCTATACAGACTATACATTTCTTCCAGCCCCCTCAGAGAGGCTGACTCATTGCAGTCTGCCATTTCACTCTCTGTTGCTTCTCATTACATCCCACACAGGCAGCCACCATTGCCAAAAGATGTCCCAAGAGCTGGAATCACCTTGTCTCCAGGGCAGCCTGTTCTACCCTGCGATCTTGCTGCAGAGGCATGTGCCCCTAGCCTGCTAGCATCAATACCAAGGTGCAGACTGGAACACCACCCCACCAGCTGCAGGGGAGCCCAGCTACACGAAGTGTTCTTCAGAATGAGGTGGTTTTCCTGAGAACAGACATTAACCTTTCTAGTCACTGATACTACTGCAGTCTGGACAGAAGACGTCCGTTCTTTCATGTACCTTTTATACCTAGGGTACATCCTTCATTTCATAGGCATCTTTCACATCAAGAAAATAGTAGGTAAAGAAGGCCTCCAATAAGGCAGAAAAAGGATAACAAAACAACAACAGCAACAGAGGCTGAATCTGTGTAAAGTGGAGGTAAATATGAAACAGATTTAAGACAGCAAGGAATAAACTACCAGAGGACAATCTGCTAACTGATGCATTCAGTCCTTCATCCCCTCAAATCTCCAAATCAAGCCCATCTGACTTTAGGAAAGACACTTAAGGCTAGCTGCTAAATTAGCTGGGTGAAATACTGTGGCCCATGTTACACAGTAGGTCAATCTAACAATCTGTTGATCCCTTCTGGCTCTATAATCTGTGAGTCATGTAATTCTTCCTAAGTGGTCCCCACAGGAATTGGAAGCCTCAGTGACTTAAACCCCTACTATTCCTATTCACAGTTACATGTTAAAGATTTTTATTTCTTTACCTACTAGCCTCTCAATTTCAACTTCTTCAAAGTATCCCCCCCAAAAAATGGGGCTCTAAGTAGAACAGCTACAAGTGATTCCCTATCCTTTGCCTTTTTCCATCCATTAACTGCATTGGAAATTAAAGAATCCAGGAATAATGCCAGCAGAAAGGACTGATTTCCAGCTCTTCTTTAAAAATGCCTCTTAAGCAAGATCCAGAATTTAATTACAGCCAAAAAAGACAAGCACTGCACTTAGACCAGTTTTTATCCTGTCCTTCTTAGTCAAGATGTCACTGAAAGAACAGCTGCATGTTATAAATGTGACATGGGATCTAAAACCTCACTGCATTCAACCAGGCAGTGAAGAAAGTCAGAGATTCTCCAGTTTTCAGATGGGTCTGAAAACACTTGAAGGCCTCCAATGTGCAGTTTGTCAAGCCATCAGAGTAAACATATGCCAAACACGTAAAACATAAGCCAAGGCCTTTGCTGAGAACATGGATTTATATTCTGAAAGAGGCCAAGCAAAGTCTTGGTCTTGGAAGCAGAGACTGGGCACTTTGCAAGATCAGCAGTCCGTTTGTATTACAGAATTGTAGCGGTTGGAAGGGACCTCAAGAGACCATCGAGTCCAACCCCCTGATTAATAATAATCTGTCACTGTCACATTGGTCACTACCTCCCTTTCTTCTCTCTGCTTCCTCTTTCTTCTTCCATTTTGTAAACTTTCATTATCTCTTACTTTTTTTCTATAACACTTCTGATTTCTACTCTGTATCCTCTTCACACTCAACTTTTCAAGTGCTCTTTCCTTCTCCTGTGGCAAACCTGCCAGTGCCAACTTGCTTCTTAATCTTGTTCCCCCCAGTTTGCTTTCCCTCTCATTTCACTTTTCAGCATGCTCTTCCTTTGTAAATCATTGCCCAATTTTACCATTTGAGCATTTTCTTTCTCCTTTTTCAGCTGCTCATCCATTTCAGTCTTATGTTCATATTCCCAAACATCTACACCCACCATCTATGTCAGGGAGACTCTTCTAGACACCTGTTTTCTTCAGGCACATCTCCTTTTACTAATCAATACACGTGAGTAAGTGGGAAGCATCATCTTGAACTCCTAATTCACCCATGCAAGAACCTCTCCTTCAATATTTCTGCTACTGAGTAGCAGTAGAATGTTGTCTCCTAGATTTTTCTCAGCCTCTCTAGACACCACCACAGCCCACAAGTTTGTTAGGATTTTCCATCCTTCTCATGATTTATATTAGCTTTTTGCTGCTGGAGAGAAGCAGAGGAGTTGAAGACACAGCTTGGGAGCCATTTCCACTTGGCATCACCTGCTTAAGTCATCCTTCCTGCCTGTGAGAAGCAGGAGCAACTGCTGCAGCCCCCTCTTTCTTACAGCGTGATAGGGGAAGGTGGGGAGCATGACAGATCTGGCTGGGCATGAGGAGGGGAGCTGCAAAGACATGAGGTGAGTGCTCTGCCACAAGGTTTCTGAGAAAGTAAGAGCTAAGATACTACAGAAGAAATCAGGGGAATAAAAGTGGCCACAAAAGCCATCTGAAATCCAGAGAGCTGGATGAAATGAAGGGGCCCATCACTTTCCTGTAGGAGGATAAGCCTCACAGCGCAAAGACCCCCATTAATCTTCTTGGTATAATTAGATTTAAAGCCATAGTAATGGAAGGCAATTAAGTTACTCTTTTACCCATTTTTATCCCCTGAAGTTGATCCCTACATACTGACCCCTCTCAGTACCTGCTTGAGTATTTTCCCTTCCTGTATCCTCCTCAGCCCCTTGTCTGCACATTAAACTAAGCAGCTCAGTTCACATTCCCTAAGCTCAGAGGATTTCCTCAGCCTTTCCAAGTCCTGTATGATGCAAGCATGCCAGACAAACATTTAGCCCTCGAATGTACTTATGTGGCCTCTTGTTTTCCCCTTGTGTGGCTCTGAAGGGTTATGAAAATAAGAGGCCAAACAAATTCATGCCAACAGTAATTCCAGCCCCACCCTGCAGAATGGGCAGACACCACATGGCCCAAGGAACAGCCAAATTTCATGATTACATTTAAATAAATGTTGACGGTTGAAAAGACTGAGCTGTTTCCCCCAGTTTTTCTCTCTCCTCATGTTCCTTCACTGCAGGGGGCTATCAGCACCTTGGCTAACTTGGCTGCAGCATGACACAAGGACACTTTGCTCCATAGGAACAAAAAGTTCCTTTAAAAACTTGAAAATACCCACGTAACAAACCAGCATTAGTAAACAGGATTTCAGCAAGCACCACAATGCTTGATGATTTTGGGGGTTAAGAAAAGGCACGGATGAGGTGGAAAGAACCAACTACTTTTCCAAATATCAGTGTTTGCCAAGAGCTGCAGGAGGGACACAAAAATAGTAATATTAATAACAAAAAATAAAGGATTTAGAACAGTGTTCCAGTTCATTTTGCAGGCAGTTTGGGTATTTTGTTTGTTTGCTCTGGTTTTTTGTTAATTTTTTTTCCCCCTGCACTCGGCTGCAGGTACTTGTAATACGATCTAGACACTCCAGGCAGGAATTTATAGTTGGCTTTTGTTGAATTGTTCACAAGTTGTATGGACACCACATTTTTGTATCCCTTTATCTCCTTGTAGTTTTTCACATCCTTAATTCTATGGCAGACTTCTATGCTCTGCTTCTAACTATATATGAACAGTATGTTTGGGTATTGCCAGAGTTAAATGGGAACTTCCACAAGAGTAGAATTTGTGTCACCTGCTTTGGTTAGGAAAGGGGAGATACTGCCTACAAATGAATCCTGTTTTTTAAATTAAATATATTCAGGAAAACAGTCAAGATAATGCTCAATCCTATTGTTTT
This sequence comes from Laterallus jamaicensis coturniculus, assembly GCA_022605575.1. Lineage (NCBI taxonomy): Eukaryota > Metazoa > Chordata > Aves > Gruiformes > Rallidae > Laterallus > Laterallus jamaicensis. Next base: position 22,350,839 of record JAKCOX010000010.1, read on the forward strand.
CTGAGAATTGAGAGTATGAGTTCTTTTTCTCAGCCATTTCACTTTAGCTTCACTGTGCACTGCAATTTGAATGCTGTCAATACATATTAAACAGTGCATGTGAGGTTATTTTTGAAGAACATTGAATAGTCAAACACTTTAGAATAGTCTACCTTACATTGTTTGGAAATCCAGCTGAAAATTTTGCAAATCATATCTCCATGATTTGTTTTATATTTTTTAATGGCAAATACTGTATTTGTTGGGTTTTTTAATTTGGGTTACAATAGAAAATGCAGTGTAATGTAAAACTCATTTTAACTCATTACTATTACTTCATCTTGAGGTTGCTTGTATTAAAAAGAATAAAAATATTAACAACAACCTTGTAATAGGTATAGCTGCCAACTGTAAACCGACTATGACTCATTTGCATTTTCAACTTCAATATTTTTTTAGAGGTGAGAGCGAGGCTTGTGTCCTTACTGGCTAAGCATCAGTTGCACTGCAAGTACAATACCATGATGAAAAGTTATGACTCTATTAACAGAAAATGGAAGTTCTTTGACTGCTAAAGATGGGGTACTTGGGATATTCACTCAAGCTAGGTTACTTTTATCTCGATTTCACATCTGTTTTTTTCTCCTCGCCTCACATCATTCTTTCTCCTACTTCTCTTTGCATGAGGATGTAAAGGTAAAAGGAGAACAATAACATGGCATCAAGATTTCAGTGCTGTTTGACTCCCAGGTCTTCCTTGCAGGCAGCAAGACAGCATGCATCAAGAAACCATGAGCATAACACATTTCTCCATACATTCCCCACTTGACTGTTGTGACTAGTGGATCTGGACCTCTGGTTACTGCACCACAGAAGATGAGGCAGTGTGGCTGGCTCTGCAAGATCCTATCCCAGATCCTTGAGTTACTACCTTGTGGCAGAATACAGAAGTACGGTGGCAGATTTCACACGGAATATAGCAAAGGCTTGGCTTGCCATTGTCTCAGTCTTGTGTCCACACCATGCATGTGGAACCAGTACTGTGGAACCATCTGGAGGGGCATCCAAGGGGCTTTTCTCTGCCAGCACGAGCCCAGCACATTTTATGTACTTGCATTCAGACTCTATCAAGTATGGTCTGCCTCCACTATGCTGCAGAGCATTCTGGATTCCTAGAAAGCTTGTTAGATCTGTTGCAATGTGGTGTGCTCAGGGAGTCAGTTCAGGTCGGGCACTGTGTCTCAATGAGTAAGTCCTCCTCCAGTTTGGAGAGCCAGGGGGGTGCAGTAGAGAGATACTCCTAGGTCTGGCCAGTATTATGAGGTCTGGTTCCATAACTGCTCCCAGTACTTGCATCATCCATGTTTTTCAACTATTGGGAAAATTCTTGTTTCTTTCTGTCAGATAATGGAGAATTCACCATAATTATTTTTGGCTGGTGTACTGCTGCTAAGAGCTGTTTCGGAGTGGTGTAATACAGAATAGGCTCATGCCAGTGTATGGTTTCTTTGTTCCGGAGAAAATGGTGTTACTGAAGGTCAGACGAACTAAGAGATCAGAAATCCCAGTAAAAACCCTTTCAGCCTGACGCAGGCCAAAGGCTTGAACCAATGTTACCTACTTGTCACATTGCTGTCCTGCCACTGGGGCAGGCAGGTTCAAAGGAAGGGCCTCCATATATTCACACTTAACCTACACTGCTCAAAATGCGTCGACCTCTATGGGGACAGAAGGATGTCCCAAACTGGTGGTGAAGATGACCAGACTGTAACAAAGCAGCATCAGGTCAAGGGGCTGAGACCAGGTCCATCTCTATACTTTGTAGCCCGCTGAGCAAGGAGTTCTTCTTTGCTTCAAATTGTTCAAATCGAAGCTCCTGTGACCAGAGATCTGCATCCTCCATGTCACTGACTGGTCTGGACACTTCACTAAGGATTAAAAGCACTGCCATCAGCATTCACTGTCTCAAAAGTAGGTGAAATCCTTGCATTTCTTTCCTGGAGGAGAATTTTTATGCCTGTGGAAAGAAAGACAGAAACAAGCTCACTAAATGGGGCTTGATCTGAACACTACATACGTTTTTACTTCTTTTTTTGTTCAACAGAAGGTAAAAACATCTATTGTTCACAATATAATCAATGTTTAAATGACATGGTAGCTGTCTTCTTTTGTCTCACATAATATCCTTACCACTGTATTCTTGAGCCTACAATCATTGCAATGACTTCTGCAATCGTTGTGCACAGGACTTTTTGCATGTTACGTGCCCCAGTGAATAGAATTTACTTTCGTCCATTTTGTGAACAGAGACAAACCCCCAAACTTTTCAGTTTAGCCACTGGACTCTAGTAAGGTGCTCTGAAGCATTTGAAAAGAATGTTACAAAAAATGTGAAACCTTCTACACTGGCATAACATGAGAAGACCCTACAAAATCGAAATGCCAGACTAGCGAGCTGGAATTTGCCGGTGTTGCTGACTGGGAAACCAGGAGGGGAAGAACAGCACACATTCCTACTCCAGAAGGAAAAACCTGGTTGTGACTCAGACAGGGCAGAATTTTTTCCAAGAACAGTTCATCCTAGTGAAACTAAGACACTCGAGTGGTGTTGCCAAGGTCATTGACATTTTTGTTTATCTGATCCTTAAAGGGAACTTACCAAGTTAAAAGTTGTGGTCTATCCTCCATGGAGGAAACTGATGGAGCTCCAGAATAGCCTCTGGAGGCACTTAACAGCACCATGAGGTACATGCTCTTTCTTAGGAGTTGTTTTCTTGTGTTATTTGAGTTTTGCCTTACATCCAGTTTTCACATCTTTCCACCACTGATTTTTGAAAGTCAAGCTGTTTCACAGTCTGCAATGTAATGTAATCCTGTATCTGTGTGGTTGCAAACAAAACAGTGAAACACACAGAAAAAAACTTGCCTGAAGTAAAAAAAAAATTAAAATATTATATATGTATATATATATATATATAGTCTAAAGCCAAACTTCCTACCACTTGCTCTCTCCTACCTCCCCCCATTCCCAATCAGCTCCTGTTAAATGACTGGTGTTTTCCTCCTTTTAGGTACCCCCTGAGACACAGCAACAGTCTGAAGCCTAACATAAAACATGACATTCATTAAATGTTAAGTCCATGTGAGGTGTAACCTCCCTACAGAACAAGCTGTGCAAAACCATCTTCATTTCTTTTACAAAGGACAACTCCTTGCTGGTGGCAAGCATTTACAAATAACTTCTTCCTCTAGTTAGTGCCATTTTTGTTTTCTCAATGTGATGACTTTCTTCCATAGTTTAAAATTCATGGGATTTAACTCTAGCAAAATATCAGTTTTGAGCTATCCTCATTTGCCTTGTGAGTGGGAAAGCAATCCTTGCTCACCAGTGAGGGGAGATACAAATGGACATAGGGAGTCCGAGATTCACTGGCTGTATATTCTACCAAACAGCCTCTCTTTCATACTCCCTATTACTTCATCATTTTGCAGGCCTACAGTGAGCTAACAGGCTGGATTCAGCAGAGCCCTAGGATCAAAAGTTACTTGACTTTTCAATAAAAGCAGAGAACTTCACACACTCAGGTAGCAGGGGTTCTAAGAAGAACAGTATCTCCTTGTACCTTTTGTCTCTAATTGCACTTCTGATCTGGAAACTTGTTAGGGCAAGCTTTCTCTCTGCTATGACCAGGGCACACAGGGACCTCATCCTCAGCTGAAACCTGCCTGTGGTAGTGATATGCTGCCATTAGTAAGATATTAAATGGATATCAATGAGATTGTGCAACTCTCTGGCTGACTAAATCCAATAAATCTGGAGTCCCTTTGATGCATCACAGGTCCTCTGGGAGTGTAATCCTCCTGTGCATCATAGGGGAACCTGACATGTACAGTGTAATGATGGAGAGTTTTATTTACAAACATACTCCACATTATTAACAGACCAAAACCGACTGTGTAAGATTGATTTTACTGACTATCCTTGTGCCATTTATCCCACAGAGTGTGGCATGACAGCTCCTAGCAACACTCCACAGGAAAACTTTCGTGTACGTTATCACTTCCACATCTTCTCATCAAGAAGGGGGCCAGTTTCCCTCAACCACATAAAGCCAGTCAGTCAGAAGTCACTGTAATTTTATGCCTGACCTCACCATTGCTTAATAAAACTTTTTTCCTGTTTTGGAAAACACTTGGCTGTTCAAAGTACAAGCAGAGATCCTAGTAGTCCCTTCAAGTACCCTCACTGTGAAAGACAGCTACAGGGAAAAGTATACTGAAGGTTTAATAACAAACATATTTAGAAAACAGTAACTAATCACATGGGAAACCACATATTTCAGCACATTACTCAATGCAAGATTTTTTGTTGCAGAATTACTAAATCAAAGTGTCAATTATTGAGAGACCTATTTTATGAACTAAAGGTTCTCCTTTACTCCTTACACGTAAGACCTACACAAAATAGAAACTTTATCAGACAGCGCTGTCTACAAACAGCCTCTGATTATCCCTAAAAAATCCAATAAATTCTTCTCCAAATTTATTGGAAGACCGTGTCTGTTAGGCAGTCAGTTTTTGCTGATCCCTTGAGAGACTGCTTACGGCAAATTTTACTGTGTTTCCTTCCCTTCTGGTATTGACTTATAATAAAAGAAAAACATTTTTCCCCGTTTAATGCATTTTCCAAAATTACATCAGTATCCATCCACTTCAAACATTTCTAACAAAGGCCTTTGTCCAGCTGGGTAAACAAAAAGATTTTACATATATTTCATTGAGTTTTGGGTGGGTTTTTTTTTACTTTTTAACTGTGAAATAGTAAAGCAACATCTCTTGCCAAAACGCGTAACTACTCAGATGAATAATTATGTTCACGTTTTCACTGAGGTATAGGTGCTCTTACTGTCACAGGAGAATTTAAGAAAAGCGTCACAGATGCATTGAAGTTGCAACTTCACATTAATTTAGGACATTTGTATGTCTTACAGTTTAATGGAATTGAGGCGACATGTCTCTCGAACAATAAACACAGACTGAACAGAAAGGGAAACTGCTCGTGCTAATTTACCTTTCCTAAAGGGAAAGATGAGCACTATAACTATTTGCTTGCTCGTTGTTTTCTCAGCAGATTACACAGAGAGCACTACCAAAGTCTGAACAGATTTCCTGAGTGCACACTGTTCCAAAATAAGTAGCAACATAGGCAACCAACCCAGTGTCCCTTAAGAGAAAACTTTTCATGTCTAGATGTTGAGGGCATCCACTTTGAATATGCTTAGAATGAAGCTTTAAGCATAGACTTTGGGGTTTTGTTTTTTTTAATTAAAACCATAAAATCCAAGGAAACAAACCCAATATGAGCCATTCTTCTTTTTTGGTGTTTTAGGTAGATTTTGTTTAAAGCTGCATTGGTTTTTGACTGAATTTGATTTTATAGAAAAGAAAGCCTGTTCCTGAGAGGAGGATAAGTGGCAGGGTGGGCATGGGAAGACTGCTGCTGTTTGTGGACAGGTCTCAGCAGCTCAGGTTCCTTTTTGTTGTGTGAGGGTTTTTTTAAAGGAAATAAAGACAGCTGGAGATAAATTGACAATACAGAGGAAAGACCTCATTTGACTTGTTGCACAGCCCTAGAATTCTCTTCCAACCAAATCCAGCTTTCACTTACATTGTCATGATCTCAGTGGAGTCAAATTTTCTTGCTATTCACTAGAAAAAAATTGAAGAGAAAGAACCCTTCCTGTGCTGATTTTTATACACACTGATGAGCACTTACTGCTGCCAGAGCGATCCTGACTGCAGTGCCTCACTACAGAAGCTCCATGGAGTCCAGTTTTTTGAAAGCTGCAATGTAAATTAGGAATTACTCATTACTAGAGGTATCAGTTAAGCTTATGTGTTTGTTTATGTCAAGGTTTCAGTTTTTCCCAATGACAGGTGTTAGACCATCAGGAAGACTGATGACAGTAAAGCTGTTTTACAACTTTGTGGCACAGAGGTTCTAGGTCTTGACTCCATGTGGCCTTCTTGATGAGCTTTATAGTCAAGGGTCTCATGGCAACTGAAACCTCTGCACACCACCATAATGCAGTAATATGCATGGATGGCTTAGCCTTGGTTAACCTCCACCCAGCTGCCCACCACCCCACCTCCAGCAGGACTGGGAGAGAAAGATAGCTTGAGACAACTCACAGGTTGAGATAAAGATGGGGAGATCGCCATGGGCAAAACGGACTTGACTTGGGGAAGCTAAATTTTCTTTATTGGCAATGAAAACAGATTCAGATTGTGAGAAACAAAGACAACCAACGAAACCACCTTTCCACCCTCCTTTCCCAGGCCCATATTCATTCCTTCAGTCCTGACTCCTCTATCCCATCCTGAATGGTTCAGAGGGTTGCAGTCAGGGCACATCAGTTGCCTCTCTGCCACTCCCTCCTCGTCCCATCCCCTGCCTTAGTGCGTGTTCTCTTCATGGGCTCCAGGTCTTTGGGATACACTTCTTCCAGCATGGGTTGTCCTTCGGCAGCAGGGAATATCTGCTCTGCCTCCTCCTGCTTCTCTGACCTCAGTGTTTCCCAATGCTGCCGTTCACTCTTTTTGCTCCCTCCTTCTCCCTCTGGCATTTTCTGCCTTTTCTTAAATATACCTCCCCAGAGGCACCACCAGTGTGGCTGAGAGGCTCAGCTGTGATGGGTTTACTGGAGCCAGCTGGAATGGCTGTGGGCAGCATAGGGCAGTCCCCTGGTCCCTTCACACAGAGGCCACCCCTACAGCATCCTCCTTGCAAAAACCTTGCCAGGGACACCCAGTACAAATGTACATCCTTGCTGTACAAAGAGGTGCTTACCATAGTGTCCATTTTGCTATTTTGCTGTGCGCAGTGGCGTTATATAGTGCAAAGTGACTACAACTTGTGATTGGAATGAGGCATAAAACTTACCAGTGATGAAGATGTGTCAAGGTTCTCTGCATGTTCTTTATTTCCAGCAAATTTCTCTGCATCCCTCTCTAACCTTCCTGAAAACATTATACAAACTCATAGATTGAACCACATGTGAAGATTAAACAGAAAGGAAATATAAATTAAAAAAATACTCTATCTACCACAATTTAATAATCAAAACAAAGGCAGAAACCTGATATACATGGATATGCGTGTGTGTTTGTGCATGTGAAGAACAGTAGGATGAAGAAAAAAAAAAAGGGGGAGAAGGGAAGAGAGTGAGGAGAAGGAGGAAGGGTAATTTGGAAACTTGCACACATTGGGCATTTTGAAGTAATGCAAACAGCCACAGATGCAGTTACTTATGGCAAAAAGAACATGTCTGCATTAGTGTGCAGACTGACATAGGCTTACACAGTGGTCACCTGCCTGTAACTTACCTGGTCAAACTGTACCTTAGATCCCCCTCCATTTCTCCAGTGGAGTGCCAAAGCTAGAAGGAACATCGAAGTAAAATAAAAAGGATTAAGGAAACTTTACTGTGTTTCAAGTGTGGAAGGCAATTTATGGTGTCAAATCTTGGCTGAAAAAGGCGATCAGTTGTGGACACTGGTGGTTATAGCATATTGTATTCAATCTGTGTTGCAGACAAACCAGCATCTGTTTGAGATTACACCTAGAACAAGTATTCTAAAGAAAGGAATTCTGAAGGCAACCATGAAAAACACAGACTTTAAAACAAGTTCTGAACTTTTGAGACCAGTAATCCTTCCTACAGCAGCCACTTAATACTTAATGGCCTGAGCTTTATACACACTATGAGCAATAAAGTGCAGAGTATCATGGGGGCAAGGAAACAGAAAAATCTGCCATTGGGAAACTTCTGAAAGTTAAAAAATGCAAACACATTGTGGTTGCACTGGACCCTGAAGTATGGTGAAGTAAACAGGGAAATGCTTTCACATGCAATTGCTTTTTTGAAGCACATTAACGTTTTCACAAGAAGTGGTTTCAGGTCTTCATTTATTTGCATCTAGGAGATATGTATTTTTCCTAAAAACCTTTTTTCTTGCATCTTCAGAACTTCATTATTTTTGAAAACAGGACTAGACTAAAAAGTCATGACAGGAAGAAATTAAAGCTATTTTTGAAAGAGAAAAAGAGAATACTTTTAGCTGACAGATTTTAAGAGTGGTGCCCTAGAGAAACTTGCCTGACAGTTTCCTACTGACCCATGATTTGTACTGGGTCACTCAATGTGTGTATGAAATACACCCTCTCCTGTTTTCAGTACTCATTGGCACACAGACAGGCAGTAGATCAAGTGCAAACTATTTTAATTCATCTTTAGAAGGTGTTTCCAGGTCAGGACAGAGGCAAAATGACTAAGCATTGAAAGGATGCTGCTATGAATTCTTTTGCTGGAGGAAAAGACAATTTATATGGCTGTCAACCTTTTACATTTCATAGCAGTGCAGTTGTGATTTGTCTGTTTTCCCAGAATTTTTAAAATCAAAACAGTTACTTTATTAAAATACAGCAATGAGTCCTTAGGTCAGGAATTTTTCTGCATTCAACTCTTACTGAAACCATTAATTGGAACACTTTCTAAATACATACAAATACTTAAATTGCCAAGTAGTGTTTTTACTTGACAACTGAATTACTATCTATTGCATCTTACAATTTATTCAGTTGTCATAGACATAATGAGACACCTACTTTTAATGAGAACTGACCATTTCAGGTGTTTTCTTTTTTTTGTTTCCACTTATCCATTGTTGTAGTTCTGCATGGCTGGGTTCTGGTGGAGAAGGGGGGCTGCAGGGGTGGATTCTGCAAGAAGCAGCCAGAAGCTCTCTGCAGGCCCCACAGAGCAAACAGCAGCTGGCTCAAGGCTGGAGTTGTTGCTGACCAAGGCTGAGCCCATCAGCCATGGTCACAGCGCCTCTGGGAATCACATTTAGGAGAAAAAAAACTGCAAGCAGTTGGATTTTGCCACCAGAGAAGGGAGTGAGAAGATGTAAGAAACTGTGCAGACACCAAGGCCGGTGAAGCAGTAAGGGAGAAGAGGTGCCCCGTGTGCCAGAGAGAAAGATTCCTCTGCAGCCTGTGGAGAAACCCATGGTGGAGCGGGTGTCCCCACACAGCCCATGGAAGAGGCTGAGACCCCACCTGTAGCCTGTGGAGAGGCCCCACCCCGGAGCAGGTGGAGATGTACAGGGGATGCTGTGACCCATGATGGAGCAAGCCCCTGCCAGCACTTGCAGCCCATGGAGTGAGACGGAGGCACAGGGATGAGTGAGAGAGATCCATGCCGGAGCAGGGTGGTGGGAGGGTAGGCTTGTGACTCCATGGAGAACCAGGCTGGAGCAGTCTGGGCATGAGAGACTGAAAGACATTCTATGATTTATGACTGCACCCCATTGCAGTGACCCACGCTGGGGCAGCTGGTGAAGAGCTGAAGCCCCATGGGAAAGGACTCAACGTTGGGGAGAAGTTTGTGAAGGACTGTCTCTTGTGGGTGGGACCCCACTGCAGCAGGGAAAAGGTGTGAGAAATGCCCCCTGGCTTAGAAAGAAAACAACTCATGAGGAACTGACTGAAACCCCCATTTCCCCTGTCCCTGCCCCTCCTCATGCCACAATGTGGGGGGAAGAGGGGAGCAAAATCATGACTAAAGTGAAGTCTGCTAAGAAGGGAGGGGTGGGAGGAGGTGCTTTAAGATCTGGTCCCCCTTCTCATTACCCAACTCTGGTGTCACTGGGTGTGGAGTGTAGTGTAATAAAATAGAGAGTTTTCTTTCCTTTCTTCTGTGTTATGGCTGTTTTGCCCATGACACTCACTGCGAAATGGTCTCTCCCTGGCCTTATCTCGACTCCTAAGCCTCTAAATATATATTCCCTCTTCTGTCCAGCTGGAAAGAGGAGTGATAGAATGACTATGGGGGGCATCTGGCCTCCAGCCAGGGCCAGCCAGCCACATCCATACATATATGGCATCACATCCAGTCCCTGAATGAGGCTAAAGCATGATGGCTATGCTAGCACAAGTTGTGCTGCAACATTTCTTGCTTCAGGTGGCTTATTAGAGTTTCCCTGTCTCATACTTGTAAATCTAGCTAAACCAGGTGTGTTTTACTTCACTAATAATATCTTGTCTTTACTTTGACTATCAACCACATGAATATTTGGGAATAATGTCATTTTCCCGTAAAATCAGACTGTCAACTAAGGCAACTAGTGCTGTAGTTCACATGTTGGAAGTGGTTCATACTGACCAGAAGTCTGGAATGGCAGGGCCACCAGCTGCAGCATCCTTCATTGCCAAATTGTGGAAAGGGAATTGTCAGCAGGGTAGTACAAAACAATGGAAGAATCATGCCCATTTAGCTGGGACAAAATGGGTTTGATAGGATGGCTTCGCAGTGATGCAGACTTGTAGTAAGCTCTTCAAAAGAGTGTCCAAAGGCAAAAGAACTGAATAGAAAAAAATAAAATAGAATATGCCGTACCTTATGCTCAAAATAGATGAACAGTTCAGAGAAAAAGTATTCGGGTAACCACAGCTGAGCCAGAAGCATGGAATCATCTTGATGAGGAATCACAGGCCATCAGATTGGCAAGAGCTCCCAAAAAAATCTAAGTACCATTTACAGGTATAATTAAAGCTTTATATAGAGTTGTCTGGTTTTGACTATGTAAAAATTCTTGAACTTAATTTGGGCTGGGGACATTTTCAGATGTAATTATTTGACAATTAAAATCACTATTCTGCTTAGTTAATAAATTGAATTAATCTATAAAGGTGAAGATTATGTGAATTATACTGTTGGCACATCAACCGTGCAAAACTCTGTTTGTTCACATATATTTGATAAATATGTTATTTTGACAAGAAAATAAATTACAAGCAGCTTTTGCGTCAATCGGTGTGATTCAAGTATAAAGGGGTATTTACATGGGTGTAGTTGTTACTCATTCATATTATAAGTAGGCTTTTATGCCAAGGCTAACATCCTTTCTTTCATGAACACTTCTAGGTATATAATGGCTGAAAGTTATTTAAACCCTGAGTCCACCCTCAACTCATGTAACATGCTGTACTTTGAGCAACACAGCCCTTCCTACCTTTGTGCTGGATGGCAGGGTTTAGTAGCAGTGACTCCAAGTAAGCTGTCACCCTCTGAGTTATTATCACCATATTGTGCTATATGCTGTAGCAGTACACTTTCAAACGGATGGAAAGAGCTCACCACATAGGATTTAACTTCTTCTAGACTACATTTAAGATACAGCTTTCCACCTATTGCTTGTGTTGCAGTAGGTGGTGTCCAGCTGCCCCTTACTTTATTAAAAAAATTTTTCAAAAGGCAAAAAACTTGCCACTTTTCAATCTCCAGTGGATTTTTCTGATCTTATATAAACATATCACTTACAAATAAGCTTGGAGCGCAAAATGCCACATAAAATATAATGTTTTCAAACCGTAACTAATATGGTGCTACCTTTTGAAAAATGAAATTATTTGCTCTCCCCTCTCCCCCAACACACACCTGTGGAGGTAAGAGAAGAGAAGCAAGTGACCACCTTACCAAAGAACACATGGCAAGATGATGATCACAAAAGCAAATTTAGGTTATAAACAACTTCATACACAGTAGAAACAAAATGGAGAAGAGGTGTGAAACCACACATGTGGTGTGATGTATTTGAGTTATTCCCTGGTGAAAATTACTTTCTTGATAGAAATTAAAACTAAATTCTGTGCATCAGTAGGAAAACTACTGTACAAACAAGAAGATTTATGTGAGGAAAGACAAAATGATGCTTGTCTTTCTAATTGTCTTTCTAATAATTTGTGGTAATGGATTAGCTGTCCTTAAAAGCCATGAAGTTTTTCACAGATGTGGAATACTTGACCTGTTCTGAACAAAGTGTGTAGATCTATAAAGAATAACCTAAGTGTATCCACTTCTGGAATACCTCCTCATTTTCAATTTAAATGACAGTACTCTCCCAACTTGAACTTAAAACACATGCCTTAGGTATTCACTCACTCCACCCAGCACGTGATGTGACTACTTTTATGACCTGGTTGAAGATCAACCTAGTACAACACAGGCTGTGGTGCCTAGTGACCAGTGTATGTTACCTACTATATTAACAGTCCCTTTATTGCTTTAGCCGTAAGGACAGCCAACTGCCCTAGCTCCATTTAGTGTTACCATGTTATATGAAAGCCAGATTACAGGATGTGGACATTTCCACTAAGACCTACAAGAAAGTCTGCTAAATCTGGCAGACATTATTTTGGGAGCAATATGAAGTTATTTTAGACAAATCCTTTAGTCTAAACATTCAGTTTAAGTCTCATTGGAAGTTAAAGACTTCTCTTACGCCTGGGAGGTCCCAGAACCACTGACATTCCTCCTGGACAATTTGGGATCTGAATGGAATTATCTTCAAATAGAGAAGATTAATAAATAGCATAGCTAAGAGATACGTGAAGCAGTATTCTATTTTTCATAACAACACTGTATTTGCATGTTTGTGAGAGTTTGAAAGATCATAAACTTTCCTTAAATAATTGTAGACCTTCATGCAATTGTTCTAACAAATTACATGGGAAATTTAGTAAATTAAAAATGACACATATGAAGAGTGAGATTTTGCATTTTAAAAATGGGGCCTTGCATTCAAAGCAGAAAAAGATGGGATAATTCAGTACTATGTCACATCTCCGGGCTTACTGCTGATGTGACCCTTACAAAGGTGTCCTCACAAGACACCTGGCTAGCTGGATGTCACTCCTGCTTTCTTGGCTATGAGAGTCTTTCCCCATCTGCAGGCCTTTAAAGTATCTTTTACTATTACAACATTTTCATGTTATAGAAACAGAGGTGAGTAGATCAAGAAATAACTCTGTACATGAAATTCAGTAATTCTTTTTACATTTTATGCATACATACACATGTGCATGCATGTGTGAATACACACACTATATATATGGATAAATATAAATATATAATACCAGCAAATATATAAAAATATCCCCAAAATAGTATGCCTTTGCAGCGCCAAGTGAAAACAAATGCCTGGTACATAAAGGAGGATATATGTACAAGTAAGAAACTTCAGACTATATATCAAGTTTAAAACTGGGGGATGTCAGATCCCATGATCCTACATAACACTTTTTACGTGGAGTCAGACTGAGGGCTATTTCTCTTTTCAGTGTATTTTCCATCTCATGCTAATCACATGAAGCTGCACTTAAAATTTCTTGTTCTTCTGGCCAATAAACACAAGCACTGGGCCCCTTAATTCATAATAGTGTAGCATCTATGTCACCTGTATAATGTCTGCTGTCCCTGCTAGTACCCAGCACAAGATGGGTAGGCAGGAATACACAAAGAGGCTGCATCTGGGGCGATCCACCTTAGGACTATGTTCCTAACCTGCAGAAGTCAGCAGGCTGCACCGTTCCTGAGCACTTTCAGACTGTTGGCTTTAACAGCTGCTTATGGCTTTATCTTTCACTATTTTCTCAAACCCTTTCACAATTCCTGCATTGTGCTCTCTATATAATCCAGTCTTAGTGAGACCACAAGGTAATCATATCCTGGTGGAAAAAAAAAAAGATTAATGTAAAACTGGCAATTGTCATATTTTGGAATACTAAAATAATTTCTCCCTAGTCCCCTTCTCTGTACCAGTCATAATTTTTAACCTCTGCCTTCATCCATTTTTTCCTTTATAAAATGAAAGGTCTTATTCTAAGGAACAAGATCATCAAATTAGAACATGACAAACTCTGACTTAATATAAAGAAAAATAATTTACATTGAGGAAAGTGAAATGCTTGAATAGGCCCACAGAGCATGTGGTATCTTCATCCCTGAAGATACTCAGAATTTATCTGGGCACTGCCCTGAACGAACTGCTTAAACTAGGCCTTGTGTTATTGTGAAGAAACTGAACACCTCTGTCCTCTGGGAGATCCCTACCTGTAATGACCTATTATCTCATAATGACTTCCTTTTGTTGTAAGTATTCAATGCAGAATGTTATCAAAAGCAGTTTTTTAAATTCAGGGGTTACCTGGTTAATGGGCACAGATAAATACCACGAAGGCACAGGAAGAGTTCAATTGATCTGACCCCAGTGCTGCCTTCTAGCTTGTTTCCAGTGCATTGAGCCATTATGAGATAACAGGTCATAACAGGTAGGGATCTCTCAGAGGGCATAATGTTCTCTGGAGACCCATTTTGGATATTTTAAGACCAAAAAAATTACCAGATTAAACCAGGAGAGGGCAATGAGCACACAGAATATTGTTGATAGCTAGAAAGGCTAGAGTTCCTGAAAGGTATGCTATTTTCCGTTTTTTAGTCAAGGGGTAAGTATTTATTTGCCCCCTCATAAGCTCTGAAGAAGATGCATTTCAGAGGTTAAATATCATTATATTTCACATGATAGCTCTATGTGTGTCTCAGAACAAAACAAAGGTTTCCACATCAATCTTGCTAAAATAAAAAAACAATTCAGAATTGCTGCCGAGAGTTTCCTTGGGCTAAATGGAAGAATGTGTTTAACAGGACAAATTCCCAGAATTAATGCCACAGAAATTTGCATTAAGAAAAACAACAATCAGCATTTAGAAATGGAAAAAGAAGTGTTCTAAGAAACTGTTTTCACAACAGTCTTCACATGAATGCACTTCTTTCCCAATGCATATTATTTTTTAAAGAAGCCTGTTAAGTGCGTTTTGGACTCTCAGAATGTGTAACTTTTGGTGAACTCTGAAATATCTTATCTGCTCATTTACAAAAAAAGGATAGCATTTGTTTGGTTTTCCCAGAAAGAAAACTTGCTGCTCTATGTGTTGCTGTTAGGTCTGTTGCAGACATAAACAACAATAAATTGTCCTGCTGGATTGAGGCATATAATTTTCTTAGTTTTCTTTAACAGGAAACTCCCTTTAAAAAGACAGGGTAACGTCTAACTTCAAAGATGCTGTAATGAAAAAAAAAAAAGAGAGAGAAAAAAAAAGTTGCTTTGACTGAAACAAAAATAACCTTCTCCAAAAGCAAATGAATAAGGTACATCATTATTCTCAGGTGTAAACAAGTGCAGGGATTTAAACTGGGGGTTTTTTTATAGCTGAAGCGAAATATTTTCCATCAAAAAAATTTTTCAGAAGCTTGAGTTCTGATTTTTTGTTTTTCAACCTGAGCAATTTAGCTGGCATGTGTTGGATTCTGGTTTTGTCCTAAAGGTATTGGTTTAACATTTTATAACATAATATTTAAAGTCTTGAGGAATCCAGAATATTTTCAGTGTCTAAGCAAACACATATTGCCTGCATACCTAATAGTCTAGTGGTTTACCGTAGTGAGAAACTGCCCACCACATTTTATGGTTTGACCTTGGTGCTTACTTTTTTATGGGTTCAAATAAGTTGAATTTGTGTTTCTCAATGATGTCACATACATAGTTTGTTCACTGTTTGGAGCATCATTTTAATTAGCTGTGAATTAGTGAGATAGAAATAATAATATGACCATTTTCTATCCCAGGAAGCGACTGAACTAAACCTTATGTTCTTTAGGAGAACAAATGTTAATGAGAGCATTACTTTTATAACCAGGGTGCTGCCATAGTGAGCAAAATAAAACCAAAGGTAAGTTTATCTCAATGGTATTTTAAAAACTGAAGAGATAAGAGATGCTCTGTAGATGCTGTGTAGCCACCAAAAGAACATGAGTGAACGTACATTTTGTTTGCAGGCTTCTTGGGAAGTATGAAGAAGGGAGAAGTATGTCTCAGTAAGGATTTGAACACATATGGTGGGACATGCACCAGAGACTCCGCAGTGCAAAGGACTCGCAGGGACTGCACAAGTGACACAGGGCTGACTGGGTCACTCTAACCACAGTGGAAATTTGTCCTTTTCTTCTGCCTCATTCACTGTCTTTTAACGCCACAGAAAAGAACGTGGCCAGTTTATTCAGGTACAGGATATAGTTTACCTGATATATGTTAAGCCTGGGCAAAAGCTGCAAATCATGATGTAGGACTGAATACGTGGAGTTCTGCATTCCCCTGTCCCTGGCTTTTTGTGAGCAGTCCCTCCACCCAGTATGGCTTTTCACCAGAACATGGATCTTAAATGTGGTTTTATAAACTACAGGTATGACTGAGTGTTCTGAACATGAATTTTGAGTGGTAAAGGAAATTGAGTTTTGTCAAGCAATGAAGTACTCATTCTGATCCCAGTGTTTAAAAGCAAAATCTCTGTAACAAAAGAGAAGACTTAACAATTTCTTCTAATTAACGTGTTTTATGATTCCTGGAGAAAAAGGTGTCTGACTGTCTCCAGGTGCTTGGATACTAAAACTTTCCAAAATGCTTGTGGAAGGTAAGCAGATCTCTTCCCCCGAGGCTGACAGTCACTGGTGGTTTCCCCAGTCCAGTTGCACTCCGTTGTTTGACATGAAAAATTCAAAGTTAGGTCAATACATTTTCATCACACCAGATGCTGCATCCCCAGCTGCTCCTTTACAGCACCATTCTGCTTTCTCACAGGTAGAAAACCACTGAAGGACACAGATAATTGGTACTACAAGGACCAGATAATTGGTAGGGTTCGTTTCAAAATGTGCTTCGAAGATGCTGCAGCATTTCAGCACAACCCTGGCTCTCCCTCATGAAGCAAGCAGACAGAAAGGAAAAGTGTGGGACCTTACAAAGATGAATGAACAAAAACAGTGAAAGAAACTTTGCTTTATTTTTCTTACTTCTCCAGTCACCGTTTTTCATGCTTAAAGAGTGTTCACTCTTCTGTTAGTAGGTGCTTTCTTATTACAGGTGGTGATCTGAATGAAAACTTTGGTGGAGGTATTCAATTCAAATTAGAAATAAGGCACTGTTTTGGTTTTGTTTTGTTTTTAAGTGAAGGGCAAAAACCTATTGCATCAATTGACTTTGGGATGTGGTGTGCTCTCTGTCATTTGACCTCTTTAATCCAAGACTGTCTTTCTAAAAAAGATATCTTAGCTCAGCGACTAATTATGACCTTTATGCAGAAATTACTGGGTGAAATTCCATTGCCTATGTTATAGAGAAGATCAGACTGGATAGGTCCTTCTTGGCTTCAAACTTTTGTAAATCCAAATTCCAACCTAAGTTCTAACACATGTAATCTTACTTACAGATTTCCCCAGAGGTTTCTATAAAAGAATATATAATTTTCATCCTATCCCACACTGCTCATTAACACACTTTAACAAAGATGAGATGTTCTTCCTCAGTGGTATGCAAAGAGCAGTGATGGGAGAGATTTCTGTAATGTGCTTTTGAATTTTCCATGTTGTAATGCAAACTGAAGTTGTTACTTGTTATTGTTCAGTCTTTAGCAAATACTAACCTTTAAGGACAGTATAGTAACAATGGAAAGGAAAACACTAGCTTGAGAAAGGGAGTGTCTTGCCCTTCTTAATTAATTCAGGTATTTTCAATTGTGATCTGAGCCTATATCCTACCATAGTCAAATTTAAACTTTAATTAATTAGAGTTTTACAACAGGACAGTTGTGCTGGAAATCATTCTGATTTTAATGCAAAGTGAAATGCAAAGTCAGAGCTGCAATTAAAAATGTGAAAAACATAGTATCAGAAGAAATTTTCATTCTTTACAGAACACATCACAGGACATACACAAACCTGCTAAATGTCCTACTGTCAGCTGCAAAGTCCTGCCCTGATGTAACTCAGCTGATTTTCATGGAAGTTTTTCACTAGAACTGAGGAGCGTTCATGATGGCCTGACCTGATGCAGTCACCCAGCCCAGGCATCTATCACACTAAACAGGAGAAGACAGCTGGAGGGGTGGGGAAAGGGCTCCACTTTCTCAGACAAAGGTAGCAACCACCTGTATCACTACAGTATACACCTAGAAGTAGCACAACTGAGTGTATACATTTCTGGATAATGTATTTCTTTTCATGGAAGTTTCTGTTTGGCTACATGACATCAAATGTTGAGGTAATTTTTAACGTCTTGAAATGATACAAACACAGTGCAGTTTAAACCAATTACTCTGTTATGCTTCGACTCAGATGGAATATACCAAATTAAATCAACCTGGCATACCACAACAGTTTCCTAGCCTACCCTCAAAGATTGGTCTTCAATTAGTAGCTGTTTGAGTCTGTCCACTGTGAGGAGAAAATAGTATTTACCATCCATTTTTACTTCAGGTCATTAAAACCAAACAAACACTTTCTAAGTATATCCCTTTTCTTCTACTCTTAGTTGGTAAAGCAAATATTACAGCCATTGCCCTGATACACCTTCAACATCTTTTTATAAACATTCCTTTCAATCTGACTGCATGATTCAATGTTTTACTTGAAATATTTTTTCCAATCGTCTGAGCAATAAGAAGACAAAAAGTAAATTGTGATCACTACCTGTGGATGAAAATAGGAATTAGATTAGGAATGTATTTCAAAAAGGATGTACTATAGGGCAGAGTAGTAAAAGAGTTCATAATATTGGTATGTAAGACAAAATATTATGATGAAATTCAGATCAAATAAAATACCACCATGGGTATTTTATTTGAGTCAGAATTGCTGGGTGTTAACTTTGCTCAATAATACACACAGCTGCACGATGGCTTTCACATGTTCTAAATGTTGCATCTGTTCAATACAGCATTTTGTATCCACTGCTGCTCTTCATATTGCAGTGGTGGCCAAAATTAACAGTCAGGTCAGGGCCCTGTTGTGAGCACAACTGAGCCCGTCATAGGAAGCCATGGTCCCTGCCCCAGAGAGCTCACAATCTGTCATGAGGAAGGCTGTAGCTGGAAAAAACCATGACAGTAGTAAGAAGAAAAGATAAGGGGAACAAGACCATGTACTTGGATAGGATGAGAATATGAACAACAAACAATATCTCAATAGGTTTAGTGTTGCCTTCATTTTATAAGAAAAGCAAATAAATACAGTCAGTTCTTCCCAAGACTCATTCTGTTAGACACCACTGTTTTCAGTCTTCCTAGAATAGTTGTGCTGTGCCTGCAGAAAGAAATGCTCAGCAGCCCAGAAATGTTCACCAGTCCAGACCATCAATTTAGGCAAACTGGGCCATCTCCACTGTTGCATATAAGTTGATTTGTTTCAGGACTGCAAATACATCTATTTTTCTAGAATTGTAGAATAGCAGCATAATTTGGGTTGGAAGGGACCTAAAAGCCCATCTCGTTCCAAACCCCCCCAGGTGTCCCAGGCAGGGACACCCTCTAGCAGACCAGGTTGCCCAAAGCCCCATCCAGCCTGGCCTTGAACACTGCCCGGGGGGAGCAGCCACAGCTTCTCTGGGCAGCCTGTGCCAGTGTCCCGCCACCCTAATTATAAAAAAAATGTATTCCTTAGAACTAATCTAAATCTACCTGCTTTCAGTTTAAAAGCAATGATGTCCTTTGTCCTGCCACTACAGGCCCCGTAACCTGTCTGTCTTCATCTTTCTTATAAGTCCCCTTCATATATTGGGAGGCTGCTATAAGACCTCCCCGGAGCCTTCACTTGTCCAGGCTGAACAACCCCAACTTGCTCAGCCTGTCTTAATAGCAGAGGTGTTTCATCCCTTTAACCGCTTTCATGGCTCTCCTCTGGATTCTCTCCAAGAAGTCCACATCTCTCTCATGTACTCAGGACCCGGAGCATTACTCTAGGTGGTGCCTCATAAGAGCAGAGAATCACCTCCCTTGACCCCACTGGTCACACTGCTTTTCATGCAGCCCAGGACAGTGCTGGCTTTCTAGGCTGAAAGAACACATTTCTGGGTCATGTACTATTTTTCATCTATCACTGTCCCCAAGTCCTTCTCCACGGGGCTGCTCTCAATCCATTCACCCCCCAGTCTGTACTGATACTGGCGAATTGCCCTGACCCAAGTGCAGGACCTTGCACTTGGCCTTGTACTTCATGAGGTTCACATGGGTCTATTCCTTAGGCCTGTCAGCGGCCCTCTAGGTGGCATCCCTTCCCTGAAGCAAATCAACTACACCATTCACTTTGGTGTCCTCCAGAAACTTTCTCAGGGTGACTCAATCCCACTGTCTGTGTTATTAATACAGACATTGAGCAGAAATGGTCCTAGTATGAACCCCTGTGACACAGCCCCTTGATACTCAACTCCATCTGGATATTGACCTGTCAACTGTAACTTACTAATTTTTCTCTTGGTAAAGTCATTTTGGCTGTCTTTACCTGTCACCCAGATGCCTTGACATAGATTTCCAGGTGGATGCACCACATCTGTTTATTTCATCCTCACAGAAAACCTTTTTCTGGGTTTAAAGATTAAACTTTCTACGTGTAACTGTGAAATAAGCAAAATAGAGCCAATGTGTCTTAATATCTAACATTCGCTTGCCAATACCAAGCTATGAAACAAAATTGAGTTGCAAATGTGAGGGCATTTCTTTCAGAAACATCCTACCCCCAATCAGACATTTTGACAACATCAGATACAGCAAAACAGTGCTGGAAACATATAGGAGGGATTAAGGACTGGTGGTTGTCTGAATTAGACTGATATTCTATGGGAACTTGGCTACTAAAGGTACCTCCAAGTCTGAACCTGCGACTCTATTAGAAGACCTTTTGTCAGGTAGGTTTCTGTGTCCTGTTAGAAGCAGATCTGTCTGTAGAGTAGCTGGCCTATCCATCTGTTTCTATTCTTCCTTCATTTACTTTTGATTATAAACCGCAAACTTTATTGCTAATGCCCTTGATATTCAATGAGATACTGAAGTTTCTCAAAGAAAGTTACCTGTCTCTTTGACAGCCTTGCAGACTCAGGGATGGCTATGAATACAAAGATACTACACATTTCAAATCTCCCATTGAATTCACAGTAGCTGGCTATTTGTCTGCTTATCTCACTTTTTTAGAACTCTCATTTGCTACAGAAACAGAGACCTGCAGAAAACAAACAGAAAAATTAGAAAACAATATTCAGAGATGGAAGAAATTATAAATTCAAGAAGGGGAATGCTTTTTGTTTAATTTTCACTACAATCTTTTAAAAATCTGGGTTAGATTCACAGAATCATCAAGGTTGGAAAAGACCTTCAAGATTATCACATCCAACTGTCAGGCCTACACACCTCTAAAACATCTCCCAAAGCGCCATGTCTACCTGTTCAAGTAAGAAACCAGGTAACAGCATGCTGTGAAACCATCCGTATTCTAGCTTTACCAACACATGAATGCTTTACACTTTAAAAATACATTTGGTAGGAGCCAGGTGGCCTTTTGGCTGAAAATTTTGAACTGAGATTACCTGCAAATGAAATTCTAACATTTTATTTCTTCAACAAATTGAAAAGTTCATTGAAGCAAAAAATTCTATGTGTTCTTTTATAAATTCAGAGCAGAAAAAAAGTCTGGAAATTTACTCTTGCACATTACTTACGGTCAAAGAAAGCTGCCTGATTAAAGACTTCAAAATCAGACCTAGAAATGGAAGCTAAATTTAACTAGGTTAGCTTTTGTGAAAATAAATTCTTACAGTCTGTTCCAAAGTCTACTGATGTTAGAAAACATCTATAACCATGGTCTCTAATTATGTTGGTTTGTTGAAAAAAAAAATCTCATTACAGACCTGAATCCAAAAATGCTCAGTGTTCTTAGTTCATAGTGAAGTTCACATACTGTAAAGAATATCTTAACATCCTAATTCCAACTATTAAGGGGAATTAATTATAATTAGGAACATTTTAATCCTGTGCACTGACAAGCAAATTTCTAAATTAACATACCTGGACCTGCTGTAAAATGTGCTTCAGAAAATTCCACAGGGTTCCAGTGAACAACAAAATTACCTGGTTTTGAATACCTGAATGCAAAACCCAAGAAGTTATAAAAGTAAGCAAGGCACATTTAATTAATCTAGTTGCAATTCAGTGTTTGTGTGAACAGAAAAAACAGTCCTGTGTCTACTCCAGTGTAATTTGGATGAATAAACTTTTCTCAGATACAGAAAGATAAGACCAACCACTACTCTTCAAGACTTTTCTCACAGCATCTCCTCACTAACCAGCCCTTCAGTCCCAAACAAATAAATACAGGTTTCAAAGAAAAATAATTCACACGTATTAAGTTTGTCTAGTTTCATGTTAGTATTTTATAGGATTATTTGTATTACTTATTCACACATGTGACTCCAGCTAAGCAATCTCAATTTAACACTCAACAAGAACAGAAATTAGCCATCTTTTAACAACAGGGTTTTTAAAAATAGTGTTAGAAGTAATAAAGAATGTTACTGCTGTAAAGTGTCTGCAATTTAAAGTAACTTCCCTTTTCTACACTATCACATTTTTTCCCTCCAAACTCTAAACAGCAAGCTCAGAGAACTTTAAAATATCTTTCTTAGGACATGTGCTAAGACATGCCAGATTCAAGTATCTTTGGTACAGTTTGGGAGTCTTTCGTGGAAGAACAAGTTAGTCTTTTTCCATTTTCAAGATTCACAACTGATGCTTAATAGTGGTGTACACAAAGAGAGGCGTCCAAATACTACACATGCCATTGGAGACATTTTTCTGTTTCTAACCTTTGCATGAGGACTGTAACAATCTCTTGGTTAAATTCAAACATAAAATATCTTCTGAGCACAGGTTTTGAGAAAATCCCATGATTACTTGCTGCTACCTGCTTCAATTACTGTCATTTTCTGGTAAGAGAAAATTTAATTTCTCAGTTGACATGGACAGTACTTATTTCTGTAGGTGGTAGAAATCAAAATCCCCAGTGCACCAAGTACCCAGGCATACCAGCCATCCCAGCCTAAAAACAAAGAGGAAGGTAAATGCTTAAGTATCTAAATCAACTGCAGTCTAGTATCAGAACTGGGTTTTACCAAGAAGCTTAGTACCAGAGTACTCAACAGTTTTTAGGGCATTTTAAAAGCAGTCACAGTACCTGGCTTGCTTACAAGACCTTAAAGTTATTGCAGAGAATTTTTTTGCCCCCACACCTCTGGTCACAGACACTGGTGGGCTTTTTGATGGTCTAGGCAGACCCAAGATTAAAAGTGAGGTATAATTAGGAAAGTAGTGAAATGGACCTAGACACCTAATGGTAAATGAAAGATGTTACTCTCTAGGGATGCTGACAGTACTTTTCAAGTTTTATGAGACCTAAATTCACTACCAAATCAAACTTGTGCTATAGGAAAAATGGCAAAGAACATGATTGGCTGATAAAAGGTCAGGACTAGGACTGGCCTCAATTATGCTTTCTCTAGTTTCATGAAAAATAGTAACTTAATCACCAAAAAAAAATGGCCGGAATCCCACTGTGTGGAAAAATTTTCTAATATAACACATTGGGCAACAACCTGCTGTTTGTAACACTAGTAAGATTTAGAGGAAGATTAGAAAGACAGAAACCTCATTCCTTCAGTGTTGTGTTTTCCCTATCTTCAACCTTTCCATTTCACTCAGTCTTAGTCACTGATTGTTCCAGGCAAACCCTTACATCGAGAATAATATTTTCAAAGCCACAGCGAGAAAGATCAGAGGGGATGAACAGAGGGGATGAACAAGCAGTCTGCAAATATGATGACTAAGAGAACCCAAACCCAACCACCACTGTAGCAGGCTGTCCAGACTAGAACTAACTGGGGTGTCAGGCATGACCCACTCGTGGAAAGACACCAGTTACTGGTTCTTGTTGGGGACCCGGCCCAGCAGATGCTCCCCACCAGCCTGGTGCTGACTAGCAGTGATGACAGACACACACTTTGTTACTGGGGGCGTTCCCAAGTAAGTTCTCTTTGTAGCTGTCCTGCGCTACTTCTTGCTGTTCTCCATATAGGGAATTTTTACAGTAAACTGCTCATTTCCCAGTGATTCTAACCCTCTCAGTTGTTTGGGTGACTGTGGGGAAGTGAACAGTGCTGCACATCAATCTGCAGCACAGATCTCCCGAAATCAGGAGCACAGCAAGCAAGCCTGGCCCAGTGAGCAGCCAGCCTGGGCACTGGCCACAGCCTCTGGCCCACCTCTCCATGAGGGTAACTGGGTGCCAACCCATGATGGCACCACTGTTTTTCAGGGTCTATAAACTGCTGCTTTTAAGCTAAGTACTACTACTGATTGGACAGCAGTTTAAATCAGCATTCACGGTCCATCACAGCACCATGCAGGATTGCATTTTGCGTGAGTTTGATTACTGAAGATGATTTGAACTAACAGGCAATTAAACCACAATACAAAACAAAATTGTCTGGAGAACTGTGTAGAGAGCATCAATATTCAGTGGCGAATATTTGCCTGGCCGTTAGCCTGTGGCCTGCTAACCTGACTTAGGGTAGCTGGGAAGTGCCTTTCATCTACCTCTGTAGGGTAAAACCCCACAGCCTGGGCTGCTTGTCCTTGACAGGAATTGCTTAAGAAGTACCCTCACCACCCAACTTTCGGTGAAGGAGAACTTTTGTGTATTCTCCTCCATTCCTTTGCAAGGATTCATAAGCAAACAGCCCTTGGAAAAATACACCCAAAAGGGGTTTTGGCTGAAATCCACGGACCTTAATTCGCTTGCCTCGCTGGGTGATTGGACTTAACAAAACACAGCGTCGATGAACTCCCTGTAAAAGCAGGAAAGGACAGCAAGGCTTTCGGGCCACAGACTGCTCCTCTTCTCCAGCACGGTTTTGGGGAGACGCTGCCCGAGCCAGGTTTATTTGTTCTGGTGACGGGGCTAAGCCTCTCCCATGTGAAATTTCACTTTTCAATGAAAACTCACTCCGGGAGGAGCACCGCCAGTATACTTCTCGTGTGACTCATACGCAAAAAACCCGAAAGTCAATAGTCAAGAGTTTATTTGATGGAGGTTTTCTCCTAATTAAGAGGTCATTAAGGGGATCCGACTGTTACTCAGCGCTGAGACGAAGGTCCCCAGCAGCTGCTCCAGCCCGGGAGATGTGCCGGCTAGCAGATTTTCCAGAAACATGTTTCCTCGCTCGCTAGCGGCCCCTTCCCCCTCCCCGCCACCCCGTTTCTAGTCTCTCCAGCGCTGATGAGCTAATAGCATTTTTCCTTTGCATACTTTGGCGCTGCCCCACGGCATACTCTGGCAGCCTACGTGTGTCTGAGCGCGCCCGCCCGCCGCAGGCTCGGCTCGGCGCGGCTCGGGGCGCGGGGGGAGCCAGGCAGGGAGGAAGAAGGGACGGAAAGGAGAGAGGGAGGGAGGGACGGAGGGATGAAGAGACGATAGGGAGCCCCCGCCGCCGCGCCGGCTCTCGCCGCCTCCCCCCTTCCCCCCTGCCCCCCCGGCCGCCCCCGCGCGGGGCGGGCGGCGGCGGGCGGGGGGCGGCTGTGGGGGAACTGTCAGGGCCGCACGTTTCCAGCCGCATTACGTGAACAAATGGCGGGGGCGCAGCCAGCCCAGCCAGCGGGGCTTGTGTAACTTTGCGAGCGTGCCAGCAAGTTTAAAGTCCCTGGTCTCTCCTCCTCCTCCTTCCCTTGCTCCAGACACCAGCGCGGGCCGGAGGACGATGAGAGGCTGATTGTTTGCTCCGGCTCCCATTCGCATCCCCTCGCCTATAAATACCGGGGAGAAGAAAAGCTGCTCCCGCCGCCTCCCCCGGGCCCGACCTGCCCGATGGCACCGCCCGCGTGCCGCCGCGCCTGAGACCCCGCTACCCGCCTAACTCTTCAGAGGAGCGGCCCGCGCCCCCCTGCCGCCCCCCACACACTCGCCCCCACCCAACACACCCCGCCCCATCCCGGCCTGGAAGGCACCCCTCGCTCTCTGCTCGCCCCACGTTTCGCCCGTTTCTCTCCCCCGCCAGCACCCACGAAAAGGGAGAAGATGCACTTCGCGCCGCCGGGGCTCCTGCTCGCCCAGCTCCACGCGTGCATCTACTGGAGCTGCCTGTGGCCAGCCGGCTGCCAGCAGCCGCCGCCGCGCCGAGACCCTCTGCAGCCCCCAGCTGCCTGGAGGCAGCGGATCCAGTGGGAGAACAACGGGCAGGTGTACAGCCTGCTCAGCCTCAGCTCCCAGTACCAGCCCCCCCGGCGCAGGCAGGCGGCGGAGGCCGCGGGCAGTCCCATCCTGCTGCTGCGGAACAACGGCACGCTGCCGCGGGGAGCTGCCGCCCGAGCCGCCGCCACCGCCGCGCAGCCCCCGCCCGCCGCCGGCAGCCGGGGGGGCTCCGGCGCACGGCACTGGTTCCAGGCCGGCTACCAGCCTTCCTCCGGGGCTCGCGCCGCCGCCGGGCAGCGGAGCCAGGGGGCCGCCACCCCCGCGGCCGGCGGGGAGGCCAGGGGCGCTTCCTCGGGGGCGTCGCGACCCAGCGCCCCCACCAGCCCCGCCGGCGGCACCGGGACCGACGGCGACCGAAGCAGCGCAGGGGCCGGCGGCCTGCCTCCCCTCAGCAGCTTCAGACCCGGGCGGGAAGATGTCATGGTAGGAGACGACCCCTACAACCCCTACAAATACACGGACGATAACCCCTATTACAACTACTACGACACCTACGAGAGGCCCCGCCAGGGCAGCAGGTACAGACCCGGCTATGGGACCGGCTACTTCCAGTACGGTAAGAGCCCTCCTTTCCTTCCCTTTCCCGTCCCGTCCCTCCTCCCCCGCCGGCACCGGCCCCGACGCGCCGCTCGCTCCCTCACACGCCGGTGCCAGCGCGGCGCGTCCCGGCGGGATGCGGTGCGGCGGTCGGCGGGGCTGCCTGCCCCTCGCTCGGGGCAGAACCTGCCCGTCCCGCGAGGACCCCGGTGGGCGGCAGTCCTCGGGGCTGGGGAGGGGAGCAGGCTGCGACGGGACTGCGGGGGTCGGGGCGTCGGGTTTGTGTTGCGGTTTTTCAGACAAGCCGGAGGGCCTCGAGGGAAGCAAAAGGGAGAGGCAGATTGATGGAGGGCAGGGGTCCGTAGCAAAATGAGAGCTCCTAACGATTGGGATGGAAGCCAAGTATTTGCAGACGTGTCCTGGGTTGATCTTGCTGTTATGTGGTTGGTTTGATGAACTGCAGGTCTCCCTGACTTAGTCCCGGATCCCTATTACATCCAGGCGTCCACATACGTCCAAAGGATGTCCATGTATAACTTGAGATGTGCTGCTGAGGAGAACTGCCTGGCAAGGTAGGCATCGCCCTGGCTTTTGCCTGTTCACTGTGGGTTCTTGTGCTCTTGGACCCACCACAGAGTACCTGAGGACATGCAGAAGAGCGGAGAAAAATGGGGCTGGGGGGGAGGTCTGAGGAAACAGCCCAGTCTGTAACCTTATAAGCATGTGGCAGATGGCATGCTACAGATGCTTTGAAGAATGTACATTTTGTGAGAAGTTTCACTGCACATTTGTGTTACCAGACTGACCATTAGAGCATACCTGAATTTTTGCAAAAAGGAGGCACCGAAAGCCCCACTTGAATCTGGTGATTGTCATCTCCCTCCTCTAACCCAACTGGCTCATAATTCCATTCCATTTAAAAAGCCACCCAATTCTTAACCAGCACAAGTTTTACTATTAAAATTATAACACGCTAATTGATTCTGGGCCTATGCCTTATAATGTCTCTTAAGACTAAAATCTCCCTGAAAAGTGTTTCAGAGCCTTTTATTGGGTTGAAATAACAGCTTTGTTATGAAGTTAGGACCTGTCCAGTTGGCAAAGAGGGATTTTTCCTGTTTTGTTTGGAAAGAAATCAACATGTCTGTTTTTAACCATTTTAACCATTTGATACCTTATCATGCAAAACAGATTTATTTATTTACCAGCATCATTAATTGATGTCAGACTGTTTCCATGATGATGCTCTTAGTTCACTTGCTGAAAATAGAAAGCATGGCATAAGAAACAGTATTTTTAATGCTAACTTTACAGTGAAGGCTAATTGAATGTTCTTGCTGGGTATCGATTTATTAAAATATTCCAGCATTTAAGAGTGTAGATAATAGCTACGTGAAATAGGAAAGTATGCATGAGACATGTATTTATTAATTTACAACAGAAGCAAACAGGCAATCTTACATACACAGTGAATTATTTTGGTAAGAGAGACTACAAAAACAGTGGTTTTGGTACCAGAGTAATTTTACAGCTCAGCGGTGATCTGCTTCGGAGACGGAGGCAGAGACTCAGAGGTCAAATTCTTGTTTATAACATTAGAAGCAGATCAGAGTCTGGTCTTGGTCTTGGTCTAACAGCGGGGACTCCTGAGCACACCATGTGGAAATCTTGTGCACCTCCAATGCAAAGGGGCCTGAGAAGATCTGTGTGTCCAGTTACTTCTGAGACAACATAAAGGTTTTCTTATTTTCTAAAGTGTTTATTGCATATGCTTATGGCTGTTTTCTGCATTATTACAGTTCAGCTTATCGAGCAGATGTCAGAGACTATGACAATCGGGTGCTCCTGAGATTCCCCCAGAGAGTGAAAAATCAAGGCACGTCAGACTTTCTGCCCAGCAGACCCCGTTATTCATGGGAGTGGCACAGCTGTCACCAGTGAGTTAAGTCCTCAGTATTGAACCTTCTGATTACCTGCTTCACTAGCAAACTGCCACTTACACAGTGATGTTTTCTAAAACTGCAGTGAAGCGTGGGGAAGCCGTGGGGAAACTGCCTTTCACTGTCTGATCAATTTTATGGCATTGGTAATTGCTCTTTATATAGCCACATGAAACCAAAATGGCTGTGAAGCTTATCTAGAAGTATAAAACTCCCACAAGTATAAATTCATTATAAATACAAATCTCAAATCAGTTTTGACAGTTGCACCTTCTCCCTGTAAGTGTAGCTAACACAGGTTATAGTCCAGTTATGTTAAAGCAGAACCAGCAAAAAAAACATTCCAATCATGTTGAAGTAACTGGGGGAACCCTAAAAGGTACATTTACTAGCATGTTCCCTACGATCCATTATTGTAAACATTGACCTGTGCTTCTTGTCCTGAATTTCAAGGTCAAGACAAGGGATGGTCTGGTTAATACGGAAAAGAGAAGATGCTGGGTTGGCTGATCCCATTACCAATATCCTTACCATATCATGGTAGCTTCACATAGCCGTATTGCTCTAGAAAGAGCAAAATTACTGGAGAACTGTCAAGGCGAGTGTAGTAGAACATGTTCAACATGTTTTGGGCGCAGGTAACACTGCAAACTTAGACCTTTTCAGAAAATTAATGTCCAGTATTTTGCAGGTTTATTCCAATTTTCACTACTTCACAGCTGGACCAATTGTAAAATACTAGAAAGCCTACCTTATTTCCACCTTACTTAAAAGGCAATTCCATCAGGGATAACTAAATACTATTCTATTAAAAATACAATGTGTAGTGTGAGCTTGATCTAAAGACCCCTGGAGCCAATGGAGTATTTCTGTCTAGCTCCAGAGGCTTTAAGCTTTGAATGAAAAATCAGTATCATTAGAAAAAAAATATTAAAAAAGGACCAATATTACTTGTTTATAAATCTAGTAAGGATCAAAGAGCTAGAAGTAACTAAAACCAAATTTTAAAAGCCTCTAATAAATGCTTTAGTTAACCCCCAACCTTGGAAAAAAAATGCCACCACCAAAAAAGCCCAACCCTGAACCTTGGAGCTTACATAGCTGATAAGTGGATGAAATGGATAGAGAACAACTGAAGTCTTCCATTTGTAGAGCAGCAGTTTCTTACTCTGCCACGACAGCCCAGCTATGGCTATCCAGATGCAAAGTGTCTCAGATGTTGATTCAGTTCGTGGACAGAAAACGCACTGCCTACAAAAAAGAATGCATTTCTCGTGATCGTTTCCATGACAGTGAAAGAAGCTCATTTGGAAACGAACTACAACTGGCAATTAGTTTGGCTAGCCATCAGACTTAGTCATCATCATCTGTGGACTGGTTTTAGCGTTCCTGACATGCGTGCTTGTGGGGCTTGTGTGCTCCTCTTGGTGTTCACAGTACATCTGAGTCCTGTGCATCAGATGGGCTCTGCACTGCTGGGGCACAGGAGCTGATTGCTTTATGCAGACTTTGCTTTCCCTGATGTTACAAACACGTTACCTCCACTGAGGACCACGTAAATGTGAAAGTAATTTGTTGGGTTTTTGCTAGCAAGTAGCAAACTTCCCTGGAATTTATAGCATGCACGGTAAGCATTCCTAGCGAAACTCTGGGAAAAGGCAGTGACAGGATGTACAATTCAAATATGAACTACTTAATATTTGCTATTGCTACTGGAAAAAAGCCAAAACCAGGAAATTTTGGGAAAAGAGTGATGCTATGGAGTCTTTCCCTTAAAAAATAAAAATCTATTATTTATTTATAGAAGATAGCATTTTTATTGTATTTGAAAGTTAACAGAATGAAAATAAAATTTTAATGCCCAGTAATAGGAATGTATTCTAACACAGAAGTTCTGGGTAACACACAAAATTTGGCCAGATCTATCAGAACGTAGATCAGATAGGAATATGTTAAAATGTTACTGATGAGATCCGGTCCATCTTTAATAAAGTACTTCTGGTTTAACAGGCACTATCACAGCATGGATGAATTCAGCCACTATGACTTGTTGGATGCAAGCTCCCACAGAAAAGTTGCTGAAGGACACAAGGCGAGCTTCTGTCTTGAAGATACCTCCTGCGATTATGGGTATTACAGACGGTATGCTTGTACAGCGCATACGCAGGTAAGAGCTGCTTGGGGGACAATCAAGTTGTTTTCTCCTAATTTATCATGGTGTGTTTTTTCTACCAATCACCTGATGCTTTCAATTATTTGACAGTTCTCACATTCTGTATGATAAGAGGCCAGGATAGCAACTTGGAGACTATAATTTACATACAATTTTTAATTTGCCCAGGTGCTGCTAAATGTGGGCATCTAATTAAAATGCAGGCACATTCATAAGCCTGTCATCACTGGTAGCTGAACTGTATGAAAACACACCACAAGTTCTTGTGGTTATAGGACTGATTAAGTGAGCCAAAGGGAACTCGAGGCAAGGTCAGTAAAGAAATGAATTCCAGTGTTCACCCCCACAGACTGCTCAGTGGGGTTCAAACTGCCCTCTCTGGCCCCAGAAAATAAAATAGCTTGCATTTTCTCCCTTGCAGAGCATGAGGCTGCAGGGTGCTGAATATATCTATATTAATATCTACATCTATATTAACATCTATAGCTAATGGCTTTACTATAATGGAATGTACCATTACAATACTGTACAAATCCATGATAGACTCTTGCTTTGAATACTGGAGTTCTGGCCACCACTTCTAAAAAGTGCTACAGAAAAGCTTAAAACCACCAAACCAACCACCCTCAGGACAACAAGAATGACCGGCAGTGCAGCATGGCTACCACATTAAGAGAATTCATCGCCTATTCCATTTGGAAAACCAGAAATAATACCAGATCTTGAGTGGTCTTGGATGGAAGGAGGAAATCGTTCACAATCACAGTTTCTTACAGTACAAGAATTTATGACTATCCAAAAGAACTGTCAGACAACAGTCCTTAAAACAGACGGGTGCTCTTCTGACACACGAATAAAGTGTGAAACTTCTTGCCCTAGGGTGTTGAAGAGACCAGAATTATCTACATGGGTTCATAAAAATGTAGACAAAGTAATGGAGGCAATTAAACATAAAAATCTGGTGTTACCCGATGTCTTAAATAATTAAAAGCCCAGAGAAGGATTTTGCCTCGGTGAAGGACATTACACAGTCTTTTCTCCTCAAGCATCTGCTCCTGACCACTGTCAGAGACATGACACTGAGCTTGATGGATCTGTGGTTTAACTCAATGTGGTCATACTTGCAAACTTATATCCCTTAGTCTGCATTTTTTATCTATGAGGTAGTCATTTTATTGCGGAGAAATGACAGCTATGCTTCACTGGCTGACGTGTCCACATTTGAATTTTAAATATAATGAATGATTTGCAATACATAAAGGCTTTGAAGTTTTATAAATATCTTTTATCCTTCTGTAGACTATGACATCTAACTAAGCAACATATTTTACAGCTGAGTATTTGTGTCACTAGAATCATGGCTGTGTCAGCCTTTCCACTGGAAGCCCTTATTTCAGGGGTTTGTAATCAGACTGTAAAATGTTCCTCCAGCCTCAAACTTGGCACATACATGCAAGAGTCTGAGCCGATCACCAGCTGGTTCAGGAGGGAATTCCTGCAGGATTCTGTGCACTCTGTGTCTCACCAGAACAGATGAACTTCGCCTAGAGCAATCTCTGTTGGCCAGGGTTGAAGACATCAGGTTTGAACCACTCACACATGGAGAGTCTTACTAAAGTTCCTAACAGCAAAGAAGTTTTCAAAAAAAGATTAATCTGGAAGAAAGGCTGTTTTCAGTTCCTTCAGATTCTTGTGTCACTATTTATGTGAAGAGATGCCATTTCCATGCAAAGCTCAACGTGATGATGGTCCTTGACTCTTACTATTCAAAGGCGGCACTTGGCAGAGTACATCGATAAGAAAAAGTTGCATCACTCCTAAGGGTAGAGGCAGGTTCCAACATAGTAATCAAGTTTGTACTCAAGGCCCTCAGAAGCTGTTTACTTCAGATTTACAGATATTTAGGTCCAGCCTTTGGTCAGTTTTGTTTTATTGTCTTGTTTTATAAAGAACAGTGAGTAACAGCATCAACAGTATTTAGATAAATTGAGTACTGTAACAAATGGCAATAAAATGCAGATTAAAAAAAGGTATCCCAGACTCTAAATAGCATAGGTGTTTCTTGTACTGTGGTAGTACAGTGCTTTCTGTAAAAGTGATGTGCTAAGACTTACGAGTTTTAGGTCACGTGTTCAAATAAATGCCAAGAAAAAATATGCTTCATTTCCTGAGGCAGTTTTCATAGTGAAAAGTGAGTGCAGATTAAGTGAAGTTCAGTCTGAGTGTCCCTAGTGTCTAAGAATGGCACTATTTCTAACGATTTTGTGACATCCACCTTAATTTTTAAGGGACTGAGCCCCGGCTGCTACGACACTTACAATGCTGATATAGATTGCCAGTGGATTGATATTACAGATGTAAAACCTGGAAATTACATTCTGAAGGTAAGGCTACTGGGAGTGGGGAGATGGGGTTTTTCTTTTTTAAATAAGCAAATCATACGCATTATGTCCTATTGAATGTTATCAACTCAAACCTGGAAGTAGACAACACTCTGCTTTCTCCCCTTAAGGTGAGTGTAAACCCCAGCTATTTGGTGCCTGAATCTGATTACTCCAACAATATAGTACGCTGCGATATACGCTATACAGGACACCATGCATATGCCTCTGGCTGTACAATTTCACCGTAAGTACATTCTTTTGTCTTTGCAACTGTTTATATTCAATAGTATTAAAGTTAACAAGCAGACCTGTAAAGCTTAGAGGTTTACTTTATACAGAAGAAGTAACTCCCACCATTCTTTCTAGTGCTATCAGTTTCTTCAGTAGATTGTTTCTTGGGCTTCAGGATCTAGAGTGTTAATTCAAAATTCAGACAGTACCTTTCAAAAGCCTTTTTTTGGCAGGAATGATGGGAGCAGTTGCTTCACTGTTGATAACTGTGTAACTTCCAAATCCTAACCTCTGGTAATCAAACTAGTTCCATAAGGCTAGCACTGACTTCTAAAAATTATGGAGGTTTGAAAAACAATCATAAGTGAGAATTTTGCTCCTGCAGTAATGCCACGATGACTATAGCACTTTCAAAATTGCTGCTGCTGTCCGGACTGCCAGATACCTACCTCTGGCTCACATCTGTTGTATTTGCACCAAATTCTTTCTGTGCTCAATCAGTGCTCATTTGTAGTATCCACACAGAACTGTTGAGCAGTAACAGAGCTCTTAAAACATTCTGCAAAATCCCTCACATGTATGTTACTTTGCTGCTGCTTCTGACACAGCAGGCATTCTCCCTGAAACAGTTCTTCCAGACGCACCATTTAGTTTGGATCTTTAATATTTTTAACAATGTCTCAATTAGGACTTTTTTTTTTGCCTCCAAAAAGGCAAATTCATTTAATTAATGTTCTGACAGTAGATCTGCTGATTGCTTTTTATCTGTAAAACACACAAACTGCATAAAGGACTGAGCATTAACATTGTGTCGAGGGTTCATGTGAGAGAAATTCTGGACCAGTAAATGAAAGATAAATGACGAGTATAGCCTGTTCTAACAGAATCAGTGAAACAAACATACTGAATTAAAGTGACTGTTGCTTAATTAGCCATTAAAATATTAATTCCCTACTAAATATTAGGGTGCCAGTAGCTAAATTAGGCTAAAATGAGAGAAAATCTTTCATGCCTGTTTGGAGATCTGGTCATAAATTGGACAAGTGAAATGACTTCAGCAAAATCCTCTATTTGTTCTCACTGTGTGGTGGTCAGACTTGCAGGGATTGGAGGAAAAAGAAGACAACAAGGATCCTGTGGGTCACCAGCAACTGGTTTTGGCAGACCCGTGTCAGGAGCCTCTGAAGCGGTTTGCTGTAACGGGACTGACTAACTGGTACTTGCAGGAACGCCGTAGCTGCTCACGGTCACATGGAAGGGAACTTTAGGCTTCAGGTCTTTTAACTTTTCTTTTGTCCCCCCATCTCACCTCTCCACATGTCATCAAGTACCTCTGCAGGTTCCATGCAGGCGAGGAAAAACGTTTCCTGCTGCAGTTGGCTGACCTGTGCCTTCAAACTGACAAAGCCATATTTAGCAGAGACATAACTGTTTTCTTCTCTTTTGGCAGATACTGAGGAAGAGGCAAGAAAATGGATGAGACGGTGCTAAACGTTTTGAACTGAAGTATCATTATATAAACTTCAATAGGATGTAAACACTATAGAAACAAACTACAGAACATACACACATACACCCACACACCTTATGTGATACGAAGCACATCAGCTGCTTCTCAAACGAATCTGTAACTGGATTTTAAGCATTTAAATTGGCATTACTTTTATTACTATTGAAATGTGTGGAACTGGTGATTCATGCACGGATACTTTAAATTTTGAAAATCTAACTCATTCATAGAAACACGAGCATTTCTTAACTCCAGAAAATTTGGAGTTTAGGTGATTATAATAGACTTCAGTGGGAATATTACTGGTGAATGAGTTGAACGTATTTTAAAAGGTAGCAAAAATTTATGTAAAATGAATTAAATAAAATGCAACAGAAAGTACTAATGTCAGCTATCTCAGAAAATGTCAGAATGAAAAACAGCTTAAGAGTAATGCTACAGTGCCATTAAAGTAAAACTCGCTAGGACACATTGATATGAATGAGAAAAGTATGCTCAGTTTTCAAGGAATATTAACATATAGCAGAGAAATACACACATATATATATCTATCTATCAGTTATACCCCTACAAGAAAAGTTATGTTTACATTTTTAATACATTGGAAGTTCTTCCGTTTTCTTAAGTAAAAAAAACAGATGGGGTTTTGAAAGAAACCTTTCATCTGTGGAAATCAATTAAAGAACTTATCCACCTTTCTATGTTCAAGAGATTTTTCAAGGTGGGGCTTTTAAAAGACTTCTGCAAACTTAATATGGATAAAAATAAATACCTGTCAGGGGCTCTTGGAGATGACGAAGAGTCCCTGATGTAATAGTCATCTGTTAAAAACATCCAGCTCAAACAGGTTAACCAAAATAATGCAGGCAATTAACTCAGGTGGCACGACAAACAGAAGTAGGTCAGAATCTCTAACAAAGTATTATTGTGAAAAAGCCTACTATCTGCTTCCCCCTTAAGTACTGTATTTGACTTATAAAATGTATATCTCAGTATGCAAACAAGTTGAAAATATACTATATATAGAAGGAGAATGAAAGTCAGTGTATTTAACATCCTATTTTAGGCTGTTCAGGAACCAAATACAACACTGTTAAGAGGAAAAACTTCCAGCCCAAATTAAAGTTTTTGCTGAACTGCTTAACTGGTGCTGGGTACACCACTCCCTCCTCCCATCCCCAAATTATTTTGCTTTTGCAGTGCACTCTGCTGTAAGCTACAGTAGCTGTGATTTTATTTTTAAACTGTGAAATAACATATCACAAGGGGATCTGGCTTTGGTTTTTTTTTTCAGAACATTTCTGATTATGTAAAATGAAGGATTTATTTTTTGAAACAAAGGGACATAGAAATATTGTTTGGTATTGGTTAAGTATTCAGCAGTTCAAAACTTAATTAAACAATGAAATCTTGATGCATTTAAAAAAATGAAACATACATGTGCTATTCAGTATAAAAAAAAGAAATCTGAGGAGTATAGAGAAGTTTTACTACCGCTATTGACAATACTTCAGGTGATACTTGGAAGTATTTTATGCAATACAACCCTATGGATTTAATTTGGAAGTTTTATGAATTGTAATATCCTTTAAGGATCAATTTGTTCTTTAGTACATATATTTAAGTGTATTTCACAATTATAAAGTATTTCCACCTTAATCATAACCTGGTTACAAGTTCTAAAAAAGAATCTAGGAACCAGCGACCCAGTGATTACCACCCAAGACTGGGAGTGGGTGCAGAATGAGTACTGTTTGGACCTACAGGTCCCACTTTGTTTGCTGAGAGATCCATTTTAGCCATCGGTCACCAGTATGGGCAACGAACAGAAGCAAAATTCGGAAACCAGATTTATTAGAAAGCCATTTATTACATGTCTGCAAAAATGAGGGTCCAGTTTAAAGTCCAGGCTTCTGAAACCTCAGCCCGAAGAGTTTTTAGGATTACAAGGTGTAAGGGATGCAAGTGCATTCACCTTTCTATAGACTTGGGTCAAAACTGGGGTGAAAGTCCTGACAGCAGCTTGGGCTATGGACACAAAAGCTACTGTAACGGAAGCTAGGCTGTGGGCACGGGCTGCTTCCTGGTGAGAAGTTGTGCTCGTGCCTCATTGTGCCTGATGCTGAATGTGGGCTAAGAGCACTAACTGGACACGGAGCAGCCACAGAAACCGAGTTTAACCCTCGGCTTACGAGGCAGTAACCTAACCTGCTCACACGTCTGTACCCAAACTACTCGCAGAACTCCACTGAAGTCGGCAAGGAGTCAGAGGACCTTAAGCACCTGTGTAGGTGGAGCAAGTTGTAATACTGGACTTGGTCCTTTCAGTGGGAACAGCCTGGTTCAGAAAGGTGTTGAACGCCATAACTTTGAATATTGGGGATATTGTAGCTACACAAACGTGGCTTTTTTTTTTTTCCGTAGCAAAGTATTATATTTGTTTTGAAATGTGTGTTAAGCGACATGACAGTGATGTACAATAGCACAAAAATTGCTGAAGATGACATGAACAGTCTATTTAGAAAAACGAGGGATTTTAGGATTAAAAAAAATGAAGGACTGTGACTTTAACTTCCCCTGTTTAACTATAGTAAATCACAAAGCAGTAGAGGTAGAAGAGTTCATTATATAGCATGTGTATAAGTAGTCCTAAATAGGGGAGTGCCAACCAGTATTTTCAGTATCTTGGCTCTGCAGTTTTGACCCAGACACCTTAACTTACTTTTTTTTCATACTGGAATATATTTATGGAATTACGTGCATTTTTGCTGAAAAACATAAAAACTGTTTTGATACAAACTTATTTTATACAGCAAATTGTATTTTAGATTCCTTTTTAAAAGACGTTGGGCTAGACATCTTGCCATTGGTCTCAGTGGGAGCAAAATCAGATTTAAATTTTGTCAGAATTCTAGTACGAGTTTGCTGTCTCGCAGTCTCAAATATCCTCTGAAAAGCCAAATCATAATGCATTAAAAAATGTGTGTGAAGCAATTACCTCCCACATTTCAGATCTTTAGATAAAAATTGCACATAAGGAACATACTGTATGCCAGGCTCATTACAGGAGGGGTTCGTTATATATTTTTTTTAATCCTGAAATACATTTGATATTTGCATATTTCTAGGTAAAAGTGTAACAAAAAATGACAGATTGGTCACCAGTGGAACCAACATATTGTGTAGAAGATGTTTTTGTGTTAGTAAGAGTCTTACTCGTTTTCTCTCTGCTCCAGAGTTTACTATGCAGTGCGGAATGAGTGCACACACCAGGTGCACCTTCCCGCAGCCAGCCCGGGCGCTGTCTGCAGCCTCCTCATTCAGAGCCAGCAGGGCAAACCTCACACACGAGACACTGAACGGTGGTTTATCCTGTGTCTCACATGTATGCCACAAGGCATCTTCATTTCTCTCCAAATCCTAAAAGGTGCTTAAAGATTTTAACTTGAATTAAAACCAAAGAGTATGTTCTTGGGAGGTTTTTATTATGCAACTAAATGCTACAGATACAGTGAAATGCCACTTTTTTTTTGCGACTTTTTGAAGGTTTTTCGTTATTTCCTTCACTTTTCTTCCAAGAGTCTTAGTTTCAGTAACTTTGCATCTTTATCTGAAGAGCTCTTATTTATAATATTCAGGCACTAGCTTTGTATTCTTCATTGCACTTTCATATTGTGTTACATGCCCGTATTATGGTTGCAAGTTTATGTGAAAATGACTTGAATAAAATGTTTCAAGCGTTCTACTTGTTGAAGTATTATACTTAACGCATAGGCCAGATGCATCTCTCAGTGAGAAAGCTTCAATTAGAGTTGTTGGATCTGTAGGAACATGAGGAGGATTCTGTAATGCTGACATGGCCTCAGAAAAAAAGTCACAACTAGTTAGAAACAAGACAGAAAAAAATAGCAAGGCATGATAAATTACCTCTTACAGTACACAAAGGCTTAACATCTGAAGGCATAACAGGACGAGGAATGCAAGGTTTCCTTACCATACTGGCTGTCTCTGAAGGAGCAGGAACCTGGAAACCACTTTCAGAATTTCTGCTCCAAAACCTTTACCTTCACGGAAAGATCATTCCAGCAGTCCACGGCAGAAAGTCTACATACTCTAGAAAATTGACTAACGCATTTAACACGTTCCAAAGACTTTTTATCCTACATTATTTACATTCTCTGAGTACAAACCAATGTCCCCCTGCCTCTTCAGTCTGTACTCTAAAATGACCAAATAGGCTGAATTGTGAATCATTTCATGTCCCTTCGTTCAGGGATTAGTACAGAAGAGCATGGTTAAAAGCTCTGGAATGTTCACTCTAGTAAGAGGCTGTCAAACACTTAAATATCACCTAATGGCACTCCTGGCTTTGAGTAACTGGAGACAAAACCAATGTAATATCTTTTAAAATCTATAAAATAAATGTAGAATTATTTCAGATGTAAACAGTGTTGTGATGATGTTTCTATGATTTATTTTTTAAAAATATTGCTACAGAATTCCTGCAAGTGGCTGTCCCTAGAGCACAGAACTCGGTGTGGATCAGAATCCATGCAAATACAAATAGGCAGTTAAAAATGCATATAATTATCGCACAAAGTATATCCAAACACTGAAGACATTTCCTGGTTTCTGAGTATCTTCTACCTACTATCCTACTATCTCATTTTCATGAGATCACCTGTTGAGTACTGTCCAGTCTAAAATTAGAAAGCAACCCAACACTTCAAGAAAGTATCACTGTAACTGGATTTTCACTCAAGCCCTACTTTTGATCTGAGTGTCTATAAAAGCTGATGAAGTATTAATGACTGAAAATCTTCAAACTGGTGCTATGAATACTATACCTTTCTAAAAAACAAGAAAAAAAAATAGCATCACATTTAAACCAACATTGACTCCTTTAGAAGATACTGAAAAACCTGTAATTGTTTTGTCAGTAGGTCTGAAGTGAAAAAATTGTGCACTTAAAGCACTCTGAGTACTTGACAGTACCATACCCTGACCAAGTACATTTCTTCCATGCTATGATACACTGACTGGGAAGCATAGTTCTGAAGGTTTTTATAAAATCTAGTCATGGCAGAATGAAGCAACTTCCTATATCACCATAAACATAAACTGGTAGTACTTTGTGAGAGGTCTCTGTCCAAACAGTGTTACAGATACAAATTAAGTTAAGATCATGTGTATACTGAAAATGTTTTGTAGTTACAATGAGGAGAAAATGTTCTGAACGTTATCAACCACCTCCAGGCAAGTTCATTGGGTTTATCAGTTCAGAAAAAAACTGCCCGTTCGAAACTAAAGAATATTATCAAGTCTCCATCATCACTATTCCTTTGAATAGTCCATTAAGGCTGTGATCCAGGGGAGTCACTAAGCACCAGCTAAAAGTAGTAGTAGCCCAGTAAAATACGAAGCAATGCCAGTAATCTAATCTCTCTTCTCTCATTCATGCTCAGTGTATGTTATCTTTTTTTTTTTTAAAAGTAAAAGCTCAGAATTGTTTTTGAAGAAAAAAAAAAGTTTTGATAAGTCCAACTTCCTTCAGGAAGAATTCTGTGGCCACAAATTACAGCTGTAAGAACTAAGTAAGAAACTTGCTCAAATGCCAAGAGAAACCAATGCTCCTAGTTCTCTAAGCACATGCAAAAAACCACTTTAGAACATAAACTCCTTGTCCTTTTTTTTTTGCCCCCAAACTATTTGTAATCTTTAACTTTTTGGTTGTTAATGTGAATCAACTATTAAATAGGGTGGTCATCTGCTAAAAGGAAGATAAGCTGTCCATGTATGACATCTACCAAAAGAAATTTTTCTTGCATTTTATTGGAACCAAGTCACATACCAAACATCTGTTTGCATAGCATTTGGCTAGGATTTACTTATTTATTTAAAGCATTACGGATTACCATTTGCATCTGGAAAAATTAAAGAGTTTGTATATAGCAGGTAAACATGGATTTTTTTCTGCACAGTATGATCCTTCCCTACACAACCACTGTAAACATGTTTCCATGTTTAATTTTGATGCTCCCGGCCTTAAATGTTGTTGTATATGGTACACTAAAAATAACAAAAAAAACCCCAACCCAAAACCCCAACACTCCACAAAAAAAACACTGGGAAATTTCAGGTTATTTGAATTTCTAATGCCTCTGAGAGGTGATGCCATTCAGGAAGGTAATATGACATACACTGACATTTGTTCAGGAGGCAGGAAAGAGAGTCTAGCTGAGTGGGGGCAAAGACATGCCTAGCTATATAACACAAAATGGACCAAACAGAACATTAAGCCTTCAAGAATTTCACAGAGGATGGAAGAACGGACAGAAATTGCTGGGCCATAAATACTAAGATACAAAGTCTGCAGGATGGGTGGCCATGCCAGCAACAGAGTAACAGTACGTTAAAAACCCCTAAACTTCTTCCTGCCATTAGCCATCCCAAGTGGAGTATGTTGAGCTGTTACAGTGACTGTTTTTAGATGCATCCGGTAACTCCCCCTTGGAGCTGCTGAGAGTTAAGGAGTCATTGTTTTATTCAGTCTTAAGTAGTAGATGAGGTGGGAAGAGACCTCTGGGTATCATTTAGTTCAAACCCATTTCCCAGGACTCTGTTCAGTCAGATTCTAATCATCTCCAAGGATGGAGACACCACAGTCTCACCGCCTCCCTGTGCCAGTACTCCATTGCTCTCACAGTGAAAAATGTTTTCCTTGTTTAAGCAGAGTTTCTGGTATCTGTGCCCATTGCCTCTTGTCCTGCCACTACACAGCACTGAGTCTCTCTTGGTCTCCTTCACACTCCCCCTCCCCTCCCATACCTATACACATGGACAAGACCTCATGGAGCCTTCTCTTCTGAACAGCCCCAGCTCTCTCAGTGTCTAGTCACATCACAGACTTCCACTCCTTAATCGTCTTGGTCACCCCTTTGCTGGACTCACTCCTGCCTGTCCATGTCCCTCATGTACTGGGGAACCCAGAACTGGACCTAGCACTTTGGACCCACCTGCTGAGCACAGGGCAAGGATGACCTACCTTGTCCTGCTTGCAACACTCACCCTAATACAGCCCAGGAGGCTGCTGGATCTTCTTTGTCAACACATAGAAAAAAGATTGTTTTTCATAGCAGTGTAATATGTCAGAAGGACTTCTACAGCTGTAAGGGTTACAGACTCCAGAAGTTGAATGGACTTAACACCAGACAAATCTACATAAAAGAAATTCACTACAGATCATTACACATAACAATACCACAAGGTATCACTGAGCTAAAAAACGGAAGCCTCATATTTGGAAGTTGGATGATGTATTACTGTGTGCTTCCTCTATGCTTAAAACATCCCTGTTTGGCTACTGTTGAAGCTATTAGGCTAGAGGGAGCTTTGTTCTGATGCCGGGCTATTCTTAGGCAATACAAAACACAGTTTGAATTGTACAGTGTATCTTACACACACTGTAGTCATTTACCAAGTTCCTGATTTAAACAGATTATGAAAGAGACAAGATTATGACAGGTAACTATATTTAAATAAGCAAGACTGTTAAAGATTAATTACTGGTTCAGAACTTGTTTCAGTTAAGCAGAAAGAGAAGTCCCCGAAAAAAATACAATGATTTGACCTGACACAACAACCAAATGAACTCCCAAACTCAGAGTGCCACTTGAAAGTCAAATGTTTCTTAATGTACAAAGATCTTTCAGTTTTTCAGCATTCTTTCAGAAAGTGCTAGATGGACATATTGAAGCATGAAGATTCATCCATCAGGACAACAGAATTAAAGACACTATTTCAGTTCCTTAAACTGGCAGTATAATCAAAAGACAGAGATCATAATTCAGCAGGCCAATATTTTATTTCTCTTCAGAAATTTTCGTATCATGCATACTACTGATTGGCTTTTCCAGCTACCTGATAGCTAAATGAATTTGTGAAGGCTGTTCAAGTTTAAAAATCTCTTTTTCTCAGTTGAGATGTGTTTGATAATACGGCCCTATGATTATCACCTCAGTATTTTGCATTCTCTCCTCTCTCTTGATATCCAAGTCCTCGTATGAAGTATGTTTTTTTTTCACAAGGGGGAAAAAAAAAGTTCCAAAAAATCTGCAGCATTCCTATGGGGTACAAATGATGGTCCTAAGAACCATTCACTGACATTAGGCTGTATTTCATAAGCAGTGGCACTACATAATGGGACTTGTGAACCAACATCACATAACCATACATTAATTAACAGACAGTAGATTGAAAAAATGAAGCAATCTTCATTATTAACAGATGGCAAGTTATAGCAGTTGCTGTTTTAGAGGTTGCAAAGGATAGGGACAGTATAACAAAAATGTTCAAACAGCAGTTGTTACTTCAAAAGAAAGTACCACGGGATGCAAATCTGCATGACACTTTAAAAAAAAAGATTCTCAATTTACATTTAGTTTAGTCATCAAATTTAATCTTTTTCCCCTGGAAGGCTGTAATTTGAGACATTTGTTCCCGGCGTCTCTTGCTTGCTTCCCATGAAGGATGAAGAGGCTGCTCCAAACATGTTTTCTTATTGTTGTATTTAATACCTGCAGCTTTTGCAAAGGGTTGCTTCTTGATTTGTGGTTCCTTTTT
Organism: Laterallus jamaicensis coturniculus; assembly: GCA_022605575.1. Classification (NCBI taxonomy): domain Eukaryota; kingdom Metazoa; phylum Chordata; class Aves; order Gruiformes; family Rallidae; genus Laterallus; species Laterallus jamaicensis. The sequence continues at coordinate 22,394,233 of JAKCOX010000010.1, forward strand.
AAAGAGAGCTGTACAAGAAGTACAAAACCCATTAAATACATCACAGTCTGTCATAAAAATATGCTAAATCTTGGTATTACAGCTATTTTCAATAATTTCTTAATGAACCATGGGGAACACATTCATCTGAATGTTCACAGCAAGATTTCCTCATCTTGCAGCCCTGTAAATTGTCACTTGGTAGGCTGCAGATAGGTAAGATGTATTATTACCGACCACATTCAAAATTTGTTTAAACAAGTATTTATCATGATCTCAACCTTTTTCTTCCCAGTAAACTGATGAGGTATTACACAATGTAATCCATCGTGACTGTAATGATGTCCTGGATAGAACAAATTCCAAAATGGAATCATAAAACTATAAACAAAATAAAATACTGAAGGGGCTGTTGGAAGAAATTATACACAAGATAAACTATTTGTTAAATATCATAATCTGACACCTTTACCTGTGCACAGGCAACACTAACTGCTCAGTATGAAGACAGATTAAAAGGAAAGCTCAAGAACGTGACAATTTTAACAAGAAATGTTAAAATATGCACCATAAAATTGACATGAAAAAAACCCCAGCCTATCATTACTAGACTGCGGAGGCAACAGCATGTCAAGATGTTTTTACTCTTAAAGCTTTACCAGGTTAAGTAATACATACCTGTTCTTTCATTTTTGAAAGGCTGGTCTTTTGTATTTCTAAAAATGAAAAGAGAATTTAAGATTTTTCAAGAAACTTGCAAGATGATCTGTAAATTAATTGTGCGATGTCTTACAAGCATCACATCCAAAACCCTTATATATTATTTCCTATTTGTTAATAAAGAAATAAAAATAAAACTATTCTGTATGATTTAATTGAGATGCAGGTCTAATTAGGAATCCTATGTATAAGTCAGTGCTAATGCGAATATGAAAAATACTAAGTTTTAAGAAGGCAAAAGAAGACTACAGAGTAGCTTATCTGAAAATCTTCTAAGTTGTAATTGGCTGAAATTTTGCTTTTTTTGGTAAGGGCTACTGAAAATTGCAACAATTTCCATTACTGAGAAGGAGGAAGGGCATGGAGAACATAACAAGGGGAAAAAGTTTACCTTCTGTTCTGAGATTTCTGATTGGAGGCAGACAAAGAACTGCAGAACATTGATTCTAGCTTGCCTGCTCTTGCATGTGGCTTTCCTTCTTCCATGATCAAATCTTGTGCTGTCCCTGGCACTGTGTCCTTTTCTTTCTTCACTATGTTTTTCTGAATTCCATCCTTCTCTTTCTTTTTTTCTGAAGAAAGATCAGTAACTGCTGATGTCTTTTTCTTTTTTTTTACTTTGCCAATGAAGAAATCATCACTGCTGTCACTGTCAGAATCTGATGACTGGTTATAAAACCTCTCTTCAGTACTATCATCAAAATACTGCTCTTCACTAGGTTGTTCTTGATCACTATCATCATTAATTATTTCTTTTATTGCATTTAATTTGTTCATGTTCATATTTTCTTTCCTTTTCTGATAGCCAAGTTTCTTTCCTGTTTTATTCTGAGGGACTGCTTGCGTTTTTTCTACTGCCTGAAATGAAGATTCTTCTGAGGCATCTGCTCTCTCCATTTTCAGAGTTTTCTGCTCAGAGTCACTCTCAGAAAGTTCTTTGGCCACCTTGTCAGCTTCTATTTTCGTGTTTGTTTTTGTTTTGTTTTCACATCCTTGCTGTTTTTGAGCTGGTTTAAGAGTTTGGTCATCCAAATTGCTATCGAAAGGTTGTGCTGATTCAGGCTGTTCTTCTGACTTCGCCTTTTTCAAAGGAGAGGCTTCATCTGTGTTCTTTCTTGCATCCTTAAAAGCTTTTACAGCAGCTACACAAGGGGGGGAAGAAACACATGAGCTTACACAAGTTAGTTTAATATAATAAAGCATTTCTGCAAGTTAAGTACACTGTATTGAGAAAGCATATCTTGAGTGTCTTTATCAATTCTTTACTAAGCACATGGGGCAGGAACTACCATCAGAGTACAGCATCAACAGAAGCGAGGAAAAGAAAAGTTATTACCAACTGAATACACTGATAAACTTGAATTTAACTGTGAACTTCTCTCTCAGCACAAAATCACATTAATTTAAGGCATTACTTTGTGTGTAAAAACTGTAAACAAATAGTAAATTGCTCAGATAGAACTGACATGCCCTGTTATTAACAAAGTAAATTTGTGACATTATTATTATGACTTGAGCATTTGAGTTTCAAGAAAACAGGAGATAATCTAAAGAACCACGAAAGATTCCCAAGGGATTCTGAGGACAGTTTCCTGGGAATTTTAAAGGAGAAATCTGCAAAATCTTTTAACTACCTCTGGAAACCCAGTGGTAATACTCCTTTTTTCCTTTGTATCTGCATGTTATTGTGCTCATTGCTGGTTCAGTCCTATTTTATTCAGAGATACTTGCTTTTTTAGACTTCCTGTTACAAGCTTTGTTTGTCCTACATCTTGTATTTTAAGTAACATATATTATACTGACATAAGTCCATTTCAACCAACATAAACGACTACAAGCTTGTGGCACTCGGTGCACTAGTTAAAGTTCTTTTCAGGATCTGCTCAGTTTTTTTATACTTTTTATACCAGTTGTTCATGTCAGGAACATACAGGAACAAGGTAATTTACTAATAAGTTACCAAAGGCATAAAGAAGTCATACCTTTAAGTTCAACAAATCTGGGTTTCAAGATGGGGTGTGTTGCAAGTCTTGCAATGGCTCGCTCAGTTGCAGTACAATCTGGCTATATAACATAAATTCAGAAGCACTTAGTCAACAGAATGAAGAATGCTTACACACATCTGCATCAGTTATGCTAAAACGCATATTAGTGTGACTCTGGAGTATTAACTGAACAAGAGAAAGAACAGCTTTTTTTCTTTTTTTTTTTGAAGGGAGGAAAAGGGGATGTAAGAGGCTTGTGAAACACAAATTAGCAGGAAGATTTTTTAAAGCATGCAGTGGAATTCTTTGGGAGAAAGGAGAAAAGACATACCTTTCTAGTTGTACTGTAGTGAATATATGTTTAAATTGCTATTACCTGTGATCTGAGCTGTACGTTACAGGAAGTACTACAGCAGAAGCCACTGGAACCAACAGATAATGAGCCTTGTAAAGAACACACCAAGTGACCCAGGCGAGTGCCCTATGACCAGATCTGAGCTGGTTTTGGTGCCCAACAACTCAACACAACGTGCTGTCTTTACTGTCATGAGTGATCACCTTGCAATGGAGCCCCAGTGACAGATACGTAAATGATAGGAAATAAAGGTTGGAGACTGACTGGCTCCACCCTGGCACAGAGTTAACCTTCCCCATAGCAGGCAAGACGGTACAGGGCTTTGGATTTGTGACTACAGTATTTTAGAGATGGTAAGACACCAATTTTTTTGAGTTACTGATGAGCAGTGTACTTGCTCTGTTTCTCACTCTGCCTTCCCAATAAGCAGGCAGGGGTGGGCAAGACATTGGGAAGAAAACACACATGGGACTACACATCCAAACTGATGGAAAGGCTATTCCATTCCCTATCAAGTCGTGCTCAGCACTACAAGCTCGAGGAAAGAGAAAGGAACAGGAGTTTGCAGTTATTGCACTTGCCAATCCAAATAACCTTATGTGAAATGAAGCCCTGCTTTCTGTGATGTGGCTAAGCATCTGCCTGCTGATGGGAATTAATTCCTTATCCTCCTTTGCTTGCACATACAACTTTGCTTCACTTACTGAAATGTTCTTGTCTCAAGCTATGAGTTGTTCCTCACTTCTGACAATATCCTCATTCTGAAGGGTTGGGGTGAAAAGCAACTGCTGGTCAAACCATGACATGAACACTACCTAACTCATCAGCAATGAGGATTAAAAGTACCTGATTTGCTTGACACGAGATTGCAAGTGTACATATACTTGCTGATATGTACATTTTCTTCCAACAAAATTATAACACTTAGTACAAACAATTATGTATTTACTGCATATAGATAGAGGCTTCATGCCAACTGCTAGAGCAGGAGAGACACTTTCAGTGCTTTGGTCTGAAGGAAAAAGCAGATGACACTTACAGCTACAACACAGTAGTTCTAAATGCAGAAACATTTAATTGGATGTTCCTCAACCAATGCAAATTTCTTTTGCCATAAGTCTAGAGCTTGCAAAACAAACTTAGGCTATGTCCATTCATATTTCATGTTTGAAGTGCAGAGTATCTGAGAATTCTAGCTCTTTTCCCTTCTCATCACGTCTCTGCTATTAGAATGTGATTTCTTCAGGTCAAGAAAAACTTTTGTTTTCTCTGTAGACTGCCTACAGAACTATGAACACTGGCCAGAGGAGATGGGTCAAAAAATGTGTGTTTCCAAGGGCCATAGACTGGCTTACTTTCAGGCCTGCCTAGCTCTGAGAACTTGAAATCTGAATTTTGATCCCCACGTGACAGTGCTGTACGCTGCCACCAGATTCCTGGGACAGCAAGCTCACATTTCTGAAGATCAGACGCTATTTTCTTTGGAGGTTTTTCTAGAGCTGGAAAATCTATTTCTGACCTTAATTAATACACTTTTTCCTTCAGCTACTTCCTGTGGGTTTTGAAAGAATATACCATGAAGTTCAGAAAGCAGCAGCAGCTTCTGTGCAACATCTGGTGTCCTTTAATTCAAATATTTATACAAAGGGTTTAAGCATATACATGCCAATCCATATGGAATAACCACATTTTTTCCTTATAGCAAAATTCTTCATGAACACTACTCACGCTGATAGACAGTAGCCAACAAACACACAATATGACATTCACATTCTTTAAAATTTCCAATTTTTCTGGGTTTTTGGCACATACAGTGCTCAATTTATTTTTCCTCAAGTATTTTCCAGTATATAAAACCTTGCTAGAATATGAAGCTTACAAGAAAAATGTCAGCTGTATTTACAGCAAGAACACCCTTTCCCCCTCCCCTTACCCACAGTATGTTTCATTATGCATATACTGGTATTGTACACATTTATTGTCTCATGTTCCTTGTACTTTTTGTATTATTTTGAGTTATTAATTTTTTCATGCAAGAATGTCCTAGTACTTTCCACAGAACACTGTCCCCTATTCAGTGTGCAGCTGAGGCAGTGCAAGGTGAATAAAGCTGTAAGCTACATACTGAACCATCTAAAAGTCAGTCTTCCTCAAACTTTCTGTCTTTTAGTAGGTCAAGAGAGGTCCCTTCCCCCCTCTACTCTGCCCCAGTGAGACCACACCTGGAACACTGTGTCCAGTTCTGGGTCCCTCTGTTCAAGAAGGACTGGGAACTCCTTGACAGAATCCAGCATTGGGCCACCAAGGTGATTAAGGGAGTGGAACATCTTCCTTATGAGGAAAGGTTGAGGGAGCTGGGCCTCTTTAGCTTGGAAGAGACTGAGGGGTGACCTTATTGTTTATAAATATGTAAAGGGTGAGAGTCAGGAGGATGGAGCCAGGCTCTTCTCAGTGATAGGCAGCAATAGGACAAGGGGCAGCGGGTGCAAGCTGGAGCATAGGAAGTTCCATGTGAATATAAAGAGGGACTTTTTCACTGTGGGGGTGACAGAGCACTGGGACAGACTGCCCAGAGAGGTAGTGTCCTCTGTTCCTGTGTGATTTAGTCTAGGTGATCCTGCTCTGGCAGGGGGGTTGGACTAGATGTTCCTTTGAGGTCCCTTCCAACTCCTTACATTCTGTGATTCCATGACCTTGGTAAGCCATGCATTCTGTATATAGTATCAAAGACATTTATTTATCATCACTGTCATGTTTCATTAAATTCCACGTGGATATTTAACTGAATTAACTACCAATCTCTGTAATTTAAAAATCTCTTAAAAAGAAATTGAAACTGCATAGACTAGCATTCTACAGCCTGAACGGTAGATGTGTACATGGATATACAAACGTCAAAAGATAACATGTCTGTTATAGTATAATAAAGCAGCAATCATGTAACTTACACATGTGCACCCCATATAAGGGAGGCAAACGTCATACAATGTGGCAATGACTGGCAAGAGAATGGACATCACAAGCTTGGTAAGATAAAAACATTCACAAGTTAAGTTTTGAGATGTACTAGAATAGCAGACAGAAGTAGTACAGCACAGCTGGGAGCTGGCAATACTGGGTATAAAAAAAAGGAAAAAGCAGTGTGATGGAAACGGCACAGGAAAGTTGTGTGGGTTATTCTTCGTGAGGGAGTGATGTCAGGTGGTGTGGAAAGCAGCCTGGGCTAACTCAGCTCACCTGTGCTGGCTGCCTGGGGAGGTTACCTCTGGCCTCACCAGAACCAGGACAGTGGGTCCTACCTGATTCATAAGACACAGGTGATAAAGTGATAATGAGAAACAGTGTCTTTGGGCCTTGGGACAGATGGGATTGCAGGAGTTGAAAGAGGATATCTGGTTACCATGCTTGTGACAGCAGAGCTGCAGGAAGAATTAAAGGCAGAAACCTGGGATTAACACAGGAACATGAAATGAAGACTTTTGACCGTTGCTTTATTCTGATTACTCTTCCAGTTCAAGCCTACTTTTGTTCATATCCTCTCTTCTATAATCAGTAATAGGAAAAAGAAGAAGTCCTACTTTCATTCTTTGATATGCTTTTGCAGAAAAATGGGTTTGCCTTTTTTGCAGGTTTTACCAGAAATAAGATTGCTAGTAAAAAGTATACTGCTACAGCTACTACTACATTTTCACCCAGATCAAAGGACAGGGCTACCAGATTGGTAATTCTTGCTGGCCCACATCTGTCACTTTGGATCATCTCTCTGTTCTTTATTTAAAATGGTGACATTCAAATGAAGGCAGTCAGAAACTCCTCTGACAAAAATGCAGTATATGGCAAAAGCCAAAACACAAAACGTAACCTTGAAGCCCATCATACTCATGTTTCTAAACAAACTAGAAGTGAAGTTTAATACTGAGTGAAATTGCTCTGGGTTGGTATGGCAATGCTTTGGTAGCAGGGGGTACTACAGGGATGGCTTCTCCAAGAAACTCCTAGATGCTTCCCCTAGGAAGGACACAGCCAAGACAGGTATGCTGCTGGTCAAGGCATAGTCCATCAGTGGTGATGGCAGCACGTCTGCATTAACAGAGTTAAGGGAGAGTGAAAAAAAAAAGAGCAGCTGTTTTTGCAGCCAGGGAGAGGACTGAGAAGAAACTCTGCAGATACCCAGGTCAGTACAGAAGGAGGGGGAGGAGACATTCCAGGAGCCAGCAAAGAGATTCCACTGCAGCCCCTGAAGAAGACCATGGTGAAGCAGGCTGTCCCTCTGCAGCCCATGGAGGATGATAGGGAAACTGGTAATTCCCTGTAGCCTGTGGAAGACCCCATGCTGGAGCAGGTAGAGGTATCTGAAAGAGGCTGTGACTCCATGGGAAGCTCATGCTGGATCAGGCTCCTGCTACACCCATGATAAAAAGTATGTGTTAGCTAAGCACTTGAAAAAGTTTACAAGGCCCTTAGGTAGGCTAGGACTTTACAAGTGTAACAAGACCTTACTTAATTAGTGTATCAAAGAGTCAACAAAGTTACTCTGTCACAACTCATTTAGCCAACCTTAACGGTGTGAGGTAAATTATGACCTACAGCAGAGCTTGGCATAAACCCCAGACCTGCCCAAGTACAAATTATGTACCTTGAGTTCTACTAATTCTTTCCATCTTTATGGGTACAGTAATTCCTATGACTGTTTCAGTAAAGAAAAGTCAGAGAATACCCAACAGAATAAAGCAGGTATAGATTCTTAATTATCTCTCCATTGAGAACAGGGTCAATTCTTTGTGTAAGCTGGAACAGCAAGACTATGGGAAAATTCAAATTCAACTCTCTGTCATTTCTTGCAGGCAAGTAAGAATGTATAGCTACAATCCCCGCAGTTTGTCATCCCACACAAAGCACACACTTTTAAAAACAAGTATGTTAACTTCTTAAGGTTATGAAAGAGGACAAAGAAGTCCTCTAAAGTGTCCCATAGGAACTTCTGGGGACTCCTCAGAGGAGGTAGTATTGCTGACGCCCCTTCTGGAACCTTCTGATGTCCCTCTAGGAGGCAGTGGGGGAAAACTTCAGATTCCTCACAGAGGTTTGAGGGAGGGCTCCTCAAAAAAGCTAGCGAGTCAGAAAGCCCAGCTGAAGTGTCTTTACACAAACGCACGCAGCATGGGTAACAAGCAGGAGGAACTGGAAACCCTGATGGCACTGGAAAATTATGATCTAGTTGCAATCACAGAAACATGGTGGGATGATTCCCACAGTTGGAATACCCCTGTATCGCTTTTTTAGAAGGGATAGGTTAGGAAGGAAGGGTGGGGGAGTTGCCCTCTATGTTAAAAAGGGGATAGACTGTGAGGAGCTCTCTCTGAGAAGTGGCCAGGAGCAGGTCGAAAGCCGGTGGGTCAGAATTAGGGATGGGGCTAATAAAGAGTACCTGGTGACAGGGGTCTAATACAGGCCACCTGATCAAAGAGAGACTACTGATGAAGCTTTCTGCCTTCAGCTGCAGGAGGTATCCTGGTTACAGGCACTCATCCTGATGGGGGACTTTAACCACCCGGACATCTGCAGGGAAAACCACACGATGACCTGCAAGAGATCCAAGAGACTATTGGGTCTGTAGATGACAACTTTCTGGTTCAAATAGTTGATAGACTGACCAGAAGAGATGCATTGCTGAACCTGGTGCTCACCAATGTGGGGGAGATCATTAAAGGTGCTAAGGTTGGAGACAGCCTGGGCTGCAGTGACCATGCCCTAGTTGAGTTTGTGATCTCAAGGGATGTGGGCCTGGCGAAGAGTGGGATCAGGACACTGAACTTTAAGACAGCAAATTTTAGGCTGTATGAGGACTTGTTGGCCAAGATCTCCCGGGAGGTGGTCCTTAGAGACAGAAATGTTGAGGACAGCTGGCTACTCTTTAAGGATGCCTTTCTGTCCCTCTGAATAAGAAAGTGGGCAGGAGGGGCAGGAAGCCAGCATGGCTAAGCAAGGACCGGCTGGTCAAACTGAGGGAAAAGAAAGGCAAACACAAGCTCTGGAAGCACGGTTGTGTAGCCTGGGAAGAATACAGGGATGCTGTTTGGACTTGCAGAGACGGGGTCAGGAAAGCCAAGGCGCAGATGGAACTGAACTTGGTGAGGGATGTTAAAAACAACAAGAAGGGATTTTATAGGTACATTGGCCAGAAGAGACAGGTCAAAGAGAATGTACCTCCCTTGGTAAATGAGAAAGGAGAACTGGCTGCAACTGATGAGGAGAAGGTTGAGGTACTGAATGAGTTCTTTGCCTCAGTCTTCTCTGGCAGCCAGGATTCTCCTAATTCTCAAATCCCAGAACCCTGCATCCCTAAAACTATAGGTGGGAACTGGGGGAGCAAATCCCCCCCCACTGTAAGAGCAGAGCAAGTCCAAGACCGCTTCATGAGACTGAATGTCTACAAGTCTATGGGGCCGGACGACATGCATCCCAGGGTCCTAAAGGAGCTGGCTGATGTGGTTGCTGAGCCGCTCTCCATCATATTTGAAAAGCCGTGGCTGTCAGGAGAGGTCCCTGGGGACTGGAAAAAAGGTCACGTCACTCCCATTTATAAGAAAGGGAGCCAGGAAGACCCAGGGGATTACAGGCCGGTGAGCCTCACCTCTGTGCCTGGGAAGATCATGGAACAGATCCTCCTGGATGACGTGCTGGAGCACATGAGGGAAGAGCATGTGATCCGGGACAGCCAGCACGGCTTCACCAAGGGAAGGTCGTGCCTCACCAATCTGGTGACCTTCTATGATAGAGAGACAGCATCAGTAGATAAAGGGAAGGCGACTGATGTCATCTCCCTGGACTTGTGCAAGGCCTTTGACACAGTCCCCCACCACATCCTTATCTCTAAACTGGAGAGATGTGGATTTGATGGGTGGATCATCCAGTGGATAAGAAACTGGTTAACAGACCGTAACCAAAGGGTGGTGGTCAATGGGTCTATGTCCAGGTGGAGGCCGGTGACAAGCGGTGTCCCCCAGGGGTCTATCTTGGGACCGGTTCTCTTTAACATCTTTATCCATGACATTGATGATGGGATTGAGTGCACCCTCAGCAAGTCTGTGGATGACACCAAGCTGAGTGGTGTGGTCGACACCCTAGAAGGAAAGGAAGCCATCCAGAGGGATCTTGACAGGCTGGAAAGGTGGGCCCGGGTGAACCTAACGAGGTTCAACACTGCCAAATGTAAGGTGTTGCACTTGGGCCGGAAGAATCCCAGACATAGATACAGACTGGGAGAAGAGCTCCTTGAAAGTAGCCCTGTGAGAAGGGCTTGGGTGTCATAGTGGATGAGAAACTTACCATGAGCCAGCAGTGGCTCTTGCAGCTCGCAAGGCCAATGGTATCCTGGGCTCCATCAGAAGAGGGGTGGCCAGCAGGGACAGGGAGGTGATTGTCCCTCTCTACTCTGCCCTTGTGAGGCCCCATCTAGAGTCTTGTGTCGAAATCTGGAGCCCCCAATACAAGAAAGACGTGGAACTGTTGGAGAGGGTTCAGGGGAGGGCCACGAAGATGATTAGAGGATTGGAGCACCTGCCCTCCAAAGAGAGGCTGAGGGAGCTGGGCTTGTTCAGCCTGAGAAGAGAAGGCTGTGGGGGGACCTCATTGCAGCCTGCCAGTACCTGAAGGGAGCTTATAAGCAGGAGGGGATTCAACTTTTAAAAAGGATAGACAATGGCAGGACAAGGGGGAATGGATTAAAACTAAAGGAAGGAAGGTTTAGATTGGATATTATGGGGAAGTTTTTTACGGAAAGAGTGGTGAGGTGCTGGAACAGGCTGCCCAGAGAGGTGGTGGATGCCCCGTCCCTGGAAGTATTCAAGGCCAGGTTGGATGGGGCCCTGGGCACCCTTGTGTAGATCCAGGCCTGAGGTTGGTGGCCCTGCCTGTGGCAGGGGGGTTGGAGCTCTATGATCCTTGGGGTCCCTTCCAACCCATGCCATTCTATGATTCTATGATTCTGTGATAAAGTGAGGACTGTGCCAACGCCCCCACACAGTTGCGCTGGTCTAACTCACTGTGACTACCAAAACCAAAATCTCTCTGGCTGCTGGATGACCTAGAAGCATGTTGATCTTTATGCTATGGAAAAACTAGTCTATGATGAGGACAAATTCCCACTGGAAAGCAGCTGTGATTAAAGTACTAATCACTTTAGATTCTTAAGAAAATATTAAGAAATAACTAATATAAAAATACTACATAATTTGACTTGTACACCCAGCACGATTAATCGATATAAAATATGCACAATTCTGACTTACAGCAATGTAAAGTCAAGATACAGTAAAAGGGATACATATTTTTGCTTCTTATATATAGCTATGTAAAAAATATATGCTTTACATATGTTTTGACATTTGAACAGTTGAGGTAGTGTATCACTATGAAATAGATGCCTTTTACCAAACTGAGTAAAAAAAATGGCACAAAGAGTAGAAATAGACACTACAAAAATAAACGAGCCACCATCGCCCCTTCCCACCCCCTTCCCCCACCCCAAGCAAACAGGAACTCCCCTTCCCCCTAAATCAGGCAAGAGACAACCATATTGAGAAAATAAAGTCGAAAAGCAAACCAGAATGAAATAGAAACCCTGAAGCAAAAAATCTATGTCTGGGGAATGGGAACAAAATAGTAGGCAGTAGCTGTTAGCAATATAAAGAGAAAGGTCTTTGCCGCAAAACTGACAGTTTTCCTCAGAGAACTTAATGAAATTTGGAGTAAAGGTCATCTATAAATTAGTTTGACAACTACTGTGTATCAGATCTGAAACCACCACTGATTTCTGCAGAGAAGTGAAATGACGGATTGTTTGCTTTTAACTGTCCACCTAGAATGAACCTCTAGAGACTCAAAACAGGCAGTTGTTTATTAGCTCCATATAAGGACTTAAGCTGGTCAATCTCAGAATGAGATCTCAAACAACCGTTATTTGAGAAAACAGAATTTAAAAAACCCTAATTACTTATTTGTTATAGAAAAGACAGCAGAAACACAAAGCAAATCAGCAACACTTGGGCAGTGCTGCAAGCTGAGCAGGAAACAGAATTCTGAGTTCACAAGAACCTGAATGCATCTGAGCCATTGAGATCCAGCTGTGCATCACAGGCATGTCCAAAGACTGAGTGGAAGCAGATGGTAGCAAATACATTGGCAAGATACAGGGATGAGCTCCACACTATTAAAACTATTTAATGGGCCAAGTAGTTCACAGTATTCTGCTTTGGACAAACCTGAGAAGTTACAGAATTGAGATATCCACCAGCCTCCTTATAAAGTCAATTTGGTGACAAAACTCAGTACCAAACCTTCAGGGTTGTAATCTTGAGGCATCCTTACATTATTTCACTGTAAAACAGATGCTCAAACCTCAAATTATCACTTGTCAGATGCAGCCAAATACAGCACCATATGTATAAGCACATATGAAAGGCTTTTTGTAACAGAGAAAGTATACATAGTTCAGACCTTCAAATGTAAAACAGATGTAAAGCTTCAAAACTAGCTAATGTTTGAACAATGAGCTCCAATTTAATCAAGTATATTTCAGATAATTCATGACATAAAGGTAAGAGATTTATCCCTGCCAAATAACTCTGTCTTGCTCAGACCTTCACCTTTACAAGTACTACCAACAGGTAACACACCTATATAGAACAAAAGATCAATGTCTTCAGAGAAAACTCGCATGAGAGATGTAGTTATGTTCAGAGTACTGCTGAAGGAACTAAATATGAGAGCCAAGGATTTGGAAGTACAGACGACTTAAAGACTTCATGAACGCTGTACACACTAACCAGGGGCAGGCCATTTTATAATATGCTATTCAAAACAAGACAGCATTTCTTGGCATACCACATCACAATTTTCGTGCACAATTGAAAACAGATTTCTTTTAATCTATATGCTTTTTCAGCCACTTTCTGGAAATGGAAAGACAATGGAAATACAAATTCAGTTCACTGAAAAACTATTAAAACATCTGAGATAAACATACCAGTTCCTTGGCAACTGGAGCTAGATTTTCCATCGTTAAATCTATTGAGGAGTCCATACGCATTTGAAACTTACTCTAATGATAAACACATGTCAGATATATATGGAAGCCCTGATATTACTCGAGCATATCAGCAGATGAAGGATGCAAAATAAATGGAAATCCTGGATGTTCACATTTTATAGCAGGTATTTCACTGTACAGCACACAGAACAGTCACCTTTATGGTTAGAGGCTCTTGGGAATCTTCTAGGCCATTACAGTAGTATTACTTAACTTTGGCACACAGAATTTTCCTAATGTGTAATCATTCAACCATTTCAATCGTCATGCAGTTACTTGTATTCCAAGCCCCAGAAAAAACAGACCATTACCCTTTAAATTTAATACAGTTATACTTTCACAATGTGACTAGTTACCTCACGTTTCCCATACTTTTCATTACCTAGTAACCTTACCATAGAAGGGCAATATGCTGTAAACTAATGGTCTCAAGCTGTAACTCTTTCATGTAGCTGGCTTTAGCAACTACATTCATTTATATCCCAACAGATGAGATTTTTATTTAAGCGGAATAATTCAAAACATCTAGTATCAGTTGTGTACATACAGCTTACACCATTATCCTTGTAAAGATGGTACCTTACTTTAACTGTCTTGAAGACCTGATGGAAGGATGGCATCTGTTGTATTGGTGATGATGTTGTATGCCAGCTATTCTGTTTTTTTGGTTCAAGGATTGGTAAGGAAATATTCATAATTTACACTCTGTAGCTTTGCACTGGAGGTGGCAATCAAATGGCACTGTAGGCAGTCTAATTTTACCTTCATTATTTATTGGATCAAGTTTTTTCCTCCTTGTCCTTTAAAAGACATCCTGAAAAGCTGCCACATGCCTCCTGGTGGACATGTCATTGTGAATCAGATGTTCCTGCATGCTTATGATCTGCCCTCTGCTTTTAGTTTACGTATTACTCTGTGACCTTTAAAATTTTCAGTGCCAGCATCCTGGCACAATTTTGATTATGATGTAGCTCATCTTTCCTGTCCAGCCTCCTCTTGCCCCAGAGGTTCCCCGAACACCTAAATCTCTTCATGCTATATGACACTCTCATCCAAGCATTTTAATTCTGGATTCCCTGGGAGATTTCAACCACCCTGGAATCTGCTGGGAAGATCACACAGCCAAGCACATACAGTCCAGGAGGTTCCTTCAATGCACTGATTATAAGTTTTTGACTCAGGTTCCACAAAAAAGGTGCACTATTGGACCTACTGCTGACAAAGAGAGACTGGTGGAGGGCATTAGGGCTGGAGGCAGCCTTGGTTGAAGCGATCATGAGAAGATATGCGATCATGGGTAGTAGGTACAAAACAAGCAGGATTGCAACCTTGGACTTCAGAAAGTCTAATTTTGACCTCTTTAAGAAACTGCTCAGAGAAATCTCATGGGCCAAGGCTCTGGAAGGCAGACGGCTCATGAGAACTGGCTGATATTCAAGGATCACTTCCTCCAGCTCAGCATCGGTGTATCCCTAAGAACAAGAAACCTGGCAAGAGAAGCAGAAGACCTGCTTGGCTGAACAGAGAGCTTCTTGAAAAGCTCAAGTGGAAGAAGGAAGTCTACATTTCGAGGAAGGGATTGACGAATTGGGAAGACTACAGAAATGCTGTCAAGGTATACAGGGATGAAATAAGAAGGCCAAGGCCTCCTTGGATCTAAACCTGGCAAGGGATGTCAAGGTTAACAGGAAGGGCTTCTTCAAGTATATTGGTGGCAAAAGGAAACCTAGGGAAAATGTGGGCCCACTGTTGAATGAGACAGGTGTCATGGTGAAGGAAGAAGTACAGAAGGTGGAATTACTGAATGCCTTCTTTGATTTAGACTTTACTACTCAGCCCAGCCCTCAGAAGCCCAGACATTGTCAATAACAGAGAAAGTCTGGAAGAAGCAAGACATTCCCTTGGTTGTGGAAGATCTAGTTAGAGACCAGTTCAATAAACTGGATATCCACAAGTCCACGGGATCTGAAGGGATGGACCCATGAGTGCTGAAGGAGCTGGCTGAAGTCATTGCTAAGCCACTCTCTATCATCTTTGAAAGGTCCTGAACAATACGCATGGTGCCTATAGGCAAGCCAATGTCACTTGGGCAAGAAAGATGACCCAGGAAACTGCAGACCAGTCAGCTCCACCTCCATCCCTGGAAATATGTTGGAGAAGTTCATTCTGTGGGTTATCTCAAAACATGTGGAGGAAAAGAAGACTATCAGAAATACCACGTAGCACAGATTCACCAAGAAAACATATCTGACTAACCTGATAGCCTTCTACAAGGGCAAGACTGTATGGGTAGGTGAAGAGAGAGCAGCGGACCTTGTCTGCCTTGACTTCAGCAAGGCTTCTGACACAGTCTCCTGTAGCATCCTCATAGGCAAGCTCAGGAATTGTGGGTTAGATGAATGGACAGTGGGGTGGATTGAAAATTGGCTGAAAAGACAGAGCCCAGAGGGTTGTGGTCAGTGGTACAGAGTCTAGTTGGAGACTTTTAACAAGTGTTGTTGTGCAGGGATCAGTCCTGGGTCCAGCCCTGTTCAAAATATTCATCAACGACTTGGATGAAGGGACAGAGTGTACCCATAGCAAGTTCCCTGATGATACAAAGCTGCAAGGAATGGCTGATGTGCTGGATGGCTGTGCTGCCATCCAGTGAGATCTGGACAGGCTGGAGAGCTGGGCAGAGAGTCATCTTAGGAAACTGAGCAAGGGGAAGTGTAGGGTCCTGCACCTAGGGAGGAGTAACCCCAGGCACCAGTACGGGCTGACCTGCTGGAAAGCAGCTCTGTGGAAAAAGACCTGTGAGTGCTGCTGATGGACAACAGGTTAGCCAGGAGCCAGCAGTGTGCCTTTGTCCAAGAAAGTCAATGGCATCCTGGGGTGTATCAAGAAAAGTGTGGCCAGCAGGCTGAGGGAGCCTCTCCTTACCCTCTACTCTGCACCAGTGAGCCTTCATCTGGAATACTGTGTGCAGTTCTGCACTCTCCAGTTCAAGAACCACAGGGAGCTACTGCAGAGGGTACAAAAAAGGGCTATGAAGATTATTAGGGGACAAGAACATCTCAGAAGAGAGGCTGAGGGACTTGGTACTTTTTAGCCTAGAGAAGAGAAGACTGAGGGGAGATCTTATCAGTCTTATAAATAATTGAGGGGTGGGGGGCAGGAGGATGGGGTTAGCCTTTTTTCAGTGGTGCCCTGAGACTGGACACGAGGCAATGGGCATAAACTTGAATATAGGAAGGTTCACCTAAACATGAGAAGGAACTTCTTCACTGTGAGGGCGGTAGAGCACTGGAACAGGCTGCCCAGAGAGGCTGTGGAGTCTTCACCTCTGTAGATATTAAAAAAATGTCTGTGCAGCCTGCTCTAGGTGATCCTGCTCTGGCAGTGGGGTTGGACTAGATGATCTCCAGAGGTCACTTCCAACCCAAATCATTCCGTGACTTCTACCAGCTTCACTGGCGCAGTATGCAAGTTCAAATGGTATTTTAAAGTGTACGAAGGAAAATCTGTACATCTGTAACTTGTCCTTCCTTTATTTATAATTACTGCCCTAGTTCTGGCCAAGGGGGCTTCAAGGGGCTCAAAGAGCTGGGGTAACAGTAGAGCCCCAAGTTGTCCTGGAGCTGTGCCAAACCACCTCTCTCCCATGAGACCCCTTTTACAGGGGAGTGATGTCAGGTGGTGTGGAAAACAGGCCAGGCTAACTCAGCTCACCTATGCTGGCTGCACAGGTCACTCCTGGCCAAAACCAGAACAATGACAAAAAAGAAAGCCAAACCAGCCATCATGCCTAGGATAGCCTCTTGTTATGACACATTTTTTCCCCTGCATTTTCTTTTAGAAAAGCATAAACTGAATACTAACATTTTTCTCTATTGCTTCCATGATGGCTCATATCCACTAAGATATCGATATACATCACTTGGAAGATTAATTTAAAATAGGAACATAAGCTGGGAGTTGCTTGTTTTTCATGAGTGCTGTGAGTCCTTCTGGTACTGCCAAAATACAGTCAGGTGCATGTATAATACCATATACTGCCAACATAAGCATGAGAGGCATATCTGAACTTAAAAAACACTGTTCTTCCCTACCTACCTTTTAGTCCATTTCTGTTATTTGAACCAAGTCAAATATCATCTAGAAAATCCTCAATTAACTCCTTCTCAACTTTACTGATAATATCCCTGTCTACATTCTGGTGTGAAACAGCAACTAAGTGAAATGAGCAGATTCAAATCAGAATCAAACGCATAACTTTTGAGATTGAACCTTCTATCTACAGAAAGGAATATGCTTTGTTTTAAATCTTGAACAATCAGGCCAGTCAGGCAACAAAGTTACACAATACAACTTTACAGGAATGCAAATGAGTGGTAGAAAGATGTCCTGAACTAGCAATTTCAAATTTGACAAGAAAACATAGCATCTCTGTGGAAAAAAAACCCAAAAAAACCAACAAAACAAATCTGCCAGAGTTACTAGCAGAGTTTATTTCAATACTGAACTTCAACAAGATTCATTCCAGAATGGACAAAAGCCAAGCTGAAATTAAACAGATCACTGCAGTTCCTACTCTGCTGTTGAAAACAACGGTATCTTTGCTCTAGTATCTTCGCTCTCAAATGATGATTCTACTGAGATACACGCCTGGCAGCCTAGTTTAAATGCAAAGGAGCTAATGAAGAAGCAATCTACCACCTGGCTGAGAGAAAATAAAGGAAAGAGTATGGGGGTGGATGGGTGGGTGTTAAAGACGTAGCTAACCAAATGTAGCAGGTGGGGTGGGTATGAGGGTTGGCCAGCTGTGCTGAGAGGGGTTTGGGGTCTTGGTCAACAGCAAGTTAAACCTGAGCCAGCAGTGTGCCCAGGCAGCCAGGAGGGCCAACTGTATCCTGGGGTGCATCAAGCACAGCACTGCCAGGGGGTCCAGGCGGGGACTGTCCTGATCTGCACTGTGCTGGTGCAGCCTCAGCTTGAGTACTGTGTGCAGTTTTGGGTGCCACAGTACAAGAGGGACATAAAACTATGGGGGAGTGTCTAGAGGAGGGCAACAAGGATGGGGAAGGGTCCAGAAGGGAAAATCTTACAAGGAGAAGCTAAATCCCTTGGTTTGTTTAGCCTGGAGAAGAGGAGGCCGAGGGGAGACCTCATTTGGTCTGTGGCTTCATGATGAGGGGGAGTGAAGGAGCAGGCACTGATCTCCTTCCTCTCTTTGGTGACCAGGGATAGAACCTGAGGGAACAGCATGAAGCTGCAGCAGAGGAGGTTTAGGTTGGATATCAGGAAGAGGTTCTTTACTGAGAGGGTGGTCAGACACTGGAACAGGCTCTCCAGGGAAGGGGTCACAGCACTGAGCTTGGCTGAGTTCAAGAAGCATCTGGACGATGTACTCAGTCACATGCTCTGACTTGGCTGGTTCTGTGTAGAGCCAGGAGTTGGACTTGATGGTCCCTATAGGTCCCTTCCAACTCAGGATACTGTAAGATTCTATGAATGGACAAAACATATCACAGAAAGGAACCTGAACTCTCCCAGTGGAAGCCTGGGAAGGAATTGATACTGGCTGGGCTTGCAGACACACAGACAATTGGGTGGAGAAGTAGGTTGGAGAAAAGCAGAGAAAAATTTGTCAAAAACTGACAGTTTTAGTTTTATGCTGACATAAAACTTCACGTGCACCCATGGCCATAGATTCTAGGCTCTAAAATATAAAGGAGTATACATAAAAGGCATGCTGAACAGCTTGCAGTTGAAGTGATCAAATCTGGAAGACGAGGAACCTTCAGAAAAACAAATAACAATCAAAATCAGTCACACAGAGAAAGCATTTACGCCTGAATGTGATATTCATCAGTGTATGTAAAATTCTTCACTTCATCAGTAGTCTTAGGAAGACCACAGACATTCCTGTTAAATGATAACATCTGGTGTTTGACATGGAAAGTTCTCAAAGAACAGTGGCTTCATACATTCACTGTAACTTCCATTGAAACAGAGTCAAAACACTCAGGACAAAAATAATTCACCTCTGCGACACTGATTCCCAGCATCAAGCCAATTATTTTAGCCTGTGTTACAGGAAATTGTGCTATTCAGGCAATTGTAACACATTTCCAGATGTTGACACATGCAACTATTACATAGAGAAAAGTGTATCTGGTATCTGATAAGCAAATTAATACCTTTATTTCCACACTGAAATAAGAAAGGATCATAATGTTTTAACACATAAAATAAATTGAAATTTATGATTTTACTAGTCTCATCATAAATACATTATTGGAAAATGGAAACATCTCTGCAGGTACAAGGCCATACACTTATTTTGAAGCAAAAGCTGGTAACAATTTTCCTAATAACTAATACTCAGAAGGTAGGTGGGATTAGAAATGGAGATTGGAATTTCGTGTAGGTGATCATTAAACTATTAAATTATCACTTTTTCTTCTCATAATTGTACTTTGATTGTCTATGCACTAATTCTAATTTAACAAGAGTGTAGCAACCAGAATTTATATTAAAAAGAGGGTCTCAAAGCCACCAGCCATAGGCCCCCACATTGCCAAAATCAAACCACAAAACAGCCAAGTGCAAAGAGTTAATGATAAGCATATTATACAAAGCCGATAGACCACCACATTGGTGTTACACCAAAGACGGATTCACACAGCAGTCCTCTCCCTACGGTTTATGGACTGTAAGCAAAATATTTTCATAAGCAAAGAATGTTGAAAATCCACATAAGTAATTATCTAGCTATGCTGCTATTAAAGGCAGTAACAACAGAAACTAAGTTTTATACAGCATCTATCATAATCAGAATGTTTTTGCAGTGAGTAGTATTTGTCAAGGGGCTGAGGGGTGGGGAAGAGGAGGTGTCTAAGGAAAAATCCCCACAGCCCAAGTGAAGAACAACAACTACTCTCTTCTTTCTGATTCAAAGTCTTTCAAGGTAAAAGAAAGTCTCCAATTAAACTCCAACAGACTTTGCATCAAGCCCCTTTTATGATTTAGTGCTATTCTGATAATGTGATTTAAACATTCTTTCAAAAGGAATAAAGGTAATAAAACCATAATCAATCCCGTAACTTCATCCTTTTTGTTCCTGTCTACACTGGGCAGAAATACCTTTCTAAATCTCTCTCATGTCTTTCTTGCCCAAGGACTTTCTTAGTCCCACACCAGAGATCCAGTGAATTCATAGAAGTATGTGGGAGGAGAAGCAGGGTCTTCTCGAGCGTGAAGCAGCAGAACAGAAAACATACTCTTTCCCTCATCCCAAAGTTACCTGAGCCACACAGATAAAGAACTACAGGTAATAAGTTCAGTAACTCCAGAAATAACCCCCAGAACTTTAACTGTAGCATAACAGATTTTTGGTATACATTAAAAATATCTGGACTTGCAGCTACACAGTACTAATCTCATCCCTCTAAAATAATGTTGAGAACAGCTGTCCTCATCAGGCACCTTCATCTTTTAATTATCAAAATCATACTGTACACCAGGCTGCTCAGCCAAATCCTGGCATGTGTCTCTATGGCTGTGCATGAGCTGCCTGAGATTCTGTTTCTAAACCCTTTGAATTCCTTTTAAATTCCAAACAAGGCCAAGTTGGTTCCTGAACATGAAGCAATCCAAAATAAGCTCACTGGCCTTAGACTAGCAAAAAAATAAAATGCTTATAAGCACTATTAACAGCTTACCACTTCTGGTCTAGAAGAAGTTTCTCAACACACTTAGTTGTGGCAAGCTTTTCAGTAACCTTGACACTCAGAGGTTTTGTGGCATGGCCCCAACAAACTTCAAGGATCAAAATGTACTTAAAATTTTCTGTTCAGAATCCTCTTTGCAGACAAGCATCTAAACAATTCAAACATGACAGGACTGAACATGGCAAAAGACACTCTGGCAACAATGAATACTGGTACTCCATTCTTCACTGAAAAAAAAAGCAGTAGCTCTTTTCAGTTTTAGTTTCAATTTCCAACTCCCCAAAAATCAGCAAGTCTCTGCATTTTGAAGCACACAGACTACATTATTTAGAAAAAAATATTAAGTATTTGGACTTAAGGCAAGGCAGCACTCCAGATCAATGCATGCAGTAGAAAGTTATCATTATGCTGAAGAAGTCTGTCATTCTCAGTGTTTAGAACACAGTTGTGCTTTTTCTCATGTCCTATATACCAGAGACTTATTGGAAGAAAAACTAAATGAAATGCTACGATACGTCAATCAATATCTATCAGCACCAGTGAGAGGTAACAAAAGTAACTGTCCTTATGATGGTGTTCACAAATGAACTAATGCCACCCTTCTCTAAAGCCAAAGTACAGAAAACTTCTCTAATCCTGGAGAAGTATTAATACATTAAAAGCTATCTGTCCTGCCTATCTTAACCAAAGTTACCTTAAACCTACGTTAGCAGTAAGTTGAAGGTAGTGGTTGAAACCTTTGCCCATCCCCAAGTAAGTTCCCTGCATGGAATCCACAAGTTTTTTTAGTATTAGTTTGTGATTTATAACTTTGATGTGCTGGAACACAATGCTAATGAACCTGTAACAGTTCAGTGACATGTGCTGTAAGAACACTTTAAAATGCAATCACACCTGGAAATACCAGTTTAACCTCCCTCCCGCTGAACCCCGACCCCCACCCCCCCAAACATATTAAACAAACCTACAACAAGTTTTAAAGTTTTATTCATGCCTAGAAAATGCATTTGTTGCAGACAGTGTAGAACTATGTATAACCAAGTGCACAAAACCTTAGGAAAACCTAGAAAATACAGGTTCCATTATTTTTCAACAGTTTAACTAATGACCGAGAGTACAAAGTGTAGTTAAACTTGCATTAGTTTACAATTACATTACATTACAACAGAATTTATTACTTCTTTATAGCAATGGTACCAGCTGCAGCAATATTAAAATGGATTAAAAAGTTTTCAGAAGAGGCGCACAGAGAAAAACCGTTCACCTACTGCTTCTTGTCTTATGCTAACAGGGCACTGCTGTACCTTGAATGCACTCTGTATCTTGCATGCAACTCTTAGCAACTCACTCTGCAACTATAAATCTCATTTGCTGATTAGCAGCCACCAGCACAGCAATACTGACAGCTAAATCGTCTGAACCCAAGTTTGAGTGCCTCTTGCTAAACACTTACAAGTCCACTGCACTTGACTGAAATCTATGCAAACTCTATTTAAACAGGTAAGTATGCTTACCTTATTCTGAAAAATATATGGGGAAATATAGTAACAGAACACAAAATCTCAGTGGGCAGAAGAAATTAAAAAAATACCTTGACTACATGTCCACTATACAAAACTAATATGCAGCATTCCATGGTGAATTAAAAGCAGATTGCCTTTTATCAATGAAAACAAACTTACTCTGAAAATGAAAACAGCCACAGGATGTTTTCATTCAAATATTTCAAAACTCAAGTTAATGGAAAGGTAAACAATGTGGTCTGCATTTCATGCGACCTACAGAATATTACTAGGGACAGAAAAATCAATGATTTTTTTGTTTTATTGTAAGTTCCATAACTGTGGGAAAAGAAGAAATAATAGGTTGGAAAATTAACTTCTGTTAAAACACAGAATCTTCTTCAGTTGGGGATATGACATGGACAGCCATTAGCAAACAATAGTTATGATGGCTTATTCAACACTTGTCATCAGTACTGTTGTAATTCATTGTACACGTTGCTCTACTGCAGAGAGGTTAAAACCCCTCTATAGTTAAAAAAAAAGTATCTGCACCCATCCATAAGGTTGATTTGAAACATGAGACCGATACACTACAAGGTATGAGATTAACAGACACACCACAGTAAAACAAGGCCAGCAGCAGAAAGTAATAGAAATAGCAAGTTTTAAAACCAAACCAATTCCGCGAAGGTATCTGTATTATGCATTTTCAAGGGTAACAGCTAAATGAAAGCCTATTCTAAGTAAATATGGAAAGCATATAGGCAGCCATGACTAGGAATGCATAAAAAATAATGGTACAAAATAAACTAATAAGACTAATAATATTTCTTCAGTATTCTTGGCAATAAAATTGTCCTCTAAGAAAATAAAATTCTATCTCTTTTAAAACAATAGCATCGAATATTTAATTTTGGGGCTTCTGTGTTTCATGCATTCAGTGGAAGCCAAGTACATTTGAATTTGTGGCAAATAATCTCTTACAAGTGAAAAATATCTGTTTGAATTTAGCATCCCTCTTCAAGTATGAAAAATCCCTTTCTATGTGTCCTCATATGACCAGAATTTTCACTTCTGCACCACTTCTAAAATTACAGTAATCAGTAGCTGAATATGTCACCTTCAGACTGGAAAATCTTGGTCAAATAAATTTAAAAGAATGCTGCTTTTTGGCTCCACATCAGTATATTTGTGACCTTTTACTTACTTGCTTAGATCATCAAGAAAAGGAAAGACACTTCCATCCAAACACTGCTCACAAAATCCCAAATTCCTACGATATTTTCCTGTTAACTTGATATGGCTCGAATGAAGCATGGAAAGGCTGCTGCACACTATGCTAATAGCTGAATTACATCACATATGACTGTGCTTTCCAACAACATAGTTCTATTACTAACTAATAATGCCATTATAGAAGGAAATGACCCAACTCTTATGTTAACTTAGTCTGCTGACTATAAACATTTCATATTTCAGACTCCCTTTGTGGACCACCCATAGGAATTTAGGATACCCTGGAAGAAAATATACAATTTCATATACTGACACTTTTGGATTCAGAATTGTTTTTTGGCATCACTTCTGCCACACAGCCCTTAAAATGCTACTGACTTGTGCTCTTCTTCACTCCTCTCATGTCCGATCTGCTCTCAATCTCAATTGATTATTTGAAACTGCTTATTTGAACAAGCATCTTCCCACATGTATGTCTTTATTCCATTTCTTACAGACATTGCTACTTAGATAGTTAACAACATACCATCTGTGGGCTTCAGGAGAAACGCTGTACTGAAATTGATGAGCCACAGGAGTGTTAAAATTCCACCTTTCTTTCAGGCTAATGTTTGTCATGTTATGTTCACATGTGGAAACTTTTCTCTGCATCTAAAAGTGTTTAGAGCCCTTTTCAAGGCAGCTGAAAGCCTAGATGGTTTACACTAACTGATCCAAGTATATGTCTATATAAACAAATCAAACTCCTTTGTAAAGATTCAAAACCATCTACTATGCTTCCCAGCACTCTATTCCAGTTACGATGGATTAGGCCACCAGCCTAGATGACAAGCCACTTCTAGTAAACAGCTATAGAATTTTTTGTTGGTATGTCCTAGCGTGTGAATTTCCTTAGAAGAGGAAGAAAGGTCTACAGTGAAGACTCCACATAACACAGAGAAATCACTGTGCAAATGCACAAACTCCCACCCACATACATGCACCTGTTCCTAAGGAGGTCTCTCACACTGATGGAAGCAAGTGGAAAAAAAACCAAAAAAAACCAAGCCTTACCTTTCTGCAGACACTTTCAAAATTAACTTCTGTCCTAAGAGCAAGTCTGGTAACTTCATCTGGCTTTACTTCCTGTGGACAAAAGATATATTTATTCTTTTTATGACCGCACTTTGAAAATTCACCTTCTTCAAACATTTCAACCCCATGGCATCTCCCAGTTGATTTCTTAAAGGAAGAAAACGTGCTTGTTACATAGAGATTTTTTTTTTATACATGTCTGTAAATAATACGCTTATTGATGTCTTAAACTTTACTTATACCTAATCTGAGTGTACCTACTGAGGGCAATAGAGATTTTCAACAGCAAAGTAGGCAGAAGGGTCATTTCATTTACAGAAATGTTTAAACTGCTTCTTTAAATTGTTATGGTACAAATAACCTTTGGAAGATTTGAGATGCCCCACTTATTTTAGATTCTGGATTAACATCAGAACTTATCAACATAGGTGAATATATAAGACAATGAAATGAAGTTGATAAGAAAAAAAAAATTATCTTTTCTGAAGGGACTGACTACACATGCAGTTTTCATTCCTGGACTTAGGCATTTCTAATGGCAGCTGCAAGAGATAAGTGAAAAGACTGGACAAGCGGACTTTGTTAAAAGCTGAGTATTTTATATACCACGCTCCCTTGACCGATTTCCTGTTATTTTAAAATATATATTTTATATATGTTGTATTACAAAATTCCCTATTAACCTTACCAACTGAATGTATTATTTTTTTTCCTCTTAGGGCACTGAGTCAAATAAATCATGTTACATACTGGTTATTTGCCAGGTGGCCATTTTGAAAACAGTTTAACTACTGTTATGTAGAGCCCAATTAACTTCCACACAATTCACAGTTCTGAAAAATGAAAAACACTGTACAAGAAAATATACTTATCTAGACATAGCCTACATCACAATGCTAGTGGATACAATACCTTAAGAAAGTTAGCTGGTGAATTTCTAAAAATCCAGGAAAGTAGGTGACTTAAAATATTAAACACAGTAATATTACATTTGCAGTCACTAAGAAGAAAACCTAAACTGGAATTGCCCATAAAAAGTGTTACAGTTTGAGAAAGTGAGAAGTGGCTGGGTGGCTGATCTGCACCTACAGTTAACATTATGCTCAGATCAGGACAAGAAAGACATTAATTGAAAACCCCCAAAGGTAACTATGGTGGCTATTGGCTCAGAATAATTAATATACTAACAAATAATCAAATACAATTCAAATTACGGTAGATAAAATTTACAAGTGTCTAGAAAAAAAGAAGCACTATATAATAGGGAAAGACTTTAACGTCCAGTAACTAAATTATACTTGTTCCTTTCTCTCAATGATCCTTGGTAAGAATTCCAACATTTTGATTGAACATCCTGCTCCACTCTTAAATTGCCACATGCTATCCTGTTTCTGTCCTAAATCTGGAACAGTCTGCACACCTACCTAGATGTAATTTCAAGAACCACCATATAGCATGTTTTCTTACAGAGGGCAATACCCTGCATTTTAATTAACCTTATGTTATCCTTCCTTCTATATTAAGTGTCTTACACTGAGTTTGTATCTTACCTGTACCTTTAAGGTTTTGCAAAAATTGTGTACGTTCTAAAACTATAAGAAATAATATAATATAAAGTAACAGGACAAAATTAACTAAAAAAACCCCAAAATTAGTCTTTTGTGAATGTGAGATGGGCTTCCTGACAATGAGGTCTAGAAGTCTCCAAAATTATCTCCCAAAGGTACTGGTGGAAGCCCAATCACTTGGAGGACAGAATTCAGACTGGAAAAACACTGGTGGATGTAGGAAACAATCTTCTACTGGCAGATGGACAGTTGGATGACCTAATAGAATCGAGAGATGGAAAAGACCTATGATTCAGTTTTCCATGACTTCTCCAAAGCATTTTACAGATGGTCAAAGTAGGACACGGTGGTGAAGTGACATGCTTACTGTCACATAGTTGGTTGGGGGCTATGAGTGAGTCTTTGGAAGCAAATAATCATTAAACCGTGCTGTTGCTTTATTAAAAACTGAGATAACACTAATTATATTCATCCCCCACCCCAAACAAAACTGCCTTATTTGTGTCTCTTTAGGATTTAAATCCAACAACCTGGTTGAGAGCGGAGGAAAGAATGTCAGCAATCCCTATACTCGAATGTCAAAGTTTTATTTTTTTATACTACAATGTTGCAGAATTGTCTTAACACTGCAGAATCATGGACAATAATGAAGAAAGAATTACAGTCTGGAATGCAAAATCACAAATTTTTTTTTGTTCACTGCAATGCTTAATATACAGAATGAGGCCAAGAATCTCCTGTTAGAACCCCAAATTTATAAAGCATGTCCTTCACTTCTTTTAGATTTAAGGCAAACCACGCATTTTTTACTCATAAATGAGTATTTTTCAGAAGCACCCTGCTTTTATAAAAGCAGCCATCTAAGTCATGTTAGTGGAATAACTTCGGTGTCTATTAATGAACAGCATACAGGAAAACACCAAAAAGATATCACTATATCTTCCCCAGTTTTCTCAACATTGAGATGCACATAGCTGAAGAACTTGTGACTCACAAAAAGAACTTTTGCATTGAGTATCTATTATGAAATCTTTCACCAATTATGTTAAGGGATGTTGTAAGTGGCTGCCCCCTCCAACATCTCCAGAGATTTTTCATGCCCTGTCACTGGAGCCCAGCCTGTTGCATCTGGAGGTCTCCATTTCAGGTCTGTAGATGTGGCAGTTGCTTTTGCATCAGCAGGTTCAACCAGTGAGGCTCAGCTATGTAACTACCTCTCACAGAGCACTGCCTTTAGCAGCACCTCCATATGAAACTTTGAGGACTCACATGAACTTAAGACCTCTTCCTCCTTTTTGTCTGGTCAGGACTGAAGCCCACTATTGAGAGGATGCCCCCTTCCACTCCTTGTTGATTAACAAGCACAGACACATTCATGAATCCCTGAACTATCAGCATACCATAGTACATCCAATATCCTTCTGCCTGAGTTCTGAGTCCTTTTACCCATTTTATGGGCCTCCTACTTGCTGGCTGGCAGCAAGTCACCAGCAGGTACAGACACTCACACTCTTGTCTTACAGGTTATTCTTTTTTTACCAGTGCCCTAAGTTCACAGATCCCTTCTGAACTGGCCCTGCACCCACCTGATGCCCAGACCCAGCGCTCCCTACTCACTGCTACTCCATCTTAAAAGTTGGCAGGTGTAATTCACTAGCAAAAGAGTGGGGCCAACCCACACTGCTAGGTGTGATGAAAAGACACTCTGCCATCACCTGTTGGCAGCAGGCACATGAGCTGCAACCTGTGGTCTCAATTCAGATGCTGTGCCAACAGCCTCACCTGCTCCCCTCACCCCAGTCTCACCTCTCACTGTGCCCAGGACACGCACCGTTCCTGTCCTCCCAAACTGGACATGTGCTGCTCCCATCAATGTGACTGAAGCAGAGACTCTGACCCACCCCTGATGCTGAAACCATGGGCGTTAGGCACCTACACCCCTGGTCTGACTCCAGTTGCTGGTCCTGTATTCACTCATGGGGAGTCCTCCCAGTAGCTGTGGCACCTACTCCATACAGTAGCTGCACACACAGGATAAATAGTGAGATTACATGAAGAGTTAAGACTTACAAAAAGATGACAGACTATGGCAATCAGACACAGGACTTGGTCACTTACGTGTACTGACTTGCCATGGCTGGGACTGACTCCTCTGATACCTGCTCCCACTTGTGGCCCGTAAATATTATTTAGTAAGTTTCACATAGGCAGTAGGTCCTCATGCCTGCCTTTCTTATCAGTTACAAAATCCAGGCTGGCCTTCCCCCACGTGATACATTTCTCAACAACTTGTAAATGACTGAAGACTCTGTCACTATCTCTGGTTATCCCTTGTCCACCAGTTCTGTTCTTCTCCATGTTTTTGTTCACTGCTTCACTTATTATGCCCTAGGTATTGAAAAGGCTGCTTGTAATAAAGAATGCTCTCACCATTTTCCACGTGCCCTCACAATTACTGACCTGTTACATTCTAAATGAAAAGGGAATACAAAAGGTAAAAGGGAACCAGGTAAACAGGCGACTTTATGAAGTATACAGTTCACAATAATCCCAGATTAGATAAATGCAGACAAATCAACCAACCTTACCAATAAAACACACACTCTCCTCTTCTTGAAAATCATCTCTCTTAAACATTTGAAACAATCCCAACACCTAACAAAAAAACCCAAACCAAACAAACAACACTGCCTCCCCACCCCCCTCGCAACCCATAACCCAACAGAAATCCAAAAAACCCAAATCAGACCCAAAAAGCCTGAAAAAGGAGGTGTCCCCTTGGGAGATGACGAAAAACAATTGTTAGTATCAGTAGACCGTTCTCCCTGGCATAGTAACCATATTGTCACTTGTGAGAAAGACTGCAAGAGCTACTGACTTTCAGATACGCTGCCAGCACCTATGGCACCCATGCCCTAGCAGGCAAATGCTGACACACTGATAGATAATGGGTAGTAAGCAACAAGGGGAACAGAGAATTTTCCTTTCATTATGGACAGCACTCCTGTCTCAATTTCTGTCACGAAACCCTTTAAGAGACTGAAGTACGAGCAAGGTAAGACACTCCACAGGCCAATATACACAACAGAAAGCACAACTATATGGTTCTGTTCATCCTGGTGCCTGAGCTGGGCCGGTAATTGCCACAGAAGCAATCAAGATTAGACTGGGAGGTGGCAGCGAAAGTGGTAGAGCAGCAGCCTGAATCTCAGAGCCAGGATTTGCACAGTTTTTCAACAACAGTGTGGATACCTT
Organism: Laterallus jamaicensis coturniculus; assembly: GCA_022605575.1. Lineage (NCBI taxonomy): Eukaryota > Metazoa > Chordata > Aves > Gruiformes > Rallidae > Laterallus > Laterallus jamaicensis. Next base: position 22,423,715 of record JAKCOX010000010.1, read on the forward strand.
GAGGCTCCTCTAAGCATTTGCTGCTTGAAAAGCTGCTGTGTGCTCCAGCGAGGGGATGTCAGGCGAACCGACCTGTCAGCCAGTTGGACCTTGTCACTGCTGCAGGCGGATGACTAGGCCTTGGCCTGCGATTAAGCTGAATAAACAGGATGTGAAAAACTACTGGACATGACATAAGAAAACTGCTGGATGTGACAGATAATGTGAGAAGCTGACAGAGCGGCTGGATTTTACAGATCATTAAGGGAGAGTTACGTGAAAAACAGACAAACTCCATGGAACGCTGGAGTACAGGGCAGCTTTTGGGGCAGAGGGGAGACACCGCAAGGCTGACAGTACTGAGGTAACCGTAATGGTAGTATCACACAAAGTCGAGACCACATATGAAGTCACACTGAAATAACCGAATTTTGGGAAAAAGGAACTACAGGTGGGCAAAGACTGGCCCCGTCTGGGAAAAGGGGAGGCTAGAGCTCGGGATGGGACACAGCAGTACATAGCAGTGCAGCTGTGTGGCAGACACACAGATCTCCTGAAGCAAGCCCTGTACCAACAGAGGCAGAAAGCTCACCCACTGGGTAGTAAGCAACAAGGGGTTGCTGTAGGTATTTATCCACTACCTACAGAAACTTAGAATAGCAAAGTTTGAGGACTTTTTTCATTTTTAAAAAATGATGAACTAAAATAAACCGTAACTGTCTTACATGACTAGACAAGACTATATTAAACAGAAGTATGTCAAGCATAAATGGCAGCTGAAAATAAAGTTTCATGCCAGTATTGATCATGGTTGCTCAGATGACACTATCCAAATGATACTGAGGATTTTAACTTAACAGGCATGGAAATGTAGTTTATTGAATAGCCTTTGGAAGACAGGAAAGATACCAAAAAAAAAAAAAAAAAAAAAATAATCCCTGTCACATGAGGCTGACGTATTGCAGAAATGCAAGACTATTCACATAAAATGTATCCTCAGCTATGCTAAGGCAGTTTTAGATGACTCAGGAAAAAAAAATAATTCTGCCAGCAGTGGACTGTGGAAGCAATTTAGAAATCCTCATACTATTAAAACCTACTTAATTTTAATTTTGTTTTCACAAGTATTTTCCTTTTACCTTTATCATGTTATTAATTCATTTTCCCCACTATTTTCTGACATTTTCTTAGCAGTATATGTGTTAATCCTTTCCTTAAGAGATCAGTCTGGTGCAATTTCAACTGCAGTTTGTATTCAGGATATTCCTTCTAAAATTTAGTATCTGCACAGTTTCCCGTAATAATAAATTTGGTTCCCTATGTCTGCGAAAGTTCAGTATTTTAGTCATTCAACACAAAAGTAGTCTTTGACTCAGTGTATACTAAGTGAAACTACATGAGCGGGATCATGCCCTTACGTGCAGAATATCTTCAAAGTAGTGAAGTCAGCCAGACATTGTTCATCTGAGAGTTTAAATGTTTTTCAAAAACACTAAAATCCATGATAAGAGTGCAAGTTCATTTCAGATATGAAGGCCTAGTTTCGAGAAATGCAGCTAACTGGCTTCATCAAACTGATTATGAAGAAAAAGGGACTTTTTTTCCCCTTGACAGTTTAAAAACTGAAATCCTTTCTCAGTACCTATGACCCCAAAAAAATATATATATATGCAAACACACACATGCGTGAATTTCTACAGACGTCTGTCAGATCAGTGGACCACCATAATAAGCTAAATGGCACTCTGTTCACGTAAAAAAAATAAAATCCACCCCCTACATCGTCTCTCCCTAGCACCCAATTTTGCCAGATGTGAAGTCAACATGAATACTATTGCCAGGAGGGAAATTTGGATAATATTAATAAACAGAGCAGTAGGGCAGAAAATTTAAACTGCTAAGTAAAAATCTGGTATTTTCTAGTTAAGCATGGCATAAGTTTATTAATAAGTTTATTAAACAGACCAGCGCTACACAGAAATATTTGCTTTATTACTAAATCACTATATAATTTTACCATCAGACAAAATTAAGCCATTTTTAATAGCATGCTGCCTTCCTGCAAGTGCTTACAAAATATTAGTACTATCACCTTTCAAGCCCCCTTCTGAGTAATTAAATGTCCTGAACTTCATCTATCACAGAATGAAAATTTGTCCATATGTAAACTCCGTAACACTTTTTTGCATTTGCTTTCATTTTTAACCACAATTTTAAAAGAAAGAATAAAATGGTTTGCAGTTTCTGTCTTGGTAATATCCTAAAGGAGTAGAGAACTCTCATTCTGGATGAAAAGTCCAAGCCTTCCTTACTCCTGGAAATTTCATCTTATATTTGGCTTTATTTTTTTCCTCAATGGAATCCAGGCAATCCAGGTCACTCTCATCTTTATACATCACCTTTAAATTACTTAAAATCCTTCCAGACAGGTCTACCAATTTTTCTCAAGTTTCTCTGGCTTTTAATAAACACAGAACACTGCATTTGGTACTTGTTTGTGACTGCACCTTTTGCAGTAAAGCTTTTGACACCTAAACACCCATGGCTTTTGTTTAAATGATTTCCTGCTTTGCTAACTGTAACAAGTAATCCTGAAAACCCATTTATCTTCTCTGGCTGAACGACAACATGAGAAAGCCTGAATGATGCAACTGCACCATTTATTTAACTTGACACTAAGAAATATACTGGATAGCCATTAAGATGTTTTATTCCCAATTAACAAAAATATAAACTGATACATTAATTTAAATGGATACAGTATCACTACTTTGATACTAAAAATTCTGTTGCTAGCAGCTCCAAGACATCGCTAGTCTCTGTACCCCTGTATTTTTACTGAAGAATACAGAGCAACCTGAAAGCGTGGCAAGTAAAAACCAGATTTTTTTTTTTTTTAATCAGGGTTTTGATCCAGGATTTTAGCATCTCAATTCTAAAAAGACTTGTCATTGCTCCTGTTGCAGCAGAGTGCAAACGGACACTTTACATAATGCTTCGCATTCACTGATGTGAAACCATTATGTCACAGTTACCAAGAGTTTCAAAATAGTGCTGACAAGGACGGAAGTTTTCAACTCACAGGCGAGAGCCGAGTGAGGGCCAAAAAACAGCCTCAGTAGATGTAGACCGATTCACTAGGAAGGTGCTGTTAGGACCATCCCTGTCACAGGTTTGAATTTGACTGATGCCCAGAAAATTAAGAAGATATACATCGACTCCCAAGTAACTTTTCAGAATATTACTGCCATTCATAAATCAAGTAAGTACCTAGGTATCTCTGTACTAAAAGCTTTCCTGACATTTTTTTCTTTTCCCTTTAATCAGTAATTTGAAAAAAGCTGCACCCACCAGTCCTAGAAGTGTCAGCTCACCAGCTGGCCCATGCAGCTGAAACAGGGATTCATTTTTGGGCTTCTTGAGTGAATCACACTTGGGGGTCAGGGCAGAGGATGTGCTGGGAAGCTTCAGGACCTCAGCTCCCTCCTGTACTACACAGAGAAGGGGCTTGCTATGCCTCCCAAGCCACAGTCTGTTCATGCTAGATTTCAATAAAATGCAATTAAAATTATTTATTAAATAAAACAGACATAGAAACACATACCCAGATGCCTGGGTAAAGAAATTAAAGACAACACATGCTTAATAGATTTTCACTAGAGTTTAAGATGTCTTTGCCTTGCTCAGTTTGACTCACAATTCTTCTGGGCAAGATGACACGCTGGATTTTCAATGTTTGCAAATATTATGCCACAGTTTGCACCTTTCAGAGAGAGATAGTGAGGGAGTCTATTTGGGAACTACTGTCTTGGTCTCTTTGGTAAGTCACTGGCATCTCGCTGGCATAAACCCTTAGTTTTTAAACTACAGATGGACACAAACTGTAAGTGATGCAAACATGCGAAGCTTATAAATCTACACAGTTTTGTACTGGTACTAACAGAGCTCATAAAAGACAAATATTAATTAGAGTGTAGTGAATATGTTTGGGAAGATGGATTCCTGCTCTTCTCCTCTAGCAAAATGTTAATATATAGACAAAGACTGCATGTTGAGGTAATAAGTGCACTGAAAATTAATACAAGCAAATTGGCATATTGCTAATGTATTCTGTTTTCTAAGTGAAAATGACTTTTCACATTACAATGGAAGTAGGAATCTCTTTCCAATTAGCAGCGCTCTGCATGTTGTGGGAACCTCTCGCTATTAAACTGCTTTCATACCATCAGTTTAGAAGAATGCACATCTTTTCACAAATGACTTCCAAGAAGTCAAACTTCGGCTAAGCTTACAATCAGTAAGTCTGATAATAGTTCAAAGCATGTGGATGTACAGATTTAGCTTTCCATAGAACTCAAGTTTTACTATAAACACCTGTGTCATAAAGAACAGACAACTACAGGAAAGAAAAACCACAACAACAGCAACAAAAAAAGATTCCATAGTTCTTTTTTTATTCTACCAGTCTGCCAGCAAAGCTTTTCCCAGCAACCTGACCGGACAATTCATTCCATATCATCACATAGTGAAACCAGAGATTTTATCCAGTAGAAATGAAGACATTTTCTCTATAATTGCAGACAAACTAAGTGAATTATAATTTAAATACATTCCTCTGTGTCATTAGGGTTTAAAATTATTATGTCTTACAATAGTTATAGGGTTTTTAACTTATCAAGCATCTATATTCTAGGAAGAATACAGGAAAACCATTTCGAGCAGCCAGTGACCAGGTTAGAAAAGCTAAAGCCCTGTTAGGGCCCAGGGATGTAAAGGGAAACAAGCAAGGTTTTTACAGGTGTATATCAATGAGAAAATGATGATGAGGGAAAGTGTGGGCCCTCTCCAGAATGGAATAGGTGACCTGGTTACCCAGGATATGGAGAACGCTTAAGTGCTTAATGACTTTTTTGCTTCAGCCTTCACTGGCAAGACCTCTAGTCATGGAGAGCAAAGCCAGGGACTGGGAGCATAAGGAACTGCCCACTGTAGAAGATCAGGTTCAAGAACACCTAACAAACCTGAAGGTGCATAAGCCCATGGGACTGATGAGATGCATCCATGTGTCCTGAAGGAACTGGCAGATGAATTGGCCAAGCCACACTCCATCATATTTGAAAGGTCCTGGCAGCCTGGTGAAGCCTCCACTGACTGGAAAAGGGGAAATATAACCCCCATTTTTAAAAAAGTTCCCCTTTAAGGAAGATCTAGGGAACTACAGACCAGTCAGTCTCACCTCTGTGTCTGGTAATACCATGGGGCAGTTCCTCCTCCAGACTATGCTCAGGCACATGTTGAATAAGAAGGTGACTGGTGACAGCCAACATGGCTTCACTAAGGGCAAATCGTGCCTGACAAATCTGATGGCCTTCTACAGAGTAACAGATGGTGGACAAGAGAAGTGATGACAGACATCATCTTCCTGGACTTGTGCAAGGTCTTTGACGCTGTCCAGCATGACATCCTTGTCTCTGAACTGGAGACACGGATTTGACAGATGGACCACTCTGTGGATAAGGAACTGGCTGGATGGTTGCACCTAAAGAGCTGTGACAACAGCTCAATGTCCAAGGGGAGGTCTGTGACAAGTCACGCTCCTCAGGGATCAGTACTGGGACTAGCACTGTTCAGTATCTTTGCTGGTGATATAGACAGTGGAATTGAGTGCACCCCTAGCAAGTTTGATGACAACACCAAGCCGGGTGGTGAGGTCGACACGTTGGAGGGAAGGGATGCCAGCCAGAGGGACCTTCACAGACCGGAGAGGTGGGCCCATGAGAACTGCATGAACTTCAACAAGGCCAAGTGCAAGGTACTGCATGTGGGTCAGCACAATCCCAAGCACATGCTGGGCAGAGAATGGACTGAGAGCAGCCCTGAAGAGAAGGACTTGGCAAGCTCAACATGAGATGGCATTGTGGCCGCCTCAGAAGGCCAACTGTGTCTGGGCTGCATCGCTAGCAACGTGGCCAGCAGGTTAAGGGAGGCGACTCTGCACTTCTGTTATACTCTTGTGAGAACCCACTTGAGTACTGCATCCAGCTTTGGTGTTCCCAGTACAGAAAAACATATGGAACTGTTGAGGCAAGTCCAGAGGAGGCCACAAAGGTGATCGGAGGCTGGAGCACCTCTCCTACGAAGGCAGGCTGAGAGAGTTGGGCTTGTTCAGCCTGGAAACGACAAAGCTCCAAGGAGACCTAATTGCATCCCACCAGTACTTAAAGGGGTCCTCCAGGAAAGCAGGAGCAGGACTGTTCACCTGTGAGTGCAGCAATAGGACAAGAGGCAATGGCTTTAGGCTAAAAAAGGGTAGATTTAGGTAAGATAATTCTTTACTCTGATGGTGGCACTGGTTGCCCAGAGAGGTTGTGGAAGCCCCATCCCTGGAAGCATTTAAGGCCAGGTTGGACAAGGCAACCTGGTCTAGTGAGGGTGTCCATGCCCATGGCAGTGGGTTTAAACTAGATGATCTTTGAGGTTCCTTCCAAAGCAAAGCATTTTGATTGCATATTTCATATTACAAAGACGAAGAAAAAGATAAAAAGAAAGGGTTCTACAGTTGCTAATTTTCTTACAATATATGCTAAAGGCTATTTCATGATTTATAATGACTTTGGATGTTTCGATTGTCCTATTTTCGTAAGCTTTATAGAATGTAATGCTTTAATTTACTTTCTCTTTTAAGATACAACTTCTCAAAAAAAAATCTTCATCGATTAATTTTCAACCTTGTATTAATAACAACTTGGGCAGGAATACTACAGAATAGATTAAGAAAAAATAGTGAAACTTAGTTCTTGTTTTAAAATAACACAACCAAAGAAATAACTAGAGGAAATTAACAGAACAGAACTTCCCAAAAAATCAAAAGCTGTTTAATTGTCTTAGTTTAGATGAATAAACAGTATTTGATTTTGATGGGAATTAACTACTACTAACCTGATAAAAACCAAAGCACTCCAAAATTACAGTTAATCATTGGGAATGCAAGAATGCATTTCAAGTGGAACTTGTCTCGCAATTGTTCTTTTTGAAAACTACACTGGTGTCAGGTTTTTGCTGGCACCAATTTTAAACATTACTAAATGTCTACAGAATTGCTGTCTCAGTTTAGATCCAAGTGAAATTTAATGTCAACCTGTGAGTTTTCATCTACTAAGTTTCACACTACAAAATTTTTGTTTTCTGTTTTTATTTTCTCTGGGAAATTACAGTTGTTACAATACTTATCAAGCAAAACTTCACAATATTCCTATAAACATAACTTTGTCCAAATGCTTATCTTCCTCTAGCTACAAAGTCTTATTCTGCTATGCTGTACAAGCAACTCTTAAAAGCAAAGCATGTAGCTGAAGCAAAGACTACCTAGTCATACAGTTAAATAACAAAAGAAAAAGAAAAAAAAACCCTAAACAGGAGTTAACATGGCTAGTCTGAGCTGCTGTAAGATACCCAAACTTTATTTGGCAAATACAGGCTGCTCTTTTCTGCCACGTTTATAAACTAATTTAATATTTCAAGAGGTATGCGAGTCAAATGCCAGCAATTACATCAGTCTACCAAGATGAACACTGTGAACTTGGCATTTTACTTAGTCAATTAGGTTAAATTAATTGTTTAATTTTGGAGGTTCCCGTCTGATTCAGTAGCTCCATTCAAGGAGCAAATCACTGTTTTTACCATAGGATACAAAAAATAAAAAAGTTAGCAAGTATGTAATCTTGTGACAATTTCAGAAGTAGAAGGTATTATGAAAGTAAACTACAAGTTACAAGCATTCAAAAGAAAAGTTGCAAAAAAACCCCACAAACAAGCTCACTGGATTATTCACTACAGCAAACATGATTATGCCAAAATTATCTTTATTTGGATATTTTTTTGCTTTAAACATCTTTTATTTCTGAATGTCAGTGTTTGCTTGGACTGGTACAATCTGTAATTTCAATGTGTCCTGGCAATTTGTTCCATGGTGCTTCTCTAATATTAAAATAAAAACCACATGCAATTTCAGGGTTAACATATTTCCAAGCAGTCCTGTGTTGGCTGGAACTATCTTCGGTTTTGAATTACTATCCCCGGTATTCACAACCGTTGCCAGTATTGCTGGTTGCCAGATGAACTGTTTTTGTAAAATTTAAAGAAAAACAGCGTCACCTGCCAGAAGGGGACGCTACCTACAACCTTCTAAGTTCGGCGTCTTTTCTCCCAGCAGGAGCCTGAGCCAACTAGACAACCACCAAAGCAGCCAGGAAAAGGATGTGCTGTATTCTCACAACACTCCCAGTGAGGACAGTGACTGGCAAATAGGTGCAATCCAGATAATCTTCCCCACACCCTAGACTATGGTTTGAAATAGATAAGGAAAAAAAATGAACAATGAAGACAGACAAACCCAGGGAGATGAAGAAAGAGGTAGAAGAGTGTGAATACACAGAGCCATATATGCAGCCCCTTTGTCTGCTTCCATAAAGAGTTCAAAGATTAAACTCAATGCAGAAAGAAGGAATTTCCCTTTTTCATTCCTGTTCTCAGTATGCATTAACTCCAGGAAAAGTATTTCTCCTTCAGTCTTATTATAAAACACCATGGGGAAGAAACTAATTACTTTTTGCCCTTTTCCAAGAGATCTTCAAACTTGTGTAAGACAAACCTGCTATCTTGTTTGCTCAAGGCGAGGGGGGTAAAGGTTGAAAGGAAATTTGACAACAAATCATAGCATCATGAAAAATAAGATTTTTTTTCTGTACCCACAGATTTCCGAATTGGTTTCTAAAAGCTCCTGAGCAATATACTGGTATACAAAGTGCAAAAGAACTATCCAGGACAAATATTCGAAGTGTATAAATCTCCCAATATTGGTAGCTCACCTTCTAACCTAGGAAATTCTATTCCAATTGTGTAACACCTTCTGTAGATGTGGGTTTTTTTAAAGCACTGAGATGACTTACGCAGTGCATAGATCACTGCATAAGTGATCTTTCAGACAGATTGTCTTCTGTCTGAAAACACAGAATAGCAATATATAATTTTGACAGGTATCTATGGTAGCTCTAATATCCATCTCTTCATTAAGAATAGCCAATTTTGATTCAGTGAAAATGAATCACTGGAAATAATGCATTACTTTGCATTTATCACTACTGATTTTCTTTAGTCATTTCACTGTCCTGTAGGTCAGTTTTACAGTATTATTCCTCAGTGTCTTAATATCTTTATCCTGAAATAGATCATCAAGCTCCATCACTCATTCTTTTTTTCTGAATCATTTTCAGCACTGAACCCTACAGAACTCCACTGTCAGCTTTCCAACACTATGAAAGCTAACCATCTATTCACTTCTTTCACTTACCATTTTTAACTAAAGAACTGATATTCATAAAACCCCACAAAACCCCCCTGCCACTCCCCTCCACCCCCCATCCCCCAAAAAAACAACCCAAAAACAAACCAGCCAAACAAAACCCAACAAAAAAACCCAAACCAAACCACACCACTAGAGGCTTTGGTGAAAGCTGGACAATGGCTTTTTGGAAATTCAAAGCAATTTACAGACTGAATGAGCAATATCCACTGTACGTATTTATGCCATTAAAGAACTCCCACTGATTTGCAAGGCACAACTTTCCTCTCTTAAAGCCACAATTATTCTGCCTCATCTTACTCATCCCCATGTTCACTAAATCCATGCTTTAAGAGAAGTGCGAATGAGTCCATCCAGCACTGAAGTCATATTTACATTAGTATTACATTCCCAGAACCAACTTTATATATTTTTTCTTTTTTGTGAGCAGGAGGCAACCATGGGGGAAACAAGATTTTATACACAAAAGCATCAACTGGAATAATGAGCCATAGCAGCTGCAGTCACCATTCTGAATTAATTAGTTTCCAAGTGACTATAAAGATATTTACAGTAGGTCTCCAATTTCTTCTCCCCCCACCCCGCCCAAACCCTCCAATTAGAAGAAATGAGAATAAAACCTTTACTAGATTATTCAATAATAATTTCTTTTACAGCTGTGAAGACCAAAAGACCTGATTTCTGTTGAAAATTTCTTCAGAAGGAAGAGTCCCAAAAAAGAACAGTTGATTAAGCATACTTAAAGTTTAATACTGAACCACCATACTAAGTAGCTTCACTACTTATTGGTGCTGTTCTTAGCTTCTGCAGAATAAATTAAGTACAATGACTAGCTCATATAAAAAAAGAAATTAACTAGAACTGCCTCAGAGATCACACAAGGGTAAACTACTTGTCAACTGTTAGTTACGTCTGCATGGGATGGAAAAATATACAGAAAAACATGTAGTGCTTACAGAAACATTCTTTTCTATCTCAAGTTCAGGTGAATTATGCAGAAGGTTAATGAAGAGGCCCAAGCAGGAGCACTAAAATGCTCCTCAAGTGTAGGGATTATGAAAGAAGTCATCAAGGCCAAAGTATCTGTTTGGAATATACATGAATATTTTCAAAATGAGCACATAAGCATGCTGACACTTCTGTCATTATTTTGAATAACAACAAGTGTTTTGATTTGCTGTCACTGCTCAATTTTCAAACAAATTAAGGCATATGGGCTGCATTAATTTGTTTTTTGTACTACTGCAAAGGTTGCCTCTTTATTAAAATAAACAATAGAAATAGTTATGCAGATTTCAGAAAGGAGATGGTGTGTCATCTGCACGCCATATTTTTTAAAAAGTGAAAATAGCTTATTTTGCATCCTCATAAAAAGAGATAGTAAAATTCTTATGCAAGACTCAAGAGGAAAAAGCTTCATCTGCCAGCCATATTTTTAAGATAGTTGACAATCTTTACTTAGAACCTACTTTAATATTTTCCTTAAGTTGTCTCAAATCCATCAAAAAGCTGCTTTCATGGTCTGTTTTCACTTTGTAACTAAGAATCTAGTGCATAAGAAAAAAAAGCACATGATAACTGCTTTTATTTAAGTATCTTGTCAACGACAAAGTCTTGAAAATGAAGCTGGTGATATTTATACTGAGTTTTATACCTAGAAAATGCAGCTCATCTTTTTCTACACAATACAAAACAGTATTTGGTGTAAATAAAATCATTACTTCTGTTACTATAATCAAATAAAGCAGTAGGAATGGCTGTCAGTTGTTTATCATTTCAAATCAAAATTGTGTAAGATTTCCCCCCCTACAGTTTTCCTTACAATTCTAAGTATTATTTTATGCTTGCTATCGAGAAAAAAAAGTATATTCTGTAATTTTCTCATGCTGAGATCTTAAACTTGCTCATTTGAGATATTTTGACCCCACAAGAGAGGCAAACAGGAGACTGACCTGGGAAAGCAGTTATTACTAAATAGGGCTTTTCTTATTTTAGTATAAGTTAAATTAATACTTAAGCATGAATAGAAGAAATATATCAGTGAAAATAATATGACATGCTATGAAGTTTAAGAACAGAACTGAACTCTGGCTGTGAGTGTTGCAACCTGCCTACTTGCTATTTTAAGAACTGTGTCAGCAAAAGGTGGTAGGGAGGAATATTCATGGCAACTAAGTATACTGAAGAGATGTGGTTATGTAGTCTTCTGACAACATGTCCCTTCCTCATTCTTACAAGCCAAGAATATCAACAGCCAATCTTCAGATCTCATAATCACCAAGAAAGGCATTGCAAGAGACATTAATTTAGCTTATCATTTCTCTTGTATACTTTTACTCCACCTCAGCTACAAAGACCAGAACATCTGTGTTTTGATTAAAAATGTAAGCTATATTTACTTTTAAAAGATAAGTGCACATACATGTTGACAGACAGGCAAAAGTCAAATTTCTGTTAAGTAAATTCCATTCAGATGCAACATTGTTATTGTCTTAACTGGAGAGCAATTACATACACAAGGAATAATTTCTACTTGTTCAGAGTCTCTCACTTCTATCTGGATGTATAATATTGTCTAAGTTCATTATTTCCATGTTAATGAATAGTTTTTTTATATTTCAGAAAGAGAAGAAAAGTTTTTTCAAGTATGAATCTGTTCAGTAACAAAAGCTGTAACGCTTCTGAAACAAAATGCTCATGAATCGCTGAGGAATTGTCTCCTTAAGGGTATCATGGAAGAGGAATTCCATGGAACTTCCATTCCATGGAAGAGGAATTTCCATAGAAAAAAAGTACAATACATCAGTGAGCACTGATATTGACTCAGTGGAGCATCTGGATAGTTGGATAAATATGCTGGAGAGAAGGCATATTACAAAACTGAAAGAGGCAAAACCCTGATCTTGAAGTTATAGCAACCAACCCTTCCGCCCCTCTAAGTTCAGTGCCCAAGATACTTTAATATTCATATGGAAGGGATGATAAAACACTGTGCTGCAACCAATCACATACAGAAATACATGATGCCCGCCTCCAGTCACAAGACACTGTTTGTCATACAAGTATCTGTCATTTTTGCAAGGAAAACATACCAGGGACTACTTCTTTCCATATTCTGTGAAACATGTCTATCTACTGGTAGTACCAGTTTAATAATTTGAAATAGCGCAGAACAGAATATCCAGAAGTTGATCAATTAAAGCAGAACTAAATTCCACTGTCCAGACAAGTGGAGCAACAGTACTGCTCCACACAGTATGCTCTCAAGCACTTGATGTAGTTGCCTACATTCAGTACTGTTTATGATACCATTCCGCACACTCTTTGGAAGGAAAATCTATTTAACTGCACAAAAGCAGTTATTCAGGTACAGCAAAACCTAGGCATGCAACTACTGACTTACTCCCAGAACAATTCCTTGAAAAGGGAAAAGAACATCTAACTGAATGGTATGGTTTTCATCCTTAGCTAAAGCTAAGCTATTTTATTGTACTTCCAGTTTTACCACTCCTAAATTTAAAATCCCTCCTATGTATGATTGTGTAAAACGCAGAATTATGTAGGCTGGAAGAGACCTCCACATCCAGTGCAATCTTCTGCCTAAAGAACCTCTAGACAGAAGAGGCTATTCAAGGCCCTTGAGTTTTGAACATGTCCAATGACTGACATTCCACACCCTCTTTTTTTCTACCTATTTCAATATTTAACTTCGATCTCCTCCGCAACCTATTAGGAGCTATCCTGTGGGCTATGCTGTTAGAAGGAAAGGGGGCCTGTGAGAGCTGGGTAACATTTAAACAGCACTTCTTCCAAGCACAGGAACGGTGCATCCCTTTGAGTAAGAAATCCGGAAAGAGAGGCAGAAGACCTGTGTGGATGAGCAGGGAGCTCATGAGTAAACTCAAAGGGAAGCAAAAGGTTTATGAACTGTGGAAAGAGGGTCTGAGCACCCAGGAAGAATACAGGGATGTTGTCAGGGCCTGTAGGGATGCGACTAGGAAGGCTAACGCCAAGCTGGAAGTGAAACTGGCAAGGGACATAAAGGGCAATAGAAAGAGTTTTTTTCAGATATGTGAATAGTAAAAGGATGACCCGGGATAATGTAGGTCCCTTGCTGAATGAGGCGGGTGTCCTGGTAACGGGGGATGATGAGAAGGTGGAGATACTAAATGCCACCTTTGCCTCGGTCTTCACTCCAAAGGCCCCTCGGGATCCATAGATCCTGGATGAAAGTAGAAGTGTTTGGGAAATGAAGAGCTTCCCTCTAGTTGAGGTAGGTGTGGTCCAGGAGTAGCTCAAAGGGATTAATGCACACAAATCCATGGGCCCGGATGGGATGCATCCGCGTGTGCTGAGGGAGCTGGTGGAAGTGAGCGGAGCTGCTCTCTATCATCTTCAACAGGTCTTGGAGGACAGGAGAAGTGCCTGAGAACTGGAGGATAGGCAATATCACTCCAGTCTTTAAAAAGGGCAAGAAGACGGATCCTAGCAACTATAGGCCAGTCAGCCTCACTTCTGTCCCTGGCAAAGTTACGGAACAGCTTGTTCTGGATGCCATCACCAAGCAACTGGAAGAGAAGAAGGTCATGAGGAGTAGTCAGCATGGATTCACCAAGGGAAGATCGTGCTCGATCAATCTCATAGCCTTCTATGATCTCATCACCGGCTGGGTGGATGGAGGGAGAGCAGTGGATGTCATCTACCTTGACTTCAGCAAAGCTTTCGATACTGTCTCCCGTGACATCCCGATAGAAAAGCTGAGAGAACATGGGATAGATGAGTGGACAGTGAGGTGGATCAAGAACTGGCTGTTGGACCGAGCTCAGAGGGTCTTGATCAGTGGAGTAGAATCTGAATGGAGGCCTGTGACTAGCAGTGTTGCCCAGGGCTCGGTGTTGGGTCCAGTCCTGTTCAATATCTTCATTGACGACCTTGATGAAGGAATAGCATCCACCCTCAGCAAGTATGCCGATGATACAAAGCTGGGAGGGGTGGCTGACACGCAGGAACACTGCGCTGCCATCTAGCCAGACCTGGACAGGCTGGAAAGCTGGGCAGGGAGAAACCTAATGAAGTTCAACAAAAGCAAGTGTAAAGTCTTGCACCTGGGGAGGAACAACCACATGTATCAGCATAGGCTGGGGGATGACCAGTTGGAGAAGAGCTCTGCGGAGAAGGACCTGGAGATCCTGGTTGACGACAGGTTGGCTATGAGTCAACAGTGTGCCCTGGTGGCTAAGAGAGCCAATGGGATCCTGGGGTGCATCAGGAGAAGTGCGGCCAGCAGGACACAGGAGGTGATTCTCCCCCTCTACTGCCCTGGTCAGGCCCCACCTGGAGTATTGTGTCCAGTTCTGGGCTCCATGGTATAAAAAGGACAGGGATCTCCTTGAGAGAATCCAGAGAAGGGCTACGAAGATGATTAAGGGCCTGGAACATCTCCCCTATGAGGAAAAGCTGAGTGAGCTGGGGCTGTTCAGCCTGGAGAAAAGAAGACTGAGGGGGGACCGAATCAATGTTTATAAATATCTTAAGTATGGGGTGCAGGGGGAATTGGCCTGCCCCTTTTCTTTGGTCAGTGGAGACAGGACTAGGGGCAATGGCTGCAAATTGGAGCACAGGAAGTTCTGCAGCAACATGCGGAGGAACTTTTTCACAGTGAGGGTGACAGAGCACTGAGAAGCCCAGAACTGGATACAGCACTCTAGCTGCAGTCCTACCACAACCAAGCAGAGGGGAAAGACAGCCTGAGAACTGTCAGCTACATTCATGTAGCCTACAGTGCACTGTAGGCTGTATTTATACTTCACAGGGGCATTTTTTCTCTTACATTCAACTTCTTGATACCCAGGCCGTTTTCCATAAAGCTTCTTTCTAGTCAACTGGTCCCCAGCCTGGACTACTGCATGCAGCTATTCCATCCAAGATACAAGACTATGTACTTGCTATGCTAGAGCTACATGTAGTTTCTCTCAGCTACTTTCTTCTACCCTGAGCGGATCCCCCTGTACAGCAGCTCTGCCCTTTGGCAAATCATCTGTATCCCCCAGTTTGGTACAACCAATATACCTGCAGAGAACATACCCCATGCCATCACTTATAGTTACTAACACACTAAACAGTACTGGTACTAGTACACACCTCTAAGGGAAATCACTTGTAAAGAGCAACCAGTTGAATGTTCTACCATTGATAATAATTCTTTGAATCTGACAGACCAACAATTTTTCACCCCTCTTATTGCCCAGTTGTCTACTTCAGCTCTCTCCACAGAATTTTAGAGCCTGGAAATGAAACTCACGAGTACTACTCCAGCTAAAGCTTGGACCTCTAGTCCAAACCTACTGCTCAAGCAAGCCAACTAAACAACGTTTTAGAGTGATTAATCACTCTTACAGTGGCAAAGTTTCATCTCAAATTTAAACAGAGTTTCTTGCATTTCAGTTTGCACCCACTACTTGTCCAATCAGTAGGACTGCTATTTCCATGAGGTATTTACACTTCAGATGCCGCTCACCACATCTAAGTAGAAGGGAAGGATCACGTCCCTCGATGGACTGGCAACACCTTTCCTAATGTAACCCACCAGAGAGCTGGCTGCCTTTGCCATCAGGATGCACTTCTTCCTCATGGCCAGCTAGCATCCAGCAGGACACCAAGGTCCTTTCCTGAAAAGTTGCTTTCCAGCATGCCAGCCCCCAGCACAGATGGGTGCAAGGCTTTACTGCTTCCCAGGGGCAGACTTGCTATCTTCCAATGATAAACTTTGTTAGATTCCTCTCTGTCTGTTTCTCCAGCTGTCCCACATCCCTCTGAACAGCACTACCACCAGCTAGCTGGTATACTCTTCCCTGTTTTTATCTTCCATGGGATCATCGAGCACATGCTCTGTCCTATCCTTAGCAAATACCACAGATATGACCGAGCCCAGTTTTGAACTCTGCACTATGCCACCAGTTACTGGCTTCCAGTTAGGTAGTCTTCATGCTGCTATCAAAGCCCTTTTTGTCAGCTTTTCATCCCCTTTACCTAGTCCCTGCTACTTCAGTTTGCCTGGGAGGATGTCAGGGGATACAGTGTCCAAAGCTTCCCTAACATAAACAACCACTGTTAGTCTTGCCCACCAAGATAAACACTGTAGAAGGCCATGAACTCAGGCAAATGTGATTTCTCCACTGAAAATCCATGCTGACTCTGCCCAGTCAGCTGCTTGGCCTTTCTACTTCTGTACATGGCTTTCAGCATTGTTTCCTCCACTCATCACCTCGGCAACTGAAGAGAGGCTGCCTGGCCTGCAGTACCTTTGATTTTCCATCTTGCCATTCCTGAAGATGGGAGGGACACTGGCTTCTTCCCAGCTCTCAGGAATTTCCCCCCCAGTCAAAGCTGGTCCCACCAGGATCTTTAAAAAACGTTTGAGACTGGTGACAACCTGTGGATTCCAACAGATGCCGTGGACTTGTAAAGAAAGTGGATGTACACATTTTCTCTAATCTGATCCTCCTCCACCAAGGGTAAGTCTTTCTTGGTCTGGATTTTCCAAGGGTTCCTAAGTGTTCCTAAAGGCTTCTCTTCCTAGTAAACACTGCAAGGAGTAACAATTGATTGTCTTGGCCTTTGAGTCTTTTAATGGAGCTCTGCTTTCATCTTATCAGTGGGCTCCTTTTTCCCCATCTTCCTTTGGCTCCTGATACTCCTGCAGAAGCGGTTTCTGCTGCCCTTCATGTTTAGGCCCATATTCACCTACAAGTGCACACCTTGGACAGTGTCTATATTCCTCCCAGGCCATCTGCCTCCTTCAACCTTACATGCTTCCCTTTTACAGAAGGCTGCCATGTCAATCAGGCACAATTCTGCCATTTTAGCTATTCCCAGTCATTCGTCTGTCAGTCTGTCCAGATCCTGGAATTAGCTTCCAGATAGACTTACTCCATAACCTTTCCAGAGATTAAGCTGAAACTGATTAGCCTGTATTTGCTCAGATCCCCCTTCTTTAAGATAAGCATGGTATTTGCCTTTTTCCAGACATCAGTAACATTTTTCAATTACTGTGGCCTTTCAAAACTGATAAAAAGCAGTCTCATCTGTCAAGTCCTTCTGCACACCAAATACAAGGTATCTGGTCCCATGGACCTGTGTATATCCAACTGATTAAAAAGTATCACTTCACTCCCACAGTCTCTGCTTGTAGGCTCTGGAAACTGAGAAGCCAAAGGATGGAAGTGACCGGTAAAAAGCAAGAGGGGGGGAAAAAAAAACCCCAAACCAACCAAACCATCCTAAATACCTCATCCTTTCCCATATCCTCTCACAGAACTGTGGTTCCTTATTTTCCATTAGCTTTACTTTTGCTCCCAGTGTACTTGCAGAAGCCATTCCTGCAGACCTTCGCACTCCTCACTAACTAGACATTTATTTGTTTTGTATTTTCCAACACTGCATGCATTCAGGTAGTGTCTCTTCATCCCTCCCAGGTAGTCTTTTTTCTTGCTTCCACCTTGGATTGACATCTTTTTTGTGTGTGGGCTCAGGAACACACTGTTTATCCGTGTTATCATCTTCTGCATTGTTAGATGCACTTTATATTGTGTTTCTTACTAGGAAGAGCTTTCAATTTCAGCTCTGACAGAATTTGAGATACCTTCCAGTGGAAGTGTAGTGATAGGACAAGGGGTCAAGGGTTTAAGCTAAAGGAGGGTAGATTTACATTAGATATTAGGAATAAATTCTTCCCTGTGAGGCCCTGGCACAAGCTGCTCAGAGAAGCTGTGGCTGCCCCCTCCCTGGCAGTGTTCAAGGCCAGGCTGGATGGGGCTTTGGGCAACCTGGTCTGGTAGAGGTTGTCCGTGCCCATGGCAGAGGGTTGGAACTAGATGGGCCTTGAGATCGCTTCCAACCCAAACCAGTGTATGGATATTCAGTTTGTATAACAAAAATAATTTTACTTACTAGGGCACACATTATGTAGAAGAGCCATGTCATGCCTCTGACAAAGTAGAATGTGCTGATGAGAACACAAGCAGCAAAATTCAGTGCTTCCTAAAACCACAGAACAGTAGAATCATGTGCCTGACTGATTGCTCAATACAGCTGAGTAACGCACACAAGGACCTACCCATCCTTCAAAGCACCACCTTGCCTTCCTTACAGCAGTGAAGTGTACCTGCAAGGATGTAACATGCCAGACACTTTACAAAGCAAGGATTTACCACTGCTCCATTGAAAGACAGCTGAATGACTGAGTTCTAGCACCTCTTCCTTCCCTGTAATGGTCTGTAAGTGGCATCTGGCCCATACCAATGTGAAAACTAGACCACCCCTCCTTCTGCCTTTTGTTGTGAAGCATCGAGGATCCTTCCTATGCTAGGAGAATGGAACAGCAAAACTACAAAAATATGCACTAGTCCTCACTCTTACGTAAGACAATTCTACTGTGAGATGCTAACTGAAACCAAAGCTGCAGTAGATGGAAGCATCAACCAAAAATGAAAATACTACTATTCGACTACTGTATGTGTTTTAAAAAAATATCCTGGTATTTCAGGATACAAAAATTTTATGCGAAAAGACCGCTCTCTAAGACAGACCTATCTAGCTCCTACAGCTGATCTACTCTGAAATTATCAGTTACCCAGTCCTGAGCAAAAGTCCTTTCTCACCCCTATCACTATTACTTTCGGGAAATTGGATGATTTTTGTTCCAAGGCCAAAGATTGTAAAAATATCCTTCAGACTTCAGTTCTACATTTAAAAAACAATTTGGCTTTCATAAATTTGACAGTAATACTGGAGTTTATACATAACTCTACTGATGTTCATGTCTTTCTAAAATGCACATGTGAGAGAAAAATAGAGTAAAGCATTATCATATTCTCATGCATCTCTTCTACTAAAATAATTTTTCTGCAATAATTGTTGTGTTTTAAGTACACTAAAACAAAAACATTGTATTGACTTATCTATTTCACCAATGGTAATTGCAAGGATAAAAAACATATTGTCCTAAGCCATGTAACAGCTGCTGTTCATGCCCATCAACTGGTATCCATTTTGACTTCAGGAGTGCAAATAGCTCTTCTACCATATCTCATTAATAGGCATCCTCTAAACATGATATTGCTGTATCATTTCCTGCCCTAATACTGAGGTTTTCATTGTAAGATAAAGGCAAAACCTACTTCTAAATACACAGTAAAGCAACTATGTATAGTTGTATTAAAGACATAATGTTAGTCAAGAAACTTAAATAATTCAAGAGAAGGTAAAGAAGAAAACAATAAAATAACCCAATCAGTTATTTTTGTGGAAAGAAGCTTTTCATATTATTGTAGCTTCCTAAGCAGGGTAAGAAGTCCTTTCCAATGTATAGATAATGAATCCATCTTGAGACTACCATCAAAAATGACTAACAGTAAAAAAAATTTCCACAATGACAGACAATTCTGTATTTCAAAAAAGTAGTATCATAGTAGGAGGACTAGAAAGGATCATGCTGTTCTGTTTTCCCATCTTTCATGAATCGTTAAATAAATATTTTATACGGTTTTGGCAAAATGAAATCTTAAGAACTCAAAAAACAGTGTACTATTCCAATAGCTTTGAGAACTCCTGCAAACAATTAACCCAGTTCCTGGATCCACGTAGTTGGAATTTTTAACTGCTCTCATTTCCCACAATGTTTACTTCTGATTGTTGTGCTCAAGACATTATTAAGTGTATTTGCCAATTATGGCATTTTTAATCCCTAGTTCCAACAATGAAAACATATAGAATCAAAAATTAAATGTCATTCCAACAGTAACTCAATACACGCTATTTGAAACTTGAATAACAAAAAGCTTAATACAGCCCAGCACCAAGACTTCTTAGGTTTTCAATATATTTAGAACTGTGTATGTGTGAGTATATATAGGATATATAAAAGTAGCTATAGATTACTTAAGCTGAAAAGTGAGCATCTAATCATGTTCTACTCCCAGGAAATTGTATTTAAGTGAAATTATGTCAGCAATGCCTGTTTAGAGGCTATTTGAAGACAGAAAAACATCCCCAGGAGTTAGGGATAAGACATAAGACAGGAGTGGCAAGCATTTTCTCCTTCCCATAATTTCAGACTGTATCAGTAAAGATCCACACTAGAGAGAAAGGTTACAATCCTGTAACTGAAAGTTCACATTTGTGTCAGTCAGGACTGCCGCTCTTAAAGGTCCTGCTGAGCTGCAAGCAGCCTGCCTCTAACAACAGACACACCATTAGCAGATGATTTTGTTGTTGTAGTTACAGACTGGTTAAAAAATAAAAGTTGTTTCATGAAGTGGTGGCAGCCATGCCACACAGATTCCCCAGCTAAATGAAGTAGTACAAAAGGTTTGTGGGTTTACAGGCAGCTGAATGCAGAAACGTCATTCTTAAGTTGGCAAGAAATTCCCCCTTCCTGAGATTTCAGCCCCTTGGATTT
The DNA here is from genome assembly GCA_022605575.1 of Laterallus jamaicensis coturniculus. Lineage (NCBI taxonomy): Eukaryota > Metazoa > Chordata > Aves > Gruiformes > Rallidae > Laterallus > Laterallus jamaicensis. The sequence goes on from JAKCOX010000010.1 coordinate 22,444,513, forward strand.
TTATTCCGTGTGAGAGAAACTTAGGTATCACACTAAAGATTTCAGTAAGACAAAAAAACTGTCAAGGTCCCAGAACTACAGTCCTTCTCCCCAATCTTGAAACAAACTCCCTGAAATGGAATCCTCCTCTTACGCCTTCTGAGGTCATCAGGACACATGAAGTCCTTCACAAAAGACTCCGTTCCTTACAGGATGGCTTTTTTATCTGGTTATGTGGTAGGGGAAAAGGTGGTCTCGATCTGTTCTTGACTGATGGAAGAAAAAGGCATATTCAGAGAGAGGGATGATGTCTTTTGCAAGTGGAAAAAACTCAGAAAAAAAATTGTACTATTTTTCTTTTCTCTCAAAAGACCTATTTTCTTCAATCTACAGCAACCCTTTGTGTGTTTTTATCCAACCAATAAAGAAGTTCTGGAAGTGGTAAGTAGCTATCTTAAAAAATCTTTTAAATTGAAAATACACATGCTGTCAGACTCTGGTGCAACATCCACTTTCTGGCTCCAAATCACTTCAGCTGGTGTAATTATTTTTTGTTTCTGTCGTTTCAGCTGAACTTCCCTTTGCAGTTTGCTACACTCCTCAAGCTTAAAAATTCAGTAACAGAGAAGGTAGGCATTTTTCCTTACATAAAACACGTAAATAGAAGTTTACGGACTATTTCTGCATGTTATATGGAAAATGAACTTCCCATATACTTCAACATTCATCAGCTTTGAAAGGATCTGCACCTCCTCTGACAAGTGTTCAGAATCCACACACCAGAACTGCTAGAATAGTCTGGGTAATACAAGCCTGGTATAACTTGCAACTTTGTAGACTGCTTTCCTAAAAGAAAAAAACAATCTAAAATGCACATTCAGGTTATGTAAAGTGTTCTTTATGAAATCCTATAATCAATTACTTATAATCAATAGGACAAAAGGTTGCTGGGAGTGATGCTTCCTGAATATAAAATATCCTACTATCGCAAATAATATAAATTATTTCTGTGAAAACTACTGTGGTACTCTTCTATGCTGAATGAGGAATACTTCTACAACAACTCTAAAAAAGCTCCCAGGGTAGAAATCAGCAATGGTGAACAAGTATGAAAACCATCAGTGCTTTTTAGGCTGCAATTTGTAAGAAAAAGGGTTTTTCTTTTGTCTAGGAAAAAAATATATTGTAAAGCTAGCGTCTATTTGCCATTTTCAAAGACTAATAAAACCAACATTACTGCTACAAAAATAATGTTAATATAAAGGTGCATTTCTTTTAGAGACCACTTATAGCACAATTTCAGACAACCAAGTGCATTTACTAGGTATTTGCCTGAAAAAGTGGGAGAGTTTTTCCTGTCAGCTGCTCACTTCGAAGACTCCTCCCTTTTTATAATCTATTTCAAAGCAAAATATATTTGCCTTCAGCTCTCAAAGTTAACACAATCTGTGCACTCACTAATGCCAACTGAAGAAACGGCTTGAATGTGCAAGGCCAATACAGTCCTTAGTGCAGACAGCCTTTAACATCTCTGCACTAGCCCATCACGGAAGGAAAAGGACAGCATGGGCAAAGCGAACTTTTCCAGGAGATGTGTGCAGAACAGATCTTACAGCGAAATCCTCACAGAAGCCCCATAAAACATGGGTTTGGGAGCTCCGAGTTGCACCTGATCACTTTATACTCTTATAAATTGAGATGTTTCCAAAATCATCATCCTGCTCCGACAGACACATAAGCACGTCATCAAAAAAACCCAGCAATCACAAGACCAAGTTAAAGGCTGACAGCAAGCCAGAAAAGAATGCCTCAATATGAATGTCATGCTGCTTGACCAGTGCTGCCCATTTTCTTTTCCCCTTTACTGATTTGTGAGGACTTGTTTAGTCAGCATTGTGCTAAAAATCCTTCTGATTCCACCTGATGTACCTTGCACAAAGCACCTCTATATGGGTCAATGAAGCCTTTCCATTCACCAGTTTTTTTGAAGACTAAGATGTGTGTAAGAGTCAGGAAAGATTAAAATAATACTAATAAAAGGTAAGGAGTGATTTAATCACTAACGTCATCAAGGGAAAACAAACAAAATGGTAATTTTATCTGAAAACAGTTTTCTTGGCATATATAGTATTTTCATGCTGACGCCTTGTTACTGGAATTTGTACTTCCTTTCAACACAATCTGAGGCAGCATCAGTCATAGCTGACATATGACTAGTACAAAACACTATGAAGCAGTTGCTGATATATCATAAGGTGTAAGATACAAAACCTGCATCAATTGACAACAAGGCTGAAAAATAATAAAAGAGGTCTGAATCAAGCATTAGCAGTCCCTAGCAGCTAAAATTTCAAGCCACTATAAAACTTTGAAATGTAGCATCACACTTCAAGCGAAGAAAAATGACAACGAAGATACTATATTGTCAGACACACAAAATCTCATGCCACTCAGGAGTGTGGAAAGGGAAGTTTAATTTCGGTGCTTTACCTGTTAACAGGAAAGACTTGAAGCAACATTCATTTCCAGGAGTTGGACTCGATGATCCTTAGGAGTCCCTTCCAACTCAGTATATTCCATGATTCTAAACAAATTTATGTTTAGTCTGGCAAGCTTAAGACTCAAACTGTCTCATACTTTGACAAATGCAGCAAACAATAATGGTAATATACAAATACTAACGATTTTCCAGCTGTGTCACAGTAATGACCAAGCTGACTCTGAAAATACTTCAGTTAAATTTCAGTAATGTAATCCCAGAAAACAAACAAAACCTTTTGTTACTAAAATTAACTGCATCTAATATTCAAATATCTAAACACGGTATTACCTTCATGGCATGGATTTCTTCTATTAGCCTCTCAACTCGTTTTTGGTTCTTTAATTTCAAGTCTTCTGAACCCCTGTAAATGAAGTCTATCTTTATTAAAAAAAAAACCAACACAAATCTGTTCACTTCAGTTCCCCATGTGCCCACACTAAATAGCAAAATAAAAATACCACAAGAGTGAGCACAATCACATTCCCTTGTTGTTAAATGAACATTTTAGGAAAGAGTTGAATGTAGTCTAATGCTGATCAAAACAGAGGGAAAAACTAAGGATTTACAAGAATAATCAGGACAATTACTACCTTATTAGAAAACAAGTCCTATCAACAATACGTAAGAGACACTGATATCTCATACAGAATTACATTTTAAGATCTGTATTATTTAAATAGAAAAGACCTTGGGATTGCTTCTTTATTCGCTGAAACTGTGGGAGAAGACTATGCTTAACTTATACTTTGAAGACTGTTAGAGATGTATTTTACACTGTCTTCAGTAAGACACACCATAAACTATTTTGGGCTTGTAATCTTTAAAAATATAGTCTTAAAAATTACAGTTTAACTATTTATGTAAATACTGATACAAGTTATTAAAAATCAAGTATGATCTGTATCTATGCAAAGTGAACAGTATTTTTTGCTATAGAACCTTGTGGGCAACTACAGTGAAAAAGCGTTGCACAACACACATTCAACAGCAGAATAACCTAAAAGATTAATTCAGACACCTGTAAAAGGGTTGTAAAAGGTGCTCTAAATGATGGGGATTACCTTTCAATACACTACATCCCTTTTAAACACATTTTTATCTAAAGTGATATAAAACTAATGCATAGAATTGATGGTAAAACTAAGACATAGAATTGATGCACTCCCACTTCCCACAGAATTGATTTATACCACTTCTCCATTCTTGAGAAAAAAGACACTGATATTTAACACTGACTTTTTCAGCTTTAATTTTCCGATGTGTCTGGTTAGTTTGCGAATAGTCAGGACTCTGGCCTTCTTCACATCTTTTCTCATCTTCACAACCTGTCAGAAAGATGGAAGACATTATAAAGTTTGTTTTCCTTGACTAGCTTCCATACACAATACCTTCATTACATGGACTTAAATTTTAGAAATTAGTTCAATAAAAAGACGCATTTTTGCAAACAGAATGCATTCCCCTGCTAACCTAATCCCAGTTCAAATGAATTCAGATTTCACTTAAAAATCAAACTGCTTCCATAAACATCAGAGAAAGAACAACCAACAGTCTAAAAATGTATTTGAGGTCTAAACAGAAGACAAGACATTCCTAACTAGCCAATGCTTTATTATTATTCTTAGAGCTAGACTGAGCTAGAGATTTGAAAAGACTCACCAACTTTTGCCATAATTTTTTTTTTGTCCCAGTGAAAGAGCACCAGTACTTTTCTGTTAGTACAAAACAGGTAAAAGCATTGTCATTATGAAACATCTTGAAAGATTAAGGAAAGACTCCCAAATGAAACATTTGTTATAGAACCGAATTTTCAATATGAAAATATTTTTCTACGTTATTTGTTGAAAATAAAATCTAAGTGATTTCCAACTCACTGTAGTCTCTTTTGACTTCCCACCCTATCCAATAACCTGTTCCCAAAATGCATTTCAGGGTACACAGTATTAAAAGAAATAGTCAAAAATGGTTTAGTCTTACTTCATGCCCCGAAATAAGAGAGACAGAAATCCAATTACTATTAGACATGTAGTATAGGCAGACAAATCCTGGGAATCTTTTGCTGTAAATTCCATCATGGGAAACCCTAGGCCTAGACATTGTCTTGTCAGTGGTGCAGAAGCATCAAAATGATGCTTGATGGTGACAGCACCATCAAGTCAGATCCCCCAGGAATAACAGTATTATAAACCTGTGTCAAGCTTGATAAAAAAAGGCAAAAGAAATAAATCTTCAAAGCTCAGAGGAACATTTCATACCTATAACGGGCAGCCTGGCTAGTATATATCCCTTGTGCAGAGATCATAAACAGAAAACTTTATCACTTGTTAAAAAACCCAGAAAAAACCAACAAATTGAATGACACATTTTGCACACTTGAGTATGTTGGCCTCTGCCAGGGTGTGTGGAGTAGCACTTCTCTGAAAAGCAAGGGAGAGGAATTGTACTGGGGCAGCATTACTGGTATTTGCATAAAGAGAAGAGAACAAGCAAAGATGGGTTTTGAGACAAGAATGGCTGACTTAAAATTGGTCTCCTGTTCTAAAACTTGTACAGCAAAGGTCAATACTTACCTTGGTTACTAAAGGGAAAATAACTCTGTACACTGATCTACCAACAATCATTTCTGTCTCAGTGAACAGCAGAAACCATGTGCCATAAAGCACCCATGCCAAGTCTCTGCTACACAGCAGCGCTGTGTGAAGGACAAAAGCCTTAACATTACCATTTGCTACCTAAGCATGTAGACCTTTATTTTTAAAAGATACTGAATGGAATTATCACAGCTCCCTAGATTACATCTTCTACATAAAGAAAGCAAATAAAGCCTCTTCTGGTTGAATGCCTTAGATACTCTGCACATTCAAAGAGTTTGGCACTTCAGATACTATCTGGGTATGCCTTCTTAGAAAGTGTTTTTGGGGAAAGGTTGTTTATTTTGGTTTTTAAATAACCATTAAAAACATCCACAAGCTACAAACACATTTGAATTTAAATAACTCATACTTTGTGTATTAGCTACTGTGTATCCAAACACAAAGTATATTTAACTTTGACAAAAATAATTTTAAAAATTATTTTTTTAAATGTACAACATATTTTTAAATAGAAATATTCATGCAGGCACAGCATGTTTCCGGGGCCTACAAGAGCCAAAACCCAGCCTCCTCCACTGCCAGCCAATGAAGGGTGTGTAGACATATGACAGGAGGAATGAGGGAAGGTATTCACTCTTTGGCAGACTAGGAATATCAATTTATGTAATCCACAGTCACTTCTTTCACACGGGACAATATGCATCAACTGTGTTCTTGGAAGTACTTATAAAGTTCTCAAGAAAACAGTCATCTCTTTGGGACAGAAATCAAAAAAGCTTTGCTTCAGATTTACAGTGTGCCTGAACAATGGTGCTCAGACCACCAAGGTGGCTCCTAGGCCTCACTGAGCTATCTGCCTCTTTAACGTGTTAAAGTGAGATGGGCTTTTACTCCTTTTGAGTAAAAACCACACCAGCAACCCCCTCCCCACCCAAGCAGTGGTAGATTTTGAAGAACAGTAACAAACATTTACTCATAATAAATAAGGTAGTATTTTTTATAACTAGGTTAAGCAAAGATGGAGAAGTCTTTGTACTGAAATTCAGAAAAACTGCAGTAAAAGTCAGTCTGAGCAATGTTTTAAGAACAGCCAATAAGGATTTTTAAATATACTTAGAGATGGCAGTAAATGCAAAAGAATAATTGTAATCATACGCAAATCCTAAAGTAAACTATTTATCTATAGACAGGAACACATTCTGTAATTCCTGGAAATTCAAGCAGCCTGCAATTCTAAGTGGAAATAACCATTTCAAGGAGTGTTTGCAACAAAGAACCAGAGAAGCTTTCCTTCGTTGAAGATACCTCTTTATTCCACAGGAAAACATTATCTGTGAGGCAATTAAGCCATTAGTATTTATTAATACTAAAAAAAAAATCTGTGTTTATTAACGATTAATGCATATTTATTAATTAAAATTCTTAAACTACAGGTAAGAATAGGTAGTATGTAAGAAAGAATAGATAACATACAACTAAGGATAGATACAGACCTACAGGCCTTTTTAATATATAAATTATTAAATCTAAAGGAAATCCTAGGGGAAATGAATTGACTCTTAAAAACAAGCCTAGATTGAAAGCACAGGAGCATCTTTCAAAAGCTATGGTTAGGAATAAAAATCATACTCACTCTGCACTGTGCCTTCCACAGTATATAACATGTATTTGTATTATTACTACAGATCCTAAACAAAGGTGAAACTCAAGAAATTTCCATGACTGCACGTACTGCACAAAGAGAGGATTCCATCACCCCAACAGCTTGCACAAAACATCATGTGTATCAGCAAATGGCACACCAGCTGTTTCAAGCCACAGGCAGTTGCTGCTGCTTTTTCAAGGGAGAAAGGGCACAGAAAGAGCACAGGTATGAGCAGATTAGCAGCCAGATAAGAACTAGAACCCTCTCTTGTAATTTACTTTTGCCCAAGAAGTTAGAGATTGTAACAGGAATTGCTGACTGCAGGACAACCTGCATAGCTCCCACAACTCACTGACAGTAGCAGCAGTATCTGTCAATAGAAGGAGCCCAGATTTGGATGGATGGGTATTACTTGGCATGGTACAAAGAAACAAAAGGATATATGTCAAACCAAGAGGGTGATTTCCAGAAAAAAAAAAATAAAAAAAAAATCTAAGAAGTGTCTGAAGACACCACAAGAACTGTATTTAACCCAGAATTTACAGCTGAGGAAGGGATAAACCAGTTTCAGACACTTTGCCTTCTGATGCCAGGTTGTTCCTGCCTATGAAGGCCTAATAACCATTCTTTGACATCTGTCCTCTTAAGTTGTAGTCCAATGCAGTGTTTCCCAATCACCAACATGTCCAAGTCCTTCCTGTGCCCAAGTAAGAGGAATAAAAGGAGAGAAATGGACATAGGACTGTTTAATCATACCCTTGATCTCTAAAATCCCTCCTAGTTTTTTGCAGAGAAGTAGATTGGTTGGAATACTAATAGTTCAGTCATAATTTGTTAAATTTCAACTAACAAAAATCTTGGAAGGGCTGAATCAGTGTTGCACTGGAAATGGCTCCAGATCACATACACATATCCCTTTTAGATTAATGAGACATGGTTCTTGTATAAAATACAAAACATATGCAATAGAATGAGAAGTTATTTTAAGAGCATCGCACACAATTAAGCTGTTGTAGAAAACCTCCAATGAAAATCTTCAAGTTTCTTGAAGAGAAAGCTGATGTATCAAACAACCAAACAAAACCAAACCCAAAAAAGTAGTTTAAGTTCCACAAACCTAAATCACTACAGAATACTCCTCATATTGGTGATGGCAACAAAACCACATGGCACAATGCGGACAAAATGACAGAACAGGCACAGTATTACATTCAAATTCACATGACTAGTCAAAGGTATTTGCCTTCACATTTTTAAGACAACAGCAGCAAAGTTCTCAAATGAACACTACATTAGAATAAAATGTTATACTTGGCTATTTCTGAAACTTGTTTTGAGGTTTGTACAGGCAGCATGCCTCCAAACTAAGCCGGTGTTCAGCCAATTAGAAAAAAATAAAGGAAAGTGTGACTAATGATTGTAGATGTATCAAGTAAGGTATGTGTGTACTCTGAACTCTAGTATCAACTAGACAAAAAAAAAATCCCAAATCCCAACTATGAAGAAAATATTAATCCAATGGATTAATAGAAAAAAAATAAACAGTAACATGTTTCTGTCCATGACTTGTTTAATATATTCTATTCAAAACCACTGAAATATTAAAACCATGTAGGTCTAGAATATGAAAAGTGTTTTTCATGATACCATGCACAAAAGCTAGTACTGTACATGCAAATACCTAAAAGACTCAGAATGTCTTAAATTCTTCTTAACTCAAAGTTAATAAAAGCTTACTTATGCTGTCAGCCCCAGCTATCCAAAACACATGAAAGCCAATGAACTGATGGCCATGTCTTTTTCCTCCAAGCCGCCTGAAGTACATACAACTGTTCTTGGGCTTCAGCCCACGAGGTGCTGAAGATTTTGGTCCTGACCCAATAATGCACTTAGACAAATTATTAAATCCTTAAACAACCAGCACTAGACGGACTGGAGTTTCTTCATCCACTTCTGCTTTGTGCCAACACACAGTCTAGTCCTAGTTCTTGTACAAGTAACCAGAAAAGACAAATCATTCTGTTCTCCTCGAGGACACTCTACCTAACCTCATCCACTGAAAAAACTTTTTGCATATACAAGCACACAGCCATTAAACAGAGGCCTCCCTTCCTTCCCATAATATAAAGTCTCTTCTATATGAAGATATTCATGGATTCAAGGTCCAGACACAACTGAAAAAAAAGTTTCATTCACAGTTTGAAGATAACATTCCTTAGCAATGTTCTGTAATTTTACATAGATATGTTCAAATACAGTTTGCAGTAAGGTCTCTTTTTTATCACTTAATGCCTGGGGGGGGTGGGCGAAATAATAAAGGTAGTTTTGAGTTTGCTTCAGTTTCTTCCTGCACTCTCAAGGATAACAGGCATTATGGGACATGAAGGTCCCACCTGAGAGCGTGATGACAATGAGACTGCATCAAAAATCTCCCTTGTAAATTCTGTCTCAGGAAAGGAAAAATCTATTTTAAATATACCTGATCACATTCCTATCAATAAATTACCACATACCTGCACAAACTGTATCCAGTGAATGAACAGCAATGATAAATGAAAACATAGCTACAAGCTCTAACTCAATCCTAGAGGAGCCAAGCATATCCTAACAGGTTGAAATAAGAGTCTGATCCATTAACATCAAACTTTCTCAAAGCAAATAATAATAATAAAAAAATATCATTTACACATTCCCAAAGTTATACAATATCTTGTTGATTTTAGTGAATTAAGAATTTGCTACTCAACTCCCTCAAATTTTAGAAGCACTGCTGAACTACAAAGGGAAAAAGTCATCAGAACTACACCAAAACTAGTTGTTTATGTGGTTCAAATTACGCATCAACAAGTGTCAAAGCAAGAAATCCAGCTTTAAAAAAAAAAGTTAAATGCATTTGAACATTCAAGTTCTCTCCTATACCTACAAGAAAAACATGGAACTAAGTAATATTTCGGTTTTCACTGATCTTTCCTTCCCTTCTTTTAGGGCACACCAAAAGCATTGGTTTCATTTTATAGTTACTTGGCAGTCTTCTAACCAAGAAATTACCATGGAAACAGAATATTCTAAACGTTAATTTTTGGTGCTATTTGGCAACAGAGAGTTTTAAAATTCAAAACACCTGCAGCTGGATCACATGCTAGCCAGAACTAACAATAGTACATAATCTTTTGAGTGAATAATCTAAGTGAAAAAATGTTTCTGGAACTTCATTACAAATATTTCTCTCTATTAGCTGGAATGCCAGCTTGAAAGATCTAACGATTTTTAGATTCTTAGGAAAAGTGAGAAATTGCCAAGTATACTTTTTTTCTTGTTTAGAAGAAGAATCACTATATTACAGTATATCAAAATATCTGGAAAAAGCCAGTCTTAGACTTACTGTAGCTTCATATATTTGCATTACAAACCCAAATATAAGTAGGGAGGTAAAGACAGCAAGAAAACATAAATGCACCTATGTAGTGTATCAGAGCAGCTGTTCAGTTCTATGACACTTTTACACAAATAAATAATCACACAAAATAAGATCTTACACCCCCTAACCGAATAATCAAAACAAGGTGAGTTTTCAGCCAGTTTCAGTTTCCTGAACTGTTTGCCCTCATGGTCACATGGATGCCAGCCAGTTCCAGAGCAAAAGAGCAAAGTGAGAATGTAGAGGAGATAGAGAGGTGAGCTATGACAAATCAGACTATAACCAACAGGCTGACCGCTCATTTAGTATAAGGAAATCACAGAGACTGCTAAGAAACACACATTTCTTTGCCATATGATGGTAGTTTTAATCTTGCCCCTGCCATCTTCAGCTACATGCAAACAGGTCCAAACCATATCACAGTATGTCTAACAACATGTAGAGAAGTTAATGAAACAAAGACAACATTTTCTGGATTAAAATACAGCATCCTGCTGCTCAAAGCATCATCACATATGTCATCATACATGTATTACTACACTGGTGGCACCAAGTGCTATTCACTAGGTGGAGACACCCACAAAGCAAAATACCCCCAGCCTCCCAAGCCTCTGGGCACTCTCTCTGTAAGGTTCCCAAGAGGGTTGCTAAAGATGACAGAATCACAGAATGTGTTATGTTGTAAGGGACCTTTAAAGGTCATCTAGTCCAACTGCCCTGCAGTAAGCGGTGACATGTTTAACTACATCAGGTTGCTCAGAACTCCATCAAGCCTGCCCTGGCATGTCTCCAGGGATGGGTACTCCCATCACCTCTGGTCAACCTGTTCCAGTGTTTCACCACCCTCCTGGTGAAGAACTTCTTCCCAATACCTAACCTAAACCTACTCTGCTGTAGTTCAAAACTATTTCCCATTCACTGTAGCGACAGGACAAGGGGTAAAGAGGACACAGCCCATTTGGGCACGTATCCGCCTTTCTCACGGAAAAAGTAATGCAATCACTCCTTGTGAGCTACCACCAAACCTGTTCTCCACAGTCTGTCCGTGTTGCTTTTCTCAACTGAAGCACTGAAATATGAGTTTCTTTTTTCAACATAGCACCATACTTCCTCCTGAACAGAGAACAGTTGTCATTTCTAGCATAATTTCTCCAAGTGGAAACCACAATGAGTACTCAGACTGCTAGCAAAGATCATTTTCATCTAAAGGTTTTGAAAAGCAGTTCCAAATATCCCAGATAGTTGGGAGGGAATAAAGCTAATCTAGAATTACTTGCTCAGTGCCAAAGACCAACATTTAATGGGTTTACTGCTTCAAAGTCAGTGTCTCACTATATGGACTCAGGCTTTATGCAGTACTTAAGAAAACATTTGAGCTGTTAAATCCAAACCAGGATCATGAGCTGGCTAGACACACTTCTAAACCCTAAATAAACAGCAGTAGTTGTAAATGTCCAGATAAGAACTGTGATAAACTAACTGAAAGATGCTATATTACATAAAATGGTGCATAGGTCACTACATGGAAATAATAATTACATTCTAACCCTGTATTTAATCAATGGGCTGGACATGAGTTTGAAAACCCCCAGCTAGCACTCTGCTAAAAATACTTCCATGGAATGTTGCAGGGGGATGCGGTCAAGCCAGTCAACACAGCCCAGCTCAAATCAATGGATTTCTATGTCTAGGATTTCTTAATTAAACCAGAGCTCTAACTATAAGCCATATGTGAATTTCACACTCCCTTAAGCTTTGATTTCACAGGAAGACAGTAATAGCAAAAGCTACAATAGTGGCACAGAGAGTAATGAGCTTTTTTTTCCTCTTCTTTTCAAATGGTGAATTTTTTAAAAGCAGATGAAAAAGAGCATTGCTCCCATGACAACACTATGAATCTCTATTACACTCACATAATCTGAAACATAACACTTTACCTCGCTTATGTTAACTCACAAACAATCTGTTATTTTTTGCATTAATCATAAAAATTGTAAACATTATACAAACCTGTAGAGCTGAAATGCTATCCTGAAAATTGTGGCAACAACGTTTATGGCACCTTTCACATAACAAAGCCAGAAATGCAACAACAGTGTTTCCAGTATTAATTTGGCACGTGTGTGTGATTGCTTTGGCTTTTTCTCCTCTTTTAAAGACACAGTCATGTTGCTCCTCCCTCTTCTTTCATTTCAAATAAAATATGCACCCTTCTGTTGAAGCTGCGGTTGTTTAAAGCCATTTCATGCATATTTTAAAAATAAAACAACACAGGTTAGTGTACAGTTTTTAAAGATTAACCTCCTTTTATCTAAAACTGAGTCTGAGTAACAATCCAATGAACACTCACCATCCCTTCACTAGGCTTTTCATTAGCCTAGTCACCATCAAGGAGCTACAACACTTTCTTCTAACTGCCTGGTACACGATCAGCAAGCACTTCAAATGCAAGTTAAACTCATTCCATTTGTTCATCCCTCAAAACATCAAGGGATGAGCTTGTCTGACAGAACCAAGAGATGCAAGACTCTGCTGTGTAAGCCAGGAAGATGTCTGTTAGGTACCAACACCTTTGCAGCAGAATGTAAGAGTTAAAGCACCTGAGTAGTTATCACTCCATCTTGCAAGAAAAGCAGCAGCAGAACAACCATTTGGCAGCACAGCTGAAAGGAAAAACCAGTGCATCAGATAATTTTCCCTTATTCTACCTGTTCTATTTTTCTCAGTCATGGGGTACCAGTCACTTGAAAAAGTGCCCAGTAGAACTGTTTACATGAGAGGAGTGTTAAGAGAGTGAATAAACTGTGGCAAACTGTAAACGCAGAGCTGTTTCCCTTATACTCTTCTCTACCTTCCCCCATTTACATACGACTTTACTTCCACACAGCACTTGGCCTTTGAATACTCTTAGAATCAAAATAGTCATGGTTGGAAGGGTCCTTTAAAGGTCATCTAGTCCAATCCCCTTCCCTGAGTGGAGATATCTTCAGCTCAATTTGGTTACTCAGAACCCTGTCCAGACTGACCTTGAATGTTTCCAGAGATGGGGCATCTACCACCTCTCTTCTCTGGACAACCTGTTCGAGTATTTCACCATCTTCTTCATAAAACTAGGTATCTATATCCTCTATCTAAACAAAATCTATCCCCCTCAGCTTAAAGCCATTACCTCTTGTCCTATCACTCCATGCCCTTCTAAACAGCCCCTCTCCAGCTTTCCTGTAGGCTCCTACAGGTACTGGGAAACTGCAAGAAGGTCTCCCTAGAAGCTCTCTCAGCCTGTCTTCATAGAAGAGGTGCTTCAGCCCTCTGATTATCTTTGTGGCCCTCCTCTAGACTCGCACCAACAGTTCCATGTCTTTCCTGTCCTGAGGACGCCAGAGCTAGATACAATACTTCAGGTAGGGTCCACGAGAGTGGAGTAGAGGGGCAGAATCACCTCCCATTCATATGTTTTGGAAGTGCTTTGGACAACACCCACTGAAAGCAATTATTTACATCCAGAAGCGTGGAACAGCTTATAATGGACTTCAAGATCAAGGACAGATTCAGCACCTGAGTTCACTCAAAGCTAAGATGGAAATTCCTAAGGCTGCCAGCCAAGTTCATTTTTCTATTTGTAGTTTTGCTTTTTAATAATTTCTTTAGATTTGAAGTTGTTTAGACATTGCATCAATTTGTATAACTACTTTGATATTATGATAAATTCTTTACATGCTAAAAAAAAAAAAGGAAAATATATCATAGCCTACACTGTGCCCTCTTAAAAGTACTTTCTCAACTTTGTTTCAAATTTAATTTTCAGAATTCATCTGCTGCTCAAGTGTTTCAAAGTTAATTCAATTAATGACCACTTTTGCAATGAGATGGTGTTACTGGCCTCCTACGTCACCAGAGAAAAACCTTGGAGTCCTTAAAGCCAATGCATTACAACTTTTCTTAGCTATCCTGAGAGAATGGAATATTAAAACTTTGTATATTCTGGAATTAAACTTGTTAACCTGGTTTCTGAGGAAATTAAATTTGTCATCACATTGTTTTCCTGTCAGTATCACTCCCCAGTAACCTTTGGGCTTACTAAATAGAAACAGAGTTTGACAAATCAGCACAGGCCAGAGCTCCTACACATTTTGTAAAAACTGGTAGCCAAGTAGGAGATAAGGACTTAATTTAGCATGTCTAGCGTGGAAATAATACATAAACAGAATTCAATTTTTTTCCATTTTGGCTGCCAATTAGTACATCCATACTCATTTGCCAGCATGTCTGGCTCTGAACCAGCCACAGAACACCAGTCACATCTCTTGATCAGCCAAACAGGTAGGAAACATGGGCCGTAGCTACAGTTACTGATTAGCGCCCAAAGAGAGCAACTCCAAGGATAATACAGTAAAAATAAATGTAGAGACAGAGGAATAACTTAGGATACTTGAATGAAGCTCTAAGGACTACTGGACTTAAAGCTGTAAGAAGCCTGGAATCACTGGTTCTGCAACCTGAATGTACAATGTTTCATCACATTCACTGGACCAATGGCTTTAATCTGGTAACTGAAGCTTCAAGAGAAATTAGAAGACTAATAGTTTGATGAACCAGATATGAGGAGGAAAGATTCTTCTGTGCAAAATACTTCACATAAGAGCTGCTTATACCTACTACAGTTATCTTCAGCTTACACTAGTTCTACGTGCTAAAACAAAAGAATGGGAAGCCTGTGCAACATTGTAATAGCAAGAACTTTTTGCAAATACTTGTATCTTAGTATTACCAGAAAAATGAAATTTTTTTGTGAATCTGTCATTCAACACGACTCATTCTGTACTAAACCTCATCCACATTAAAATTTCCATTCCAATTTCAGTGTGCAGTTGTTATGCAGACATAATGGAAAAGTAGTTTAACGTTCATTGAACAAATAAAGCAAAACTGAGCATCAGCTGAGGAGTGATAAGGTTGGAGAAATAACTACAAAGTGATTTCTCCAGTTCTCTATAAATCTGAAGGGTAAAAAAATAACCACATCCCCCAATTTTTAGATTGTCTATAAAGTATATGTTTAAGGTGGTATTGTGAACACTGAAAGTAAAAGTAACTCGTCTTGCCATGATAAGAAAACTAAACTTTTTTGTTTTAAAATCTAAACTACTTTTCCTCAAACTCCTCCTTAGTAAAGTTTGTACCTGTCCATAATGGCAAGAAGAGGAAAAATTACTAGAAAATCAAAAGGCAGGGAGGTTCTTTAGGTATGTGAAGACTATCAAAAAAGGGGGAGACCTCAACTATTGATTCCTGCTGCTAAAGTAAAGCTCAGCTTAATTAACTTTCAGATAGAAGCAAATCACATCTCAATTTAAATCTTACAACAAACCTAATTTTCATTGTATTAGCAATTGTGACCAGCAGTGATACATGTTAGAGAAATAAGATGCTCTTGGACTACACTCTTTCACAAGCTGAAGGAACTTCTCTTATGGTGGTATACTTTAATGATAAAATTTTCTCCTTTTGCTAATCTGTAACTCCCACATGGGCCTACTTTCCTGTCTGACTATCAAATTCTCCTTATTTAAAAAATTATAACAAAAGCAGGTTTCAGACTTTTCACTAATGGAGTATAAAGTCTAGCATAAGGCTTTTCATGTCCCCTATACCGTCCCTAGCACAAGACCACCTAGGATATAAAATACCCACATCACATTGTAGCCCGAGTGCAACCTCTGCTCAGACCTGGCCTATGGAAGGTCATGGCCTTGGGAACCACACAGATAGAAGGGAAATCCAGATTTGCATCGCAGGTTTTTCCAACCTATGAACACAAGGTGAAGATTCAGCCTTTGTCAAAAACTGCTCAAGTCATCAGAACGTGATGTGAGCTTCTGCTGGCTTCAAGCATTATTTGCCAGCCAGAATCTGAAACAGTATGCTGTATTTCACAGAAAAAACTGTTCTTCCATTACAGTGATTTCTACTATCATGTCTCCACGACTTTTCTTACGGGAATACTTTTCTCACAGAAAGTTGTTACAGATTAGGAAAAAAAAAAACACAAAACAAAACAGAAAAAACCCCACAAAACAAAAAATCCAACATTAAAAAGTGAGGTACTTAAACCGTACAACCTTATAACCTAATTTTCATTCTTTCTGGATGGACAGCAAGAATTCTTCTGGTGGGAAAGAAGAATTACCTTGCTAGACTAGTTAGTGTTCTTTATTCCCTGACAACAGTTAAAAAAAATAAGATTGATTAATGATGGCAATTTTTCATTAACACAAACACATGGGATACTGTGTGAAAAAATTCCCAAACCAACAGAAAAATCTAGTAATTTGCATTCTTCCTGGAAGCTTTTTATGACACAAAATAGAAGCTGGGAAAAAGGACAAGTATAAAAAGTAGAAGGAATAAAGATTTTTAAAATTTGTACCTCTAATTAGTTCTCTATCAGGTGGTTGCCAAGACATAGGAACTATAGGGGGTTGCTTAACTATTCCAGTATTAGCTACTAATAATTTAGAGCAGCGTTCAAAGGTTCCTGCAAAACCTTCTTTCTTGTAACAGAACAAGTGCTCTCACATTACCCATCCATTTCAGGTATTATATGTTTATTGTCAAACCATTTAGAACTCCTCTCCCACATCAAGTGCTGATTCTGTTGAGGGATTCCCAACTTCTGAAGCTTCCTACTTTCTTCAAATACTGAAATTTTCCATATTAAATATGTATTTCCCCTCCTTATGAGCTCTCTTCATTCCCTATCCTATTTCCTCTTGTCCTGCACACCTCATTAGCCACCTATCATTTTCTACTGCTGTAATATTTAAAAAATTACCAGCCATCTCTCTCTTTCCTTCCTGTTATTTCTGAACTTCTCCACAAGCGAGCAATCACCTTAACTGCCCTTTTGCTTTTTATCATCTGGAATTCCTATTTCATCAGGCAACTAAGTGTAAGTTATGCTCTCCTGCTCCTATGGTACTCATTTCCTTTGCAGCAGTCCCCCAGTGATTTTTGCCTCTGGATGAAATCCTTTATTCATTCCTTTGAACCAGTTGCTATTCAAAACAATTCTTACCAGCCTCTCATGCAACCAGTCTATTCACTCATCTCTTCCTACATTAGCATATTTGTACATGACCTCAGACTTTTTCTAATGTACTCTCAAAAAAACAGCAAAGAAGTATCATAGGTTCAAAAAGACCTTTAAGAACTGCAAACCTAACACTGTTAAGCCCACCACTAAACCACAGAATGTGCAAGATTGGGAAGGGACTTTTAAAGGTCATCTAGTCCAACCCCCTCTCCAGTAAGCAGTGACTTCTTCCCTAGATTGAGCCTGACCTTGAGTATCTCCAGGGATGGAGATATTCTTCTCTGGGGAAACCTGTTTCAGTGATCCACCACCCTCATATTTAAGAATTTTTTCCTAATATCCAACCTAAATCTACCCTTTTCTAGTTTAAAACCATTACCTCTCATCCTACTGCTATATGCCCTTATGAAAGCTTCCCCAGCTTTCTTATAGGCACCTTTCAGGTACTGGAGGACGCTGTAAGTTGCCCCTGGAGCCTTCACTTCGCCAAGCTGAACAAGCCCAACTCTACCAGCCTGCCTTCATAGGAGAGGTGCTTCAACAGGTTCATGTCCTTCTTGTGTTGAGGGCTCCAAAGCTTGACACACTATGCCAGGTAACGTCTCACTAAGGCAGAGTAGAGGGGCAGAATCAACTCTTTTGATCTGCTGGCCACACTTCTTGTGATGCAGCCCAGGATGTGTTGGCCTTTTGGGCTGTAGACGCGCATTGGTGGCTCATGTCCAGCTTTTTATCCATGAGTACTCCCAAGTCTTTTTCCTCAGGGCTGCTTTCTAGCACATCATCTCTTGACCTGTATGAATAATGGGGATTGTCCCAACCCAGGTGCAGGATCCTACACCTGATATCTAGTTTGGAGGTCAGATTGACAGCCCTGTAGTTTCCCAGATCCTCCTTTGGGCACCTCCTGTAGATGGGCATCACACTGGCTAACCTTCAGTCAACTGGGACCTGATGATTACCCAGAACTGCTGAAAAATTATATAGCTTGGGGAACACTTATTTCGAACAGATTCCTCAGCATCCTTGTGTAAGTCCCAAGAGCATAGCTCATTCTGGAAATAATTAAGCTAGCCTGTTAACACAGTAAGCAGTTTCAAGATGCCATCCACCTGACACATTATCATGGCTACAGATTTAATAGAAAATGTTCCCCTAACCACAAAAGCGATTTAGATATCCATGTTCAGCATTTACTGGTGACTCTATGTTAGTAATTGTGGGAAATATTGGAAATGTTGCTTTTGCAAACCAAAATGGGTTGCTGTAATTCTTTGTGCTGACTTGTAAAGTGGAGAACTAGAAGGGAGTACTATTTATATAAGTTTTGCTGTTATGGCAAAAACCATTCTCTCTAATAAAAGGTAGCTGAGGGAAACAGCTCAACCAACAGGTTTCCACAGTGCTGATTCATGCTGGGGCACCAAAACTGCCACATTAACGCAAACTGGCAAGACAATGTGGGGTTTACCTAATCTGAAACCTGTATCAAGCCTTGATTTCCCTCAGCCCTAGGCCATGTCAGTTGTCGGGAAGAGTTAAGACAAGAACAAATGTTTGCCAGTAAGCAGTTGTCCCAGACAAAGAGACTCATGCATTTTAATTCTCTTCACCTATGGGAAACGGGAATCTTCCAGACCCCTGGCGACCACCACCATGGGATGCAGATGCGATTAGGAGGAGTTTATGGAAAACATTTCCTAGAACTCATCTTAATACAAAGCGGGACAAGTGATGAATAATGTACAAGAACATGGTATAAAAAGGTTGCAGGCTCTGACCAAAGGTGTGCCTACGTTTTGGGTCACCCGCTCTTGCAAGACCGTATAATAAATTACTGCTTCACTAACGTTTCTACCTGGAGTCCTTGGTTTAGGACCGTTTGTAATTTCTAACAGTAGTATACTGTAAGTACTGCTTTTAATGAAGATTTCTTTTCGTCTTTCTTCATTGTTAGTTTGTTGGGGTGTTTTTTTTTAAAAAGGGGTGGGCTTCCTGTAAACATGTCAAGTAACCTTTCTTTTGGCCAGTTTTATTTTGCTAGCTAGTTTGGATTCTCTCCTGAAATTATCAAGGTCAGAATCCAGGGAAATTAGAGAAGAACTCCTGAATTGCATCAGAACAAAAAAAGAAAAAAGAAAAATAAAAGAATTAACGGAGGAATAAACACAATTTTATAGCCGTTTTAAAGCATGTTTGGAGATTTTTATTTGAAACTTACTGGCTGATTCTCATTACTATAGTTATTTGGAAACAGAGCAAGCCAAATCCTAAAATGGCATTCTTTTTCTAAAATAGCTTACAAAGAGCTATTCCAGATTCACTGCTTCCATTCGCACTTAGCACAGTATCTTTTAAGAGAATGACAAGCACTAATTCCAACATTTGACTTATTAAAAACAGCGAAGTCCCTCAAATTTTACTCCTTACTGACTTACTGCTCCTACTGGACTAGTACTGGTTTCTGCTTCTAGGCAGGGTAACAAATTTTTCAGACTGAACTCTCATATTCTATCAGTTTTAAAGACCTTGCAATCTAATCTTCTTACTACATCAAGCTACTATATAATATTGTGAATTAGAGCCCCTAGCTTACTTTAGGTGTCAGAGATCTCACTACCAAGCTTACTGATGATTTAAATGGAAGTTCTTGAAGAGCCATCACACAAATACCCTGCTGAACCTAATTTTGACCTGTTTACTCAATAAAAAGTTACCGAACAGAAACACATGACTAATGTAACTACAGAAAAAAAAAACCCCAAATTTTTGCATTCCAACAAAAAAGGCTATTTGATTTACAATTTAGTTTTGACTATATACACACATGCTTCATTTGGTATTCAATACCATATGAACAAAGAGGTATCATTGTGACCCATTTTTGCAACGGAAAGGATGTAATGTTAAATTGGGGTTTTTTCTCATATAAAATTAGTACAAGGATTTTAAATCTCTTTCTCTTCTGTTATTAAATGGACAATCAAAAAGCCCACTGAATTTAGTAGCTGCCACTTTTGTGTTGGAAACCCTACCTAAAAATCTCTTCCCCTACTTGCTTTTCGCTACTGCCCTCCACATCATTGAACAAAATGAAAGGCATTTTATCATTGCTATACCAATTGGAAATTTGCAGTGAATTCACAAGAGGAACTATTGTCCTTCTAGGAACTCCCCCCCTTCCCAAGCCCAGAAATTCTATTAGGAAAAAATTCAACACCACCCCTTCCCTTCTACAGCCATTTTAGCCTTGCTTCCTCCTTCATTTGGCAGGAAGCTTCAGGCCCAGCAATGCAAAGGTTGTGGAAAGATGTCTGCAATGGCAGCAGTAAGCAATTAAGCATATTTATTGTAACAGAACCATTTTTAAAAGTTCTGTTTTATGCATGCATATATACCCATAAATTAAATTTGATAAAAGACTATACTGTGTACTGCAAGTATCTCACAGTTCCTTTAAAATAAGAGTTACAAAATTTCCCATGACTATGTTTGCATGTTTTTTTCATTATATTGTACACTACCACACCAAGGAACCACAGATGTTTTGTTTTATGAGAGCATCTTACTAGTCTACGTGGCCTACCACACACGCTTTATATAAACCACTTGAGCTAAGGAAAAGTTCTCCTTTCTGTCCTAAGTACAGTAGTTTGATAACGGCTGTCTACAATATTGCCAGAAGCAAAAAAATGTGTAGTTTGCCATGTTTAATTGCTTCAGGAATCTACTGAAACAAAATCTGTGTGAACAGCAGATCAGAATTTGCTGTTAATATTAGTACAACTGATGATGTGGCAACTCCAGAAACTTTAGAAACAGCTGCTGGAATAGTTCCTAGGGAGGAAAAAAAAAGCCACAATTCCTCAGAATTCTATCTCACAGAGTATAAGTTTGGAAATTTCATAAGCTTTCAAAAGACCTTTTCCTTAGGACATTTACATGGTCTGTAAAAGAATGTCAGCAATTTAACACTTGAACTGTTTTAACCAGAGTTCAAGCCCGATCTAGCACAATTTTCTTCTCCTTGTTGTCCTTAGAATTATTTATTAGTAACACAAGCAATGCAAGAATTTTTACATGTAATTCCATACAGCTAAAATGACTGCTGCCAAGTATTCTAACATTTAAAGAGAAAGTCCTATTTGCTTCTTTACTTTGCTTCTATTTGCTTCCTATTTGCTTCTTTTACTTTAATTTATGGCAAAAAGTTGTGATTTGCCAGCATACTGAGAAATAAATTCATTGAATAAATTAGCTATTTGGTTTTGAAGTGTGTATAAATTTATTTTTTCTCAGTTCTCATAACTTGTTTATAAATGACATATAAGAGACCACAGGACCAGCTTGAAGAAAGTATTTAAGACCACATGCGAACCAGGGATACACAGATTACGGCAGTGCCAGATTTAATCCAGTTGCAATTTTGACCACAAACCACCCTAGGCACCTGTACTTTTTTGAAAGTAGCTAAGCACTAACCACTTTACCTTAAGAATAAGTTTGAAGTGATCAAGGCAGTTAACCCAAAGCTGACTTAAATTGCCCAAGAGACAAAGTGCGTCTGATGTAGCTTAACCATACTGGGAGATAGCTTGGAACACTATCAGAACTTGTTATCTGAGGAACAGTCTAAATGTTGGGGCATTTACTGGAACTGAAATGTCTAAAATTACAGATCTCCTTTAATCTGGGGGAGTTTAGGACAAATGCTTCCATTTCAAGAGAAGGGCTTGGCAGCATTCTGGGTAGGTGCTGGAACAAACAAGGCTCATAAGCCAGAGACAGAATAACAAACGGGAACTCATCTGTAGACCAGCAAGAAGTATTTCCTCAAGGGTAAAAACTTCTGAGTTCCACTATTTCCTCTGAGAGGGCTCATGTATTTTATGTTAATTGTTGGACAAGCAGCCTTTGGAGCACTGCCAAGGACTTTTTCTACAGAAATGCTCAAATTGGTGAAATACACGACCAGGCACCCTTCACCCTGTAAAGTCTCCCTTCTTTGCCGGACAGTAGCCCAGCGTTAGCATTTGTTAGTACTCGTGATGAGTGCACTCTGCTGGTCACTGAGATCCCAGGATTCAACTCACCTCAGACTGAGGTGCTTTAGAGGTTCCCTTTCTCAACTACTGGGAAGTTTTCTAACAGCTAAATTGCATCTTTTGTTTAATGGTATTTTCCGAATCAGACAGTGGCATGCCTTGAAAGAAGGCATGGTATTTTGAATTCTGAGCAGGGAGACACTTCACAGTTCAGTCCAATACCAGGTAACTGGTCAGCTATCTCACTCTCCTTCAGACTGCTGTAATGTCAGGGCACAGGAGCATCGAATTGCCCCACAGGACTCCCAGGTTCACCCGTAGCCCAGGGGATAGCATGCAAAACACATCTTTGTGGGGGAGCTCCTTAATTTCCAAGAAAAGCTTGGATCACCACACTAGACTAGCAGCCCAGTATTTCAGACTGCTTTAAACACCCTAATGCCTACAGCACTCAGTCCTTATTTTAAGTTTCCATCTAGGATTCTTTTTTACCACTAAGAAGGTCCAGGTATGCACTCTATGATATCACAACATACCTTGGGGTAACAGTGGTCATTTAGATGTAACACATTAAAAACTGAACACTCACATCAACTTGTTCTTGGTAGTGAAAAACAATTTGAAATAAAACTGAACAAAGAAGGCCTAACTGTTCATTTTGCTTTACTTATTACTGGATTGGAACTTTTTTTAAGAGTTCTTTTGCAACAGGTAAGAGAGCAGGGTTGTTCCCCCCTACCCAGATAAACCCTTCATCACATTTTCAAAAAATAAGCCTATTTAACAATGACATTACAGGATTCAAGTTGTTCTGTAACTACTCTCCAATGAGCTCATTATGTAAAATTATCAAGATCCAACAAATATAAGGGCTCCTTTGGTTTCCCCTTCAAACCCTCTAGTTCTCCTGCTCTTGTAGGCTTGGCCACTCATTAATTTCTCTAACATAAACACCAGCCAGACAACACAATTGCACATCATACAATCATCCTGACTATTTTACAGTTTACTGGTTGAACACCCTCCCCAAATCTTATTGCACAAGAATGTCACTAGAGATAAACACTGAAGATGATGAACAGCACAGTTTTACCAGCCTCCTCAGCCAACTGAGCAGCTTGCAGTGGTGGAAGGGGGACAATTTGTATCCATCCCTCCTCCACTCCCCTGCCATTCATCCCTGGTCTTATGCTCTGGCTGCTCCCACTCCCTATAAAACCCTGCTGCCTTAAAGTGGTAGCTGAAAACTATCCTAGCAAAAATAACTGCTTACAGAGAAGGGAGACAAAACCATGTGGCTGAAATGGACAAGGAGTAAGAAGAGTGAGAAGGACAAGCTTCAGAAGCAGTGAATCCAGTTGCCTGCATCACTCCCCTGGGGACACACTGTATGCTTGTCTGAGACGCCACACACTGATCAGGAAAGCAAGTTGTCACAAAAAGCCTCACATGAAAGCCCTTTCAGTGTTAGAAATTATCCGAGATCCTATAGTGTGTGTTTAAAAAAAATTTAAAAGTTATAAAGAAAATCTTGAATTTTGTCGAAATTATCATCTTAAGTCAATGAAAACAGAGCGGCTTATCATGCCTGAGTGATGTGGCAGTTGTAATGATGAAGCCTAAAAATAAGGAAGATCTTCAGTAATTGCAAAGAAATACCATTGAGAAGTCTCAAACTCACTTAGTAAGGAATGTTTCTCTGCAAAAAAGGTGATCACTCAGTGGCAAAAGTTTTAAGTTAATTTACTTCCAAATCAATTTTAAATTGACATTTATGCAAGCATGCTGGACCTACTGTATCAATAACAGAATCATACAATGCACTGAGGACTTGCATGGGTAAGTAATAATTTTTTTCACATTTAATGCTTACAAAAATCATGATGCAGTTCTTCGCTATGCAAGTCAATTCAGCCTTGGGAGGAATATATCACCCTCTCACGTTACTCCCTCCCCACTCTTTAATAATTCTACTTGATACCCAAGTCAGACTATATTCTTTTCACTGCTATACAGAACTTCTGATCACCAAAAGTGATTTACCTTCAAAAGCATGCATTTGGTCTTTCAGCAGTTTGAGTTGAAGGCATATATAAATGCAATTTCAGTAATTTTTTCTGTTTACATTTGTTACCTGCATCTGACCACCTAATGACAAACACGACACCCACCCACGCTACAGTAGGCCAACCCAGCCTTTACACAAGAATCCCCAAATAGAGTTTTACTTCTGCTTGCCCGGTGATAAAAGATGCAAGTTTTACAGGATTGCAGATATAACTGAGACTGCAACTTCAGACACTGTATGGCAGTCCCTTGTCAAAAGTTAAAGTCATTTCCCATGGCTTTTTGTCCATTTTTTTTCATTACTAGACACGTTATCCATATTTGACTTTGCTGTACACCAGTCTAAATCCATAGCCACATGCCCACATTGCTTTCTGAACATGCAATTCATTTAAACCACAGCCCAGATAACTGAGAGGTCAGCATGGCAGTCCTAATCTAAATAAACAAAAAGGCCTGAGCATCTGAATGGATTCACCACCTTAAGCTTCATCACAAAGCTCCCTACATAATACTTTTTAGAACTGCACTTTGATCATCAGTCTGAAAAATATGTATGCACATACATAATTCTGAAGATAATACTTTTACATTTTTAGGATTTAAAAAACCCAATGAACATTCATTGATGATAAGCATATGTGGACATCAGCTTTTATTACCAAAAAAATCATAGCTTCGTAAATAAAACTCAACTTTTTCTAATTCAGTATGATGCCCCTAACATTTTTTAGAAAGAAATTACTTTGAAACTGATTAATAAATACAAATTTTAAAGAAACATTCACCTGATATCAAAGTTTCCATACTCAAGAAAGTTTGGCAAATTCAATTCATATGTCCCATGGACAGAACCAACTCTCAACTCTGAGAAGACATACATTTGCTTTACATAATATATCGTACCAATATTCATCTTCAGACACCACAGACACCATGTAGATATAAATTAGAATGCTTATTTCAAAACAATTCATAGACACTGTTTGTATTCGTTTCATGGGCATTTTTCAGCTTAATTGCTTAAGGCAGTTGTAAGCAGAATTTAACTGCAAAAAAGAAGAATGGTAGGCAGAGAGATAAATATTTGTTGTAATCATACGATACTGGTAACAGAGTATGACTGTAAGAACAGAACAACATCATTTAAGAAGCATAGGTTCTGCAAAAAACACATCTGGCTTGTTATCCATTCAAAACTTCCACACTACTGTATATTGCTAATCAACAAGGATAATTTTTCAAATTAAACACAAGCAATCTCCTTTTAAACTTGCCCTTGTCTATGTCAGTTGATGATTATGTGCTGCCATCTAGCAAACATTTCTATAAAAGTTTAACTTTTTTTAAGTAGGAACCACATACAAGTCAGCAACAGTGTTTTTTTAAAAGATTCCAACAGCCTGCATGACTACAAAATTAAACACAAGATGAGAATACAATTCAGGTTTAATACAGAAACCCTGAAAAAGAATGATCATTTACCAGTGATACCTAACAATTGCAAAACTGAACTTTTTCATTCTACAAATTATGTTTTCCCTTGCATAAAAGAATATGATGGGTAGAAAGAGGTAAGAAACATTGCATTTTTTATTTCTTCCCCTCCATCCATCTGCTCCCCCCCCAATCTATTCCTCATTGCTTCACTTTAACTTTCTGCAGTCTTTACTTCCTCCTTCCCACAACTTTCCTTGGGCACAAAAATTAAAACTCAATAATCCCATAAAGAAATGGGATGTTTGAGTGAAAAAAACACATATCAGCTTTAATTTTTCAGTCATATAGTCACACCAATATTGTGTACCAGCAACAGGCTGGTGGTTTCTAACTGTGAATTCCAGCAAGATCTTGCTTTCTGCTGTTATTACCTGGTATATATGTAATTAGAGAAAAAGAAAAGGAATATTTATACACTTTTGGTTCAACAGCTATTTGTTAACATGGAAATAGTGTGAGTTTCTGAAGCTGTTTAACTGACATAAACAACTCTAGATGAAAAAACACAACAAATGACAAATATAACCTCTGAGCTAATTAGTCTGTGAACAGCCCAATAATTATGACTGATTTCTTATATTTTGCTTTCATATTTCACCTCTTCACGGCACTCCCTCTTCTTTTCACTCAGTATCCTCACCACTCTACAGTAACTTCAGACCCTATTCACCTAAACAGTATGACATTTTCATTCTTTGTTCTAATAGGGAACAGTTGGGAGCGTTATGCTTCATGGAGGCACTATCTTTTACCAAATGATATTTAAAACAACAAAAACTTCACAACTCTTGAGGTGTCCACTCCCTTCCAAATTCTGTGAAATTAGCCAATGAATTAAAAAACCGTCAGAAAGGAGATACACATTACAATCCTTTATTTGTCTTATTTCCTTGGAAGATTAGAATTTTTAAATATTAATAATATTCAAGTTCCAAGTTCCTTTAGTTTCAAGAAGTCATCACCCAATAAAAAGTCCTTTAATTTCAAAACACATATACACTTAATTTTAATACTGGAACCAAAGGCTTGAGGTTTAAACTGTACTAGCAAAACTTTCCATTAAGACTGTGAGCATGTTTTATCTTCACCAGAATGGTAATATAAGAACAGCTCCTTCCACTGAATTACATGGAACTGAAGCTACCTGCTCAAGCAGTACACAATTATCCTTCCTATTCAGAAATAAGCTAAATAAAGATATCTTATCTGTGCAAAGCATATACTGTACAACTTTTACCCAGGACACTACACATAATGGGAAAGTTATGTAGACACAAAAGCAAGTAAGTTTTTGGATGTTGAAAACTATTTGTTTCATTAGTTGCCAGTATCAAACACATAACAAGAAGTAATGAAAATAAAGGTAAATTAATAGTAAGAAAGGTGTCGATTTATGTTACTGAGAAATACTTCTTAGACTATAAAATGATCGGGTAAAAAGTTTTGAAACCTATCATCCTGTAATTTCCTAAGACTTCACCATTTACCAATACATTATACTTTATTGTTTAGCAGCAGAAGTCTGCCTTTGCCATAATTCAAATCTGGAATATGTAACTGCAATACAACTGAATTTACAAGGCCTTACATGGAACTACTGCAAGTCCGGCTAAGACAGACAGGTATATCAGCTATAAAAAGGCTACAAAGCACTTTCTGCAACAACTACCATCATGTCTACTTGGTAAAGCCTAAAAGAAAGAGAAATTTGTATCCCCGGCATTGGTTGACTGTGGAATTCCAAAGACATGGAGTATAAAGTGGCTTTGTAATTACAGTAAATCTTTCCCTTAGTTAACTGGAAGACTATATGAGAAAATATTCAATAGTTTAAAACAGACTTTCTGAAATAGTTACTTCATTGAGACTCGAATTCCACAATTTCACCTTTATTAGAGGAAAATAAATATTTCTTATGAATAAAACATGCTCTAACAAGAGGACCTCAGTAGCTTTAATAAATACACAGAGGATATCCAATTATCGGTAAAGAAAGCGCCTACTTCAGACTTTGCAAATAGTCACCACAGTACTTCATACAGCTCTGTTTATGAAGAACATTTCAAACATGAAAAAACTGTTTTGTCTATTCATACTACTCTTTGCCAGTCTGACCTTCTGTCCCTCTTGATGAGATGGCATCCACCATTTCAGTCTGTGTACTATCTTACATCTCAGAAGGATCTATTATTAGAGCGCCTACTTTCTGTCCAAGCCCTGATGAAAACTCTGTCCTCCAGAAAACTACTTACTTTCAGTTTCCTCTTAGGATAGGGAGACATTTGAACTACAAGAGGGAACAACATCCTCAGTACCTTTACTGAAATTTTTCTATCTTTTGTACAAAAACTCACTGTGTTCTATCTTTCCTGAAGAACTGTTTGGTCATGCTTCATTCAGATGATGTTTCTTTACTTATTCCTTGTTATACAAGGAGCTGTTCAGTGAAAGACTACGAATCGCCACCTCAACTTGATCAACCAAAACATCCTTGCTTCAACAATGAATGAAGTACTCTCTTTGGTGATACACTGGCCTATTTCACTGTGATAACACTCACATTTGACCTTACATTTGTAAATATGAAGGACCACAGGCTTGTAATGCATTGTGAGAAAACATCTTTATGTATTATTAAGGTACATTTTTTCTGACAAACGGGCTTTCATTCAATTCTTGACTTGCAAATTCACATTCCCCAGAGTCACTGTATGCTTAAAACATAAAACTTTAAATAAAAGTGTAATCTGAGAATGCTTGTATAATCAGCTGTTTAGGTTCTGCTGATGACAAACAGTAACTTTAACCACATTGTGTATTACCCTAGGAGCCCTAGAAGTGCACAATGCCATCTGCAGAAGCTGACAGAACACATACTCAGCAGAACTGCCAGCGAGTCCTTAGATACTGCAGCAACAGTTTAAAGAGGCTGGTTTTCTTGTGTCTGACTTACCATATAAAACGAACTGCAAACACATAGTCAAAACCCACCACAAGTGAAACAACTAGCTAATTTAATTCATGCGGTGGAGAACAAATAAATTCTGAAGGAAATACAAAACACCAAGCTTCTTACAGAACAGGAAGACGTTAACTCTAGCCCATTAATGTCTTATTCTTAGAACCCTGCCCCACCTCTAAGGAAACATCCTATCTTTGCTATCCAGAAGACAGGCAGCTGAGACTTAGGTAGATCTGCTAAAATTACCTGGAAAACTTCAGTGCAAACACAGCAAGGCATGACATGACAGGATAATGACACGACTGTCAATGGCAGGACACTGAATCACAGAACATTACTTGGAAGGGACCCCTGGAGATCACCTAGTCCAGACCCCCTGCCAGAGCAAGGCCACAGGAACCCAGGAAGACAAGCAGACACTGCGCAGGACCCCCTAAAGGCGATTCACCTTGGCAAGGCGGATTGTTACGCTTCTCGGGGGGCAGCGGCGGCAGCCTCGGGCCACATGGCGACACCACGCCGGCCCCACGGAGAAGCAGGTGGCGTCCGGCTCAGCCCGGTGCGCCCGCGGGTGACGCGGCGCCGCCCGGCTCTGTCACTCTCCCGCCCGCCCCGGTGCCCCGTCCCCCTGCAGCGGCCGCTGCCCCACGTGCCTCGCCGGGCCCCCCGCGGTACCAGCTCACTCAACCGACCGCGCCGGCCTGCTCCGACCGTCGCCCACAGGACGCGATAGCGGGTGGCTCACCTCGTTGTTGAGGTTCAGGACGGGAGCCATGGCGCCGGTCCGTGCCCGCAGAGGTCCGCAGCCCACCGCCCCGGCTCCCCCGCCGGCTCCCCCGCCACCTCTCCCCACGCCGCTGCACAGGCGGCGCTAAGCGAAACTACGCGCATGCGCCGCGCCTGCCGCGGCGAGCCCGCTCCAGGCTGAATCTCTATGGGCAGAGACTCTCTAGGCCAGATCTCGAAGGCCTCCGGTCCTCCAGCACCGCCCTAGTCGCGTGACTTCCGTGAGACTCGCGCTCCCGTGGGTGTGCGGGGTCCGGCCGCCCCTAGGTCCGGCCATCCTCTGCCCTCGGTCCGGCTGAGGCCGCTGGTGGGCCCGGGCGTGCGTGGCGGGTTCCGTTTCCAGTGGAACTGGCGTTAAAGAAGAGTTTCCTCGGGTTCCTGCGGGCGATAAGCGATGCGGGCAGGAAGAGGATCGCGGGTTATGGCGTGCCCGTGCCCTCGCGTGAGGTGGGGGCGGCACTTGTCCCTGGCGTGTGGGGCGGCCGCGCCCCTGCGGCAGGTAGCTGGGGCCGGGGCCTGAGAGGTAGGCCTCCGCGCACTCAGCTCACCGGGCACCTGGCCCGCAGCATCATTTGCGGGCCCAGAAATAATCCGGGATTCGTGCTTTGCGCGTCCTGATGCTGCCGTCACAGAAGGAGTCCCGAATGAAGTTACCTTAAGAGATGTATGGGTTGGAAGGGACCTCCAGAGATCATCGGGTCCAAACCCCCTGCCAAAGCAGGCTCCCTAGGACAGGTCACACAAATAGGCGTCCAGACGGGTCTCTATCTCCAGAGAAGGAGACTCCACCACCTCCCCTGGGCAGTCTGTCCCAGGGCTCTGTCACCCTCACAGTGAAAAAGTTCTTACATATGGTGGTGTGGAACTTCCTGTGCTCCATCTTGAGGTCGTTGCCCCTTGTCCTGTCTCCACAGACAACTGAAAAGAGGCTGACTATGTCCCTCTGTCTCCCACAGAAACTACAGAATGAACTGCAAACACGTAGTCAAAACCCTGAGTAAACCATTAACAGTGACGTATTTCACTGTCCCTTCCCTGAGACACACACAAAACCCCCCCACATTTTCAAACAGCTTTAAAATATTTCAGATTGGTTTTTTTCCCTTTGTGCAGAAGGCAGCGTATGGGTTGGGCAGAAATTTGAGTGGTCCAAGGTTTTAGCTCTTAAGGTTTTATATGCAGCATGCATTTTAAGTAGCTGTAGTGAAGTGAGGCCAAGCATGTGCTTTTAGACTTAGCAAGATTTCAATCTGAAAAGTTTGGCAAAGCTTTGTCAGAACTTTTCCCTCACTATTTCCAGTTCTTTGTGCTAGAAGGAATTGTTGATTTAAATTGTTACAAATATTTTTCTATTTTACTGAAATGTGACTCTTAACAGAACTAGAGCCTCAGTGTAAGCAAGTCCTAGCGCGTCTAAAGAATGAATCAGGTATTGTTTCATATTACTGTTTGTATGTTGCAGCATACAAAAGAGCTGAGATCATATTTGAAAATATTTGGGGAAATTGTTTTAAATATAAATGCTTTTTGTTTTTTATGGCTAAAATCAGTTTCAGGAAATGCTTTGGACGTTCACAAGCTGTTAGTTGGCCCCTGGATGGCACTGTTGTGCCTGGAACTCTTCTGCTTTGAAGTCTGAATATTTAAATAAATACAACTGATGTCAGCTGTCTCTGTAATGCATTCTGTCTGCAGGTTCTCGCATTTAGATTTTCATGTTTGATTTCTAACTGGTGCTTAGGCATCTCCTGTAAGTGGACTGCAGCTTTGGCTCTAGTTTTTACATGCAAGTAGTAATCTTACATGCAAGTGGGATCAGGCCAGGCCAGTCCAGAGTAAAACTTTCGAGTTCCTTTTAGGATATTTCAGAAAGTGGTACTGGTTGTTCAGTAGCAGTCCAGGTGTTATTTCGATCCGGGAAGAGCCAGCTGAAACTATTTTGAACGTATCTCTTCATAGTGTAGTAAAGGTATTAGGTCCCAACAGGAGCTGAATTTTGGGTTAAACATAGTTGGTGAGAATGCTTTGGCTTTAACTGCAGGTGAGGGGTATTTACTACAGCGCAGTGCTGGAAAAATTCTGACTTGTGCCTACCTAAAGTCAGCTGACCACCATATAGTGTTTGTTTTTCAGTACAACTGATGGCAAGCAGCTACAGCATTCTACATGAGAAGTAGCTGCATTTCATTATGTCTGCTTATAAAGCAGTCTTGGATGTGATGCACAATACTGTCAGTGTATTTTTAAAAATTTAAGAATATGATCTCATATCTTGGTTGAATTTGTATGCACTGAGTACAAAATTGGAATCAGAAACTAAGTAAGGCAAGATTTTCCAAGGACAATGAAGAAGTGCTTCCCTTTGTACTTTAGTGCAAAACTACCCCCTAGATATGCCAGTCTTAGATTCCATTGTGTACCTTAGCAAAAAGAAGAAAAAAATTGGGACCTGAGACCTTGCTACGGTTCTGTGAGTCCAATGAGTGCCAGCCTGGCCTCACATCAATTATGGCTGTTCTCTGCCTGTGTAGCCTGCTGGGTCATAACTTCAATTTTCCTTTCCATTTCCTCTGGACACTGAATTTAGTGCTTTAGAAGTTTCTCATAGGCTCTGATGACATACTGCTGGCCCTTCTTCATCCAACAATTTTGTTTTCTAGTTACTCAGTCAGTCACTGATGAAAATAAGTATTTTTGTTGCTTTCATCTTTTTAAACCTCAGTGGCCTTCCAGAGTTTAGAATTGCTGTGCTGCACAGCTGGTTCATTGGCTCTTTGTCATACCATTTTTTTACTTAAATTCATTCAAGTCAAGATTTTCATGTCAGCTTGTCACAGTCAGGATGCTTTGAGGCATTGCCCTGTATAACACTTTCATACTTTGATGCTTTGTTCTGACCTCCCTTCCTTTCATGTGAGTGTTTCACTCGGATATTTTGGCACGCTTTCTCAGTGTTTGAAAGCATTTTTCTGGACTGTCTTCTGTGCTTTGAGAGCGTCTGCCTGTGCATGCACGTGGCAGGACAGCGTGTATACATTGCAGAACAATACAGGGGAGTTGGACTGCTAAGCTGTTTGAGGAAAAAGGGGGTTATGACTGGGTCCCCTTTATCTGGGCATTCTCTGAGCTTGTATAATGTGGTAGCAGCTGTGCGCACCATCCTGCAGCTACATCTGGGCTTGATCCCAGAGGCCATGCATATAATTCATGTTTTTGGAGTACTTGCTGAAATTTGTGATCATTGCAGACACTTGCACTCACAGGCACAGTGCAAATGTAATTAAATATGCATTGAGTGTGTTTTGGATTGAAAATGATGGTAAGTAAATTGCAGGAATTTCAAATAATTGTTTATGTTTTGTGAACCAAATGTAAGAATTTACAAAGTTTCACAGAATGAAAGTGCCAGTAATGTTAACTAGTCACCGAGGACAACAAAACCAGAAGGTGTTCTGTGACTTGTAGGTTCCTGTATAACAGCTCTTGCTTTGACTGTTCCCGGAGGAGTTTCTTTTTACTGAAATCAAAGCATCTGTTCTGGCCTCGCTTCCTTTCTTGTATTGGAAATTATGTTTGGTTATTTGGGTTTTTTAAAATTATAATAACACTTAAACAATCTGTATAACATTAGGATCCTTTTTTTTTCCCCCTCATTACTCTCTACATATGTTCAGTAAGAGGAAATTTCAGTGTCACACAAACAAGGAACTGAAATAGCCAGGCGAACTACTGAAACTGCTTCCTACAAACAGAAAATGTAGGCTGTAGGAATTATTAGGTGATTTATGATGGATTGCAGAAGTAAACAATGTGATTATGCATTTAAAATCAATGTCCCAGGTTGGAGTTCACCACAAGATCATTTTTCCAGGCTCTGTTTTTGCATATATATTAAATATTTCTTAAATTCAGAAATATTTTTGAAATGTAAGTGCCCACAGTATGGCTGAATGTCCTAAGTAGAATGTAATTCTGCTGCTTCAGTAAAGGAAGGATGTGATAACTTTGGATTGAAATACCTTTAATTTCACTGAAGTGTGTTCTACTATGGGCATAACAAGGGCAGGAGCCTGTAAGTGTGTATGAAAACACAGTAACTTTTACAAGTTAAGAGAGTAATAAGAAAAACAAGCCGGCAGTAACACAAGCATTTTTTATCTCTGTCCTGAAAACCAAAATAACTCATTTCATAATTTTTTTGTGGGCTATCAAGGAAATTATATATATATATTTTTAAAGATTTTATTATGAAAATAAGAATTAATATTTAAATATAATTTAATTATTAGCCAGATTCACTTTGTACTAATATTGGCTTGCTCATATGTTAAAAACAACGTAAATTGCATTTTCTAGTTAATCTTTATCTAAAGATGTTCACTGGCATGTTCACTGGATTTTTGGTGTGAGTATCATTAATTACCCATATTACAGTGACTACATGGCATTCACAAAACACACCCTTACAGACATAATGACACTAGCATTTGGCAGCATATTGGCTTGACTGGAGTAAGGTCCAGCTATAACTGGGCTTGTACATACACACATGACATGGTAGATTCTGTGTTTTGCAAGTATGCTACGAGAAGCACAGGACAGTTGGGGTTGGAAGCGACCTCTGGAGGTCATCTGTCCAACCCCACTGCCAGAGCAGGATCACCTAGAGCAGGCTGCACAGGACAGCATCCAGGCGGGTTTTGAATGACTCCACAGATGGAGACTCACAACACCTCTCCAAGCAGCCTATCCCAGTGCTCTGCCACCCTCACATTGAAGAAGTTCCTCCTCTTGTTTAGGTGGAACTTCCTGTGTTTGTGTTTATGCCCATTGTCTCTTGTCCTGTCACCAGGCACCACTGAAAAAAGAAACTTAAATACAAAGCATTTCACATGGCATAATCTTTATATATATATATATGATGGGCTAAGTGTTTATAAGAATTTAAAATATTAAATATGTATAGTCTAGAAACATTCCAGTAGAGGAGGGTAGCAGTTTATGCAGCTGCTTTGCAAATGGTGGATTCTGTCACTATCTCCAATGGAAATTGCTATTTAAAGGTATTCCAGAGCGGTGGCAGTACTCAAAACTTCTCAAGAGAAAAGTGCTAGCATTTTAATAACATGACAGTAAAAAGCCTATTTCAAAATATATTTTTCAAATAATACTAAGAAATTGAGATTCTTCAGTGTATAAGTGTAGTTTGATAACTGACAGAAAAGAAGGAGCATATAATGGGTTTTGTGCAAAGGATTATTGCGTTTCCTAGTTTAATGCCATTTTAGTGTATTGTTGTCCTCCTTTTCATAACACCTTGTACATACATAATACACTGTGAACAGACGTGGAAGTGCTGTTTGCTCGCATAGGTAGCACTCAGAGTTGTTCAGAAGCCACATATGAATGTGATCTTTGTGGCACTGTTACTTCCTTGCTCTAGTGAGCAGCACTGAGAGGCAGGCATCAGGTTTGACTCCCTTCAGCTCACCACGGTAACTGTCTATACAGTTTTCTGTTGACTCAGGTAGGGTCCTGGAAGGACTATTAAGATCTCGGAAGTGAAGACAAGAGGCTTGTATTTAATGCATAAGGAAGGCTGCAAAGGGAAGAGTGCTAAGGTGAAAATCATTCTCGAGGAAGATGATCTGTGCATGGAGTGCACAGGCACAAAACTGTGCTAGTCAAGGCCACTATGCTGTGACAATAAATGTAATACAAAAGCGGCAACAGAAACCTGGATGAGACTACTGGCTGCATGAGTGGGTAGGAGTGACTATATGTTGGAGGCAAAATCATTATGCCTTAGACAGGGAAGTTCTCTTAATATTCAAGCCCTAGTGTATGTCTATTAAAAGGATGACAGTGGTGCCGCTGTCATTGATTCAGAAAGGAGTTGGGAGAAATGGCTGGAGGATAAAATTAGGGTACTAGCCTAGTTGATGATTAGACTTGACAAGATAGCAGGAAGACAGGCTGAAACATGAGTTTGACTGATGGGCAATTTGGAGTAGAAAGCTGTATCTGTGTGTTTCAGTCCAGAAATGACTGCTGATTTTGGGATAGCAGAAAAGCTTACTTAAAAGTAAGATTTAGAGAGAGAAAAGGACAAAAGACTGAGCTCTTTCCAATCCCTTACAGGAGTAGCATGTGGTAATTAAGCTACAGAAATGCTCTAAAGAGATCCTGTGAGTAGAAACTGCATGAGCATATGGTATCAAGGTTAACATTGGGTCTTTGTCACAGCACAAAAACAACTCTTGTGCTGGAAAAGAGTAGACTGGAGAAGCTGGTGTGACGCTTTCTCAGAGGGAGGTTGTGGGCATTTGTAGTAAAAGGTGCCCTGGGAATGTATAGCACCTGGCTAAAAGCCATATAGGATGTTCCTAATATTGTGTCCCTGAAGGGGAACTTGAAAGTAGGTGACGGAGTTTGGAGATGGACAGTGAAAGGGTCTATGGGATAGTGGCTGGAATGACTGATGGGATTAGTGGAGCTGTCTGCTGACTATTGTAAAGAAAAAGCTGCAGAGAATGTGACAGCAAGGAAAGGATAAATTGTAGCATAAAATTGAAAGTAAGTAGGATCAGGGATAGCATGGCACCCTTAGTGCAAATGTAGAGGTGTGCATAGGTGAGTAAATGAGAAGCTTTTCTAAAATGAAAGAGAATTTATCATCCATAGAATGTTAGTCGCTTATGCGAAAATATAAAGCAAAGCATCATAGTTTAATTGTACTCTGACAATTCAGAAATTATTTTATTACCAAATTTAATTTTTTTAAGAATAAATGTTCTTCATAGAAAAGTCTGAGAACCGAAGTTCATCGCACCCAATGTTACGCTTTTGAACAGGATGTTTAACCAGGAGCCTTAACAACATTAATCATCCGTCAGATTCCCTTCAAAGGGAGACAGAGGGATTCTTCAAAAAAATGTTTAAGTTTTTCTAGAATTTTGCTGCTGAGGACAGTGGAAGTCTAGGGTGACTAGTTCCTTAGTTTAAGATTAGTTGGGTAGAATGAGTCTCTGCGTGAGTACCATTTTAGTTGTAATGAAAAGGTCAAAAAAGTGAACAGTAGTATTTACTCGTAGACCTAAGTCTGAAATCATAAACAGATGTGATTTATTACAGGTATCACAAGGTATTACTACTCCTAGTGGTAATTAAAAGTCGGTGTTGGAATCAGTGTCATCTTTCATCATGTTTGTGTACAAAAGCAGTTGGGGGATTGCATTCTTTTAGTGCATTCCAAGGGACATGGACTAATAAAGCTTGTTCTCTGTTTTCTTTCCCCTTTAAAACTTATGTAGGAGTTAAGTCTGTATTGAGCAGCATTCAGTGATGATTCCTCTCTCAGAGGAGTTGAGTGAAAGCAAATGATAGTTTCACAAACCTGAAGATGGATTAAATCTATCTTTTGGAGACTTTTTGCTTTCTAAGTGAAGCCTTAGTTTGTGAACTCAGATGATTAGTTGTTTCGTAATCAGGGTTTGGAAGAGCACTGCTTTGGAATTGCATATTTGCACAATATTGTTAGGTGCACAATATTGTTAGGGAAGATGGTGCTCGACCAATCTCATAGCCTTCTATGATCTCATCACCGACTGGGTGGATGGAGGGAGAGCAGTGGATGTCATCTACCTTGACTTCAGCAAGGCTTTCGATACTGTCTCCCATGACATCCTGATAGAAAAGCTGAGAGAGTATGGGATAGATGAGTGGACAGTGAGGTGGGTCAAGAACTGGCTGTTGGGCCGAGCTCAGAAGGTTGTGATCAGTGGAGCAGAATCTGACTGGAGGCCCGTGACTAGTGGTGTTCCCCAGGGCTCGGTGTTGGGTCCAGTCCTGTTCAATATCTTCATTGACGACCTTGATGAGGGAATAGCATCCACCCTCAGCAAGTATGCTGATGATAACAAAGCTGGGAGGAGTGGCTGACACACAGGAACACTGCACTGCCATCCAGCGAGACCTGGACAGGCTGGAGAGCTGGGCAGGGAGAAACCAGATGAGGTTTAACAAAGGCAAGTGTAAAGTCTTGCACCTGGGGAGGAACAGCTGCATCTATCAGTATAGGCTGGGGGATGTCCTACTGGAGAAGAGCTCTGTGGAGAAGGACCTGGGGATCCTGGTGGATGATAGGTTGGCTATGAGCCAGCAGTGTGCCCTGGTGGTTAAGAGAGCCAATGGGATCCTGAGGTGCATCAGGAGGAGTGTGGCCAGCAGGTCACAGGAGGTGATCCTCCCCCTCTACTCTGCCCTGGTCAGGCCCCACCTGGAGTATTGTTTCCAGTCCTGGGCTCCCTGGTATAAAAAGGACAGGGATCTTCTTGAGAGAATCCAAGGAGGGACTGCAAGGATGATTAAGGGCCTGGAACATCTATCCTATGAGGAAAAGCTGAGAGAGCTGGGGCTGTTCAGCCTGGAGAAAGGAAGACTGAGGGGGGACCTAATCAATGCTTATAAGTATCTTAAGTATGGGGTGCAGGGGGAAATGGCCAGCCCCTTTTCTGTGGTCAGTGGAGACAGGACTAGGGGCAATGGCTGCAAATTGGAGCACAGGAAGTTCCGCACCAACATGCGTAGGAACTTTTTCACAGTGAGGGTGACAGAGCACTGGAATAGGCTGCCCAGGGAGGTGGTGGAGTCTCCTTCTCTGGAGACGTTCAAGACCCATCTGGACGCCTATCTGTGCAGTATGAGCTAGGGAGCTGCTTTGGCAGGGGGGGTGGGCCCAATGATCTCTCGAGTTCCCTTCCAACCCCTACAACTCTGTGATTCTGTGGTTCTGTGATTCTGTGACGATTAATGAGAATCCTCTTTTAGTGTTAATACTAATGATAGATGTGATATATAGAGAAAGAAAACAGACATACAAGAACAAATTTGTAATGATGTAAATTCTCTGAATTTCAGTCTACAAATTAAGGGGGTTTTACCACTATTTGCAAAGGATTCTTGCATTTTAACTCAGGCTTCTTAAAGGGATTGTTTCAGCATATCCTGTTCTCAAAGGAAAGTGAGTTTATACCAAGAAAAAATAATCCCCCTTTTTTTTTCCCCAAAGAAAATGAGCAAAATATAAACAGTCTAGAATGCACTATAAGTCTTTGTAAAGTAATTAGTTATTTGCTGTAGTTCCTGGAACAGTCATATTTTCTGTCATTGGTCTTCTGGCTTTAAAGGAACAGCTGCTGGCACTTGTGAGTGTACTCACAGAACTGAAGTAGCTTCTAAAATGTTTGGGTAGCTAAGAACATAGCCGAAGTTACAGTATTAGGTGCATCCTGTAATTTATGTTCTCATACATATTTCATAAACTGCCCTTCTATGTCTTCACCTGGCCATCTGGTACAGCTCTGAATAGAAAAGTGCATTACTGGTCAATTTAAAGATTCATATAATTTTTGTGGCAACTTTAGAGCAGTAAATTCTACTCATAATCATGTGAGTACAATCACGGGATACTAATTTGTAGTAAAAAATTTTTCAGAGATGAATGCATAATTTCTTTCATCAAAATGAGAAAAAAATCTTTGGAAAATCTCCCTTCAAAATGTGGTTTATAGCACTGGCTGCTTTTTGTTTTATGCAACTGGCAGGAACAAAAAAATGGGAGACCTTATGCTTTCTGTTTATTTGTGTGCTTGTTTATGTAGTCCTGACTTAAAAATAGTTTGCAATTAGTCTTAGAAAGCAATCTGAAGCTAATGTTAATAGCTAAACCCAATTTCATGATGTAGCTTTGAGAGTAAATGCCTGTAGTGGAAACTCTGACTGATGAATCTGTAACTGCAGCAGCGTTAGCAGAATTGTGTTTTGAGGGTTTTATAAATGAAGTTGAAAAATACAGCTGAAAAATTCAAAGTCTTCTTAATTTACAAAGATGTCGATCCAGCAAAAAGGGTTTGTTTTAAAAGCACTCTGTACCATTGCAAAAGAGTACATTGTGTATTATACCAGAGTTTATGTAATGTGATCCTCTGGCAAACATTAAATTTACTGAGCTTTCAAGCCACAGAACAATGGAAAGAATCTGCTGTCTTTCTGATGTCAAAGCAATTGTTGAGTGTTTGCTGTAAAATCAGTAGAAACTGAAACTGGACATAATTTCCTGAATTTTAAAGAATTACTATATATATTATTTTTAACTTCAAATACACCTTTTCTCTACTGTAGAAGTGTTTTAAAGTAACATCAGTGGCTACACAGTAGCTCCTATGTTCAATTTGAAATGTGTTTGTATGGAAGTGATGATAAAGGGGTGGGGGAGGAAGAAATTCCTGAGAGCTGGGAAGAAGCCAGTGTCCCTCCCATCTTCAGGAATGGCAAGATGGAAAATCAAAGGTACTGCAGGCCAGGCAGCCTCTCTTCAGTTGCCGAGGTGATGAGTGGAGGAAACAATGCTGAAAGCCATGTACAGAAGTAGAAAGGCCAAGCAGCTGACTGGGCAGAGTCAGCATGGATTTTCAGTGGAGAAATCACATTTGCCTGAGTTCACGGCCTTCTACAGTGTTTATCTTGGTGGGCAAGACAAACAGTGGTTGTTTATGTTAGGGAAGCTTTGGACACTGTATCCCCTGACATCCTCCCAGGCAAACTGAAGTAGCAGGGACTAGGTAAAGGGGATGAAAAGCTGACAAAAAGGGCTTTGATAGCAGCATGAAGACTACCTAACTGGAAGCCAGTAACTGGTTGCATAGTGCAGAGTTCAAAACTGGGCTCGGTCATATCTATGGTATCTGATAAGGATAGGACAGAGCATGTGCTCAATGATCCCATGGAAGATAAAAACAGGGAAGAGTACACCAGCTGGTGGTAGTGCTGTTCAGAGGGATGTGGGACAGCTGGAGAAACAGACAGAGAGGAATCTCACAGAGTTTATCATTGGAAGATAGCAAGTCTGCCCCTGGGAAGCAGTAAAGCCTTGCACCCATCTATGCTGGGGGCTGGCATGGTGGAAAGCAACTTTTCAGGAAAGGACCTTGGTGTCCTGCTGGATGCTAGCTGGCCATGAGGAAGAAGTGTATCCTGGTGGCAAAGGCAGCCAGCTCTCTGGTGGGTTACATTAGGAAAGGTGTTGCCAGTCCATTGAGGGACGTGATCCTTCCCTTCTACTTAGATGTAGTGAGAGGGCACTATCGCAAGTGCTCTGTCCAGTTCTGGGATCCCCAGTGCATGAAAGTTATGGGCATCCTGGATCAAATTGAGTGAAGGGTCAAGAGAATGACTATGGTACTA
This sequence comes from Laterallus jamaicensis coturniculus, assembly GCA_022605575.1. Taxonomy (NCBI): domain Eukaryota; kingdom Metazoa; phylum Chordata; class Aves; order Gruiformes; family Rallidae; genus Laterallus; species Laterallus jamaicensis. The sequence continues at coordinate 22,485,388 of JAKCOX010000010.1, forward strand.
AAGCATCAAGCACCAGGTGAGAGAGGTGAGACTGTTCAGCCTTGAGAAGACTCAGGATTATCTTGTCGATGTGTGTAAATACCTGATGGAAGTAGCAGTGCCCACTGATGGGACAAGAGGTAATGGGAACAAACTGATAATAATAACAAAACCCAGGTTATAAGTAAATTTATTTTACTATTTCAGAACAGAGCATATATAAGTGATGGGAAAAAAGGTCTATGCAGTTCCTAGTTGACCAGTGTTTATGATGCACGTCACCGTTCTTTGGGGTAACACATCAGTGGTAGAGTATAGCATTTTGGTCATCTGGCTTTCCACTAGAATGATAGAGACATTAGTTATGAGACATGAATGATTTGGACAGAAGAGAGCATCTCTATTTCTGATTTTTCATTTTCTGACATGTAATTATTTAAGAAGGTAGACTTTCTCTAACAAGGAGGTGGGGGAACATTCTAGAACATGTAAGACTCATGAGTGGTGTTACTAACTGTTAGAAATGACAAACGGTCCTAAACCAAGGAGTCCAGGTAGAAACGTTAGTGAAGCAGTAATTTATTATACGGTCTTGCAAGAGCGGGTGACCCAAAAAGTAGGCACACCTTTGGTCAGAGCCCGCAACCTTTTTATACCATGTTCTTGTACATATTCATCACTTGTCCCGCTTCGTATTAAGATGAGTTCTAGGAAATGATTTCCATAAACTCCTCCTAATCGCATCTGCATCCCATGGTGGTGGTCGCCAGGGGTCTGGCAGATTCCCGTTTCCCCGTAGGTGAAGAGAATTAAAATGCATGAGTCTCTTTGTCTGGGACAACTGCTTACTGGCAAACATTTGTTCTTGTCTTAACTCTTCCCGACAACTGACATGGCCTAGGGCTGAGGGAAATCAAGGCTCGATACAGGTTTCAGATTAGGTAAACCCCACATTGTCTTGCCAGTTTGCGTTAATGTGGCAGTTTTGGTGCCCCAGCATGAATCAGCACTGTGGAAACCTGTTGGTTGAGCTGTTTCCCTCAGCTACCTTTTATTAGAGAGAATGGTTTTTGCCATAACAGCAAAACTTATATAAATAGTACTCCCTTCTAGTTCTCCACTTTACAAGTCAGTACAAAGAATTACAGCAACCCATTTTGGTTTGCAAAAGCAACGTTTCCAATATTTCCCACACTGCCATAACAGTTTGGGAACCTGCCATGGTTTTTTCACACTCTCCAAAATAAGCCTGGCTTTTCAGTCCTGCATTTTACTTTATAATAACTATAGGAAGAATATTTTAAATTCTTAGTTTTCTTGATTTTTTAGTATTAGCAAATTTACTAGGTCTGATGATAAATAAGTTATCGTACATTAGTTAGGTTTTATCTTTCTTTGACTTCTCTGTGAGTGTGTGCACATATATGCCAGGGACCTGTGACTTGGTTTTGCTACTGCATGAGACAATAATAGAAAAGCCTTGTCTACTACTGAGAAAAATTTACAGTAATTCATTCACAGAGTCTTCCTTCTTAAGGCTGGTACAGCAGCATCTGCACAGCTGAGTTAGCAGAGACACAGATCTGCTCGGATTTTGTTCCCTTTGAAGCAAATAGAATAGCAGAGAGAGTGGTGAGGCGCTAGAACCGGCTGCCCAGAGAGGTGGTGGGTCCTCCATCGCTGGAGGTGTTCAAGGCCAGGTTGGATGGGGCCCTGGGCAACCTTGTGTAGACCCAGGCCTGAGGTTGGTGGCCCTGCCTGTGACAGGGGGGTTGGAGCTCTATGATCCTTGGGGTCCCTTCCAAACCGTGCCATTCTATGATTCTATGGGAGTTCAGCAAGTTTCTTGGCCTCTCTTTCGCTTCTGTTGCTGTAGAAAACTCCTAAAACCATCGACAACAGTGACAGGCAATTGTTCAGTCACAGTATTTTAGGATTAGTTGTTGGCTTTTGGGTTGTTTTGGTTTTAGAAAGCAGTGGTTGGCTTGATGGAATAAGTCAATATGCATATGAGTTTTTCTGAAAGTGGTCACCATAAGTGAATATGTGTAAGTGGACGGCAGCTCTGGTGATACAAGCTCTGAATGAATAGCAGCTATTTTATGAAGAGATGCATGCACATAGTGATCTTCTCTGTTTCTCTACCAATGAACATTCAAAATCCCTACTGTCTGAAATAGTATCTTGATTAATACCTGATTCTCCCATTTATGTCAGTCATGCCTGGAAAATGAAAAGTATATAAAGTTTGTTCCAATCAGAAAGAAGCATATCTCAAGAGCAATGAGATATATGAATAAGAATTCTTTTGAAATGATTTCACATCCTCTGATTTCTTCTGTCCACTGATGCATACCCACCTGTGGGATAATTTTAGAGAGAAAGACGACCTTAACAGACGTTTTAAGAAAGTCTTTTCAGACAAATCTGTGATCAAGCCAGGGAAATAAATTTGGTTTCTGTTTTTCAGCTTTGTGGCCTATCTACTGTTTTAACAACATTTTAAATACTGGTTTCCAAAGCAAGCTAACATCTATTCTTCTTCTTTTTAATAATTAATTTATAACTATTAATTTATAACTGTTGTGCAACGGAATACTTTTAGGAAGTGGATAGAAAGCTGATAGTGGATAGAAAGCTGATAATGGATAGAAAGCTGGATTCTGATTGTACTCCTCACCCTGACATGGAAGCTCCCAGGGAAAGCAAGCAAGGTCAGGATAGTCCTTAGCCACTGAAGGGCAGCAAAGCTGGTGAAGGGTCTGAAACACAAGTCTTATGAGGAATGGCTGAGAGAACTGGGACTGTTTAGCCTGGAGAAGAGGATGCTCAGGGGAGACCTTATGTCTCTCTAAAACTACCTGAAAGGAGGGTGTGGTGAGCTGGGGGTCAGCATCTTCTCTCAGATAAGGAGCAATGGGATAAGAGGGACTGGCTGCGTATTGCACCAGGGGAGGTTCAGGTTAGAAATCAGGAGAAATTTCTTCTCAGAAAGAGTGGTTAGGGATTGGAAGTGGTTGCCCAAGGAGGTGGTGTGGTCACTGTCCCTCAGGGTGTTCAAGGAAAGATTGTAGGGGTTGCTTAGGAACACGGTTTAGTTAGTGGTATAGGTGGTAGGGGGATGGTTGGACTAGACCATTTTGATGGTCTTTTCCAACCTTAATGATTCTGCGAGTTGTTCTGCAATTACTGGCAACAAGCTGTCAGGATGCTTTAATTTATGTGAGGGTCAAGTAAGCCAACTGCAGGACTGCTGGAAGTTCAAAACTGGCAAAAACTCAATTGCTAAGTATAACTCAACTTGGAACCAGAAAATCTAGGCTGAAATTGGTGTATCTGAAATCTGCACTACATAAGCACCCTTGTGACTAGGGTTCACACATAGTTTGGCTTCAGCTCATGTAAGTAATTCATCCACTTAGCCAGACCTTTTTTAATAAAAACTAATTTCAAGTCTCTTGTTAAAGCCTCCTAATTAAGATTACTCTTGAGTCCTGAGTGGTTTGGGAGGGGCAGAAGGTTACTCTCATTATAATGATCTGACTGATAGGGATTTTTCTGCTACCTCTAGGAGGTATTTCGTCTAGAGATTATGAGTTTGTTTATGATACCATTAAAATGAAAACTGGTGAAAAAGACCAGAAGCCAATATCCATGCTGCTTTTTGAATGATTATACAGTCGTTAAAATAATACATGACACTGCATGGACTATGCCAGTACAACAAAAGGAATGAGGAGATACACCTTGCATGTGCAGCCTGAAAACTGCTGTGTGAATAATTAATTTTTGTGGCCTAGTGTCAATCCTGGAGACTTGAAGGAAAAAAAAGTTCAAAACTACCTAATTATGAATTTAAAATAGTGGTCATTTGCACCAAATTTGCACTTCCCATTTAAACCACCTATTTCCTATTATGTAGAAAAACATTTGGAATAGCATCTGGAAGATAAATGTTTTTCTTGCTACATCTTTCAACAGAAGATGCTGCACAGTCCTTTTTTTTTGCCATATTGTTTTCTCAATGGATTTCTAAATGGTTAAAAATCCCCAGATGCTTTGAAGGATTCTATTATTGACTCACAAAATGCTTGATCCACCTGTGGTCCCTGATTTGGGTTGTCTGTGTTAGATTACTTTTGTCACTACTGAATGATAAACTCTTATTTTCTAATTTGTGCAAAATTTTAATATTTTCAGCAGGTTTACCTCTGCATCCTGAACACAGTATGTGTTCTTGATACACAAAAATATAGCTCCTCACAATTAATATTTTAATATATTAATATTATTAATATTCTAGTCATTTGAATATTTTCATCAAGTCTGTTATAGCCACCTAATTTTGTATTTGAACATGCGTTAGGAATTGCAGTTTCTCTTGGTTTGTCTTCATAGCTCTTGTGTATGAAGTTCTAAGTTATTCTGTAAGTTACTCTTCTATCTACTTTCTGCAGTTATACAGATTCACTGTTCAGGACAGCAAGGTTTAGTCCAGATTTTGTTATTCTCTATGTTACATTCTTTAAAGAATGGGTAATAGAATCTTCCTCACTTTCTCTGTCTCTCCAACCCAATAAAGACATTAATGGAGCAAATTCAAAAAGAGCTAAAATCCACCTTGGAATACACCCTAACATGATTCTTAAAATACTGGCATAGGAGATAGCTGTTCTGGTGCCTGTGGTGAAGAATAAAGTGGAAGTAGACTCAACAGTTGGACTTTGAGTAAACGATTCAATCTCTCTCCTTCGGTTACTGAATTCTTCTGGTCTTTGGTTTCTACTCCTCCATTTTTGTTCTCTGAAATAAGAAAGTTTAACCCAAATTGTTTTATAGCTCTCAGTTGGCTACAGATGGATTTTTCAGAAAAAAAAAAATATTTAAATTTGCTTATCTCTGCAGCATATAATTTAGAGCCTCTGTAACTAAACCTCATTGCTATGTTTGTCAGTTCAGTGGCGAGAAGGTTTAAATGTATTTTGAACATGTTTAGTAAATTTGCACATATCTTGAAAAGACATGACTCTTAGAAAGCTGATTTCCAATTAGGATAATGTATCTAATTGAAGAAATCCAACAGAGTTGGTTATTGGCTATTATCAGTAGGAGGTTCGAAGCCACCAGCATTCACTCACATGGATGTTCGGATACATTTTGTACCATATTTTTAACTGATATAATCAAATAGATTTTCAGTCTGCTTAATTCAGCAGAGACTAAATAGTTTATAATTTTAAAGTAATACTGCCAAGTTTTGTCTGTTTATGTATACAAGTCCATGAAACTTGTCGTTAAAGTATGGCAAGCAGGTCTGATGTGTGGTAGTTCTACATAATAACAATAGTAGCCTGTGAAAATAGTTAGCCACATGATATGGCCATGGGGCACACTACATGTATTAGAACAGTATGCATTTTTTTCCTCTTAGAAGAGTAAAAACATAAAGCTAGTATTTCTAACTTCGTGTTATGCAACTACCAATTAAGGTGGATGTGGAAGGAGAAATTCTCCAGCTGTTAATATCAATGAGCAATGCCTTCAGACATCACTCAACAGTCAGATCTAATCATGTATTGCAGCTGTTCTTACAAAGTTTGCCAGCTAACAAATAAATAGCATGTCTTCTACCACCAAAACCTGGAAACACCTTTGGGAGGCAAGTAGTCACTGATTAGAAACTTTAAGGTGCTTATCAGCCTGTGTGTCCCATCTTTTGTTGTGTTGATACCAAAATCCTTTTGGTTTTATTTATAAGAAAGAAAATGAAGGCTACTGCTGGAGTTATTCAAGGACTTGGCACTGCTAGAAGGGACAGCCTTCTAAAAGTTCACACTGTTTGCTGAAAGTTCACACTGTTAAAGAGAATAATTTCTTTTTGAGTCTTCAAGGAAAATCTTGACAATGTGGCTGAGATGTAGAGATGTTCAGACTATAAGAGATCCATTTTTCAAGATAACAAAACTCTTAATGCATGTATATCCTTAAGTGGCTTTACTGCCTTGGAATTTTTTTCTCTTAACTGTATTTAATATCTGAGACCCAGAAATCTCAATGACTTAAAATTCTGTGAATATTTTTTGAACTTTGAATTAAATCACAAGATTCTTAATATTATTTAAAGTTATAAGAAACTGGTTGTGTTTTTACTTTGCTTTGAAAGTAAACATTGTCTAGTATTAAAACTTTAGCATCTGTTCTAAAATACAGTTGCAGGTTTATTTTGAATGTATAATATTTAGATATACTACATGTAAGTACATATAATGCAATGCTTAGATATCATCTTGACTTTATGGAGTTTTTATGTATAGAGAAGGACTTAGTTGTAGACTTGCTTTCTTTCATTAAGTCCTTCTAGCTTTGGATATTGGTAAAAGTCAGTTTTGTATAAACATCCTTAAATCCTGTGCCTTCTTGGGAATATCAGACTTTCCTTTAAAAGGTCCACCAAGGTTTGTCTAAAAGTTACTTTAATATTTACCTCCTTATAAGTCAAAATAAATTACAGTCAGAATTTTTGAATTCATTTATCTACAAGCCACTGTTATCCAGGTTTAGATGTGAACACTAGCTTATGTCTGCAGCCTCTAGTTCTTGACAATGAAGAACAGAATTGTATTAACAATTATATTGTTACTCAATCCGAATTACTTGATATCAGGTTGGTTATTGCAGCAGCCTTCTGCAGGAGAGCTGTCATTACAAATGGTTGTTGCCAATATGGTTTGTGACAAAGAATATGATGGGCTGAAGGCAATGTTGCATCATAAAATTGCAGCAGCTGAAGTTAGAGGGTAACTTCAGAGAGGAGTTGAGTTTAAAACTTATTCAAATGTTGGAACTTTTTCAAAAAAGGCCTCTTTACTACTGCAGGAAAGGTGCCAAACCTCAAGATTTGTAATATATGAAGTAGTGAGATATATACTGTAATACAGCTCAACGGGCACATAAATATATGAATGTGTATGTGAATTATAACCAGATCAATTAGGTAAAAAATAAATTTTTTCAGTTGTTGATTTTGACTTCTTTACAAACTATAATAGCATGCAGTCTTCAGACTGAGGTGGCATTCCATTCAGAAAAATATAACTGGAAAAAGTCCCCCTGAAAGCCCCTTAGACTGCCTAACCAACTACCTGCAGTCACCTGGGTGGAACACAATATAACAATTCCCTCTTGCATGGGAAGAAAATGAAGGAACGAGTTTTCCATATGGCATGTTTTCTTCCCAAGCTCATGTATTGTATGGAGCAGGAAATTCATATAACAGTCTGATAGAAAAGCTGTCTTGCTATACGTGCCCTGATATCTTCTTTGGAGATGTCGTTGGGTTAGTATCTAACTCAACAGGGAAGTTACCTTGCCTGCAGAGATAAAATGATGCATGAATATCCTTAGTTGGGTCAATCTACATTGTAAGTTTTAAAGCAAAATAGGGCTTTCTGTTCAGAAGACCTTCAGTCATTAGTTATATAATGTTATAGAATCTTAAAATATATTGTGTTGGAAGGGACCTTTAAAAATCATCCAGTCTGTAATATAAGTCCTTCTGATTCATGTTAATATGGAATAATGTTGGGGGTGCGTAATGACAGACCCTTGTGTGGTCATGGGCCTGGGAGGGACAGTCGGAGATTTTGCATGTACTGAATGATAGAAAGGATGTGCAAATCTTCATCTAAAGGACCACCATGTAGCACATTGTGTGCATGGTGATACCTCTGGAGAAACAACTTGTCTCTGAACAGAAGGTGATCAAGGAGGAAGAAGAGGAAGGCGCCAAGTCTGCAGAACCAGCTGCCCGTCCATTAGCAGGACAAAAGCTACAGGACATCTTGTGGGGGTTACCTGGCCGGCACTCCAGCATGTCAGTTTAAGATGTATATGGTTGTGTCTTGTGGGGGGCGCCTGGCAGCAGTCTAGCCTGTCAGTTTAAGCTGGTGGGTGTGTTATCCCTGGAAGGTATATAAGCCAGGGACTGGAACTGTCCGATGTGCGTCTTGGTGGGGCGGAGACTCCCGGCGCACCCGGTGCTGACTGTTTGCTGCCTTTATTCATTTAATTGTTCAATTTGGCTAAAATCCTGTTTCGGACCAAGTCATTTATAACACAGTCCAACCCCCCTGCAGTAAGTAGGGGCACCTTTACTAGATCAAGTTGCTCACAGCCCAGGTTGCATTTAGTTTACTCTACATTTAGTGAAACCATGGTAGTCACAAAAGCTCCTGCTGGAGCAACTGGAATGTTAGCATTTCACTGACAATACTCTCATCAATTTTTTTTGCCTGAATTTAATTTCGAAGTACGTTACTGTCTAATAACTTACAGAATTGTACTACCAAGCTCAATATTGTTAGGTTAGAATGTAATTAAGTATATAATAAAATAATTAGTTTATAAATAACAATTTAAATATGGAATTCTGTTTTTAGTACTTTTTACTTTATAAGGTTACTTTTAAAAGGTGCTAAATTATTCATTTCTATCACCATATTGATATATGCCTTGCTGTAATATGTTTTCATTTCATTCTTGGGGTATTCTGGGTGCTGAAACAAATAGCTGTTGGGATATTGTATATTGTTTCAACACTTTTTCCCAACATCTGTTTCTTATTTGAACTTTCTGTGCTGCCTTATTTCCCTGCCCCATCTGGGCCTCACTCTGAAATTGAGCTGCCAAAAGGAAAAAGAAATAAAAAGAAGTTTCTGGTTCCCTAAAACTGAGATCAGGCAACAGTGTTCTGCAATGTTTTCTTTTTACACCACCAGACATGTGAATGTGCATTCACCTTTATTCTTTTTTTCTCCAAGGGAAAAAAAATCTATCCAACTTTAAGATGGGAGAAAGGCAGCAAAAAAATTCTGATAGATGATTATCAGGTTCCAAAAGGTGTTTTAGAGATTGTTGTCTGCAAATAGATCTGCCAGTCTATTGATCTGGAATAAGTCATCCTTCACAGCAAAATCACTTACCAGGACTCAATGGGCAGCAATCCTTTTTTTTGTGATCGCTTGCCTCAGAAGAGCCAAGATGCTCCAAAGATGTAGCAGTCTGTTCGAGCTGGTCCTGGTTTTACTGACAAGAACTTGCAGTACCACTCATCTTCTGCCTTATCAACAGTCCAGTGGAAGCAGTTTAGGAACATGCTGTTTCATGTTAGTGAAAGTGTTGGGTCTCTGGATTTTGTTTTAAAATGGTTCAGCACAGAAAGTGAAGTCTGTGCTAAAAGAGTGTACTTGTAAGGTACTGGAAGTATGCCTTACCAATTGCCGACAGAACCCTCTGTCCTGTCCCCCCCCCTTCTCCTCTCACCTTACCAAACCTCATTCCACTACTACATCACCACAGGTCAGGCCCAGGCTTCCGAGGACCTAATGACTATTCAACAAGCCACACAGAAGAGAGACTTCAGGAACCAGTCACACATCAGGAGAGCATTCCACTATCAGGAGCACACATCGGGAGCCATTCGTACATCGGACATCCATCCTGGAGCATTCCCACAGCCGTCGGACAGAATGCCATAGCCTCGTGGTAGGTAGATATAGCTCCCCCCTCCCACCCCGCTTCCTCTTTCCACTCTCTCTTTCTATCTCTCTTTTTCACCCCCGTTTTCTCTTTCTTCCCCCCTTTCCCTGCACGTTTCTTTCCAAATAAAACAACCTTCACCGTGACTCCGTCTTCGAGTCTCAATTCCGTTCTCTGAGAACTGAATGGAGAACTGATCACGATAAAACACCTGGTAATTGGATGTCACTTGGGGGTTAAGCCCAGCCGCCCCCAGATCGATCTGAGGTTCGGTTGGAACGCAAGGGGGTTTAGCCTCTGCCAAACTAAGTCTTGTCTAGGTTGTGGATCGTGACAGTACTAAACACAAAGGCATAGGAAGTTTAATGGAGGCTATCATCTCTTTTGCCCAGATAGAACTTTGGATAAACACTGCTTTGATAGATACCAGTCAGCTCTCAGCTTCCTTTTTTCCCCCTAACTACTATACAGTGACATTTCAATGTTCCAGTAGTTGACAAGAGAGGAAAAGACTAATCTGAACACACTGCGCAGTGCCTTTCAATCCAGGGGCCTTTCTGCTTTCCAGTTCCTTCTGTAATAAATTACTTGGTCCGAAACAGGATTTTAACCAAATTAACTATTTATTAAACGAATAAAATCAAGCAAACGCTGCTGGGTGCACAGTCAGCACCGGGTGTGCCGGGAGTCTTCGCCCCACCAAGACGCACACCTTGTTTTATATAACTTCTAGGGATAACACAGCCCACCGGCTTAAACTGACAGGCTGGAGTGCTGCCAGGTGACCCGCACAAGACATACAGCCATATGCATCTTCAACTGACATGCTGGGGTGCCGGCCAGGCAAGCCCCACAAGACATCCTGTAGCATTTGTCTTGCTAACGATCAGGCAGCTGGTTCTGCAGACTCGGCGCCTTCCTCTTCTTCTTCCCTTCTTCTTGTTGATTACCTCCTTTTCACAGGCAAGTTGTTTCTCCAGAGGTATCACCATGCACACAATGTGCTCCATTGTGGTCCTTTAGGCAAAGCTTTGCACATCCTTTATATAGTTTGTTGCTGCTTCAACAATACTTCATTCAGTGCATGCAAAATCTTAAACTGTCCCTCCTAGGCCCATGACCATAGAAGGGTATGTCATTATTTCCCCAACATTCTATATTAACACGTATCAGATGGACATATATCACACTTCTATGTTTAATTCAATTTTTTTCTCTTACGTAGCACCACACAGCTTGAACACAGAGGAGTTCCCATTGCATTGTGAGAAAAGTAATTTGGAGAGCCTAGGCCAAAACAGACTAGAAGCTTGGTGCATAATTTCTGTAATGCAGTATAGTGCCTGGGAAATGCAATGCTGTATTTTGTTATTTCAAAAATAAGTGTCCTTTTGGGCACAGTATAAAATGTATGAGTTGGACACCTGCAATGAAATATTTGATTTTTTTAATTTACATCAGAAAGTTAGGTTTTAGGTAAGGTCATTCATGGGGAAAAATCGCAATGAGCTTTATTATTAATATGAATTAAGCAACTGTTTACTCACTACACTTGTGAAGGTGTGGAAGCTCTAATAAATGTTTATTCTGAATCCAGCAACCTTCCGGAAGAGTCACACACACAAATGATGGCTTTTTCTACTTTCCTATTTTGTGTCACATGGAGAAAAATGTTATTTTAAAACAAAATCTGTGTTACAAAGCTAAGGTAGAGCTATGCAGAGAGATTTAACAGTATCACCTGAATTTCTCATAGTCTTCCTACTGTGGAACTGCTGCTTTGCTAGTTTTTGAAAGGAAATGAGCTGGCACCCCTGTGCAGTCTTCATGCAAAGGTACTGATGATGGTATCCAAATATAGTCTTTTTCTCCAGAGAACCCAGGATTTGTGATTTATTATTAAGTCAAGTGAGTGGCAAAAGGAGATTGCCCTCCATTTATGTTTGTGTGCATTTAATGAGCACACAAAGTACCACTGAAGCAATTCTCTTATAATTGGGCCAGACAATTACATAGGTCCAAAAGAAGCCCTTAGATGTTATGTACTATAGCTTTCAAGTCATTAATTATAACTTTATATCTATCAAGATTTCTAAGTGGATATTTTCATAGGTAACTGTTGAATTATAAAAAATCCGGCACAGAACGAAGGATGTATCCATTCTCCATGGGCTCTAAGTTTTAAAAGACAAAAGACTTGGTTGTCTTTTCAATTTGCTTAAATACTTGATTGTACATTGCCTGTGCTGGAGAGCTTCCAATTCAGTTTAGGATGCTGAACTATTGATTGAATAACAATAGTTTACAGGAGATTTTGAAAACATCCACGGTGTTTACGTTAATAGGCGTTGCGACTACTGCTAAAGGAAAGAGCACTTTTCACTTCTCTCTACACCGTGCATTACAACTGAAGTAGAAAAGCCTCATTTTTCTTTAGAAACCAATTTAAAAAAAAAAAAGTTAAACACTGTATTCTCTTCTAGTTACTCCTAGGCTGTCTTCCTGTGCTGTTTTGCATGTCAAAAATCCTTTCATCTAGGAGTCATTAGTGTAAAGTTTAGGCAGGCATCTAGTGTTTCTGATGATTTGTCATTAATAGCTTCAGGCAAGCTCAGGTTATAAAGTATTGAATCAGTTTTAACATGGTCCAACACTCCTTTGCTCTCTCTTTCTCTCTGAGATGCACCAAAATGCAGTACTAACAAAAGCAGAAAGATCAAAACTTCATAATTCCCAAACAAATAATAAATCAGATGACCAACACAGAATGAGTGCTTCTGAAGTGAAAAAGATTTATTGTTATTTCAAGGTAAACAGGAAAATATGCTGTAAGGTTTTTCTACTTTAGCAGGAATTCTTCTATGCAGCTATGCATTGAGGTAACAATTAAGCCAGTGGTTAGGAGGTACAAGTCATATTTTTTATAGAGACTCCTATAAACAGCCTGATGGTATACTTACAGAAATACACCAAAAAAGATGCTAGTTATGAAACATTAAAAGAAGGAAACTTGAATATCCTTTCAAGGCCATGAGGCTAATTTATTATAACATGTTTGAAGTGCTAAAGTAGAGATGTGATACAAATTCTTCCTTGTCATAATATGTCACAATGACTATCTTGTCAATTTTAGCTAATTACCCTTGCCAGTAGTCATGGTAAGACACTACTTTAAGATCTCATGGGTACTGGAAAATTAAACTCTGCTGCTACTATAGCTATCTAGTTTTTGCAACTATCTACATGCAATTTGCAAGAAAAGTTTAAATTCCTGCAATTTTTTGTACTTAATTGTAGTATCTTAGTGACTGCACGTGCTACTTCTGACTGATGAGTTTGAATATAAATCCATTGAGTCTTCTCTGAGCTAGTAGACTCTGAACATGCTACATAGGGAATAAAAAGCCAACAAACGATTGCCCTTTGTTTCTTATCTTGAAATGCTCAATTCCGACTAATTTTAGAGGTTTCTTGGCTGTCTTTGCTGAGGGATTAATTCAGCCTTTGTTTTACTTCTATTGTCATGCATAGGAGCTAATGAGTGTATTACTCCTTTGAAAGACCAACTTGCTGTCAAAGGAAAATCCACTAAAAGTTGCTCCCTGTATGCTTCCATTCATGTGGATTCCAATTTTTTTAACTGTCAATCAGGACTGTTTCAAAAAGGAAATTTGTTAACCAAGATGCCTTCAAACATTATTTTGCATTAAAATGGATCTTTCTCTCTCTGACGGGCAGTAATAAAAGGGAAGACCTATTTGGAGAAGGATCTTCAGCAGCTAATGGGAAAACAGACTCTGGAACATCAGTTCTCTGTGTTTTCATCCAACCTGTGTCAAGGAATTAATTGCTACCTAAACAAAGCCTTGAAAAATAAATTATAGAGTTCCAAGGTTAAAAAAACCAACCCGCCCCCCAAAACAGCAAAAAACCCCCTACAAGTCCATCTACTGCACAACCCCCAAAAAACGAAAAAACCCCCAAAACCCCAACCAAAAACCCAAGTGAAGTAGATTAAAAAGAAAGAACAAAGGTAGAAGTCAGAAATGACATTTCATTGTCAATGAACTTTCTACCATTATTTAAGTGGAAATGAGTAAAGAGAAGAAGTAATTAACAATTCAAGGTGAAATCTAAATTAAATTGAAGGGGATAGTAAAAAATTAAATGGTTACGGTATTAAATCTAATTTTCCCCAGAGGGAAGACATGACTAAGTCATACTGGCTTCCTGGGTAATAAAACATTGGTGATAAAGGATGTACAGTGAAATGGAGTAACATAAATATCAATAAATACATATTCCTTTTCTTAAGTGGTGGGTTTGTATTGTGTTTTTTTTTAAATGTACATGCATACTTTTGGAATAAAAGATTAATATTTTAGGCTTGCTTAGTATGATGTAATTGTAGAAGTAAGAGTAATTGCAAGCATATCAACTAGGAAAGCAAAATCAGATAACTTTTTCACTTCCTTAATGTTCAACCTGAATAAAAGACTGTGTAAAACATATTAGGGGCCAAATTCAGTTTTTGTGAAACTACTGATTTATGCAAAGCATAGGTGATTTTTTAGCAGTAGTTACAGGGGTTCAGGTAGAAAAGGTAGGTTAGAAAACAGCTTAATTCTTTCACATCTATAGCCAGGTCCGAATCAAAATGCCAATTAATGTCAGCAGTGGAATTTACGGCAAGTATTAAATTTTGCATTACAGTTCACTGTAAATTAAATAAGCTTGAGGATCTCATCTAAGGCTTTAGTAAATAATTACAGTCAGTACATCTGTGTAGAGCCACTGTAGATAGTACTTTTGATGTGAGTGAAGCCTGTGTTTCTTGTTCTGAAGATTTTGCAGTTTACACAATGCATGAGAAACAGCTACGTAATTTGTAATGGCAAAGAAGAATGTGAGGACGGGCAGTCAGTTTCCAAGGTACAGGAGAATAAGCTGCCTGTTCTGTGTGTTTGAAGCACAGATATGATCTCTGGCAGATTTCAGATATGTACTATACATACTGCTGCACTCATCTGTCTGAGGCGGCATTTTCTGGTAGAGTAGCGCTGGTGTTGGAGCCATATGTTGGAAAGCATGCAGGCTTAAGAAGGCAAAGATGTGACACTGAAGAACTGGTAAAATATTGAGAGTTGTGGGGAAAAACAAGCATGAATTAAGCAGGATGACACAGGCTTGTGAGAAGCCAGAAATTGGATCACAAGAGATGAGAAGCCAATAAACAGATAAAAAGTAAGATGTTCTGTGATTCATAAGTGTGAAAGATGATTCTGGCAGTGACTTTCTAGACTGAAAAGGGACAAACAAAGGTAATAATAACATAGACAAGTGGCAGTAGAATTTCTATAGAAGAAGAGCAACACATATCAGTAGTTTTAAAGGTAGGTACAATAATGATGCAATATATGTGGAATTTTGAGGAAGTTAAGAGCAAACAACAGCACACTGAAAATGAGAGAGGAGAAAGCAGAAAGACTGTAGGTAAGGAGCTTTACAGAAGAGCTTTATTGACTCTTGAAGCATGTTAAAGCATATTTGAATCAGACGTAACACTGCAAATTCTTGCTATATGCTGATGGCATCCTGTAGTCTACGTGGTAGATATTTTGTATGGTGAGACCTTTGGGGAGCTCAAGGAGAGCTGACTAAAGTATAAAGAATTATACAAACAACAAAGTAACGAGAACATCCAGTTATCGTGGAAGCAAATGTTTCCTGGGGTTAGCTGTCAAAACTAATAAAGCTGAACAGGCTTCTTACTACTTACATAGCTTATTATAATGCTTTAATGGTTCATGACAGGAGATAAAAATTAACTTCTTTTCCAATCAGTCACAGGAATTTTCTTGTGTGACAGTGTAGTGACATTTTGTGCTGCAATGGTCAGTTAAATCTTTGTGAAGTTGTGATTAGTATAAATCTCATTTGCATTATTTGACCTTTATTGCATTTGTGCAGTGTTATTCCTACAAAGCTACTGGGTTTGATTTCTTCTTCAACCAAGATCCTGGACCCTCACCTAGTTGTGACACCGTGATTCTGAAAATAGTTATCCACTTTGGGTAGCTGAGATCCACAAGTGAGAATGGGAACTGAAGAAGAGTACATGAAGTACATGCATTAACTCCAGCTCATTATAATTTGGTATTTTGACAAATTTTGAGTTCTAGAATAGTCTAGATAAAGACAAATTTCTTGAATTAGAAGTACAGTTAAGTTTGATAGTGCCATAGATAAGGTTCAATGTTTGATAAAGTCCTGTGCCAGTCTTGAGTTCCAGTACATTACAGTGCCAGCAAAACCACAGTTAAGCAAATATGTGAGCCCTAAGGATGGTCTTGAGTTGTCTTATTGTAGATACTGAAAGTATGGACCAAGTGAAATTGCACACAGTTTTTCTACTTTTTGCAGGTCTCTGTTTAAACCCCTGTACTTCTAGCATGTTATTTTTAGATTTAATCCTCTAGAGTTCCTCTAGAAGACCTAACTTCCATTAGGTATTGTAGAGGACCCTCTGCTGAATAAATTGCAATTGTGTAACTGAATGAAATTCTAATGTTAGCTCCATTTTGAGTAGATCTAAGAAAACTTCTGTTCTAAATTAAGTCTCAGTAAAGCAGTGGGTTTTTTTTAATTACCTGCATGCATTCCAAGCTTTGTCTCTTTATTTAGAGAAATTAGGGAAGGAGTGTTTATATATGCTAAAATTGCATCATTAAAACTACAGGAAAATGGTCTGGAGTCATGTGGATATGCAGATTGGTTTGTATTTCATCTTAGGCATTGGCTACCTTTCAGCTGCAGAATGGTAACTTTTCAGCACACAAACCTTGCTGCAAACCTATTTTGCCTTAAAATGTACCTCTGGTTATATTATTGCTGTTGATTAGAAAGAATAAAATAATAGTTTGCAGTTAGAGAGACATAATAAAACAGTATTTACAGATTTCCTTTTCAGTAAATAGTGCATTTTACCTTTACATTTAAAAATTATACCATTAAGTTAGAATAAGAAAAGAAAAATAAATGGGACCAAATGACTTTGTTTCTTGTAAGCAACCGGTGCATTCAATTCAAATTTCTGTAGAAATTAGTCCAGCTTGTTTCATCTTTCAGAGCAATGCATTTTGCATCCAAATTTAATTTCCATATGAAAATAATGGAAAAGTTTTTAGTCCTTGAGATAATGTATACTTTACGCATTGGTGTGATTATCAGAGTTATGGGTGTGCTATTTTACTCAAAAATTACAACTGTGATCCCTAGTATGAATTCCGTGCTTTATCCCCATATGTTCTGTCAATATACATCCCCTCTGAAAAACTTTGATACCACACAATTGTGTTTATATTTTGTCAGATTTCTGTTTTCCATCTATGTTTGTACTGCTACATCAGTGCAACATGGATATTTTACAAGTGATATTTGTTAATTAAAATCGTGGCCACTGCTTTATGTAAGCACTGAAGGTATGAGTGAGGTAGATGGGCACCACCTATTACTGTGTTTGCAGGCAAGGAACATCCTGAGTTGTTTATTTTGGATAGACAGCATCAACTCTTAAACTACAGGTCATCAATGTATTTCTCTTTATGGCGAATAATGCCATTTCCTGAGTTCATATATCAAATGTTTATAGTTATAAAATTTTTAATTGTATTGGAATCTGATTAGAAGCTCTATGTGTGCCAATCTGGAAAAATCACTGGGTATGCATGGAGACTGTGGCTTCAGGAATGAGCAGATCTCTAGAAGGGAGATGTTGAGAAACAAATATCCAAGACTAACATAAAATTTTGTGCAACCTGAAGGGAACACCATTTTTTTTTATTTTTATTTTTTTTATTTTCTTCATCACAAATTGACATACCAAAACCCTTCACAAAACTAGCATTAAATACTTTGTGTTATATTCTCAATTCATCTTTTGCTGAGGGTGTAATTGTCCCAGTTATCTGCTAAAGCTGATTTATATATTCTTGCAATCTCTAGTGCTCTTTAATTATGTATTTACACAAACAGTATTATGTCAAGCCACCTTAATCTAGCGTTTCTGATAGCCACAGAGGAGCATTAATAGAGGATTCTCATCATAAGTCACCACAACCAAATATTGACTAATACATAAAAGTTGTATTCAAGTTTGTTAAGCACATTTTTAAAAGCAGGGATTTTGCTAGAAAAGACTACATCAACCAGCTTTGTTCATTTGTCCATTCTCACTTAGATAAATCTCTTTCAAACTCAGGACAAGGCAAATTCTAATGTAATTTCTTCTTATGTATCAGAAGCAAGGAAGCATGAATAGCTTCTTGCAGGAGAACGCCCTAGGATATATATTCCTAAATGGGCAACCCAGATTTGTGGTAAGGTATTGACTATTTTTTCTTTATGGAATGCATAATTTTGGCTGTAACTGTCATCAGAACAAGATTTTTATGGTGGCATTCCCCCTCTCTCTCTCCCCTCTTCATTTGTGCTTCTAAACAGCAAGTAGAAACGTTGACATTTTCCCCCTAAAAGTACGAAGAGAGGTCTGTAAAAGACTGGAAGCAGTTTATACAGTCTTTGCAAATAGATCTTGGGCAGGCTGGATCTAATAAATAGAGTCTTAAATGAGACTTGTGCATGATATTTCTATGTTATTCAGAGTTCAATCATCCTGGCAGCATTATGATGCTAATAATGGTGTTCATTTGTTATACACATGACAGTTTTCAAAAGCAAAGACAATTAAGACAAATTGTGTTCAGAGGGAACAGTGCTGTTTTTGAGGACACTTGAGACTACACTTGGTTGCTCTGGGGATTTTCACAATAGTAACATGTTGTTCAGCTCTGGCAAGTAAACAGGAATGTCCCCAAAGTTAATCCCCGATTTATGAAATATTATACAAAGTATAAATTATATAAATTGTTACATAAATTGACAAGAATTCAAATTAATTCTGGTACTGAAGCTTTGTTATGTGTTTCTTGGAATACTCTTGCAGCTCAGCAGTTGTCTACTTGTCAATATGTGTATGTTTGAATGGAAATTATGAAGCTATTTACATTTTGTTCCCTGGACTGTCAGTTTAAAAGCCTGCCTGCTACGATACAGTTGGATAGTCTTAGTTGTTAAGGCGTGGAGAGCAACTGTCAAATAAGAAACCAGACCAATTTAGCTGAGCGAAGTGAAATGTTATTGACCTCTCTAAAGAGTGCTTTATATTTCAGCGTATTGTCAAGGAAAAAGTAATACGGTAATGTGCTTTTCACTAACACATTTCTGGTAAATGCCACTTCAAAATAATTTAGCAAATTATTCTTTTTCTAGATGAAGTGCATCATTCATTCAGCTTTTATTTAAGAACCTCATAAAGGTTTACCAAACAGAATAACAACTAAATGGTCAGGCATTAATTCACATTTCCCTAAAGTAATTTAATATTGCCAAGAAGTTATATATCAATATCATTGACAAACAGCCTTGCTTATGAGTTGAATAGATAGGAAACTCAAAGCAACAATACAATGTTGCATTATTAGAGTACTTCAGATCAGATTTGGAGGAGGCAGTGCGTGGTCTGTTAATGTATGTAAGTGCTGATCAGATCTGATTAACTTAGCAGGGGCTACTGAGCTGTAGGTTGCTAGTGGTTCATGCTAGACTGTGGCACAGATCACAGAAATAATTTCTCAAAACTGTTTTGCTTCTCAGGTTGGATCCTATGTAGGAAAGGTTCTGATGCCCTGATAATAATAAAAAAGCTTTACACACACTCCTGCTGAAATAAACAGCATGTCAAACAGGTACTCTAGTTTGTAACACTAGAAAAAATTACTCGGTCATCAGTTTTACTGGAAAGATATTAGATTCTGGGTCTCTGTGCAGACATCTCCACATTTTCTGGGTTTTTTATTGCACAGACTCAGTTTGACTTGTAAAATTATCTAACACATGTTGATGCATAAACAATCACAATCTGTTTCTATAATTAAATTCAATGTATTGTGAATTGGACATTTCTTCTGTAATTTTTTTTCCCTGGAATTACAACTCTTCTGGATCTGGCTGAGGTGGAGATAACTTTCTACATAACAACCTTTATGGTGTAGTGTTCTGGTTTTATTACCAAAACATTATTGATAATCACAGTGTTTTGGCTATTGCTAACCAGTGCTTGCAGAATGTCAAGGCCTCCTCTGTGTCTCATCCTGCCTCACCAGTGAGTAGGTTGGGGGTGGGCAAGCAATTGGGAGAGGATACAGAGGGACAGCTGACCCCAACTTTGCCAAAGGGATATTACATACCATATTACACTATGAGCATCTTTAAAACTGGAGAGGACGTGTTTTGGCTAGGTAGCCATTGCCTGGGGACTGGCTGATCATCAGTCTGCTTGTGGGATGTGGAGAGTCTGTGTATAATTTTTTTCTCTTTCTTTTTTTCTTCTTTCTTCTCTTTTCCTTTGCTTTTTAAAATCTCTTTAACTCACTAATGATCTTCCAGTTCTCTTCTCCATTTTGCTGTGGGGGGACATTGAGTGAGTGACAGGGTGGGATTTACCTGCCAGCCAGAATCAACCCAGCACACATTCTATTGGTAATGATGAATGCTACTTTGAGACATGGCGTACCAGTAAACTTCTGTTCTAACTAAACAAGATTTAGTGTGATATTTAAAACTTAACCAGATTTCATATATTCTTTTGTGGATTAAAAAAAAAAAAAAAGTCAATTATTTCTCAAAGAAATAGTGGAAATGTAAAAATGTTATATCTTATCTAGCGAAACACTTATATTTCACTTCAAACTTAGCTAACACTCTCAAAAATAAGTTGAGGCTTAATGTTTGATTCAATCAGAGTGGGATTAGGCATAAAGTTAAGAATGCATTTTAATCTTTTTCTGGATTAGCACCAAGCAGTGTGTGTCCTATCCAATATATGGATCTACAGATAAGGTCTCTTTGAAGTATATATACTTACAGAGAAAAGAGGAATTTTAAGAAACCAGGTGTATTTAACCTTTATTTGATAAAAAGCATAAAAAGGAAAAAAACCCGTTTCTGTGCAGTTAGATCCACTTGACTGGATTGCAAATGACTGCCTGGCTGAGTTCCATATCTCTTTTCATTACAATTTCAGCACTGTGGGATAGTTAAAGAGTAGAGAAGAAACAGCCCATGTTTAAAGTAATGTTGCTTATATTGCTGCTTAGCCAAGGAATTAATAGCTGGCCTCTAGGGAACGTGGCTGGCATCTGCTTCATAGCACGATTGAGAGCGCTACTACAGGAGCTGGAATAGTAGCTATCTTATTAATAAGTTGCTTGCATATGCATATTTAGTATGTGCTACATCTTCTGTCAGAACTATTCTTCCTGTGCAGAGACTCTATTTATGGTTCTAATTCCTTTTGCATTATTTATCTACAGTGACCAGAGATGAACACTGTAAGGTAGATATACTATATAAAATAATGCCTGGCTGATTGACTGACTGAATCAATATTCATATTTATACTGTATATATCACTCAAGGTCCCCTCAGGGCTTTCCTGTAATTACGAGAAGTAATAAAATATTGCCTTAAAGAGCCAAGGTAAATGCTAAATCCTGAATTTATTAGCCTGAGAACTCTGCATCAGCACTCTCCAATGTTAAAAGTGCCAAAGCAAAAAACTTTTCAGGCATCACACAGTTTAGAAGTGGCAACCAGGGATTGTCAACAATCAGGTTGAAAGATAGCATGGAAAAGTTAGATATATGGAGATAAAATAGTAATATGACTCTACTTCAGATTTAATTTGTTGCCAAGAGGACTATTTTTATGGCTTCATTTTCATCACAGCTCCCACCCTTGCCCATGCTGTCACAGCAAGTCACTGGATGTTGTTGCCATAGTGACAACAAATGGGAGGAAGAAAATCTGCTTTTTTGCAAAACAGGTCTGACATTGACAATGATCATGTCAAAATCACTGGTTTAACACTAATATAACTCCACCACCATAAATCAAATTTGATTTCCCTGAAGCTAGTGAAGTTGTGCTGCTCAAAAATTAGTTGAAAGAAGATCATGGTCAGATACAAAAGTGAAAAGATTGGAAGGAGTGGAAGTAGGTACAGAAAAAAAAAAACGTGTGTAGAGGTGAAATGGGTTTCAGAATGGATGCAACATTGTATCTTGAGTCAGAAGCTCAGATACAGACCCCTGATTTGCAGTTAGTCACATTTTCTTCACTGGGCCTGCTGGAAGTTGTGCGTCCGAATACTGTCAGTTCCTGAGGCTATGCTGCCTCTCCAATGCAATGCCCAGTCCAGGGGCTCTGCTCTGTCGTTGCGTACCCAGGGTTATGGTATTCCTGACAAATCACTGGCTCTCTGAGCAAACTGTTCAAGTTGTATAAAACCCCAAGATCTTGTCTACCTCCACCACACTGGAGAGAGCCTTGATGTGTGCCAGCCCTCCTCAGCAGTAGCCAAAACCCTGATGTATCATCACCACCTTGCTACCTACCAATACCCAACACAGCACTGTGAGGGCTGCTGTGGGGTAAATTAACTTCATCCACACCCAACGCAACACTCAGCAATGAATATAAAAGCTATCTGGTGATGCCAATTTTGCTCCAGGAATAAGCACTTTGCAAGAATTTCCACCTTTAACCCAACAGTGTTGAGTACATTTTATTAGGCACTCTGGACAATACTTCATTTCTTACTCTTAGGGAAGAAGAGTATTAAATCCTTCTCATATTTCATGAAAGCGGTGAAATCTTCTTAACTGTTACCTACTCCTTTCCATCAAATGCCTCCTGAAGATGGGTATCAAACCCTCTATTGTCTGGTGTTTGGACTAATATGTAATAAGTCATGCTAAGTTCAGAGGCATGTAAGCAGTAAATTGCTGTATAAATTTCTTTGGAGTTCACTATAAGCATGCTGGAGAGGAACCAAGGTATTATCTGGGATGAAATTAGAAGTAGCATTTTTCTAAACTATATCCAATAGTAAAACCAATGACTTGTAAATAAATGAAAAGACTGGTATAGAAGCCCTTTTAAGTATTGTTTTCCAATGTCAGAACTTCAAGATTGATGTTATAGAACATATGCACGATGCAGAGAAGAGCAATGCTAATGACAAACAGAGTAACAATGAAACTTCAAGTAATTTCATGTGTGCAAGAGAGTAGATGAATAATCATTTGCTGACAAAACATAGGTCACAGTTGCAATGATTTCTTGGAAAAAAAATGACTAGTAAGAACATTACTTTTCTGTAATATTACTTCAGGTAACATCTATAACTTCAATAAATATTTTAAAACATTTTTATTCCTTAAAGATTTGTCAGCAGTCTTTCATTAAATATGAATTGTTTTGAAGATGCTTTTTCTTGTTTAACTAGAAAATAGTTCCTCCTGGAGACTGTACTCTGGCATGTAGCGAATAAGTAGGTGATCAGTGACAGCCAACACGGCTTCACTAAGGGCAAATCGTTCCTGACAAATCTGATGGCCTTCTATGATGGAATAACTGATGGTGGACAAGAGAAGTTATGACAGACATCATCTTCCTGGACTTGTGCAAGGCCTTTGACACTGTCCAGCATGACATCCTTCTCTCTAAACTGGAGAGATATGGATTCAATGGCTGGACTGAATAAGGAACTCCATGGATAGTCACACTGAAAGAGTTGTGGTCAATGGCTCAATGTCCATATAGAGGTCCGTGACAAGTGGTGTTCCTCAGGGGTCACTTCTGGGACTGGCAATGTTTAACATCTTTGTGGGAGTTTGCTGATGAACACCAAGCTATGTGGTAAAGTTGACTCACTGGAGGGAAGGGGTGCCATCCAGAGGGACTTGGACAGGCTGGAGAGATGGACCCATGCTAACTGCATGAAGTTCAACAAGGCCAAGTGCAAGGTCCTGAATGTAGGTCAGCGCAATCCCAAGCACAGCTACAGGCTGGATGGAGAATGGATTGAGAGCAGCCCTGAGGAGAAGGACTTGGAATTGCTGATTGATGACAAGCTCAACATGAGCTGGTAGTGTGTGCTAGCAGCTCAGAAGGCCAACTGTGTCCTGGGTTGCATCAAGAACAGTGTGGTCAGCAGGTTAAAGGAGCTGATTCTGCCCCTCTGTTGTCATGAGACACCACCTGGAGTACTACCTTCACCTCTGGAGTCCTCTGTAGAGGAGAGACATAGAGCTGTTGGAGCAAGTCTAGAGGAGGTCCATGATGGTGATCAAGCGGATGGAGCATGTCTTAATAGAAGGGTTATTTTTCCTGGAGAAGAGAAGGCTCAGGGAAGACATTATTACGGTGTACCAATACTTAAAGGGGTCCTACAAGAAAGTGGAAGAGGGACTGTTCACCAAGGAGTGTAGTGACAGGATAAGGTGTGATGGCTTCAGTCTGAAAGAGGGTAGATTTAAATTAGACTTTGGGAAGAAATTCTTTACTCTGAGGGTGGTGAGGCATTGGCACAGACTGCCCAGAGAGGTTGTGGATGCCCCGTCCCTGGCAGTGTTCAAGGCAAGGCTGGACAGGGCTTTGGGCAAGCTGGTCTAGTGGAGAGTGTCCCTGCCCATGGCAAGAGGGTTAGAACAGATCTTTGTGGTCCCTTCAAACCCAAACCATTCCCTGATTCTATGATTATAGTGTAAAGATTTTATGCCACTTTAGGCAAAGGCTTGATACCACTGGAATAACTTTGATATTTTGCCACTTATTTCAGTCTAATCAGAATCCTGCCAAAATAGGTCTTCTTTCTGTAGACACAGGACTGTATATAAGCTGGTATTAGACAAATTTTGTTTCCTTCTTGTTATTGCTATTATTAATGTTCAATGCATTTTTAAAATCATGGAATGAAACTAAGGGTCAAATGTTAAAATCATGAATAAACAAGGAAAAATAGTGGTAATATACCTTATTACAAGATAAAAGATAAACTTATTAATGTCCAGAGAAAAAAGATAAAATAGAATCACTATATTTGTTTTCTACCCTCTGCAGAAAGTCGTCTTTTAATAATCAAGATGGAACGATGCATCCCTTTGAGTAAGAAATCTGGAAAGAGAGGTAAAAGACCTCTGTGGATGAGCAGGGAGCTAATGAATATACTCAAAGGGAAGCAGAAAGTCTATGAACTGTGGAAAAAGGGTCTGAGCACCCAGGAAAAATACAGGAATGTTGTCAGGGCCTGTAGGGACTCAACTAGGAAGGCTAAAGCCCACTTGGAAGTGCAGTTGGCAAGGGACATAAAGGATAATAAAAAGGGTTTTTTTAGATAAGTGGATAGTAAGAGGATGACCAGGGATAATGTAGGCCCCTTGCTGAATGAGGCGGGTGTCCTGGTAATGGGGGATGACGAGAAGGTGGAGATACTGAATACCTTCTTCGCTTCGGTCTTCACTTCAAAGGCCCCTCGGGACCCACAGACACTGGATGAAAGTAGTGATGTTTGGGAAATGAAGAGCTTCCCTTTGGTCGAGGTGGGGGTGGTCCAGGAGTGGCTCAAAGGGATTAATGTCCACAAATCCATGGGCTCAGATGGGATGCACTGACATGTGTTGAGGGAGCTGGCAGAAGTGATTGCTGAGCCGCTCTCTATCATCTTCAACAGGTCTTGGAGGACAGGAGAAGTGCCTGAAGACTGGAGGATAGACAATGTCATTCCGGTCTTTAAAAAGGGCGAGAAGGAGGATCCAAGCAACTATGGGCCAGTCAGCCTCACTTCTGTCCCAGGAAATGTGATGGAACAGCTTGTTCTGGATGCCATCTCCAAGCAACTGGAAGAGAAGAAGGTCATGAGGAGTAGTCAGCATGGATTCACCAAGGGAAGATGCTGCTCGACCAATCTCATAGCCTTCTATGATCTCACCACCAGCTGGGTGGATGAAGGGAGAGCAGGGGATGTCATCTTCCTTGACTTCAGCAAGGCTTTTGATACTGTCTCCCATGACATCCTGATAGAAAAGCTGAGAGAACACGGGATAGATGAGTGGACAGTGAGGTGAGTTGAGAGAATTGGCTGTCGAACCAGGCTCAGAGGGTCGTGATCAGTGGGGCAGAATCTGAATGGAGACCTGTGACTAGCGGTGTTCCCCAGGGCTTAGAGTTGGGTCCAGTCCTGTTTAATATCTTCATTGATGACCTTGATGAAGCATCCACCCTCAATAAGTATGCTGATGATAACAAAGCTGGGAGGGGTGGCTGACATTCAGGAACACTGCGCTGCCATCCAGTGAGACCTGGACAGACTGGAGAGCTGGGCAGGGAGAAACCAGATGAAGTTCAACAAAAGCAAGTGTGAAGTTTTGCACGGGGGGAGGAACAACCGCTTGTATCAGTACAGGCTGGGGGATGTCCTACTGGAGAAGAGCACTATGGAGAAGGACCTGGGGGTCCTGGTGGATGACAGGTTGGCTATGAGCCAGCAATGTGCCCTGGTGACTAAGAGAGCCAATGGGATCCTGGGGTGCATCAGGAGGAGTGTGGCCAGCAGGTCACAGGAGGTGATCCTCCCCCTCTACTCTGCCCTGGTCAGGCCCCCCCTGGAGTATTGTTTCCAGTTCTGGGCTCCCTGGTATGGAAGGGATGGGGATCTCCTTGAGAGAGTCCAAGGAGGGACTGCAAGGATGATTAAGGGCCTGGAACATCTCCCCTGTGAGGGGGGGGGCTGGGAGGGCTGGGACTGTTCAGTCTGGAGAGGGGGGGATTAAGGGGAGACCTAATGGGTGTTTACAGTTATCTTGGGCATGGGATACTGGGGCAGATTGGCCATCCGCATTTCAGAGGTTAGCAGGGACAGGACAAGGGGCAATGGTTGCAAATTGGAGCACAGGAAGTTCCGCAGCAACATGCGGAAAAGCTTTTTCACAGTGAGGGTGTCAGAGCACTGGAATAGGCTGCCCAGGGAGGTGGTGGAGTCTCCTTCTCTGGAGATATTCAAGACTTGTCTGGACGCCTATCTGTGCAGTATGAGCTAGGGAGCCTGCTTTGGCAGGGGGGTTGGACCCGATGATCTCTCGAGGTCCCATCCAAACCCTACAACTCTGTGATTCTGTATTTTTTACTACTGTGCTGCAACTTCAAATAATTTTCCCAGGTTTTTATTTATGGTAATGAAAATAGTGAGTATACTGTTTGTCTGTTGCTTTAGATGTCCATGTTCTGGTTTGAAAAATATAAGAAGCAAATGAAAATGTATTTTCTAGAATGGTTAAACCATTATTAACTCCCATTATGAGCAACTTTTTAATAAAAAGGTTCCAGGATGGTCTATCCAGCATAGAATTTGGGTAATATATATATGTGATTGCATAATTTATATGAATGCATTTATTAAAAGCATGCAGATATTTCTGTTTTGTTATTTGTATTGTTTGAGTGATTTTTAAAATATATGGGTTTTAAATTTTGCCTTTGACTTCATCGTACAAAGGAATTGACACGTAGAGCCAAGGAAACTAATGGTTCTAAGCATTTGATCTAAAAACTACAAACACTGTTAACTGCCTCCATATCTGAGTTTTGCCAAGAAAATGAACTTGGTAGCTTCTTCCTAGATTTACACCTTAGGGTTTGAAAGTTTAATTTTTTATCATAACCAGACCATGAAGACAAGCCTTCAAGACAACAATCTTGATTTTATGAGGTCTTAAAACAAACACATTAATGATTAAAAAGAAGGCAAGAGAAATGCTAATGGGTTACATTTTATGACCTTATCCTTTAGGAGGAATGCTCTTGTAAGTAAATGGAAATGGATGATGATATATTTTCTTTTATGGGTGTTTTTCTTTGTTTTAAAATCTACTGTACTAATATTCTCTGACATTTTTCAAAATTACATCTCAGTGACAAATTTACTTTTCTCATTAACCAGTAAGAGTTTTTTTCAAGAATAGTCCATGTTATGAGAGATTACATTAACTATAGCACAAACACAAAAGAATAGCATATAAATAAAACTAGTTGCTGTGTGGTTTCTGTGTGACTATGCTGTTTTGGAACAGATATGTACTTTGGAGTGATTTACTTAAAATTGCACTGAAAGTTCAAACAGAGGGTCTTCAAAAAGACTTACAAAGAGAGAACTAAATTTAATTAAATGAGATCTTGGTTGAAGCTCATATTGCAACATATAAGTGGTTCAAAGAATTTATTTATGCAGAACTTCAGAAAAGAAGCCAAATATGACATATAAAACTTCAGTTTGTAATTTTAGATTACATAAATGAAGAAAGTGTTGGTTCAAATGCAGGGTACTGTCACGAGTCTCTTTTTTTCTTTTTTTTTAAATATGCAAACCTGATTTTTCCTTCTTAGCATTGAGAATGTTTTGAGGGAGAATATGCATGCCAGAATCTGGTAAAAATTTAAGCTCATAATTTCAGGAACATTTTAAGAAATGTATATGGTAATTGCTTCCTTTATCCCAGATAATTATTACATGACAAAAAATAGTTAAGTACCATTACTGGTAGAAAGGGTGTATGATTATGTTGAGCCCTATTGCTCTGCCACTATGGTACATGCACCATTTTGATGGATCATGCCCTTGCCACATCTCCACATAATACATTTAAAACACAGGTTAATAATCCCAAATCTGAACTTCACAGTCCTATTCATTCAGTTTCTGAAAGTAAATGTCAGAACTAAGAGAAGTCTTGGCATGTATTCAGGTACATTTCAGAAGAAGTTGCAGTTAATTACCTGTTACCCATGTCCTGCTGGGTATCATCACATGGACAATGAAGCCGGTGAGAGAGGTATTTGCAAGGGTGATTCCTATTAAGGGCAATAGGCAGAACATTCCACATTAAAACTTCAGCAGTTCATTGCCTTGAGCATGAGCTAAATCATGGTTCTGAATCACAGAATTATAAAGAATAATTTAGCATCTAATACTTCTAGTCATGCCTATTTAGCTCAAATTTTGTCTTCTCTAATCAAATGTAAAACTTCCCATGAATGTCATTTCTGTCTTAGAATGACCTTGACCTTACTGCATTATTACCAGCTTTGCCATAGTTGCACAGAGCTGATCATGAAGTATTTGCCTCACATTTGTAGAGACAATTCCAAAGGGGCATCTGACTTGACAGTAAACAGTAGCATTTCCTCTGACATGAAATGATAGAAGTTGGAAAATCATTTGGCCATGCCCTCAGATCTAAATTGTCTCAGTCCCATTCATACCAGTAGGCAGAATCAACATTAACAGAGAAGCTTTGTTAATAATTTGAACATAATCTTTGTAAAATCAAATTAAAAGCCCTGATAAAGGTATGTGTGTGTGTGTATGTGTGTGTGTTGTAAACTCTCTTCTCAACTGTGTACGTGCTCTGTCCTTTTGTAAGTCTCTAACTACTGACTCTGTTACTAGTGAGAGGAAGTCTGAGCATGCAGATGGTGGTGGGAAGTGTCTCAGTAGAGAAACAAGTGTGGTTTTCCCACTGGTGACATAGAGCTTCTGCTTGTGAGAGACAGAATGAAGATATCTGACTTTGATAACTTGTTTGGTCTTTCGTCCCTTTTACTGTCCTCTCAGCAGCGGGGAGTTCTGAAGAGAGAGATTCGGGATTTCAGGAACTTTCGTGTTTGCTGATAAATATCAGCAGTATATGACAAAAAAAACCCCAAACCACTGACAGATTCTTTTGTTCACTCTCACCAGAGAAAAGGTGACAATAATGATTTTGCCCGTCTCCCATACATGCGTTGACTTGAAGGTTTCTCTGTTGGGACGGCTACTTTTTCATTTTGAAGAAAAGTTTTAAAATATTACTAGATGCTTTGATAATGGAATTGACACAGTAAGAGTGCATTGATGATGGTCTAATGCCAGGAAAGCCTGACAGATGCGGTATACTAATTGTGCACCAGAGGAATAGAGCACTATAAACTTTTCCTGGAGTCTGTAACTATTTTTGTTCTTTTTATTAATTTGTCTCTTGTGTGTGTGAGAAATCAAAGAGAATCCATTTTAAAAAAAGCAACCAAACCTTTTCAACTGTAATCCACTGTTCAAGAAAGTATTCTATGTCACACTGAAGTACTAAATCATACATCTCAATAGCTTGAGTAACACACAGACAGCTTTGCAGGTTGATAATATGCCTCATTGCCTACAGTGAGCATGGATCTGGCAGTGTATGAACACGATGTTCTAATTTTGTAAATGGCTTGCTGAAAAAAATGAGCCAGTTCCTATAAAAGTGAAGTTGGAATATAATTGCACATGTAAAATGGGCCTAATCATGTCTTCACACTCCATTATCCAGAGCAAAAACATTTCTTTTGTGTCCTCTAGCCTCTCAACCTACTTGAAATAAAGCAATCTAGAGTAGCTTCTCTTCACAGTCACATTGTTATTTAACAATTAATCTAAGAAATGTTTGTAAAGCTCTTGCTCTTTATGTAGTCTAGTTTGCTGACAGGCTGCAGCCAGTGGCAGAGCAGGGTTTGCTGTATTTTTATATCCTTGAAAATTAGTTAGGATACCTTAGAGGCTCACCCCAACTGTTTTGTCGGAGTTCAGTAGTTCTAGGCTTGAAGGTGGTCTGTTTTCATTGCACTATCAGCATCTTTAGGTGATATTTGCCTTGATTTTCTAATTCAGATAACACATGTCAGATATTTGTATCTACTCTTCCTTTGCATGATAATGTCGCTGACTTTAAGGCAGGGTTACTGCTGTCTCACTGGTCACACCTTTTCAAAACCTTATTTTCAGTGGATTTGGAACTGGTTTATCTTTCCTCTCCTTTATAAGTGTGATTTAGAAATGGGTTGATTATGCTCAGTATTTTGTAGCAACAGTAGTGAGTGAGCTCCCTGTAGCTGAACTGTAAAATATATAAAAATATGAAGCCAAACTTTATAAATATATGAATATATTAAATTTGAAATGTGTTCCTCAGCACTTTACTGTGGGGGACAAGTCAGTAAAAATTCACACACGTGAAACGTATAGCTGGCTAAATGGTATAGTTGGTTACATAATTCTTATTCAGCTGTAAAATTAACAGCTCTCCATATGAAAGGCTGTGAAACTTAATGTATTTTGGTTTTTGCATGCCATTTTCTGATGTGAACTCAGTATCAGCTGCCTTTTTTGTGCAGCTCATGACTGATTCACAAATAGATTACTGTCATTAGGGTAATCAGGAAGGTTTAATGGCTCAGCATCCCCTGAGCTGATGGACATGTTCCATCCTCATCCAGCCCTAGTGCTAGCCTGGCCAAATACAGCCAACTTTGTGTGCTTCTTTGCCTTGATGAATTGGCAAACCCAGGAATCATGTGGCAGATCTCATTAAATGATTTACTGTATGTCCTCTTGTAAGGTACCGGAATTATGCCTTACCAATTGCCAACAGAACTGACCCCCCTCTCTTCTCCACTCACCTTACCAAACCTCATTCCTAAGTCACTACATCACCACTGGTCAGGCCCAGGCTGACTATTCAACAAGCCAGAAGAGAGACATCAGGAACCATTCACACATCAGGAGCCATTGTTCCACTATCACGAGCACACATGGGGAGCCATTCACACATTGGACATTCCATCATCCACCCTGAAGTGCTCCCACAGGCCAGGTGGGAAGCTTGTAGCGAGACAAAGGAGCGGTATCCCTACAAAAAGGGGTGCAAGGAGAGAAATCTCTCTCTCTTTATCTTCATACTTCATCATGGAAGGACAACGAAGGGAGCGCTCTCCCATCCCATCGGACCCAGAGAATACTCTGCCATGGGACGGAATGCTGTAGCCTAGTGGTGGTAGATATAGCCTCCCCTTGCCCCTCTTCCTTTTTTTCCCCATTCTCTCTCTCTCTCCCTTTTTCACCTCCGTTCTCTCTTTCTCCCCCCCTTTCCCTGCACGTTTCTTTCAAAATAAAACAACCTTCACCTTGACTCTGTCTCGAGTCTCAATTCTGTTCTCCAAGAATTTAATTAAGAACTTATCACGATAAAACACCTAGTGATTGGACATCACTCAGGGGTTAAGCCCAGCCGCCCCCAGCCACCCAGAGCGATCTGAGGTTCGGTTGGAACGCAAGGGGGTTTAGCCTCTGCCAAACTAAAGTCTTGTCTAGGTTGTGGATCGTGACACCTCTACAACGTGCTGAATTCCTCTCCTGTGCCACTTTTATATTATTATAATTCCACTGATTTTACATTTGGTTTTGAGTCATGTATAAATACGTCCCTGTGTCTCTGTAGCATATCTTTCTTTTATTTGTCGTACATTCCATTTATATTTTTAAATATTTCAAGTGCTGAAGGATGATTACTGTAAGGTGTGTAAATTGCTAGCTCTGCATTCAGTTATCCTGTTATTTAAGGAACATAATGTTATATAATGTTATACTACTCAACTCCTGTTGGCTTATAACAGGGACATATTGATCCCAGATTTCGTACAGATGAGAAAAACTGAATAATACTTGGCTCAATTGCCAGATCTAGAAGGGAGTTAGATGAAGTAGCAGATCCTCCATCTACCACTGTTCAGTCTATGTCTGGACGAGTAAGGCTTTTCAGTGTTGTGACTTATGGTTATGGGAAGCATAAAAGGTTTGAGCTGTGATGCCCATTATAAGCTGATGGAATTGTAAATGACCTCTGCAGGTGCAGTCATCTGGTTTGATTGATTAATATTAAAATACTTTCAGCTTCACATGAAGGAATGAGGTTATGCATTCTTGCAGTTTTTTTCTTTAGGTGCATACACTGAGGCACTGAGGAAGAATCCCAGACATAGATACAGACTGGGAGAAGAGCTCGAGAGTAGCCCTACTGAGAAGGACCTGGGTGTCATAGTGGATGAGAAACTTAACATGAGCCAGCAGTGTGCTCTTGCAGCTCGCAAGGTCAATGGTATCCTGGGCTCCATCAGAAGAGTGGTGGCCAGCAGGGACAGGAAGGTGATTGTCTCTCTCTGCTCTGCCCTTGTGAGGTCCCATCTGGAGTACTGTGTCCAGATCTGGGGCCCCCAATACAAGAAAGATGTGGAACTGTTGGAGAGGGTTCAGAGGAGGGCCACAAAGATGATTAGAGGGCTGGAGCACCTGCCCTCCAAAGAGAGGCTGAGGGAGCTGGGCTTGTTCAGCCTGGAGAAGAGAAGGCTGTGGGGGGACCTCATTGCAGCCATCCAGTACCTTATAAGCAGGAGGGGATTCAACTGTTAAAAAGGATAGACAATGGCAGGACAAGGGGGAATGGATTAAATCTAAAGGAAGGAAGGTTTAGAGTAGATATCAGGGGGAAGTTTTTTACAGAGAGAGTGGTGAGGTGCTGGAACAGGCTGCCCAGAGAAGTAGTGGATGCCCCGCCCCTGAAGGTGTTCAAGACCAGGTTGGATGGGGCCCTGGGCAACCTTGTGTAGCTCCAGGCCTGAGGTTGGTGGCCCTGCCTGTGGCAGGGGGGTTGGAACTCTATGATCCTTGGAGTCCCTTCCAACCCATGCCATTCTATGTTTCAATGATTCTATGGTAAGAACTTCCCTAAGTTTTCAAAAAGAGTTTAGTGTCTCTCTCATTAGTTTCAATTAAATAAATGTAAAACAATATTAATTTGAATACTTCATGAACTGTAAACGAATGAGTAGGACCAAGCTTTCTGTCTTTTCAGTGCATGGAAAACAGTATCTGGCTTGCCTTCAGTGCAGTTGAAAAGCTTCTGTTTGAACTCCATATAAACTGCCTCATAGGGAGTTCTGAAAAATGACAGACATCTGAAGGATTAAATTTTAATTTATTCCTATCACTCCATGCATCCTCTGCTGTATGACAAGAGGAACTGTGTGTGCTAAACTGGTGTTGGCAGAACTTCCAGTTATTTTGTCAATGTTTGGAAATGTTTCCTAGTGACTAAATCTGAACTTTTCAAATTCTTTTTCATTAACGGGAAATTATAGATTCCAGATTCATTTCTCTTCATCTGTTTTTGTGTCTTCACAGATATTTTAAACATGGTGGGGAGGAATTATAGTGAAGTAGTAATATCTCACAGGTGGACAAAAACATCAATGTGGTGGCAGAGAAGTCACTGTCTTTTAGGATTCAGCATAGTAAAATAATGTGCATATGAAATCCAATGGTTTCTTTAGGTATGAGCCTAGTTAGGTTTCCATACTGGGGTTGTCATTTGCAATCTGATGTCATACCACTAACATCTTGACCTTAGCAGAAACATTATTCTTTAAATATAGAGAACTTTATGAGCAGTCTGACAAACTTCGTGACATCTCATGTTTTTCAGCTTCTTCAGAAAGAAAACTGCTTATTTTGCTACACTTAACATTTTGTTTATATCATTCCACTTTTGGGCTGTGTGCGAAAGTCAAGTATTCTGACTATTTGTTGTTTGAAGGTAGTATGACATTAAAGTTGCTGTAGAAATCTCTTAAAAGTTGTAAACTAGATTATTTAGAACAGGACTTGTATTTAGGTTAGTGCTAGCAAAAGGATACAATGAATAATAATCACCCTCAAGAAAAAAAAGGAAAAAATAAAGCCCCCCAAGAAAGA
The DNA here is from genome assembly GCA_022605575.1 of Laterallus jamaicensis coturniculus. Taxonomy (NCBI): domain Eukaryota; kingdom Metazoa; phylum Chordata; class Aves; order Gruiformes; family Rallidae; genus Laterallus; species Laterallus jamaicensis. The sequence continues at coordinate 22,519,460 of JAKCOX010000010.1, forward strand.
CAAGCCATTAGTCATTTAAGTGAAAGCACAGTAAGAAGTGGAATAAGAGTAAAAAGAGTTAAATAGGTAAAACAGACATTGAATCTCTGAACTTTTTGTTGTGTGGCCTCTCAAGTGGAACAGGAGGCCCAACATTACATGTATGCTCCGCCTCCACTATCCAAGAGTTGCAAACTGAGGAAGGTCTGGGGCCTCACAAACTGCTGGGCAAATGAACTCTGAGAGCCAGTAGCCAATGAGGAAACACAGAGACCACATTAATCTTAAATCTTTTACTTTGGATATCTTTTGCACAACAGTATCATTGGCCTTGAACTTTTTCCTGAAGTTCTAAACTTTCTAAGATATGAATAACCTGATGTGGTAACTTCTTGTAGTAGCTATGTTCCTTCAAAGTACGTCAGGTATCACCAGTTGTATCATTACACTGTTATGTGGTGCCTCTGCTGTTGCTTGGGTAAAGAAACTGCTGTCCTGGACCACACCAGATGAAAATTCAACATTCATATATCCATGCTAGCATTTAAATTAAGAGTCTTACTAGCTCTTCTGACTGGGGACTTTTCTTCAGGATGAACAAACCCAACTCTCTCAGCCTGTATCCAGCCTTCTGATCTTCTTTGTGGCCCTCCTCTGAACACGCTCCAACAGCTTCCCCCTTGTATGGGGGACCCCAGATCTGAACACAGTACTCCAGCTGGGGTCCTGGGACTCACAAGTGCTGAGTAAAGGAAGGGGCAGAATTGCCTCCCTTGATCTGCTGGTCATGCTGCTTTTCATGCAGTCCAGGATCCAGCTATCTTTTTAGGTGGCAAGCACAGATTGATGGCTCATGTTGAGCCATCATTCACCAAGTAAATCCTAAGTCCCTTCCATTGCAGCTGGTCTCAGTCCTTTCTCTGCCCACCCTGTAGAATTCTAGCAGCCCATGTGGAGGACCTTGCACTTGGCCTTGTTGAAGGCCTTAAACTTCATAAAGTATACATGGGCCTACCTCTGAAGCCTGTCAAGGTTCCTCTGGATGGCATCCCTTCCCTCCAGTGTGACCACATCACACAGCTTGGTGTCATTGGGAAACTTGCTGAGTGTACATTCAATCCCACTGTCCATGTGACTGACAAAGATGTAAACAGTGGAGCCTCTGCATACACCACTCATCACTGGTCTTCAATTGGACGTTGAGCTATTGGCTACAACCCTTTGACTGCGACTGTCCAGACAGTTCCTTATCTACAGTGTGGTCCACATGTCAAATTTATGTCTCTCCAATTTTGAGACAAGGATATTGTGTGGGACAGTTTCAAAGGCTTTTCACAAGTTCAGGTAGATGACATCAGTTGCTCTTCCCTTATGTACTGCCATAGAAGGCTACTGAGTTTGTCAGGTATGATTTTCCTGTAGTGAAGCCATGTTGGCTGTCACACATCACCTCTTTACTTTCCATGTGCCTGAGCATAGTTTCCAGATGTATATAGTCTACAATCTTGCTGGGCACAGAGGTTAGACTGACCTGTACTTACCCATGTCTTCCTTTGTTTCCTTTTTACAAGTGGGTGTTGTGTTTTCCCTTTTCCAGTCAGTGGGAACTTCACCAGACTGCCATGACTTACATATGGTGGAGAGTGGTTTAGCAACTTCATCCACCAGTTCCCACAAGACCCCCAGATGCATCACATCAGGTCCTGTGAACTTGTGCACCTTCAGGTTCCTTGGATGGTCTTGAACTTGATTTTCTATATGGGGTGGTTCTTCTTCACCTTCTTCACCTCCCTGCCTTTGCTTTCTGAGGCTTGGGCACTGTGGCTGGAGCATTTGCTGGTGAAGACTGAGCCAAAACTTCATTGAGTACCTCATCCTTCATATTCTGGGTAACCAGGTCTCATGTTTCCTTCCAATGAGGACCCATATTTTCTCTAGTCTTCCTTTTATCACTGATATACCTATAGAAGCTTTTCTTGTTGCTCTTGATATCTGTGGCCAGATTTAATTCTGCGAGGGCTTTAGCTTTCTTCCGCTGATCCCCGGATGATTGGACAATTTCTCTGTATTCCTCACAGGCTATCTGTGCTTGCTTCCACTCTCTGTAGGCTTCTATTTTGTGCTTGATTTTGTTCAGGAGCTCCTTGTTTGTCCCTGGAGGCCTCCAGGCATTTTTACCTGACTTTGTTGGGATGCATCACTTCTGAGTTTGGAGGTTGTCCTTGAATACTAACCAGCTTCCCTGGGTCCTTTTTTCCTCCAGGGCTTTGTCCCATTGTACCCTACCAAGCAGGTCTCTGGAGAGGTCAAAGTCTTCTCTCATGAAGTCCAGGGTACTGAGTTTGTTCTGCACCATCTTTGCTGCCCTCAGGTTCTTGAACCCCACCATTTCATGGTCGCCGCAACCAAGGCTGCCCTTGAGCTTCATATTCCCTATGATCTTCTACTTGGTGAGAACAAAGTCCAATATGGCACCTCTCTCTTTGTTGGTTTCCTTGTCACTTAGAGAGGCAAGTTATTACCAACAGATTCCAGGAACTTTTGGGATTGCTTATGCCTTTTAGAATTTTTATTATATTTCCTGTACTGTAAAAGAGGAGCATATGTGGATGATCTTTATAGTGGTTTTTTAAAAGGCTCTGTAGTCTTTCAGATCAGCTGTTTTTCATGCACGTTTTAATAAATTCTCCTCAGTTATAGTGTTTATCACAAGTTTTGTAGATTCTGTAGTTAAGAAAAATCAACTGATACAATTATCTTTACTTCTTTAGATGCCTGAACAATCAATGCATATGATTCTTTAATGGTTCAACTAGTTCCATCTTCTTCTTTTTTCTGCAATAAAATCTGTTTTGCACGATTTATATGGCTGCATTTTTTGAGCCATAAATCTCTGATAAGGAGACTGTGATAAAAACTCTGCAATTTAATGTGAACTTCACGTTTCCAAATTTGAGCTGCTGTGTTTTTTTGCAGATGCTTTGCTTCCACCCAACAGACTTTGAAGTTACTGATTCTGTTCCTCTGTGGCCATCTGGCCATCCACTTCATGTGATGAATGATACAATGATCCATAATTTTATTTTCTGTTTTCTTTCCAACCGCCTTTTTTTTTTTCCCTAATTCTGCAAGTACAGAGTATCAAAAGGTTGTAATATTAACATAATTATGAGAGGTGTAAATAAGGTCCATGTTTTATTCATACGGAAACATTGGTATTTCAGTGCATTAACATGCCTTCTTTATACATGACATCAAATAGGCTTTATATCCCATCGCCTTTTCTTCTTTTTAGTCAATAAATTAATGGGCATAGTGAATCTCATACTGAATTTGTCAGGGGAAGGAGTTGGATTTGACAGTAGCCAGCAGGGCAGGGTAGTCACCAGTCCTGGCATTGTTCAGTGGTCCCTGAGGAAGGGTGCAGAAGCAAGAGTCCCTGCAGCTGATATCAGGTGGGTCCACTGCCGGGAGACAGGGTTGACATCTGGCCAGACAGTCAGCCTGCCATGAGGCCCAGGTGGATTGATTCCAAGTCTGTGCACAGAGTAGAATATTTCAGACCGTTAGACTATAGGCTGTTTCTTTTAGACTGTTTTAGACTAGAGATTACTTTTTTAGACAGACCTATTACATACATGTCATGATGGTATCAAAACGTTTTGTTATTTGTTGTCAGTGAACCATAAAAATATGATACATTAATCCATTTCCTTTTTATTGTTTTTCTTTTCTGAAGAAATTCTCTACAAAGACATTTTGCCTCACTCAGAGTTCACATTGTAAAATGCAATGTTTATATCAACAAAAGTAAAGGTGATCCATGAAGCATACTTAACCATAATCCAAGTTTTCTTCTTAGTGAAAACTGTGAAACATGAAAACTACTTTGTTAAACATGGAAGAGTGATACATGAATGTGTTTTCTGCCGTCTGGCAAACAGCCTTAATGATCCTATTTCAAACACATAACTAAATATTATTAACCAATCATAACGGCAAGAGTGACAAGCTCTTGTATGGATTATGCAAATCAGTGCACTCTAATATTTCTTTTGCTCGGAGTACTAATGACTACCCTATAGAATTAATGAAAAATAACAAGAAAGTGATTATGCAAATCAAGCTTTAAAAATCAGTAGATTACAGAGAAGCAACTGTAGGGAGAGGGAGAAGTCAGCCAAGTTTGATTTTACAAATGTAAAACATTTCTACTTGTTTCTGAGATAATTTCATTTCTGTATAATATAAAACATTTTTATTTGAAACCTTTTGATAATATGGGAGATGGTTGGGATGCAAAAGAAATTAAACATGAATCACTTCCTGAAATATTAATCACTGCAGTGAAGCAAAAGCAGACAACAATAAAATACTGTACAAATGACAACAGGAGAAAGTATCTAAGATTCTGAGCAAGTTTTGTTTTGTTTTTGGTGCTGGTATTTTGAAGTAGTGTTGTTCAATGTTTAAAACAATAGAATCATAGAAACATAAAATCATAGAATCCTAGAATGTTTTGGCTTGGAAGGGATCTCAAAGACCTAGTTCCAACCCCCCTGCCATGGGCAGGGACACCCTTTACTAGACCAGGTTGCCCAAAAGTCCCATCCATCCTGGCCTTCAACACTTCTCAGGAAGAGCCATCCAGAACTTCTCTGGGCAGCCTGCTCCAATACCTCACCACCCTCATGAGTATTCCAGAAGAATTCTGCATAATATATTATTTGTAAGCTGATCCACTAAGATATAGTGAATCAATTAAGTTATATAAGGATTGGCAGATTGCTTTAGAAAATGTCAACTGTCTAAATTTTATTGCCTCTATTCACACAAAATGTCCTGTATCTGGATGCAAGAGACTTCATCAACCTCTCTCCCACCACATTGCCCCCTTTTCCAATAGCTGAAAGTGCTCCACTCTCCTAGTAGCTCTTACAGTTCTCAGTTGCTTTCTCCTTTTATCTCCAGTCCCAGATGTTCTTGATAACAGCAAGAAAACAAATGTCTCTCCAGTCTTAAAGAACGGCAAGAGGGAGGATCTGGGTACTACAGGCTAGACAGCCTGCTCTCAATTTCCAAGAAGCTGTAGAGCAGCTTTGCATATAGCAGATTTGCATGGGCCTGCATTACGACCTTGTCACCAAAAAAGGTCCACAGCCTCCTGTACTGCATAGGAAGAATGTCAGCAGTAGGTTGAAGGAGGTGGTTCTTCTCCTCTACTAAGCCTTGGTGAAATCTAGAGTCCTAGGTCCATGTCTATGCTCCCCAGTAAGAGAGATATAGGCAGACTGGAGGAAGTCCAATGATGGGTACAGAGATGATTAAGGGACTGAAGAATCTGTCATACAGGTAAAGAGAGGGAGAACTGTTCAGCCTGAAGAAGAAAAGGTTCAGGAGGATCTAATTTCAATGGGTACAAACACCTAATGGGGGAAGTCAAGAAGAAAGAGCCACTCTTCTCTGTAGTATCCTGTGGCAAGGCAAGAGGAGATGGGCACAAATGAAAATACAAGAAGCTCAATTTAAAAATGAGGAAAAATGTTTTACTATAAAGGTCATTGAACACTGGCATGGGTTCTCTAGGGAGGTTATGGAGTCTCCATGTGAGGAAGCCAGACAGGTTCTGGGTAATCTGCTCTAGCTGAGCCTGCTTGAGCAGGATAATTGGCAAGATGATTTCCAGAGGACTCTTCCAAGCTCATCCCCTTGGTGATTCTGTGATCGTCATAATCCCCTGCTAGGCCACTTCTCAGAGGCAGAGACTTAATTTACTAGGCAGTTTCAGCACCAATTTTTGACCTGCTAGCAGACACGTAACATAGCTCTAACATGGCAGCTGTGCTACAATAGCTTGTTAGAGTTGGCCATCTCAAAAACCGTAGATTCCTCACCCTTCTGTAATACTTAGGCTCTTACTTTGGAGGATGGTGGACTGTGGTCTTCTAGTTCCAGTCAGACAGTTCTTAGTGACTTGATGTTAACCCTTTGGAGTAGGAGAGAGTGGAATACAGGTCTCCTATGCTATCAGTGACAATCAAGACTACCAAACTACATTCACTCTTTCTTCCTTTCTTCCTTCCACTCTTTCTTTCCTTGTCATTAATCATTTCATGTAAAGTCAAATATCTTTAGCAAGAAGGATTGAAAGCAATGAAGATATAGAATAATTGCTACTGAGGAAGTACTTTGTGAAATGGAGGAAGAAATCTTGTGTCACCTGAAAGGGTAGAATTTTCCTCTACTTTCTCTATAAAATGTTAGGTACCAGTGATATTGATGAAGATGGTCTCTAGTAATTTATTGATAAAATGGCTATTTAGTGTATCTTTGGACCATGTTTACCAGATTAAGCCCCTAGACAAGACAGAGAGATGCTGAAAATTAGTCTTTTCAAGGCATGAGGCAGGCATTATGTTGCTCAGTATTACGAAGATTTAGTTGCTTCTGGATAACAAGAATTTCAGCATCTATGTAACTTTCATGTAAAAGCAAAGGTTGATACTGTGTTCAGCTCTTTTGGATGATGTTGAGGTGTACTTTGGAATTAGGTCCTATAATACCTTTTTGGGGTCTGATACAATTGGTAATGCTGAATCTTAAAAACTTTGGGTTATTATAATATTTAATTTTTCTTGTTTTAATACCTTAAATAAATGTTCTTAAGATTATGAAATATATTAATTGATGGCAAGTATTGCAAGCTGGGCTTTTGTTCATAATACTGGGCATATTAAAAGACTAATACCTTCTGATATTTTATGATTTGTTAGCCTTTTGATCAGAAGAAAAAAGAAATCATACCTTTCTAGTTCTGAAGCCTATCTTCTCTAGAATAACCATGCACAAACTCAGGAGTATTCCTGTCAAGACAAAAACCTGGAGTAAATCTCCATTTTGAGACTGTATTTTCTATATCCCTCCCCACTGCACCCCTTCTGAAGATGCTCTTATCACTGGTGAGATCCTTTGATTATCTTTGGGTTTTGTTCTCCCTTTGTCAGGTCACTCATCCCATCCTTTGCATGAACATGAGCTCTGTGATTCCACAATTGATCTCATTTTTTTACTGTCAGCCGGTTCCTCCCAAGTGGTCACAGCCCCCTGCAGAAGCTGCTGTCTTCTCTTTTCCTTCTCTTCTTTCTGAAGGCAAGTTAAGTCAGAGTTTTGATCACATATTCAATCTGCCAGTTCCTTTTGTCTTTTTCTTATACTTTTTTGGTTTCACATACAGTCAAAGCATTAAGTATTTTGACCTACTGTTTTTCTTTTTGTACTTTCTTAGCCCCTATCACAAAGAAGCCTCTCTCCCCCTTTCCTTTTATTCCAGTTCTTAGTTGCTTGGGTAGATTTTAATTTTTCATGGTTATCTTCTAATATTTTCTTTATCTTCGTAGCTTCTGAAAAAAACTCATCCCAATTAGTCAGCAGGTTTGTACCTAGTGGTGTTCATCCCCTTTATTTTGAGGTGAATTGCATAATTTTCTGTGTGCCTGTGATGTATCATCACACCATCAGGGAAGTCTAAGCTAGCAACATCACTTGTATAGGTATGCATTTGGCTGCCTGGATTTTAACAATACACTAAACCAAGTTTTAGAGCACCCCATAGCTAAATCCCTGGCAAAACCATTAGTGATCACAGGTTTGAGTACTATGTGAGGAGCTGTCAGAGTGATAGATGTCTCTCTAACCTTCACAACATCTCAAGACTTGGGTTCCTGAAAAGCTACCTGCTTCCAGGTGGGGTGCTGTGCATGAATGGAGGTATAACGGTGGTCTTGTCAAACCTCAGGAACAAAGAGATTTCAAGGAAAGTTCTTAGAAGCGGATCTGTAAACTAGTGAAAGTCTATACAAAAGTGACATTGCATTAGTGCTTCCCAGTATAAAATGACATGTCTAGAAGGTTTACTTCAATAGATTTTCCATTGTTTTAACTAATATAGACATTTACAGATTAATATTTCAATTTTTTACAACATGGAACATTTTAAAGTTCATATATATCGTTAACAATATCTATATAATTTTTTGCATGCTTTATTGGCCTTTGCTGATTAGTTGAATTACAAATCAATATTAGACTTAACCCAAGGGTAGAACTGACTTCTGGTTGGTTTATTTTTTGTGGCTTTTGGGTTTTTTTTTGATTTATTTTTAATGACAAAATTTCATTGTAGAGTGACCAGTCTGTCTTCATGCAGAAGCTGAGTAATCCAGGTAAGAAATATTGCAGCAGACATTCTTTATCTGATGCAAAGAGAAATCGTACTGATTTAAATTTCAACAATGAAAGGAGAGGAATCCTCCATTGCTCCATTCTGAGCACAAAGACGTTCTACTTAATAATTTTTAAAGAACATGTACCTTTGGCTTTGCCAGAGCCTGCCTATTTGCAGAAATTTCCATCACTTGGAGAAGCTGTAGTTCAGCTCAGTAGTTTCAATCTGTTAATCTATCCAAAGTACAAGTTTCAAGTGATTAACAGATCAATGAGCATTTAAAAAATCCCAATGACAATGTTTTAAAGTTTATACTTTGCACAAAGTAATCTAAAAATGTTATGGCTATATTTAGAAAACATTTGGTACAAAAAGCAAAAATAAGCAGCAAGATATTCCTAGAATATGAAAACCAGGCCTAGTAAGAGACTACATTTTCCAGAATGGATCTATTGGATGCATCACAAAGCATGCTTAATAAATTCTGTCCACTTTCCAGCTACTAATAAACATAGTTCCTTGAGCATAGTAGGTTTTCAGCTGAAGTGTCATACTGACAAGATTTGAATATTTTTGATCAGAACACCTCCTCTGGTTTAAAGTTTTAACAAAGCAAGACATCATGTAAATGATATATTATGATTTTGGTGTTCAGGGTCTTGCTAGGTTAAATCTATTCATACCATGTCACGCTCATTCTTTCTAAGGGCTTTTACACAATGTTTTCCATTTGGTAAGATCATACGTTTTCCAACACTATGCTTTTCTGTACCTGTGCAGAAGTTAAAAACAATCAAGTATTTGCAAACAAATTTGTATCATGCCCCCTCAAACGCAATGTAAATAAAAGCTGTTGAACTCAGTTTGGACTTTAATTTCCCTTCTGCCTTGCTATCCTTTCTCATAGATGGCAAAGACCTCTCCTTATCATGGGTCAGCTGGATGTCACAGAGCTTCCTTCACTGTTGCCTTCATGTCAGAAGTTTAGAAGAGCTAGTATTCTACTATTCATGTACAAGAGGCTGTCCTCATTCTCAGAGCAATAAGAATACATTTCCATCATTTCAATGAGGCTGTACAAATATTGTGGTTTCTTCATCAATGCATCTGATTGGAAAGAGCTCGTTCAAATCTCTCGATGCCACTTAAGCCCAGCTATCTAGGTTTAAAAAAGGTTTAAGTGGAGGACACTTGCAAAGCCCACTGCATTGTAACTAATTGGCACACTAATTAAGTTGGGGATTTTAGTTATGAGCATTTCACCCTTTATTTCAGTCAATGAATAAGATACAGGGGTGTAAAGAGGCACACTTTTAAGTTAAGTGAATGAATCACAAGTGCCAGATTCACTTCTGTGTGTGTAATGGCACTGAGACAAAAAATAGGGCTCTCAGACTGCTGTTGAAGACAATTGATGGCTTGCAGAGCCCTTGCTGAAGTAGGCTGTTGAAAGGCTTCTCTGTCATTTTGCAAGAAAATATGCAGCAAAACACAGCCAAATATATACCAAATCCTTAACTAACATCCCATTCTCATGGAAACTGTGGCTCTAGCTGTTGCAGTAGTATAATTAGTTAGAGGCCAAAATGAAATAGCTGACACTCAATCTGATATATTATGAGAATTGGGGAAAAAAGAAATTATCAGGGCTACAGTGTTCTGAAAACAGTTGTCAAAAATGGATCATCTAAGAACTTTTGAAAAAAGTTTTAGATGAGCTAGGCTTTCTCTAACGATGCAAGTTCTCACCTTTGAAAGGTAATGGTGTGCATTACTCACTGCTTTCCTGAACTGAAAATTGTTTATTAGTATTCATTACCTGCGTAAAATGAATGAATTCCGTGAGCAAGTGTTGTAACTGCAATCAATACTTTAATGACATCTATTCTTTAAGTATTTAAGAGGATTTTCTACTGCATTTTCTAGATTGTAATTAGTCTGCATATATTCACACAAGGAAATTGTGGAAAAAGTACTCTCTGTTCCTGACTATATTAGTAAGTATCCTAACTTTTTATAGACTTTTGCACACATGGATATTGTGTGATATGTCTATGATCAGACATATGCACAACATAAAGTTAAAGCTTACTGTTGTAATTCTGTTGTGGTTCAGCTGGCAGCTGAGCACCACGCAGCCATTTGCTCACTCATTCCCCTTCTACCAGTGGGATGGGGAGGAAAATTAGAAGAAAAAGGTAAAACTTCTGGGTTGCAATGACAGCAGTTAACTGGCACAGCAAAGGTAGAGGGAAATAACAACAGCAATGCTAATAAAAGAATAATACAATGCTGGTGACACACAATATGCTTTGCTCACCACCTGGAACCTGATGCCCATCTCATCTCCAAGCAGACATCCCTTCTCCCCGCCACCTCTGTCTCACCTTAGATACCGAGAATGACATAATATGGTATTGACTATCCCTTTAGCTAGTTTGGGTCTGCTGTCCTCGCTGCGTGCCCTCCCAGATTTTTGTTCAAATTAACTCTACACTTGGAAAATCAAACCGGAATGGGACTCTGTGTACAAGGCTTATCTGCACATGCACTTGTGGTATTTTTTCTGGAGTTTTTGCCCAGGTAAGAGTTTTCATGTGAAAAAGGTGTCAGGTGTAACCAGATGTTTATTAAGTTCACTTATATCCAAACTGTGATCATTTCTGGGGCTGTCTAACACTCTTACCAGAGCATGAGAAGTGGCTCAGGACAGAATGACAGCAGTTTTTTCTTCAGCTCATGAAATCTGTTGAAGCCTTTGTCCCTGATCACTAGTAGGCAGATCTTTCCAGACACTTCCAACCCTGCAACTGGGGATAAAAGAACCCATAATGGAACATTTCTTACTTTTTTTTTATTTTTGAGGGTAGTGGAGGCTGAAGTCCCAATTACCTTGAGGCTGTTGAGAATCACTCAACTGCAAAACAGTGCTTTGCGACATCATTCATTAGGCTTTGCTTGGTTTACATATGTCAAAGAAGGCTGCTTGGTAGACTACAACTAAAAGTCATCCCTCACAGAATGATTTAATCTAACTAGTCTCAATGGTTTTCAGATATGCTGCACTTTGTTTTTAATAAATTAAATAAAATTCTAGTTTTATTGCACACATTATTTTTCTCTCATAATTTTCTTTTTAATGCATGGAAAGAGTGCATTATGTGATCCTTTCCAAATGAAATATTTTTAATATGGCAGTATATTTATACATACATTTTATATCATAGTTATTTTGAAAATTATCTTTACTGTCCCTTAAAAATAAAGTTGAGATTTGCATACAAAATGAAGCATTTCTGTGAGGGATCTGAATGTAACATATTGGTCGACATATGTGTGTGAGAAATTGTATATTTACTTTTTATTATAAGAGGGAAACTATGTAATAAAAACATCGTGTATCTAGCTAGATTATGAGATGAAAGTAAGTGCAACTTACCACAGTAGAGTGGATGTATCTTTGAAAAGTTCCTTTTATTCCCAAGTGTGTGAGAGGGATGCCTTGTGCTTTTGGAGCTGAGGAATTGAACTGGGAGAATGTGGCAACCATATAGAATGTCTAATATAAAGAGACAAAACATGAAAAGGCTAGAAATGCAAAAGAACATGAAGAAATTATGTGAGCTGCAAGATCATGAAGGACATTAGAGATTGCGACCCAAAGCTACTGACTTAAATACACTATTTACAATATTGCTCTACTTTGACATGCATGTCTCCTGCCAAGGTTAAATCTCCAGTGTATTACTTCCCAAGTCCAAAACTCAGCCACTTAAATATCTTGGGATGTGCTGCTTGAGTTCCCATTTTTCTTGACGTACTTGCTCTTTTCTAGATACAGGTTAAACTTCAATGTATGCACAAAAGAGAGTGGAAGGTAAGATGTGGATGTCCTCTCCCTCGAAGTGTACAAGGCCAGGATGGATGGGGCTTTGGGAAGCCTGGTCTAGTGCAAGGGTTCCCTGCCCATAGCAGGGAGATTGGAACAAGATGATCTCTAAGGAGCTCTCCAACCCAACCCATTCTATGATCTTGTGTTATGCCTGACCTTCAGAGTGGTAATGGTATTGTCTTTGCTGAATGTCCCTATTTTGGGAAAAAGCTGTTTGGTATGTCCAGAAAAATACTACAGATGATCATTTTGGGTGAATGACTAAACGACAAACTGCTTTGAATGTGGTATCCCATTATTGCAATGATTGCTCAATCCTTTCACTAGTGCAGTGATATATTCAGCTGAAATGGCATCCGACATGCAGGATGACTAGTATCTCAAGAAATTTATGCCAGATCTTTTTTCACTGCTTCTACATTATATTTTCATGAAGGATTTTTTTTTAGCCATATTGCAGAACTGTAGCCTTTACCTTGGCCTTACCAAGCTTTCTCATGCCTATCCAGTTTAGACTGAGAAATTATTTTTTTCTGTCATGAACATGAAAGTACTAAAAATTCAGCACACCTAGTAATTTTTAGTTAAAATACACTTCTAGTTTAAGAAATCAGAAGAGTCTAAACAGAAGTAGTGTCTTGTCTTAAGCGTTCTTATTAAAAGATAAAGAATTCCTGTTGCAACTGCCATTCTTCTCAGTAGTTTCACCTGGAAGATGATTTAAAAGATAAATTAAAATTTCTATAGGAAATAGCCTCAGGGCTGCACATCATCTCCTGACCTGTATGGATGACAAGGGCTGTCCTGACCCAGGTGCAGGACTCTGCACTTGTCTTTGTTGAACCTCATGAGTTCCACCTGGGCCCACTTCTCCAGCCTGTCCAAGTCCCTCTGGATGGCATCCCATCCCGCTGGCACATTAACCTCACCACTCAGCTTGGTGTCATCAGCAAATGTGCTGAGGGTGCACTCAATCCCACTGTCATTATCATTAATAAAGATATTAAACAGCACCAGTCCCAGCACAGACCCTGAGGAACTCCACTTGTCACTGTCTTCCATCTGAACTTGGAGTCATTGACCACCACCCTCTGGATGTGACCATCCAGCAAATTCCTTATGTACTGAACAGTCCACCCATCAAATCTGTATCTCTCCAACTTAGAGCGAAGGATGTTGTGGGGGACCGTGTCAAAGGCCTTGCAGAAATCCAGACGGATGGCATCTATTGCTCTTCCTTTTTCCACTGATGCAGTTACTCCATTGTAGAAAGCAGCTAGATTGGTCAGGCAGGACTTGCCCCATGTAAATCCATGCTGGCTGTCTCGAATCACCTCCCTCCCTGTCCTCCATGTGCCTCAGCACAAGAACTGTTCCATGATTTTCCCAGGCACAGAGGTGAGGCTGACAGTAACACAGGCAAGCAGCAGTGAGAAGTACATGTCTCCCTGGAATTTCTTGGTAATTAAATTGTGGAAATTGAGAACGTGGTGATAAAGGTACTAGATTAGAAAACGACCAAAATATGTTGAGGTGAATTGCCTGTGTTTCCTATAGGTCCTTGCTGATTCTTTTGTTTTTAGTGTCCTAATGTTACAGACCAAAAATGTTATGAGATCAAAAAAGAGGAATGCACGGAAGAAATATTTTAGGAACCAATGGAGAAGTGATTTTGTGTATTTTAGAGCAGAACATATTTGGCCTTGCTAGTGACCCCTTTCCTCCTTTTGCTGGTCTCTGAATGCATTTCATATGTCCCGATTCAAGGTATTGCCCATATACAGACAGTACTAGGAGATAAAAGTATTTCAGCTGCTTGTTTGAGAAAACTCTTAAATATTGATGTATTGCATATATGTCTTAGGGCACATGTCATATCCTTCTTAGAATTATTGTGGAAGCACAGATTGTTTTCCTATCCTTCTTATGTAACAGGCAGTGGCACACTGGGTGAAAATTCCACAGCTTAGTTTGTATATCATCTAAGAAAAAAGTTACTTAATGTTTAATCAATGAGTGAGCAAAAATTGTTTTTTTTTCATTCAGTTTTCTGTTAAACTGTTGCACTAGGTTACATTTTATAAAAAGCCTTAAAAATTTATTTTCTTCCTGACTGCTCAGTCACAAAGCAAAACAATCCTTTTAGAGTGATTAGACCATGTGGGTTTTTTGGCTGTTGTTGTTGGGGGTTTTTTTGTGGGGTTTGTTTATTTTTTTATGTTTGTTTGGGTGGAGGTTTTTTTTTTTCATTTTTTTAAGGTGAAGAGAAATGCTGGAATGAAGAGTAACAACAATTCCTTACAGGCCACTAAGACATTTCACTCTGGCATATATCTACCTCCACAAGACAGCAGTTTGAACATGCTGTCTGGTAAAGACAACTTAAAATGAGACATACACCAATTACAAATGAAATACCTTCACCTCTGTAGGCAAAATGTTCTCATAAATAACATTCATTGCAGATTAATGTTCCATAGAGCTTCCAATCCCTCAAAGTGCTTCTAAAATACTATATTAGATCATATGTATTATAATCCAGTTTCAGTAGATTACAGACCAAACTTCTAAAGCTTGTGAAAATGAACTAGTAGTTACTCAGATCTCAGTAGCTTTTCCCAATCTTCACCTTGCTAGTAGCAGGATAGGCTACTTGCGTAGATTACTAGATTTTTGCATTCTTTTCCTCTAACATACTTTTCTAGTTGTATTCAAAAACTATAGAGTTTGATTCTCTTTTGATATGTTCTGGTGGAAATCAGTAATCAATCTGATGTCAACAGAGTTGCACTTAACCATAACTGAGATCACTACTACAGGAATTTGTCACAAATGCCCCTTTGATGTGCAAGTGGTATTGTGGCAGCTCAGTTGTTAGTCCCTCCTCTTGCAGCCCATTTGATTTAATGATTCTCAAGTATACTGTAATTTAACAAATATATATAAATAATGGGTATGAAATTATGTGAGGACACATAAGAGGTAATTTCAACCTGGAAAGATACTGTGAACCCCCTTAAGACACTGTGAAACCCCTTAAGATCTGTTTGGTCTCTTTTGGTTTTGGATTCTGTATATGCCTAATGCCTCCTGTAAGTTACAGCTACAGTCTGATTAAAATGCCCAAACCCATTTAAGTGCCAATTCTGCTGCATGCAGTGCCTAGCCAACAAGAAAACAAACAAGCAGCTTTGCTCTTCCTCTCTTCCACTGACCTCTGCTTATAAGGTATGCTGACTGTGCTAGCTGATACATCTTGAAGCAGAAAATTTTTGCTGTTAACTGTGCTATAACAGACTGCTAGTAAAATTAAAAGGATAATATGGTATTAATAGCAATATAATTTTGTATAAAATTATTCTCTCTGTATAGTAGATTTATGGCATATTTATTATGTATTATATGTATTATTTTATAATAATAGTAGAATAAATTAGATTTCTTCATGATTCCCTCCTGATTCTCCCATGCCTGACCTAGATGCATGTGGAATCTTACTGTTTTAAGTTGCGCTGACATGCACTTAGGAGACACTTTGGACTGTACTTTAGCACACAGAACTTACGTATTCAGTACAAGTTCCCAGGTGTCACTGCGCTGTTTTACAGCTGCAATTCTCTCTGTTTTCTTTCTCCAGCATAATAAAAAATTCAACTTGCATATTCATAATGTCAGAAGTTAGGAAATGGCAGAGTTATAGCACAGCAAAGACCCTCTCCTATTGTTTATGTGTCCTGAGGGAGACTTAATTATATTGTTACAATAGTATTCTCTTGAAGAATTTGTAATTCATTCAGAACATGGGACAGATGATGCTCATGTGAAAAGCAGGTATTTAGTATTTAATTTTGTCTTTATTGTTCAGCAGGTATGAAAAAAAATAATTCCTTGAAGCTTTTCTATACTAATTATAATACCTGGTTAACAAACAAGTCAGAAAGTGCACAGTCATTTTCAGAGCCAAATCTGAATGATTAGACAGGATTTTTAAAGGTTTTTTAAAAGCTGTTTCTTCAATTTTCAGTTGCAATTGTGATCTGCTCAGCCATTCTGAAAATCAGAATAAGTAATTCAGGCACCAAAAGAAAGAAAGATGGTATCTGAGAACTTCTTTGGACGACACCTGTACAATGGTACATAGGAAACTGAAACAGTCAGGTCCAGTTCTCTAGGGCAGTATTGGCTATCTTAATAGCTTCCTAGTTAGATAGACAGTTTCAGTGTATTTTGCCAGTGCTTCCACAAATGTTACCTCATAGCAGAGGAACAGTGCAGCTTAGGGGACCTGGTTTCCCTTCAGTCTCTGTAGGATCTGCTTCAGTGGATTTTCATATGTCAACTGCCATCCATAGCATCATAAAGGTTGGAATAGACCTTCAAGATCATCAATTTCAACCGTTAGCCCTGTACCACTGTAACCACTAAATAATCTCCTGAAGCCTCTTGTATACACATTTTGTAAACACCCTCTAGGATGGTGAGTCCACCACTTCCCTGGTCATTTTGTTCTAATGCTTCACCATTCTTTCACTGAAGAAATTTTGCCTAATATCCAATCCCCTGCTGCAACTTGAGACCTTCAACAACTTCTTGTCCTGTTGCTAGTCACTAGGGAGAAAAGGCCAACCCTACGTCACTACAATCTCCGTTCAGGTAGGTGTAGAGAGCGATAAGGTCTTCCTTCAGCCTTCTCTTCTCCAGGCTTAGCAGCCTTAGCTACCTCAGCCACTACTCACAAAAAATGTAATCCTGGTTGTGAACTTCGGATTGTCCCTGCCTTGCCTTCCTGTTGCAGGTGCACTCATGGAAAGGATTGTTCATGTTTCGCTGCTCAGTGTGTGAAGGCATGCACAGTCCATTCATCACTAGGGGATAGATTCACTAAACAGATAAGGAGTTAAGCCCTACCAGGTCTTCTCAGAGAATGTGCTGGGAAAGACTGTCCCAGGGGGACTATCTGGGACAATCTTTACCAGCTCAGAAAGATCCAATGTCCACACACACAGACACACACACAGACACACACACAGACACAGACAAAGTCAAGAAAATGCAAATTGTGCAAAGCTGTAAACAATGATTTTATGATGGTTTTTACATTGAAAACACTTGGGAAAATCAAGAAAAGGTGACACTACATGTGCACTTATAAGCCTACATGGAATAAAAGGGTTAAACTGCTTACAGATGAACAAAAACAGCAGAATGAATATTGGAATATCCTTTGGTAACTTTGTAAGTGAACTGTTTTGACTCCTTTCTTGGGATATAGTTTGTTTGCACAAATTGCAAACCGCTATGTGGTAGGAAGGCAGTCAGCTTACACTTCATGCTTTCATGAAAGAAGAAAGGGAGAAGGTATAAATATTTTATTCTGGAATGGAAAAAAGAATCATTAGATCAAATAAACTTTTGTGTATTTGTTCTGTCAGAAAAGAAAAAATCATATATTGATCTGAAAGTTTTTTCTATAGCTCTGTTTGTCCAAACACCTGAAGTATTTTGCTGAATTTCCAAAGATATTATTTATTTACATTCGGTCTCAGTGTTAATTTCTTCTAACTGTGAAATGAAGTAAATTAAAGTGTCACCAAGTTATGAAATAACTTTGTGATACAACTCTCTTTTTACTTCAAGGCATGCGGAGTAAATATGCAACAGATCATAGAATGGAAATTGTCACATCAACATTCTATTAGATGCTCTGTGTGTTAGAAAAACAACTCCAAACTACTGAATCTAAGCTTTTTTATTTTATTCATTTTGTTACACATGCTGAATGCAAATATATTAAATTTAATTGGTTCTAGTTAATTTTCTGTGTTTTTGGCCTTTTGTCTCAAATTCTGGCAATTTAGGCTTTATTAAATAACATAACATCCCTACTGTCTTCAGAATTCTTTCTGCTTTGGTGCACTCAGGTTCTGATCCCTTTTGAAAGAGTTGTAATTATTCTACACTCAGCCACATAATACTGCACCTGTGTGTTTGTTTGTGCTTGTTTCCAAATGATCCAAGTAATTGTACTGATTAATTCCTTGCCCAGTTGGACATCATTAACGTCTGTTCTGTCTCTGTTGTTGTTTTAAACATCCACATTAAAGATCAGATCTATCCTCATAAAAATACAATAGCAAACAATATACATTCTAGACGTAAATCAGTCCTAAGTAGTAACCCAGTAAAGAAAGAAAAGAAAACCCTAATAAATTTTATTGTGATATTACAGAATGCAGCAAAGCACACTGAACTCAATGCACTTGTATCATAACATGTCAAGTTATTGTATTACATAATAAATATCAGTTGATTTGTCTGTTTATATTTGTAGATGATGAAATATAACAAACACCAAAAGAGACAGAAGTTTTAAGTATTGATGCTTCTTGTTTTAAATTTTTTTACCCCTTCTGGTTGGAAGTTTTGATCAATCTTCAAATTAGGCAGAAGTAACACCAGAGGATTCAAGGGAAGTGTTCCAAGACAAAGGAAGCAACGCTAAAATAGGGCTATTGGAGGAACATTTTGGAAGAATATTGAGTTCAGGTTTTTCTTTACGCAAATTTCAGTGGATAGTATAAGAAAAAAATGGATCTTATTTTCTACATCGTTTCTAATATTTCATGTGAATTGCTTCCAGAATGAAACCAGGGAGACTACGGGTGTCCCAGCAGGTGGAGTGTGTATATTGCTCATGGCAGGCAATCACAGCACTGGGACCTTGAAACACATTTTCACATGCTTTGTGTTTCTCTGCAGGTGGAAAGAAAGAGCAGCATACTTAGGATTTAAGTTCAGTGAGCTATACTCTCCATTGTTCTGGACGTTGTAGTCATTCTAAATGGGTGTATTGCTAAGTTAGGCTTTTACATAATTTCATATTCTTTTTGCACAGTTTTAACTTTTTCTCAAACTAACCTGTTCCACTGCTTCAGTGTGTTCATTGTGAAAACATTTGCCATGGAGAAGCAGAATTTGTGTGTTTTGATGCATTAAAACAACATGATTGAAAAATCCAGAGACCTCCAGTTTGGCACATGCAGGTTAAGTTTCTCATATTCTCCATAGTATTTCTGGATGTTCCTGGACAGAGAAATTGGCCTAGAGGAATTCAAAACAAATCAAATTGCCTCCTAATGCCTATAATTTATAACTGCAAAGAATGGGATTATTAATCAGAGATGTAGAAACATGAAGACTTTGAAAAAGCTGGAACTTACCCACATATTCTGCTTAGTCTATACTTTTTTTAAATTTCCAGTGATCTGAAATAAGATTGAGATTGTTTGCACAATGCTTTGGAAGTGCCAGAGATCATGGAAGACCTTTGGATTTAATGTCTAATCTGTGAAGGGAGCTAGTTGGGCTCTTTGACACTGATGAACAACAAGTGCTCTTAAAGCTAGCATCTACTTTCCAGTGCGGATCTGCACCCAAAACCTGACTAAGAGGCCAGTGGTAGCTTCACTGGACTGTGAGAGTGTATGCAGATTAAATAAGTAGTTTGCTATATTTGTAGTTATTATTCTTGTATGGGGGGGTTGGACTTGATCGCTGGAGGTCCCTTCCAACCCCTACAATTCTGTATGATTAAGTGATCAATAGCTTTGGTTTCTTCCAAACATTCTGTTTTAATTGTCCCCTAAGAGAAGCAATTTACGGTCACTAGTACCAAATATCAGTATCTTTCTTCACATATGAACGTCTTCTTTTACATTCAAAGATTTCATGCGTCACGAGCAGATCTGGAAATGAATCCTAACGCATAAAAATAGAGAGTAGCTTTGACTGTAAGCATCCTATGAACAGGAAGCCATTCTGAAGCTTCCAGCAGTTGGACCCTGTGCTAGCTGTTGCAGCGACACTCCCAATTAGACAAGTTATCCACAAGATGGTGTACTAACACTAATAACCAACAGTCATTTTCAGGCGGTTTTTTTTCTCTAAACTGGGGAGATGAGAAAGAATCCTTTCTATTCTCCATGGAAAAAATATTTCTCATGCTCAAATTTGCACTGATATCTTCTGGAAAATTTATTGCTTATGTCTCGCATGAAATGTTACTGTCCCATCCATCTATCTATTTATGTAGCTGTTTGTTGACTTCCAATTGCTATAGTAAATATTAAGAATGTTTCTTTTAAATCCTCAGGCACTTGCTTGTCTCCTCAAAGATGATGAATGGCCCAGGGTGTCACAAAGAAACCCCATTTGGTAGCTGGTACCAGGAGCCTTAGGCAGTAAAGACATGATAGCCAGTTTGTTTGAAATTCTTTTTCTTGATACTCCATATAGGACATATCAGCACATGACAGTGACAAAGCTGGTCATTTCCTGGGTCTTGCAGTAATCCGCTAGTGTTTCCTACAGCAGTGTGTGATAAACCCAGATAACTGACTTTTCTTTTCTTGCATCAGTTTGTTTAGATTGTAGGACTTTGCTTGAGATTTCTTAATTCCTGCAGACAAGGATGCCATATTAATTGTAATTATTGTTGAGGAGATCTTCAGAATATTGGGTTTCTTTCAAGGAAGTCTAACTATATGGAACTGTATTTTTTGTAATTTTTTTAAACATCTTTAAATATGCTAAATATATGTGAAAAATGTTACATGCATTCAAACCTGGCCCATAAAGATAACTGTATGAAATATAAGTAATTATTTATCCTTATTTTTGCTTTGGATGGTATCTGACTAGTTTATAATCTAACATAAAAAAAAAAAAAAATTATCCAGAAAATTAGACCCTGATCTAGTAACACAATTTTAACAGTATGTTTAGTTTTTAGGACTTGATATTGTGGAAGCATTAAATTAAGTTGAGAACTTTTGATGGTTTAAGAACTTAAAACTCTTTTAAACTATTCACATTTTAATCTCTTCACTAGTTTTACTAAAATCATGGGCCTCTAGAGAGCCTGATGCACAGAATAACATTTAATTTTAAAAGTGATTGTCGACTATTTAATCCCTTGTAATAACAAAAAAACATTTTCAGTGAGTCACATTTTACTTTGAAATGTTCTCTACTGAAGCAGACAAAATTATGAGGTGTTTGGATGACAGGAAATCAAAGAAAAGTATAGACTATCTATCTCGCTTCTTAGCACTGGTGCAAACGTGTAGTTTGTGTTAGTGAAATGAACCAGCAACATTGTGCTTGGTGCTCTGCAGCCATCAGCCTTCACAGTTGACTGATGTCAAATGCAGAATTGTAGCAATCACAGAATTGTAGGGGTTGGAAGGGACAGTTTAGAACTATTGGCCATTAAGTCAGGAAACACCATAGGAACCTCTGAGAAAGAGGCTGCTTTTGTAACCAAACAGCCCTGCAGCCCTATTTAGAACTGGTGCTGGATGATGTCCAGGGCCCAGCAGGAGACTTTTTTCCCACCTACTACACAAATGCTAGTTACCTGTACTACTATCAAAGCAATATTCTCCTGTACAGTTGTGTGGAAAAGTTAGTAACTCTTACAGCTACTCTAATAAAGTTGGTGAATCAGATAAATTCACGAAGATGGCTATTTCTTGATGAAAAAAAATATGAGGTTAATCAAGGATGTCTCAGTAAAGATAGCTGTCTTATAAATCATATATATGGCATTGTAAATATATGATACTGAACAGTGGGATTTCCAAGCTGTGTAAGTAAGCCTCTCTCTGGTGGATTTACAAACTAGATTTGCAAGTGAAATCAAAGACAAGCAGATCCTTCAGCAAGCTAGTCTCAGAGCAGACTCTCCATATGTTTTTCTCTTCACTTATGATGCAGCTTCCCATTAATAAAGGTCAGTGATTTGACTGTTGCTGGCAATAGCTCAGTACTGTTTTCTGGGATACTGGAAGTGAATGTAAAGCCTTGACGTCAAAAAGCTTTTGCTCTTTTTCCATTAATCTTATGTTTTAGGAGTACCATTTCCTTTAAGATTTAAGCATCAACCATATCTCTAGTTACAGATTTCTAAAAACATATTGATGGATTGCCCTTTTATTTAACTAAATGTCAGTGCCAGTGAGAAAAAAAAAAATCAATCTTCTAAGCTAAGAAAAATATACCCTCATTAAATTGATATTAATTCTCTTTCCCACGTTCATAAAAAAAATTATATAGAAAAATTCACTCAAAACACATCAAAGTGGCTGAAATGGCAAAATGCAGATCTGAGCATGACTGTTCTTAATTGGATGTAGTCAAAAAAACCAAGGAACTTTTCTGTAAAGCATCTATCCGTGACAGACTTACAGGCCAGAGAACTTCATTTCATGTCTAGGGAAGAAAATCTTCTGGAGATGTACCAGGGTGACAATGTGAACTGATCAGTTGTCTTTTTAATGTTTAGACTTAATTAATAATTTAAAATTTATAATTAAAATGACAAATTAGGAGTTCAGTATTCTTCTGTGAGAGACGTGAGATTTTTGGCATGCCTCTGCAGTCGTCCAGTCATAGAAGGAACTGAATTCACATAAATAAAGCTACATTGGAAACCAACCTCCATAGTAATGTGTTTTCTGGATTTCCTATGATTTACTATTTTTCTTTGGTAAAAATTCTGAAGTTAATGAAAGCATTTTAATTTTTTTTACTGGGTACGTCATCTTAGATTAATTGCAGAACAAAGATTTGGTATTAACTTGGCATGAGTCATCAGATATAGCTGTCTGATTTTAAAAAAATTGTGTGGATGGCACAGCAAGATTAACCAAGCAAGTTAAATAGTCTCTGGATAGGAAAAAATCTGTGGTGTTGGACAGCTGATAGAGCCATATAGCTATTTGTGGTAGCTTTACCTGCACAAACTGAGTAATGCAGAAACTTCTTTCTGATCTTTAGAGTGGCATAAACAGCTGAGCTTTTCTTAGATTTTCCTCTGGTTTACAATTCCTTTCTCATACGTCCTGGTTTCAGCCAGTGACTTCAGCCAGGAAGGGGTTAACCTGCTGGGGCTTGGGACAGGTGACTCAAATTGGCCAACAGGATCATTCCCTGCCAGTTATGTCATGCTGAGTATAAAAGCAGGGGGTGTTGCAGTGTTTGTGCGCGAACAGCAGAGACCAGGAGGGAGCGTGCTCTCGGCTTAGGTCTTTGTTGCTGGCGGTGCTGTGGGAGCTCGGGTCTTTTGTTATTTTTGGGCGATGCGGTGTCCATTACGGGGAGTGCGCGGTCTGAACTGCTCATCTCGGCAAAAGGTTGTATTGTTTATTGTTATCTGTTCTTCCCCTGTTATTTCCAGTAAAATCACCCTTATCCAAACCTGCAGGGCTCTGGTGTCTTGGTTCCTTCCCCCCCCCGCTCCGGGGGAAAACTGAACGCGTGGTCCCCAGCTCGGGTGAAACCACAACATCATACTGGTAGCAATTCATGAAAGAGAGAATACAAAGCTGTGCTGAAAGTTGAGAGCAAATTAACCTAGAATGTTCACAATTTAGAAAACACATAAAAATACTTTAAAAGTTGTTAAAATCCATAATTTGTATATTTTTGGGGGGTGTGTGTGTGTGTTGAGTGACAAGGGTTTGGAAGCTGGGGGTCTACAGTGGTGGATTTTATGAGAAGCTGCTGGAAGCTTCCTCTAAGGTCTGGCATTGACAATACCAGATGGCTCCAAGATGGACCTGCTGCTGGCCAAGGCTGAGCCTGTTAACAATGGTGCTAGCACCTCTGGCATAACATATTTAAGAAGTAAAAAATGAAACTTAGAAGAAGGTTTTGCATCCAGAGGGATGAGTGAGAAGATGTGAGAAACAGCTTTGCACCAAAGTCAGTGCAGGAGGAGGCAGAGGAGGTGCTTTAGGCACCGGAGGAGGTACTCCACTCACCTGCAGCCCATGGTCAAAACCATGGTGAAGCAGGCTGTCTTCCTGTAGCCCATGGAGGATAATGGGGAGTAGTGGAGTTGGCATGAATAGTCACATGCTACCACTGGCCCAGACAGGTGGTCCCCCTGCTGGGTTAAAAACTGGCTGGATGGTCAGGCCCAAAGGGTGGTAGTAAATGGCACAAAATCTAACTGGAGGATGGTCACAAGTTGCATCCCCCAGGGCTCAGTCTTGTGTCCAGTTTACCAATGACCTTGATGAAGGGATTGAATGCTCCCTCAGTAAGTTTGCAGATGAGACTAAGCTGGGAGGAAGTGTTGATCTGCCTGAGGGTAGGGAGGCTCTTCAGAGGGATCTGAACAGACTGGACCAATGGGCTGAGACCAATGGGATGAAGTTTAACAAGGCCAAGTGGAGAGTGCTGCACATGGAACATAACAACCCCATGCAGTGTTACAGGCTTGGGGGAGACTGGCTGGAGAGCTGTCAGGCAGAGAAGAACCTGAGGGTGTTGGTTGACTGCAGATTGGATATGAGCCAGCAGTGTACCCAGGTGTCCAGGAAAGCCAAAGGCATCCTGGCTTGTATCAAAACCAGTGTGGCCAGTAGGTCAAGGGAAGTGATTGTGCCCCTGTACTCGGCTTTGGTGAGGCCACACCTCGAGTACTGTGTCCAGTTCTGGGCTCCTCACCATAAGAAGGACATTGAGGTCCTCGAGTGAGTCCTGAGAAGGGCAACCAGGCTGGTGAAGGGGCTGGAGGGCAAATCATATAGGGAGTGGTTGAGGGAGCTGGGGCTGTTTAGCCTGGAGAAGAAGAGGCTGAGGGGACACCTTATCACTGCCTACAACTACCTGAAAGCAGGTTGTAGAAAGGTGGGCGATCATCTTTTCAGCCAGTTGACAGGAGACAGGACAAGGGGAAATGGCACAAAGCAGCACCAGGGCAGGTTCAGATTAGATGTTAGGAAAAAAATTTTCACTGAAAGAGTTGTGAAGGCCTGCAACAGGCTGCCCAGGGAGGGGGTTAAGTCACTATCCCTGGATGTGTTTACAAAAAGGTAGATGAGGTTTAGCTATGATTAGGATTAGGTAGATTAGGTTTAGGGCTATGGTTTAGCATAAGACGGGAGCACTTGAACTAGATCTTATAGGTCCTTTCCAACCTTGTGATTCTGTGATGAAGGAAGCCATGAGCCCATGGGTAGCTTATGCTACCGTCAGGACCTGTGGACCCTAGTATGAAGCAGGTTTGCTGGCAAGACTTGTGATTCTGTGGTGGAACCCATGCTGGAACAATCTGTTCCTCAAGGACTGCACCCCATGAAAGAGATCCATGCTGGAACAGTTCATGAAGAACTGCATCCTATGAGAAGGACTCGCATTGGAAAAGTTGGTGGAAGACCAATTCCCATGGGAGGGACACCACATTGTTGTAGGGGCAGAGTGGGATAAGTCCTCCCTCTGATGAGAAAGGAGCAGCAGAGACAATGTGTAATGAACCCATTCCCTGTCCCTCTGTTCTTACCTCTGCCACCCGAGTGATTCCAACAAGTGTTTCTCAATATCCAGGCCTGAGGTTGGTGGCCCTGCCTGTAGCAGGTTGGAGCTCTATGATCCTTGGGGTCCCTTCCAACCCTTGCCATTCTATGATTCTATGAATACGGTGATAGGTGCTTTATATATAAAAATATCTATAAAACCCCATTCCCTGTCCTTCTGTGCCTTGCAGGGAGGAGGAGGAAGAGAAATTGGTAGTGAAGTTCAGCCCAGGAAGAAGGGACTGGTGGGAGAGGATGTGATCTTTTTTTTCATTACTCTACACTGATTTGATTAGTAATAACTTACTTAGATTATTTTTTTCTAAGTTGAGTCTTTTTTTCCTGTGATGGTAACTGGTGACTGATTTCTCCTTGTCTTTGTCATGAACCAGGAGCCTTTCATTATATTTTCTCTTCTCTGTCCATCTGAGGAGGGGAGTGATAGAGCAGCTTTGGTGGGCACCTGGTCTCCAGACAGGGTAAACCCACCAAGTTTTCCTTACTTTTATTGCATAGGCAATCCGTGTTGTTACTTACATTTTAATTTTTATTTAAAATGCAAGCTGTTTTTCATCTTTTACTGAGATAATTTGCTGATCTTTTCCTGATATCTTTTCTCTGGTGGCAGGCCATCTGGGAGTTGTTCAAATATATGTCAGCAGAGGTTTAGATGGGGCATTAGGAAGCATGTCTTGATGGACAAGGTGGTCAAACACTGAAACAGGCTTCCAAGAGAACAATGTCCCAAGCCTGTCAGTTTTTAAGAAGCACTTGGTCAAAAACCTTAATAACATACTTTAACGAAGTGGTCAGGCAGTTGGACTAGATGATCATTGTGGGGCACTTCCAATTGAAATATTGTATTCTATTCTAGTGATGTTCATTATTTATCACATTGATTTAGCTGGAATTATTCTTCATGTTCATAGAAGAATAACAAGTATTTTGGGGGTGAAAACTGGCAGAATTCCAAAAATATAGCTGCATGGATTATATGAAGCCTTTTATACACATGCTGTACCAGTTTTCGGTGTTTCAGTACAGTCTTGAACATGGCCTCTTGACATTTAAACATTTTCTATGGACTAAGAAGGAATAAGCCAAATAGCCTTCAATAAATACATCAATAATCATTCAGCTGTATTTCCTATTCTGAAACTCATCCAGATATAAAACTAGCTCCAAATTTCTGTATGTAAATACTAAAAACTAATAACATAACCCCCGATAAACCCAAAAGCAAAAAAAAAACCAAAACCAGGAAAACGAAACCAGGCGACAGGTATGGTATGGAAGCATGTATGATGCAATACTATGTGATGGAAAGTGTCTTGGGAAAATATCAGGAGCTGTAATTGTTGTGATTCCATTGAACTCAAATATCATTACCTCATTTATGTCTCTTCTGATCAGAGACTTTAACAATGCCTACAGTAGAAGAATGCCATGCCTGAGACTGCTTTAAAAGAAGAGGGGAAATGAGCTTTGAACCAGATCCTTGCCTCTGGCACAAGCTGTTGCTAGAGTACTGCACTGCAAATCTCTTTCATGCTAATTGCTGTAACAGTAATTCTGTACAAACAGATAGTGATAAACATGTCTAGGCTGGAAATAGTTAACTGCTCTGGTGACCAAATGGTTCCTTTTCTGCTCAAACTGGAAATGAAAAAAAATTAAGACTTCTACAGGAAGAATGAACATTATCTAGGATGGAGTTTCCTTCTGCAGTACCCTTAATGGCTTTTATTCCTTTCTCATTTTTCTTTTATTGGAGTTTGCTGACTACCTATCCATCCTATTAACTAATGTTATTGCCATGGTCATGATTTACAGTTACTGCTTCAACTTTTACCGCACAGGGATTTGCAAAAATAAAGACATGGCAATTGATGAATTCACCGCTCATGTTCCTTGCAAAGCAGAAACGAACCAAAACATAAGCAAAAAAGGAAGAATGATAGTAGATTATTTAAAAAGTAGGCATGCTAATTTAAAAAAAAATTCTCTGATATGTAAGTTTTAATTAGTACCTTAGGAACGAATGTCATCAGTATTTGGGGTCATTACATTTTGCATATTGTGACAATATTCCGAATTCAAGCACTAAACAAAAAGATTTTCAGTTTGGTGTTTAAATTTTGAAGCTCGGATACATAATTAATAATTCCTAAAATCTTGATTATCTGCTCAATCATGTTGAATCTGCTTATATACTCCAAAAATTTCAGTGAAATTTCAGACATCTGCTTTCAAGATCTTTAATGGATCCTAGTTTTAAATTTTGTGTAGTTTCCTTTCACTTTTTATTCCCTACACTAGAGGACCTATAAATGCAAATACCAGGTAATATAATGTCTTAAATAGAAGACATTACATTTATGTTTTACTTTCTCATAATATTTACTTCAGGGACGATTATTTTATTTAACTTATGTCATCAGTCCTACTGGAATAGGTCATAAAGAAATAATACAGACAATGTTTAGTACATGACTTTGTATGAATGACAGATTTTTTAGAATGAATTTACCTTATCCTCTGCTGGGTCAGTGCCAGCTGGGCAACAAGACATATTTTCATCTTATGAATATGTATCTGTAGTAACTATATCACTATTAAATATGTTTTATTACTTTACCCTTAAAAGGAGAAATAGCTCCTTGAACAATGCAGCTGTTGAGTTACAAGGAATTTGAGTATCCTGACTTGTGGACGTGACTTTCAGTCCATGACCAAAGCTTCAGCTAGAGCACTGAGCAGGCCCTCTTACATGTAGCCCAGATTTTTCTATCTATGTAAATCCATAGAAGTGGAAAAGAATAATTGGTCTGAATAAAAAAAATAAATAGTCTGGTTTCAAAAGAAAATGTCAAGTATTTCTGCTCAATATATTTCGCTTTGTCTGTCTTTTCATATTGGTTTCCATTTGAGCAAAATTGTTCTTGTGTAACTAGTCTCAGCTTTACTTTTCAGGAAAATTGCTAAACCAAATAATCACCCAGAGAAGAAACAACCAGCTTCACCCAGCCTCAAGCCCAAAGTGTTGGCATGGTTTCCTGGCTTTGCCTTGGAACTGCCCCATAACTGGGGCTGGTGTAGTGATCAGAGGTCCCTTGACTGCCCCTGATCATTGACCTAACCCTACTCTCCTCTCCTCATTGTGGTTGTGGGCCTGTTCCCTTCTTGGTGAGGGCACAGATGATCTGAAGTCACTGGAACCATTTGCTCCAGTTTCTGCCTGCCCAGAAGCTGGTTCCACTGGTCCCTCCCTGACTCTTCCCATTCAAGGTAGAACCACTCTGGTTTGTTTTCCAGAGTGCACTTATTGCTGCAAGGGTCAGTTCTGCAATTTATGTGAAAGCTAGAAAGATCAGGACAGTTCAGATATAATTTTTATTATTTCTCCTGTATTGTGATTTTCTCATAATTCTTCACCCTGTGGTAGAATAAATTTAGTTATTCCTCTGAAAAATTAAAATACTTCATTTGAAATCCTGTCAATTCTCTAATGTTGTATGTACTTACCAGAGTTTGAAACATTAGTAACAATTTCAAGGAATAAGTTGTTGAAGACATTCATTCTGTGAGATCTATCACCAGAAGATTAGGTGCTTCTCCAAGGGGCTATTGCTCTTTCACATGAACTCAGAAACTCAGATTAACTATTGGAGTCTTAGGAAAGTACTCAAAAGCTGAAATTGCTGGTTTTCAGGGTTTTTTGTCTTTTTTCTCTGAGTTGCTTAAGACTGTGTATTTTTACCCCTTTGTCAGGATAAAAGTATAGGATTGTGAAAAAAACCTATACTTTGTTCAGAGCTGTAATTTATAAAGAACTTTTTTTTGCTTTGGTTTGGTTGAATTGCAGTTTCTCTGTATGAGTTTAGAAGATGAAGAAGTCTGTTAGTTGTTAGTCACAGAAATTTGTTTCTAATTGAAGACTACAGATATGCTTCTTTATGTGTTAGGAACAGATTTTCTTCTAATGGACTAAGGCTGGAAATCAAGGAACAAGCTGCACTCAAACATTTTTGTACTGCACTACATTTTTGTTTGTTTCCTTCTTTATTTGTGCCAAGTGGTATCTGGGTGATTTTTTTTCTTTTTTTTTTTTTGTCTGGTCCTTAAAATGTCTTCAATACTTTAAACTAAATCTCATCTAAATGGATTTTGCATCTACTACCTCTGTGTCATAAACTGTGACCACAAAGACGGCTGTGTAATAAAAAGAATGCAATTCCTAGATCGTTGCTTTCTTGAATAAAAACAATAAGCACATAAGTCCAATAACCTTTATAATCACTGTTGTTAACTTGAGGCATGAATATATTTCTGTCAAAAATTTGCATTTAATTTAAAAGATTTTAGTGTTATTATTGTTTATTTAATTAACAGCCTTAAGTTTTTTTTTCACCTGGGATCTGATTCTGTAGAAATATTGAGAACCTCTTATGTCCTCAAATGAAATCTGTAGCAGCAGGTATCCTCTACAAATGCAGATTGGGAATAAATGATCTGAAAAACAGATCGTGTCTGTGCAATACTCTGATCATTCCAAAGGGTTGGATCATCTACACGTGGGAACTACATTTTTATTGTGGTAATCATTCCCCAGTGCTCTGGGAAATCTGTCAACTATATAATTTCACAAAGTTGCAGCTAAATCCACTTGGTCCTTCTGCTTGTTATTTTAATGTATATAAATATTTATAATGACTGACTTCTCTAGAGACACAAAAAACTAACTGTAAATTATGTAAAAGCTGTCAGTTATTTTTTTTCCTTGCTTTAAAACCCGCAAATTCAGTGCTGAATACAGATTATGTACTATTGTCACCATGTTTATTTCAGGTAAAGAACAAAAATTCTGCTTTCACTTCTTTAATGTATGGTGACTAGAAAGATATGATGATTAGTGCTTTTGGACAATAACTGTTGCACATCGCAGCAGCAGGGAAGAGAGGCAGTTGGACCAATGTGTAAACCAAAGAGCAGACAAATCCCCACATATGCACATGCTAAGGTTTTGCTGCCTATGGAAGAATGCCACTATGACATCTCTGCATATAGCAGAAGATGGACAATGTTTTGCTCTTTGTGCACAATACCATCAACTGCCAAGGAGCTGAGAGAGGATGAAAATAAATTAATCCTTAGCAAAGTTTGTGATTGTGGGAACAAATGAACAGTTGGAGGATACAAAATCAGAACAGAAGCATTGAAGGACAAGGGAAAATTGTGAGGAGCTTCAGAGAGGAAAAGGATAAAAGAGAAACAGAAAAATAAAAATATGGGTGAATTTATGATGTAAAACATAGTTTTATTTTTATTTAGTGTAAGTCTAGACAGTATTGCATTTACTACTTCAGAGGACATCAAGCATCTGATTAATGTGCGTTCTCTCCTTGCATTATGAAATACAATATTCAACAGAAAGATCTATGTAATCATTGTGTTCTAAAACCTACTAAGGTCAATGAAGCTTCTCTCATTACCTTGATTGTTGTTTTTATTCAAGAACTGCAGAGCTCCTTGGTAAGCTATGCTTTTAATTAGAAAACATAAGTCATCCAAAGAGAGAACAGAAATATTATCTTGTGATATACTGGGCATAGGCAATAAGCATAATGCATCTATGCAGTATTTCTCTTGTTGATGATCCACAAGCTGTAATTTGTTTTCCAGGCAACTGCAAGTTAAAATGATGGTGGTTATTATGATAAGTCAAAAGGGAAAAGGGCAATATGTTGTAAGTTGCAATTCATTTGGCTCTGCTTGAAGTAGTCTTTCTAAAGTTTCAGAAGCTTTCTGTTTCTGGTAAAACAGAAGTTTCTCCATTTAAAAATCCCCAAAAAACAAGTAAATGCAGCAGCTCTCTTAAGGGTTAAGTTCTTTGAACATTCGGGTTTAGGATAGAGAAATAAAAACAGATGGACATGATCTAAATTAAGCTTTTAATAATCCATTAAGTGCTTTTGGGAGAAGACTTCTATACCTCAGAAGAAAATCAGGAGGGTTAGATTAAATTTCAGCTGTGCAACCCTCTAAAACTCAATTCTAAATCTCAGTTGTTTTTTTTAACTGTAGGTGCATCTTAGAAACAGGACATTAGAAAGTAGCACAGTAGCTCAGAGGCACTGTGGATAGAGTACTTCCTGCTTTGCCCTCCAGCATCGTCAAAGAAAAATTACCTTTGGGCTGGTTTCATGTTTTGCTTGATCTGTTTTGTATGAATGCATTTTGTCCTGGATTTCCATTAAGATTATAACACTGCCCTTACACACACCTCTTGTGCTTTTCACTGCACAATTCATATGCTATTTGGTGTCCTGTGGTGAAACTGGCTACTGCTGGTGTCACTGATAACACAGGAATTATGACTGAGAGCATAGGTTTGTAAACCTGGTTTCACTTTCTTGGTATTTTTAGGATAGTAGTAGCTGTCAAATACACTTTAATGGCATCTTAAAATGGGAAACAAAAGCAGAGAAAAGAGATTGTGAGACAGCCAAGACATTTGTACATTTATCTCTGGAAATATTAAACATTTACAATTTCCATTACTTTTAATTGCTGTAGAAAGTTCTCAGCGCCTTTAAAAATGAAACCTTTTTGGAACAAACAACAGCTTGATAGTTTTGCTACCTGCTTCTTTGATATATCTTTTAACTCTGCTCCCTAAGCTTAACTGCTTTCTTCATAAACTCCTTCAGTGCGTTTTAAGCTATAATGCCCATACGTCAAAGGCAAATAGCTCAGTAAGCAGGACCAAAATTCTGAAGTTCTTCAGCTTTCCTCTGTGGTATCACATGGTAATTGTAACAAATTGCAATATTTAAGTGATGATAATTTACAAACCCATGCAAACCCTAAAGAAACATTTTGACAATTTTAAAATATACTGTTTATAAATTGTCAGCAGTGTGGGTAGGGTATGCAAATAGTGTAAATCAGATGCCTACAATATTCTGTGCTATTTATTTGATGCCACAGTCTCAGGATCCTATGTCATTTACCTTTCTTCAGTCTCAGGGGAGTAATGCAATACCAGAAACAACTTTTTTGTATCAAATTGATAATAATGATTATATAATTTTCCTTCTTTTGTTGGAGTCTATACTACAATGAAATATTGTCTTTTCAGTGCAATTCTGTATCCTCAAAATTTCTTGGAAATATCAGACTAAGAAAAGGTACTGTGTATGATGCTAACCATGAACCTTGATTCAGATGATCTTGGGGTTTTTCTGGTTCATCAACCAATCTCAAGTCAGTGAAGCATTTTATTTCCTCTTTTGTATTCTTTACATATCCTAATGATGAATTTGAAAGATTCTCTTTCGCCCTTTTTGAATAAATAGGAAAACACTATAAGGAGCAGGTGAACAGATTATAAGATATACTGTAAGGCTTTATGTCTGTCTGTGGGAACAACAATAACATCACATCATAAACAGACCTCCTTTTTGGACTCCTGGCTGAACAACCAAATATCTAGATGATGCAGTCTAGGAAAAGAAAAAAAATGGAATTAGCAATCCAAGTGCAGAATGATAAGAGATAGAAAAAACTAGCTGGTGGAAAACAAAAAAGCAGACTGTGGTAAGAACCACCCTCCAGGTTTTGTGGAAGACAGTGGCAAAATCTGTGTCAACAGTCCCAGCTCTTCCTACTCCCATTTTATTGAATAAAACATTTGCAAAACTTCCAGCAAAATTTTACTTAAATCATTGTGGGTAGAAGAGATGTTCATGACTAAGTATATTATTACAGTGATGGTATTTATTAATCCAGGAAGCTAGTACAACCTGTTGTTCGACCAACTAAAAAAATATGAAAAATTTTGGGAAAGCAGTGGAAAAAAAAGGGACAAATGGCAACACAGAGAAACGGAATGCTGATTATAAACGGGGAAGGAACATAGATAATGGTCTAGGAAGAAAGTGTGAGGCTAGTTAATATAATGCAATTGGCTCTGGTAGGACACTTTCTCCCCTACACTCATATGCAAGATTGCAAAAATGTGTCTTTCTTTAGATCCTACTAGGAAGGATTGCAAATCTTTTTCTTTCTTTAGTTCCTACTGCTTAAGATGTGTAAAAGGCATCTTAACTGTAACTTGTACCTGAATCCAACACAAAAAGTGACTAGAGTATTAGAAAATACTTTTGCAAGGTTATAAAGTGAACATATTAACTGATGACTGTCATTATAATAAGATATGAGCTTTATGAAATTCTTTTTGCTCCATACAATGGTTTAAGAGCTCAATGAAAACACTGACTTTGTTTATCCATAAAAAGATAGGAGACTGTCATGAAGATCTTCTAAGATTACAATGAATGTAGACTATATGTAATACTTAAAATTTTTAGGTGTACTGAACGATAAAAAATAGGGTTGCTACATCAGTTACTACATATAATACATACAGATCTCTCAAATGTGTATAAATATAATTATGCTCATCAGAAGGTTAGTATGTGTTGAACCATCCTTTTTTTCAGTCCAGTGAGTAGTCATGACATGGAGTATATGTTGCTATTTCACTCACCGATTTACATCTACTTAGGAAATGAAATGCAACTTTTTCATAGGATGCTTTTCTGACTTGGAGAGCCATTACATTAAATACATTCTCAAGTCATCAATTTAGTATAAAGACATGAATCAAGCTGACAACAATCAAAAGTGAAAACATAAATCAAACTGACATGAGTTACATTACAATACATATACACATACACGCAGTCTTAGACTGATTGTGATTCTTCAATGTTCTTTTCTAAATAAAGATAATTAAGGAGACATGGAAATACAGAAAATTTTTATAGGTAAGAGACTGGAAAGCATGCTTAGAGCTTTTCTCTCCACAGGTACATTTTTTTTTTCCCCCTGAAATCTCATGGCAGTAGGTCCAAATCTTGGATTCGTAGAATCTTAGAAAGGTTTGACTTGTAAGGGGGCTTTAAAGGTAATCTAGTTAAACCCCCTTGCAATAAGCAGGATGTCTTCAATTCGATCAGGTTACTCAAAGCCCTGTTAAACCTGACCTTGAATGTTGCCAGGGATGGGGCATCTACCACTTTGGGTAGATCTGTCACGATGTCTCACTACTCTTATTGTGAAAAATTCCTTTCTTATATCTGGTCTGAATCTACCCTTCTTTAATTTAAAATCATTATCCTTTCTCTTATTGCTACAGACCCTGCCAGAAAGTCTTATAAGATCCGTTCAGATACTGGAAGACTACAATAAGGTCTCCCTGGAGCCTTCACTTCTCCAGGCTGAACCAGCCCGTCTCTCAGTCTGTTTTCGCAGGTCACATCTTTGTGACCCTCCCCTGGACTTGCTTTAAAAAGTCCATGTCTTTTTTCATAGACATAGATTCCACAGCCGGACACAGTACTCCAGGTGGAATCTCACAAGCGTGGAATAGAGGGGCTTCTTATTTAATCAAAGGATATGTTCACCATAGGTACACAAATTTGATAAATGTTTAAAAGATAACCTGCCAGTCACACTTTATATCATAAGAGTTCTTTCTAAATTCTCTAGAGTTAGATTTAGTTGCACTTCTCACTTAAAAAACTAAAAAGTCTATAAAACTCCCTAGAGCTGTGTCTATTTGCAGTAATTGCATTAGCACAAAGTACAGATCGCTAAAAAACCAAACCAAAAACCAAACCCTTATCCACCGCCCCAATCAAAATCCAATAAAACCCCGTAGTTCTATATTCTATTATTGGGTTTGGGAAAATCGTGACATTATAGATTTTTTGATGTGAAGACTGTCTTTTAGTCCTAGTCTCAGTTGAAGAATGACATAAAACCATTCTTTTTTTTGGCAGCGTATCAGTGGTCCATTTCCAGTGGATGGTGTATGAGTACTGGTTAAAATGGGATCCCAGGAAACGCATGAGTGCAAGGGACTGTGGTCCTACTGATTTTGTATGTTTGCATGAGGGGAATGATATACTGGTGTTCGTTTGCTGCATCCTGTCTCCTGCCAGGCTTTCTACGTTCAGCTAAGAGTTCATTGACGGAGTAATTTTAAATTTTTTTTTTTGTGCACAGAAGCAAGTCTCTTTGTAAGTAGAGTAGAAGACTGTTTTTGTCAGAATGTGCTGTGTGAACAAGACTTGTGTATCTTGAAACCTGCTTCTCTACAGAAAATGTAATTTTACTAGATTTATAACTATTTGCTCTGTATTCATCTCCCTAAAGACCAAAATTTATTCCCCCTGAAGAAATGCTTTGCTTTACACAGATGACTAAGCTTCCAATATATACACAAGGCACATCTTTCTGAAAGTTTCTTTGAACTGTGTAGCAAGAAACAGACAAATTACACATAAGAAAATGTCTCAACCTGTTTTTTTTTTTCATAAGGACCTCAGCTATAATCTTTCACTAAACAATGCCTTCCACTTGAAAATGTTAAATGGAAGGAAAGTTTCATGAAATTAGTATGGTAAATGAGCTAAATACAGGTGCACTGCAAGTGTATTTTATCTACTATTTTTGTTATTTAGTAATTCTAGTACAGGAAAGTAACAACAAAACCCATAAAAAAATTACTCCTGTCATGTAAAGAAATGTGAATTGATATGGTAGATAATACATGTGCACAGTGAAAGTTGGGCCTATCCTAAAGCTGTGCCACCTGGAACTCAGCACTTCTATCTGAATGTTAGGTGCTTTTTGATTTGTTTCACTTTTCTCTCTCCTTACTAAAAGAAACAATTCAAAATTACTTCAAGCACTCTCTAAAACTCAGAATGCAGGAAAGTCTGACTTGTCTTGCAATAATTCTTTGATGTACAACTCTAGCCTGTAAGCCAAGGTTAAGGGGTACTGGTGTTCAGTGGACTGTTTATTGGGGTATGAGCGTGTGATAAAAAAACATTGCCAAGGAATGTTAGAGGGTAAGGCACTATAAGTTGTGACTTGCCTTGACTTAAGGCTGGTACTTACAGAGAGTATCAGTCTGAACCTGTCGCTAGAGATTCCCCTAAGCATGGAGTTTTCTGGCACAGAAAAGCAGCACTTGCAGCTTACTGGTAAGCAGTTATTCTGGTCTTCTCATATTTCTTTATATAAATGAGTATTCACATAAAAGCTGAGGTCTTAATGGTATGTTTCTGGAGTGGAATGGGGGAGAAGGCACATTTAGTGGCAAAAATATCTTTAGGGTTAAGTTCAACTTTGTCAAGTTCAGCACTTTTCCTGCACACTACCATGACCCTGTATGTACAATAAATATAAATCCAGTTTAAATGTATAAACCTGTTCAAGGAAAGGTAGGAATGTCTGAAACATTATTAAAAATGCTGTGCTGGAAGACTACTGGTGCTTTTGCAGAGTATTTCTGGCAATTCATGCTACTGATATAAAGTGTCTCCAGAATACGTAACAAAGGAGAGCTGTGCATAGCTTGGCCTTTTTTCTTAAGGTTTTTTCAATTTTTCCTAATATCTGTCCCTTCCCTACCCTGTATCATTCCTTTCTTGCTAGTGGGAGAAGCAATTTATGCAACACACAATAATGTTTTCTGGATATTCCTAACCTCTAATTTTTACGTTCAACTACCAATGTGATATTTAGTAAAATTATCTTTTTAAGATTAAAAATACTAAAGAAAAATATATTTTATAAGTAGAGAAGTATTTTATACTCAGCTGGATAAATCCAGCTTCTTTTTTCCTTCTTTGATTTAGAAAATTAATCCTCTAGAGCTGATATTTATTTTAGTAAATTAACCATATGGATAAAATGTATATTTTGAGCTGACTTTTGGGACACAATAACGTGGAGGTACCCTTATCACTTTTACTTACTAGATAGGAGGTAGTCAGACGTTGTTTTCACAAAATTTTCAAAACACAATCACTTTTAATGTATGATGCTCTTTACTATATCTCTAGCTTTTAGTCTTGTAATAAAAAGATAAAGAACAAATATAATAGCTGGATTTTAATGTATTTTAAGTTGAAATCAAGGTCAGACTATAAGTCATCTGGACTGTGTTCTGCTTTCCTTTTTAGGTGAGGCATGTTCCTGACCAATGAACTAATTAACTAACTTTGATCTGTACATGATCAAAGTTCCAGAAGCCAACTGCTAAGGTTGACAAATGCATTTCCATTTTTTTCCTTAAATTATGGAAATTAGATTTTCATTTAATACATTTAGTCTTTTTGTCCTGTCAGTTTTATTCCTTTTCCTATGGACAAAATGTCCACAAGCAAAATATCTGTTCTTGTTTAACCCTTAATGCATTTATTTTCATGTAGATAATTAGCATGATCAAACTCGGCCCACTTCCATCACTTCTTAGTACCTGTTCCCTGCTTGGGTTGGTAGATGTATTCCATGAACTTAGAAAATTCAAATGCCAGGTAAAAAGAGGTAACTTTTCCACTTCCCTCCTTTTCCTAATCCCTCCAAATTACTTCATGACTAACATTATTTTCAGTCTCTGATGGCCCAGACTGGCCCTAGAAAGTCCAACCAACCGTGTATTACTTCCATCAAATAATTTCATGTGCATGTGTGTTGAGATAACTGTTTCATCAATAATATGTAGGTTAAATTCTAATTCTTACTTTTAAACTCAATATAAATCTCCAAAGGAATTCTCTGTGACACTGACTGTCTAGTTTATCTTATTCTGACTGAAGAAGGGACCTCATCTGATCACAGAACATACCCCGTCTGCTCTCCTGGTAAACCAAGATGACTTCAAACTTCAACCTTAGCTGTGGTCCAGCTGGCAAGATATTTGATGGTAGTCTCATGCATTGCGCAGATGACCCCAGAGTTTAAAAAAAAATTTGGAAAAACAGTCAATATTAGGAGGCAGAGTTTGTGGTAAAAATATGTCACATGCATGCTACCTGTGACTTTCTTAACAGTTTGGC
This sequence comes from Laterallus jamaicensis coturniculus, assembly GCA_022605575.1. Classification (NCBI taxonomy): domain Eukaryota; kingdom Metazoa; phylum Chordata; class Aves; order Gruiformes; family Rallidae; genus Laterallus; species Laterallus jamaicensis. Next base: position 22,557,839 of record JAKCOX010000010.1, read on the forward strand.
CTGCATTACTTAGCTTGCTAAGACTCATTATCAAAATAAAAAAATACAGTTATCAGTTCTGATAAAGTTCACTCGCTTCTTACACAAATATTTATCAAAAGATATTTAAATGCTCAGCAAATTAATTAAAAAATTCCCCTTGTTTGACTATTTTGTCAAATCTTGCAGAGAACTCAAGTGGATTTTAGAAACAAGATGCAGAATGTATTATCTAGTGGCAACACTAATAATTAATTTATATTTTCAAGCTATCTTCTTATTGAAAAGGCTAATGATTTACCTTTTTTTTAATTCTTCCAGCATAAGGACCAGGGGTGAACTAGTAAATGAAGTGGTGATAAGTGAAAGATAAGATGAAGGAGATTATCCTTCACACAAAATGTCCTGAAGCTGTCAACTCCCTATCAATAAGGTGTTTGAGGGGTCCTCTCTTCACTAACCAGACTAACGAGAACAGGAAGAGGAGGGAGGGCAATTGTCCTGGAAAAAAACCCACACAACGCCCCACAAACCACCACCACAACAACAACAACAACAAAAGCAACAAAACAAAATCTCCAAAACCAACAAAGTTTGAAATAGGGGACTTTCACTTGATTTAAGTTACTGCCAATCAACACACTTTACTGATTCTGGTGTTGACAAATAAAACTAAGAAATAAACAAATACACCTTGGCTCCACTCTGAACACCTCTCATTTCCATTTTCTGATTTCCAGTCCCCTAATGAGCTGGTCCTGAAGAATAATATGTCATGCAACCTTTACTTGGCTTTTCTGAGGCAGTTTATTGTAGTTGGGAGCATTCAGCTGGTGAGGAGATAAGATTTCTTGCCTGAGGTTGTGGCATGGGTGAAAGCCCATGTCTGGCAGAAAACTACCATGCTGTATATATAGCTCACGCTGGAGGTATGCTCAGGACCCCAAGAAGCCTATTCTTAATTCTTTTATTATTATTATTGTTTTAAGTAGTTATAGATACTTAGCTGTGTTCAATATAATTTTTCATTTCTGTGTACTACTGCAGTTGGATATCTGTACTCAGTCACTGATAGGTCCCTCTTGACTAAATATGCTCATGAATTTTCTCTCACTGAAGCCCATTCCACAGATATACACTCCTGGCCAATCTCTGGGACAGAATACATAGCTCTGTGGCCCTTTTGCGTAAACAAAAATAACTCATTGCTCTTCTTTTTTATCTGTTACTTTTGAAAATATGTTAATGAGAGTCTAAAACCACTTAAAATGCATTCAGTGTAAAAATGTGTTCTCTTGAATAGAAATTAGGAGCATTTAAAGAAGATTGTTCTGGAAGCTGAGCTTTGCGCAGATGTATATGATTTATATTGAGTACCTGGCTCAGCTCCAGAGGAGCCTAGACACTTGAGAATGGACTGAGATGCCATTTACCATGTTCAGTATCGACACAGGAGATTTGGGGCCTGTGTGGCTTTTAATGTTTTTGTATATTCTGTTAGTGTGGAAACCAGAGACATCTAACACATAGACAGATTACGTGCTACTGAAATTTTCACACTAACAACTCTCAATCTTTAGGAGGATATAGATCTTCTATAATACTGCTGCTGCTTTGCTACTTTTAAGCTGTCTTCATCACTTTCCCCATTCTCACATACATGTGCAGTTTTCAAAACCTTCCCATTCTTCCCATCTAAGCCAACAAGGCTTTTCTTGATGAAAATCTGCAATAATGATAAAAACATTCACAATATTAGCCAAGCAAGTTTGCTCATAACTTTCTCTCAAAGAAAGGAGGATACAATACTAACCATAAATTCATTTTATGTAAAAGTTTGCTAAGCCTTTTATAGTAGATCACTGCTTTGTGGAAGTGGTTTTAATAGTCATTAAAATATATTAAAATAGCAATACTGTGAGACACATTAATGAAAAGGGTTATGTCTTTACATAGAGTTTTATGCAGTTTGCTCATCTTTCTTAATAATGGACTTGTATGCTACCCTTTTGCCCCTTAATACGTTGCTCTTTTCCAATTTCCAGGCATTTTAATACTCAGTTGCTAGCTCTGTATTATTTAGGGAAATAAGGCATTTGAGTTTCTTGCCCTCTGAGAATCTCATTTATTACTGATCTGTTTGTTGGTTTACTAAGCAGAATCTGGAAATGCTCTTTTGCAGAGCTTTATATTAGGAAGCTAAAGGTTTTTAGCAGATTTGGTTCAAATTAAATGAATATAAGTAATTATGAAATACCAGGTAAAGAGTCTTATTGTTTGTTCACCTTCTCTAGGTAATTTGAAATCAACACAAAATCCTAACTTATGGAGAATTAGGAAAATTGGTGAATTATTAATTTATTATATTTTAATTTATTTTGAGGTTAAAATGCTGTGTACAGGACCTGTTTGGAAATTCATGTGAACTAGCTCTTTAGTGACTCTGTGTGAAAGTGCACATATGAGTATTTATTGTAATGATCTGATTGATTTATGCAGAAGGGTTCCTCCCCCAGTAGATTAAATCCAACTGGATATTAAAAACTTGGTTGCAAGAGAGGAAATTAAATTTTTTACTTGTTTTCAGGAATTTGAACCCTTCACCAAACATATTATGCTACTGTTTTCTTTTGTATTTTTAAAACCTAATCCTTCTGGCGTATGCAATGTGCATGACAATTGGCTGCCGGAGCAAGTAGAGGCAGTTTTCAGAGCAGACTGAAATAGTCTCTCTACTCTCTGCATTCTCTCCCTTTTTCATATCTCTTTTCTTCCCTTTTCCCTTATAAGTAGGAAAATTTTGCTGGTCCCACAGGCTTATTGTTTGGCATTTGAGAAGTGTGTACAGCCTGGAAAATGGAGGATCAGCAACTAAATTATAAAAAGCACTTCAACAGCAGTAGCAAGTAACTTTCTAGCAACTACTGTGCAGTGTGAGACAAAACAAAAAAGCTTTCATTTTCATACCCGGAAAAATGTGGATCAAGAGATTTGCAAAGAGACTGGCATTTCAGTATTTAGGTGTCAGACTTAAGATACATCACAAGGAGAGATTTTTAGTCAGTGCATTCTTCATTGTGAAGTCAAGGATAAGCAGCATTTAAACTGGCGGATGTCTGTGAGAACTCTGACTCAAGCAGTTATCCTGTTTCACATACTGCATTTCATACGTCAAAACTACTTTGCTTTTGTGACTGGCTTCTGCCTGTTTATTTCTGTTAACACAGTGGCAAGTCAGTCCTTATTTCTAGATGTTTCTTGGACCCAATGGGGATTTGATGAATTTAGCAAAAGAGTTAAGCCATATTCAGGATTTTCAAGATTTTTGAGCCCCCAACATTGATAACAGTTTTGTGCATGGATGAGTCTTCTTTTGAAAAGTGTTCTGGCTTTTGAGGACAATCTTGCCTCCACAGGAATATGAGTGAGTCCTTTAATGATAAGTGGACATAATGGGTTCTGTTGTTACAAAAAAATGCCTCAGATTTTCTGCTGGACACTTTGTGACTATCTCTGTTTCATTCATACATTTTGGATCATAGAATGAATCACAGAATCATAGAATGCCAAGGGTTGGAAGGGACCCCAAGGATCATAAAGCTCCAACCCCCCTGCCACAGGCAGGGCCACAAACCACAGGCCTGGATCTACACGAGGTTGCCCAGGGCCCCATCCAACCTGGCCTTGAACACTTCCAGGGATGGGGCATCCACCACCTCTCTGGGCAGCCTATTCCAGGACCTCACCACTCTTTCTGTAAAAAGATACCCTGATGATATTCCTGGCATGATGGATACAGTGACAATGCGCTTTTGAGCTGAAAGCCTTGATATATGATATTTCTCTCTCTAATTTGGTATATACAAGTTCAGTGAGTGGAGAGAAAGGAACAGAAGGAAGTGTTATTACAACAGTGGCAAAATGACAATTGTATGAATGCAAGGATATCTGAAAATGAATACATGAAGTAACATTAGGATTGTTTTGTTAATGTTATGGCAAGACAATTCATTGTAGATGAAACTGTTCTATTGCCTCAGTAATGAGTGCTAAGTATTAGATGCAGACTTGGTATTCCCTTATGAATTTGTGCTCAATTTGTGCTCATGGGAATTGTAGTGAGTATAGGATAAATCACAGAATCACAGAATAACAGTCACACGGTTGGAAAAGACCTTTAAGATCATCAAGTCCAATTGTTCCCATCCTATGCTAAACCATATCCCTAAGTACTTCATTTATCCTTTTTTTAAACACATCCAGGGATGGTGACTCAACCCCCTCCCTGGGCAGCCTGTTCCAGGCCTTCACAACTCTTTCAGTGAAAATTTTTTTCCTAACATCCCCTCTTAGCCTTCTTTTCTCAAGGCTGAACAGCCCCAGTTCTTACAGCCTATCCTCGTAGGGAAGATATCCAGGCCCTTAATCATCTTTGCAGCCCTCTGCTGGACTCTGTCCAGGATATCCCTGTCTTTTTTATACAGGGAGTCCAGAACTGGACACAATACTCCAGGCGAGGCCTGACCAGTAGAGGGGGAGGATCACCTCCTGTGACCTGCTGGCCACACTCCTCCTGATGCACCGCAGGATCCCATTGGCTCTTTTAGTCACCAGGGCACATTGCTGGCTCATAGCCAACCTGTCATCAACCAGGACCCCCAGGTCCTTCTCCATAGTGCTCTTCTCCAGTAGGACATCCCCCAGCCTGTACTGATACAAGCGGTTGTTCCTTCCCAGGTGCAAGACTTTACACTTGCTTTTGTTGAATTTCATCTGGTTTCTCCCTGCCCAGCTTTCCAGCCTGTCCAGGTCTTGCTGGATGGCAGCGCAGTGTTCCTGTGTGTCAGCCACCCCTCCCAGCTTTGGATCATCAGCATACTTATTGAAGGTGGATGCTATTCCCTCATCAAGGTCGTCAATGAAGATATTACACAGGGCTGGACCCAACACCGAGCCCTGGGGAACACCACTAGTCACAGGCCTCCAGTCAGATTCCGCCCCACTGATCACGACCCTCTGAGCCTGGTTCGACAACCAGTTCTCGACCCACCTCACTGTCCACTCATCTATCCCATGTTCTCTCAGCTTTGCTATCAGGATGTCATGGGAGACAGTATCGAAAGCCTTGCTGAAGTCAAGGTAGATGACATCCACTGCTCTCCCTCAATCCACCCAGCAGGTGATGAGATCATAGAAGGCTATGAGATTGGTTGAGTACAATCTTCCCTTGGTGAATCCATGCTGACTACTCCTCATGACCTTTGGTGATGGCCTCCAGAACAAGCTCTTCCATAACTTTGCCAGGGACAGAAGTGAGGCTGACTGGCCTAAAGTTGCTAGGATACTCCTTCTTGCCCTTTTTAAAGACTGGAGTGATATTGCCTATCCTCCAATCCTCAGGCACTTCTCCTGTTCGCCAAGACCTGTTGAAGATGATAGAGAGCCGCTCCGCAATCACTTCCACCAGCTCCCTCGGCACACGTGGAAGCATCCCATCCGGGCCCATGGATTTGTGTGCATTAGTCCCTTTGAGCCACTCTTGGACCTCCCCTACCTCATCTAGAGGGAAGCTCTTCATTCCCCAAACACTCCTACTTTTATCCGTGATCTGTGGGTCCCAAGGGGCCTTTGGGGTGAAGACCGAAGCAAAGGCAGCATTCAGTATCTCCACCTTCTCCTCATTCCCCATTACCAGGACACCCGCCTCATTCAGCAAGGGACCTACATTATCCCTGGTCATCCTCTTACTATTCACATATCTGAAAAAACTCTTTTTAATGCCCTTTATGTCCCTTGCCAGTTTAATTTCCAGGCTGGCTTTAGCCTTCCTAGTCGCATCCCTACAGGCCCTGACAACATCCCTATATTCTTCCTGGGTGCTCAGACCTTGTTTCCACAGTTCATAAACCTTTTGCTTCCCTTTGAGTTTACTCATGAGCTCCCTGCTCATCCACACAGGTCTTCTGCCTCTCTTTCCGGATTTCTTACTCAAAGGGATGCACCTGTCCTGCGTTTGAAAGAAGCGCTGTTTAAACGTTACCCAGCTCTCACAGGCCCCCTTTCCTTCTAACAGCATAGCCCACAGGATAGCTCCTAATAGGTTGCGGAGGAGATCAAAGTTAGCTCTTCAGAATTCCTGATCCCACTCTTTGCCAGGCCCACATTCCTTGAGATCACAAACTCAACCAGGGCATCATCACTGCAGCCCAGGCTGTCTCCAGTCTTAACACCTTTAATGATCTCTCCCACATTGGTGAGCAAATAAAATAACTGGTTTGGATATTGACCTATACAGAACAGTTAACACCTTTTTCCTCTATTTCCTGTAAGAGTGACATGAAAACTTATATAGATTTTATAACTAATCTGCTGAATGCCTAAATAGGCCTTGAAGAGTGAAATTTATGCAATTCATATGCATTTTGTATAGATTTTTTATCAGTTAGAACATCACTGATGCAAGTTGATACCATAGGATGTAACGCAATAAGTGTGTATATTTTTGGTGTTTAAAACTCATTAGAGAGGAGCAATGGTTTCCCTAGTTGGCCTATTAATTAAAAACACAGTGAGAAATAGCATGGTCCAGAAATCAGAGAGGAATAATGAACTGTTTGATTTGAATATTATTGGTGGGTTTGCAAGTGATTCAGACCTCATCTTTAAAACTTTGTGCTTTATTCCCTGAGGCTTCTATTTTTCAAATAGAAGATAACTAATGATTCTCTTTGAGTGAATGTATTAATATTTTTCTTAAACTCAGGGTTAAACATGTTACACAGGGTTCTGCTCTTGACTTTTTGTTTAGTTTTTTGCCTCCTTCCTTCCCCTCACAAATTCAGTTAAATATAAAAAAGAAAATAATGTAGTTCTCACCTATATCAATTCACTTTCTAGTCGCAAAAATAAGAATATAAGAAAAAGATGTGGGAATAGGTGATGTAAGCAAGAGATTCAGGATTACTACTTGCAGCACTGCTGCAGTATGCTGGTTCAAAGTGCTCATGAGAATACGGCCCGAGATGCAAACCCTTATTTTGAGGTATATTAACACAATTACTACTGTCTTACAAATGCCTTTCCTGTTAATTGCAACTGTTTTGGTTGTTGAGATGTTCTGCAGGACAATATCTTTCTGAAGATATGGCAATAACTTCTATGAAGAACTAATACTAGAAAACTATCTCATATATTGTAAACTATTGTCTTGGTTTCAACTGAGATAGAGTTGATTTTTCTCTCTAGTAGCTGGTATGGTGCTGTACTTTGGATTTAGTATGAGAATAATATTGATAACACAGTTGTTGCTAAGTAGTCGTGTCTACACTAAGTCAAAGACACTTCAGTTTCTTGTGTACTGCCAGGTGCACAAGAAGCTGGGAGAGCACGGCCCGGACAGCTAACTCACACTGGCCAAATTCCCTCACAGATAATGTCATGCTCTGCATATAACTGGAAAGGCAGTTGGAAGGTGGGATCTCTTAATGGAAACACACTGGGCATCAAATTGATTTATTTTCCTTTGCTAGTGGTGAACGTGTGCATTCATGCATCATCTGTATTATCATAATTGGTGTCATTGCTGCTGTTATTTTTATTATTATTATCATTATTCTCTTCCTTTGTTATCATATTAAACTGTCTTTATCTCAACCCTTGTTAGTTTTTTCCATTCTCATCTGATCCCCTTGGAGGGAGGAGTGAGTGAATGCATGACAGCTGAGGCAAAACCACAACTGTCTTTTACTGTATTTAAGAAATAAATTGGCACCATGCTGTGAGAGCAGAGCTACATCTTGTGATTAGTGTGCAGAGCTTCTTTTCTCTAATGACTATTAATAGTTTGGTGACCAGAATTAAATAAACACTAAAGAGATGACCTGATATCCAGTAAGTATTTGCATGTCTGTTTATTTTTAGTTTAAGAGTACACTGGAAGCATGTTTGATATCCTGAAAAATGTTGGATGTTGTTCCCAGAATGTAAACAAGGATAGTCATATTCATAGAATCATAGAATCACAGAATCATAGAATGTTTTGAATTGGAAAGGACCTTAAAGATCATCTTGTGACAACCCCCCTGCCATGGACTGGGACAACTTCCACTAGACCAGGCTGCTGAAAGCTGCATCCAGGCTGGCCTTGAACACTGCCAGGGAGGGGGCAGCAACAGCTTCTCTGGGCAACTTGTGCCAGTGTCTCACCACTCTCACAGATACCTAATCTACATCTACCCTCTTTTATAGAATCATAGAATTTTGTTTGTTAGAAGGGACCCTTTAGATCATCAAGTCCAACCATCACACTAACCAGCCAACCACCACTATACCATGTCCCACACTACCACATCTTACTGTTTTTTAAATACCTCCAGGGATGGAGATTCCACTACTTCCCTGGGTAGCCTGTCACAATGCCTAACAACCCTCTCTGTGAAGAAGCTTTTCCTAATATCCAATCTAAACCTCCTTTGGTGTAACTTGATACCATTTCCTCTTATCCTGTCACTTGTCACTAGGGAGAAAAGGTCTGTCCCCACCTCTTCACAATCTCCTTGCCCAGGTGGCCAAGAAGACAAACAGCATCCTGACCTGTATCAAGAATAATGTGGTAAGTCAGACATGGGAAAGGAGGCTGTTTCTCCCAGAATTAAAAAGTTTACCATTTCATGGTCACTGTGCCCAAGGAGACCTCCAATTGTCACATATCCCACCAACCCTTCTTTGTTTACAAATAACAGGTCCAACAGGGCTTCTTCCTTTGTTGGGCTCCCCCACCAGTTGTGTCAGGAAGTTATTCCCAACACGCTCCATGAACCTTCCAGGCTGTTTCCTCTCTGTTATATTGTATTCCCAGCAGATATCTGGCAGGTTGAAATTCCCTACAAGGACAGGGGCTTGGAATTTTGATACTTCTCCCAGCTGTTTGTAGAATGTTTTGTCTGCCTCCTCATCCTGATTGGGAGACCTATAACAGACTCCCACCATGGTAGATGCCTTGTTGGCCCTTTCCTCTATTCTTACTGAGAAACACTCAACCCTACTGTTGCTCTCATTATGTTCTAGGCATTTGTTACGCTTCCTGACATAGAAGGCCAGCCCACCACCTCTTCTCACTTGCCTATCCTTCCTGAAGAGTGTCTATCCATCCATGGCAGCACTTCAGTCATGGGAGTCTTCCCACCATATTTCTGTGGTGGTGACTAGATCATAGTTTTCCTGCTGCATAATGGCTTCCTGCTCCTTCTGTTTATTGCTTTTTAGTTTACCCCTTGTCCTGTCACTACACTCCCTGATAGAGACCCTCTCTAGCTTTCCTGTTGGGCCTCTTCAGGTACTGGAAGGCTGCTCTAAATTCTCCCTGGAACCTTCTCTTCTCCAGGCTGAACAAGCCCAACTATCTCAGCCTGTCTTCATAGGAGAGGTGCTCCAGCCCTCCGATCATCTTTGTGGTCCTCCTCTGGACTCACTCCAACAGCTCCAGATCTTTCACATCTTGGGTAAGCCAGAGCTGGACACAGTACTCTGGGTGAGGTCTCATGAGACCAGAATAGAGGGACAGAATCACTTCCATTGATCCGCTGGTCGCACTGGTTTTGATGCAGCCCAGGATACAGTTGGCTTTCTGGGCTGCAAGTGTGCGTTACTTGCTTATGTTGAGCTTTTCATCAGTCAATCAATGCCCCAAAGTCCCTTTCATCAGATCTGCTCTCAGTCCATTCTCTGCCCAGCCTTCAGTTGTTCTTGGGATTACATCCACCCATATGCAGCCCATCCCTGTTTTCAAACACAGCACTGTTCAACAACTTTGTGGGTGACATGGACACTGGGATGAAGTATACCTTCAGCAAGTACTGCATCCCCCCAGTACTGACCACTGAGAAACACCACTTGTCAATGGTCTCCCCTTGGACTACAACTCTGAGTGCAACTACCCAGCCAATTCCCTATCCACTCCGGGGACCACTCATTGAATCTGTCCTTCTCCAATTTAGAGACAAGGATGTCAAGTGGGACAGTGACAAATGCTAGATTGCCATGAGTTCCCAAATATGATGGACAGTGCTTTAGTCACTTATTTTGCCAGTTCCCTCAGGATACCTTTGAATCTTTACCAGCTGCATCTGTCTGCCCAGGGCTTCCTACATAGCTTTTATAGCAAAGTCTTCTATGAATGATAAAGGACTGTATACTATTTGGATGTACTCAGTGTACTTGAATTGAATTCAATACATAATTTTACTACAGGAACAATGAATCACTCAGGAACAATTCTGCAAAGAAAATATAATCCATCATATATGTATGCAAATAAAATATAGCCCCCCCATCAGTTCAAAATTATTTTAATTGGTTACTTTAGATTGAAAAGTTACAGTATTTTTCTTCTGATTTTTCCTGATAATGACATTGGAAGCTATTGGAAAACAGAAAAACATTTTAAAGCGAGTATCTGCTGTGAAGAAAAGCACATGATATTATCTTAAAGAGTAATTTAGAGTAAGAGTCATTTTCAGTACAAGTTATAATCCAACTGTTTCCCTACATTGACTGTTGTGGTTCACCCCATTTTTATTCATTTACATCTTGTCACATACTGTGGGTCAGAGGAGGCATATAATTCAGAAGGTTCACACCATGTCTTTCAGAAGTTGTAGATATGTTGCAGGTAGCAAGACAGGATGGAACAGAAGCTGTTTGGGATGCTGGTTGAGCAATACTTTTCAGAACATTTTTATGAAGAAAATTGCAAGTTTCTGGGAAAAAAGTCTTCCTTTTCAACGCAAAATAGTAATGCTTTGCTTTTCAAATGTTATTTTTTGATGAAGAAATGTACACTCTCTGGAGTTAAAAATGTTATCATAGTCATGCCATATATAAAGAAATTCAATGAAAATGCACAGTGTTCCATACTTTTTCTGATACACTGTAGACAACATTGTATATGGATCTCAAAATTATGATTTTGCAACACAACAGGTGAGGAAGATGCTGTCTTCCAAAATTACCTGAAAGAACAGATGCTAATTAAGTCTGACAGACTTACCATTATGAAGTTACTGCAATAGTACTAGGTTCTCCAGGTAGATGTGAGATTTACCTGGGAGTTCTCTGAAGACTTCTCCGGCAAATAGAAAACTTGTGACTTCTGTAGAGAGAAGAGTCCTACTGGAATTTAGGTAATACAAGATGAATGCTATGATTTTAGCCTGGAATGCCCTTTAGCCACTGGCTCTGTACTTAAAGTGTTGTTTTTTTCCAATGCAGAGAGCACTACAAAGTGATGATCATGTTACATGGACTGTTTTCATGTCAAAGAAAGCATAACAATTTATATGTGTGGGCAAGGAAAATATTGCTCTGAAAGGGATTTCTGAAAAACGTCTGTTATTTGTTTTGGAGACTTGTGTTACAGCCATGCAAACGCCGGCTGAATGTTTAAAATATGTTAAGAGAATTTGTGCTGTCTCTGACCAAATGGCATCTAATTTATGGTTATCACACAGTCAGCATTTGCTTTTGTTCCTGAAAAATCTCATTATTACTTAGTTAAAAGCTCCTAGTAATAATAAAAAGAAATAGAACTTCTACTAGGCTAGATGACTAAAGTGAACTCCTTTGAAAAAGTCAATATTCAACTTTAATTCACCACTTGAAATGGTTCCCTTAATGATCTCAGGTTTCCTAAATAAGAGATATCTTCCATAAGAGTAAGCTAACTGCCAAAACTAGATGCAATTTATCACTGTTAAAATGTCAATACTTTTAAAGCTGCAAAAGTATGGTTTGATTATTTATAATCTCTTTTCATTTTAATCACATATTAAATTGGATTTCTTTTCAAGGTAAATAATCCATTAAAATACCCTAAATCAGAAACCAAGAAAAAAGACTTAATCTTGAAATATAATTTAATTCTCTTATAAAGACGGCATTCCTCCAATGATTAATTTAGTCTATGCATCAGATTCTCTAAAGGATTCTTTTTCAATTGTTCTCTAAAACCTGTAAAAATATTGATCATGCATGATTAGATGTCTTGCTTGAATTTGAGTGTGGGACAAATGGTTTGTTAAAATAAAGCAAAAAAAAAAAAGCTAACATTTTTTTCCAAGACATCACTTGTATTTTCAAGGAAGTGTAAAACTTGATCAGCACAATCGATCATTCTAGCACTTATTATGGAGAGGAAGAAGTCAGGACTGACCATCGGGATGTGTATTTCCACTCGCTGTGATATCATACAAGCATTCTCAACTTTAGTCAATTTAGTGTAATGTCACATTTAACTCTTGTCACAAGGCAAATACTAGCCTACCTTCTTTCTTCTCACCTCTGCCACCTAACTCCAGTATGTCCCCACTGGAAAATCAACTATAAACTTGCAGAGTAAGTGGACCATCAAGTGAAGCACAATAGGTTAACATATCAGGGTACTACAGCTAAAATGGATTGCACTGTTTTTCTTTTAGTGCTGGAAAAATGTGTGAAATAATGTATTTAAGATTTTTCTATGTTTTACACACAGGAGACTCCTTAATTCTGTGCTTTGTCCACAACTCTGTGGATCAGAGGCTAACTCTAAGGATTAGGCCCTGAATGACAGACTTATACGTCATATAGGTAGAACACAGAACTTTGTTTAGAGCTGAGAAAAAAGCTGAAGTTACAATACTTTGGAAACTTTGATATTTCCTGCCTTTGAAATACCGTGTTGATATTACCTGGTGCATGTTCTAAAAGACAGGCAGAGAAAGTTGTTTATGCTGTGAGCTTTTCCTCCATTGTGTGTGTAATAAATCTCTTTGATTTTATCTCTCTTATTTTATTCTCTCTCTTATTAAATCTCTCTTGTTTTATTCTTTTCCAGCAGTTTACTGTGTTATCACTGATTCTTGCTCTTGATCCAATTCCTGGTTTCAGTGTATTTTTTTTTGGGGGTGGGGGGCGATTGGTTTGGTTTGGGGTTTTTTTTGGTTTGTTTTTTGAAGGCATCAAAAAGAAAATTTGCTTTCTTAGTCATTAATGTTACCTTGGCAGAAAGGTCAAATTAAAAACAAAATCAAAAAACCCACACCCTGTACAGCAAGAAAATGTCACCTAAGCATGTGAGAAGTATGTTTTGTGAATATATTTAGGCAGATAATATTTGAAATATGTCCTCTGGCTCAAATTTTAGTTTCAAAAGGTATGTATTAAAATGAATGATATAAGGAGAGTGAGTCTTGATGGCTCACAATTACATTGATAATCAGAAGTGTGTATTAAATATCCAGTATACAGGGTGGACATTTGGCAAGTGAATCTTTATGAAAGGTAGCAAATGATAGCAGAATGTTTAGCAAGTGTGGAAGAGGGGAGCTGGTGTCTATTACACCTCTCTCACACTTCACTGTGGAGTACCAACAAAAAGTCTGATTTTCGATGTCTGCAATAATGATAATTGTGATTGTGGCTGTGACTTCTATAAAAATTAAGGATGATTTATGGGAATGTGAACAGTTATTTCAAGAGTCCAAATGCCCTGAGTCATTTATATCAGGTGTTTAGAAATAGCAGTTTAGTTTTAAAGGTTTATGGAACATACAATTCTTTTTGAAGTCAGTGAACATTGTCTATATCCGAGAATAATTAGTCCATTTTGACATTGTATCTCAAAAAACCCCCAAACCAGATCAACTGAAATATGGTCTGTGATGCAATTTGATTTTAACAGTAATTTTTTCTCAAGCTGCAGGGTTTTTTTCTTACTATTAAAATTTTTTAAAAAAATTTAAATATCCCAACTTTTGGAGAAATATATGATTAGAAACACCATGCATTTTATTCAGAGTTTTTAATTTAGCAAGTCTCTAAAAGGTCATCTGTACTGCAATCACAGAATTCACCTATTGCAGCAGAGAAAATTAGCTTACATTGAACAAGGCACAGATGTAGTAGAAACCTCTTCAGATTATCTACAGGTCTTTTGGATATGTCTGCAACAAATCACGTGATTTTGACATATAGATATACTAAATTACAAACAATTTTTTGGTAAACTATTACATTTAACATATGAATAGTACATGAATATATTTTGAGGCCTTAATATAGTGAAGTCTCTGTTAAAATTGATTATTTTTCAGTAAAAGAGTTTCCTTAAGAACAAATAGAATTCCTCCCCTCTAAAAATTAATCACTCAATCAATCATTAATAGTTTGTGGTGTTGTAAAACTCTGTTAAGAGAAGTTTTTAGAGAAAGGCTTAGTGTCATTGGAATGGGTATGTACTCTCTCAAAGGGATAGATTTTGGAAGGGTGAAGGGAAGACCCTTGGTAACTCCAAGCTGTGTCAATCAGCCAATTACATGCATCAGCTATCAAAGATGTTAGACCAAGTAAAATCAGAGCAATTTTGATAGCTACAGGCAGCTTTAGAAGTATGATTTGAGATATAGATGGTTATGGAGACTGCTGAGTAGGGATTCTCTACCAGCTGAAGTAGGAGAAATAATGTGTGATGGGAAATAAAGCCCTTTCACTCCTGCAAAAGGGAAGAAGCTGTCTTTTTACTGCTACTCTTCTGTTCAAAAGAAATGAGAGCTAGGATAAAACTCTTTGGATTCCTGTGTATAAACTTGAATTCTTTTCATGCTGAGGGGATGAGTCACTCAGCTGAACAGATGGAGAGTGTGTAAGGGGAAAAGCATCCTCTGGGAAGGCATGGCAACAATTAAGTGCTGTGTGATGAACCGGGAAGTTCTTAATTTTAATGTAATTATAAACATGTTTCCATTGATGAAGCTGCATCCTATTCAAACAAACCACACAAAGTTCTTAAAAGCTAGTGTGAAAATAGGAGGGCATAGTGTAACTAAGCTGTTGAATTAAACTCATGACTACAGGGCAAACTTGGGTAGAAACATGAGCTACTCAGATTTTTCAAATATTTGTAGCCCTGTGATGGCTTGGTGAACAACTTGCTGCCAATTGTTCTGCTCAGCTATATTGCTTTAGGGCTTTGCTCTTCCTTAGAAGCTTTATTTTTATTACAGCAATACGTACTGAAAGGTGCTGTACAAATGCAAAGGAAGAGTGAGACACTGCTTCGTGCATGGAGAAAAAAAAAACCTGCTTGAAGGCAGAGGGGGAGACATTGTGAAAACTCAAATTACTTCAGTAAGTGATCTCTCTTCCAGAGAGATGAATGAAAATTAAATGGCTCCAGAGATCATCCTTCCCCTGCAGCTCTCTCTCCTTCCTGCTTCTTTCTCAAGTAGTCCAGGCTGAGATACTGACATAACAGCTGTTGAAGCTTGACATGTCAGGAATAAAGCTACTTCTGCCCTGAGGTGTGGAAAAAGGTGCAGGAGAGACATACCAGCTGATTTTCAGCAGGTGTGAGACTGAGGATAGGAGGGCAGCTATGTCTGCTCCAGTTTTGCTTTGCTTCTCTTTGTGAATTGGGGAGTGTTGGTTGCTCTTATTCTGTTTTCTTGTTGCACCACAATTAGGCTCCTGAACCTGGGTTTTTCCATTCCCTGGTCAGTAGATATCGTATAAGCATTTGACTTCTAATGCTTATGCATGTCTTAGTGCTATTATAAGGTAGTATTATCTAACTCTCAGCTCTGTAACTGTATAACCTCCCATGAAAGGTAACTTCACACTCAGGGTAAAGTAAAAGATCCTGTCTGGCAGCCCATTGCTTTTGTACTTCTGGAGACAAACTTAATTTAGCATGAAGTGGTGATTTAGGTGCTTTGCATTGTGATTAAAATAACAAAATAAAACAGTGTAACTCTTTGAGTCAAGTGTTTATATTTGAGTTGCTAGCATACAGCTTATAAATAACCACCTCACCATGCATTTAGTAGAGGAGACAGTGGTTTACACTTCTAAACATGCCAGGCTGCAAGAAGTTTTGAACCAGAATTGGATGTTATCCTGTAAAATACTGGTTTATATTATTCTTTTGTAATGAGATTCTCTGTTAACAGTAAGAGAAACTTCTCTCAGGGTGTTATAGGTCTTCCTGGGCCCTGTACAGAGTTGCCCTAATTCACCAAGGGATGAAGCCAGAGAACCTCTTCTACTGCTGTGACAGAGCCTGAGGTAGAGATTGCTGTTATGGATGGTGGAATTTCCTCCCAAACTTGCAGTGATTTATCTTTGTTTCATTTTATTCTGTGTTTGTTTTTATAATGAATGGAATTATAAATATAATTAATATTTTGAAATTACTGGAAAGATTTCACAAACTGTTTTGTTGGTTAGGATTTGCTTTCATTTGAATTGGTCTCCAAAGAAACACTGTTGCCTCCTAACACTAGAAATGAATGCTGTGTGAAAATTGGCATAATTATTTAAAAAAAAAATCAATTGTATAAATTTACTGTAGTTTTTACTTCCGACTGTCCTTGGAATGAATGTCAAAAGTAAATTTATTTTGGACTTAATCTGAAAACTTATTAAAACTAATCTCTCTCCAAAATGTTAGATAATCTAGTTACATTGCTGTCTCACAACCACTTTAAGTCAATATTATTGCTAAAAGTTAAAATCCTGAACTTTTCCCCACTTACAGGGGATCACTTCTCCCCTCTTCTATGCCTGCACAGCTCAGTTTTTATTCAAACCAGATGAATGAAGCATTAAGAAGAGAACAGCTTATCCTTCCATGGCCTCAACTTATTTCAGTCCAGCTAACTATCACGTTTGGCATAAAAGATACACATGCTAGCACAGAAAGGGAACAGAGATATTAAGCAGCATGAGAATGAAGAAAAAGGTACAGAATAGGTCTACTGTTTACAGTGGAGCAACGAATTTTGTGTTAAAATTGTTGAAGTGGCATGAAACTGTAGGCTAGCAATGTTCCATCATGAAACTGTCATCCTCTGTCCATTGTGTGTGGAGATGAAGAGTGGATCTGTGTCCAGATGTTTATTTCTTGGAGAAATATAATCTGAATCCTTGTTTTTCCTTCTAAGTGACTGTTATCACAAATATGTTTAAATATTAATCAAGATGGCTAGTTGTGCAAATGATTTGAGATATTTCCAGGAGTAGGAGGTTTCTCATACTCAGGTGTGCTGCTTTTGGCTGGGATAGATTTTTTTTTCATAGTACCTGGTATGGGGCAATGGTTTAGATTTGTGCTGGAATATAGAAATGGTTTTGTTATAAAGAGGTGTTTTATGCTACTGCTGAGCAGTATTTATACAGAGCCAAGGCCTTTTCTGCTTCTCACCCCACCCCGCCAGTTGGGAACATGAGGAATTGTGCTTGCAAGAGGAGAGAGGGATGGGAATTTTGGTCAGTTCCCCACAGGTTTTTTCCTTCTTAGCTGGGATGGAACATTCCCCACAAACTTCCCCTACTCCAGTGTGGGGTCCCACTCACGGAAGGCTGTCCTCCACGAACTTCTCCAACATGAGTCCTTTCCTACAGGGCTTCAGCTCTTCACCAGCTGCCCCAGTGTGAGTCCCTTCCATGAGGTGCAGTCTTTCAGGACCAAACTCCTCCCGCCTGATCCCCCACAGAGGCACAGGTCCTCTCAGCAAACTGGTCCGGTGTGGGCCTCCTTCTCCATGGGCTGCAGGTTCTGTCAGGAGCTTGCTCAATTGTGGGCTCCTCACTGCATCACAGCATCTTCTATATGTCTCAACCTGCTCCAGTGTGTGGTCTCTCCATGGGCTGCAGGTGGGATCTCTGCTGCCCCTCATCTTCCATGGGCTGCAGAGGGACAACCTGCTTCATCATGGTCTTCTCCATGGACTGTGGGGGATTTTCTCTGGCATGTGGAGTGCTTCCTCCTCCCCCCTTCTTCACTGACCATGTTATCTGCAAAGGTTCTTATGTCTTCTCATCTTCTCCCTCCCTCTCTAATGGCAAAAAGCCACCACTTGTGATGGTGTGGTTTGGGGGTTTTTTTCCTTCTGAACAACAGAGGCACTAAGGCACTACAACCATCACTGATTGACTTGGGCTTGGTCAGCAGCAGGTTTGTCATTGAGTCTGGGTGGTATGTACTCTGTCGGACTTCGGGGAACCTTCTAGCAGCTTTTTGCAGAAGTCACCTCTGCAGGCCCTCTTCCCCAGAATCTTGCCAAGCAATGCCACAACATTAGGTAAGCCTTTTCGTTGAGGATCACCCCAATGAACTTTTCAATACTTAAGACTTGCCTATATGGGCTGTTCTGGGTGAACATTCTTCTGTCACCTCTGAACTTTTGCCTCTTGTGTACTTCTGAACTTTGAGAGTCTTGTGTGCTGGGGAAATTGTCAACATGTGCAGAGAGGTAATGTTCCATTGCAGCACAATGAACTGCATTAAAAAATCCCTTGCCTTGCAGTCTAAGTCTTCGCAGTCATAGGTCTGGTTTACATAATAACAAACATTTAGAACTAAACAGAAAGAAGCACATTATGTTCAGTATTTGGAAAGGAACTCTGCAGAATTAAGGGCTCAGTTCCCAAATTGCTGGAAGATGGAGGTGTTTTTAGTTTCATTCTTTCTCACTAACCTAGCCTGTTACAACTAATTGGCTATAAATTTAATTCCTATCCCCCAAGCTGTCTGTTTTGATCATCATGGTATTTGGTGACTGATCTCCCTTTTTGATTATGTTTTCTCCCCCTGCTCTGTTGATGGAGGGGGAGTGAAAAAACAACTTAATAGGCATCTGGCAGCCAAGCAAGGTCAACACACCACAAGCATTACCCTAACATATATACATAGGAAAGTCCCTAGTATGCTCTCCTAGCTAGCCAAAAAAATAGCAATGAACAAAGAATTTTATGTCTGACTGGCAGCCCTGTGCACCGAGGGTGAAATGGCTTCTCCATGAATTCCCAAATGCTTTTCCAAGATCATCAGTGGCTTCATAATTTATAGTTGTAATGAATCTGGAGGTTTCATTCCTGTAGTATGTTTTCCTTTTAACTGTCAGTTGTGTTTCATGAATGTTTTTCTCTTCATGTGCATTTACTTTTAATGGCTGCCTTGTGAATGATAGAAAAGAGAAGTTGGTTTGCAGTAAATACTTGTAATTGTTTACATTGCTTTCCAGAGCAACCTGTATTTGTAGTGACAGTAGATTGTAACTTTGAGAAATCTCAGCGTTATCAAAGATGGGGAATAACTGTGTGAACTGAAGAGACCTATACTTACTGAAGTAAACTGGACATTCTCTTAACAGCTAGTTAGAAACTTAGATAATAATCTTCCTTTTCAGTTTCTTCTTACTGCCAACTGAGTAACAGGTTGGTGGGGTAGCTCTAAGTTCTTGGCAGCCTTGCTTTCTAGGCTTTCTTGGCTTAAGACTCCTGGAGCCATACCATGCAACTCATGGGGGAGTCTTGAGTGAGGAGTGCTCTGTGGAACCATGGGGGCTTCTTCCTCCTTGATAAACCATTGCAGTGCTAAGTCCCCCACCACAACCATGTGGCTGCAAGGTTTGCTTTGCGTATGTGTGGTTCAGGAGTACCAGTGTTGTCAGAAACCTGCAAGTGGGTGTTTTTATTAAACAAGTGGTCTTGAGACACCACAGTACACTGATTTAATTTATGAAATGTCCACTTTAACACATCACAGTATAAAATCTGAATGCCTGAAAAAATAATTAAAACCAAATCAAACCAAAATGAAACAACAAAAAAACCCACCAAAAATGCTTCAATGTCCATTTGGAAGCTGTGATAAATGGTGTTTCTCAGGGGTCAGTACTGGGACTGGCACTGTTCAATATCTTTATTGGTCACATGGACAATGGAATTGAGTGCACCCTCAGCAAATCTGCTGATGAGACCAAGCTCTGTGGTCAAGCTGACACACTGGAGGGACCTTGACAAGGTTGAGAGATGGGCCCATATGAACTACATGAATTTCAACAAGGTCAAGTCCAAGGTCCTGCATGTTGGTTGGTGCAATGTTAACCTGCCAACCACCACTAAACCATTTCCAACATCACCACAGCCAACTATTCTTTAAATACCTCCAGGGATCGAGACTCCACTGCTTCCCTGGGCAACCTGTTACTATGCTTAACAGCCCTCTCTGTGAAGTTTTTCCTAGTATCCAATCTAAACCTCCCCTAGTGTAACTTGACATCATCTCCTCTTTCCCTGTCACTTCCCATTAGGGAGTAAAGGTCTGTCCCCACCTCTCCACAACCTCCTGTCAGGTAGTTCTAGCAAGCAATAGGTCTCCCCTCAATCTCCTTTCCTCCAGATTAAACAACCCCAGTTCCCTCAACTTCTCCTCATAACATTTATTCTGCAGTCCCCTCACCAGCCTTGTTACCTTTCTCCAGGACCTCAATGTCTTTTCCTTATTGAGCAGCCCAAAACTGAACACAGTACTCAAGGTGGCACCTCACCAGGGCGGTGCAGGGGGACAATTACTTCCCTAGTTTGACTCACCATTATTCTTAATACATGCCACCTCAGGTGTGACCTTATCTCATAACCAAGATTTACCTGCCTTCCTTCTCCAGTTGGATTCATGGCACTTGGGGAGAGTATATTTGCTTACAAATGATAACTGTAAGTTTTCATTACACTCAATATTAAGATACTACCTTTTTGGTCAGCAAAAATGCTTTTTTTCAATATCCTTTTTAACATTGTATCTCTGGCATGATACCACTCTAATGTAAGTTTTGTTATGATTCTCTTATGTTATCTTACCCTTGTCAAATAATATTCTCAGTATGAAAATTAAACTTTTATGGTAAGAAACTGTCTTTAAATTATACGAGTGTTTAACTCAGGGACTTTGTGGAATTAATTGAAAATTGTTTTATTTTTGTTTGGATATGTATGTTTCCTCTTGTAACTTTTAATTAATGTCGTTGTTACCTCTTTTCACCTATATACACTTTTAAAACTGCTTGGGGGGAGGTGGGGCAAAAATGTCATGCAACAAAGATAACTTGGCAGTTTTATAAACCAGTAATTGTGAATCAATGTGCTTTAAGCTGTGGGCAGAAAATGTAATAAGCAGTCTAGTCTAGAGCGACAAAGGATTATTTGTTAATAGTATAAAAAGGTCAGTAATTAAATTCAGCCTGCAAGGCATTTTAAGCAATAGTTCTGAATAGTAATATCCCAGAAAGAAATAACGTGCTTGACAGTTATATTATATTGATTCAACCACAGGTCATGTCCTATATAAATGAACATGTTTAAATAGATTTCTGTTTTAACACTTGATCTTAAATCTGCAATATTTGTACTTACATAATGCAACATGGTAAGGGCCCAACTAGCTCAGAGCAAACAATGCTCTGCTCTGCACAGGGCCAGGCTCAGAGCCAGCACATCGTCCTGTGAGTGTGCACTGTCTCTACCTGCGTGTATGAAGACTTGCACCAATTGCAGCTGTGATGTCTTGCACCAGAAGCTTGATCTGTGCACATGGAAAAGCAAGCGAAGACCACCCTTTGGGTGGAACTAGTGACCCTTAGCAGTTATACCTGGTTGCTTCTCAGGGATGTTCCGGCTCGAATTGAGCTCGATGAATTGTGCTGTAATAAACTGCAAATTCAATATGAAATACTGCCTAGAGCGCTTGAAAAAAAATGCTGTGATTCTTTGATTTTGTGTTTACTACTAATCTACAGGTGATAGAGATAAAAAGTAAATCAACGAACTGCAACATGGGTTGTTGCAAGTGCAAGATTTTCTTTTTTGTGCATTTAATGTCAAGCTGCACAGTTCTGCAATTTAGCTCTAGCGGTATTTTAACTGTAGCTCTTCTATGTTTTCTGAATCCTAAAAGAGCACCTCAGGAAACAGATATAATTAACCTTGGGATAAGAACTATGTGGGATCACTAATTTACCTTTAATTAGTAATTTCTTAGTTAAATTAATTACTGCTGACAACTACTTTATACTAATGAAGACTTTAATCAGAAAAATAAAATTAGGACCCACTATTTTGCCAGTCAGCCCCAAAAGACTAACAAATCACTGAGGCACACATACAAATAGTCCATGTTACATGTCTTGGAATTCTTTTCCCTAACTGCAACAGGTAAGGTCAGTTCTTAGAGGTATCATGGACAGGTTATGTTCTACAGCTTACTTCATGCTTTCTGAGACTTTCCCTGATCCAACACTTGCAACATGGCATCAGTTACTTTCTTTTCTAGAACATATGTATTTACTGGTAGGGGGAATATAGTCACGATAACTTATATATAGTTTTTTTGAGTTTTCTAAGACTTGATGGTGAGAGCTTTTCTTAGGTTTTACACTGAAGACATATCAAGTGAGCTGTTGGGGTTTTTTCTTTCTGAGTGAGGGGACTAAACTTTTTGCCTGACATTTTTAATAAGGATCAATGGGCAGAGGATAGTGGGAGGAAAAAAGGGTACATAAAAATTGGGTGGTACAGCTATCAAATACAGTTCTCATTTGCTTAATTGATTTCAGTGAAACAAATGTGGTCTCAGTTTGGTTGCCTATTATCTGTGATTCTTGCAGTATGCACAATTCAGAAGATTTCAGAGCCTGGATTTTAAAGTGGAGAGATAACATCAAGGTGACTGGCCATTGTAATGACTGAAAAAGAGGTTACATACACAAGAGTTGGGTGTTTTGCAACAAAGTACTAGTCTGCTGTCTGCTCTGTGTGGAGCTGTTTATAACTAGGTTATGAGCATGTTGTATATCAGCTGATTATCAGCACACCCATCACAGACAGAGCGATAATTGTGGTGAAATCGCACAGAGAATAGGCAATTGACTATTCATTTTTTAAAGCAGACAGGTCTCCTAACTTCCGGGTAAGGTGTGTGGTTTTACTTTCTTTTAAAATTTTTTTTCTAATGATATTTTTGATATGCCTCATGATAAAACCTCAACAGGTTTCTCTGAGAAAAGAGCTGTCTATATTCAAATCCATAGGCTTCTGAGGGATAGAGATGAAGTGCAGAGGGATTACTAATTGAAAATACATTAAAATCCTTTCAGCTACAAGTCAAGTAGGATTTAAGTCCACGAGAATAAAAAGGAATGAAAAACAGAACAGCTTTAAATGAACAATTTAGAAGGTTTTCCTTTTTCTTGGTATGTGATAGTATACTGATTCTTAAATGCCAAAGCACTATATAAATATTGGAGCCCAGTTGATTTTGCTTTTATTCTAAGTGCTGCTATTTTTTATTTTCCTTTGTATAAGGGAAATGTTTGGGGATAGTGGCTCTCATTGTCCATTCTGTCAGTCCTTTCTGCTGGAACTCCTTGAAAATGAAGGGATTGTATGTTTTCATAGTTTATGATCATAGTCTACAGTTCATAGTACCATGTGAGAGCAATATTCATGACAGATGTGTGGTGCCAGAAGTGTGAATTCTAAGCCTATGAATTTCAACTGATCTCTTTGTATAGGACATGAAATTTTTTATTCCAAATTATGTAATTTTTACAATACACGTTTAAAATGTGATCCTCTCCCTCTACTCCACTCTCATGTAACCCTACCTGGAGTATTGCTGCCAGCTCTGGGGTATGCAGCACAATAAAACAATGAACTTGAAAGTATATCCAGAGGATGGCCACAAAAATAATCAGATGCCTAGGACATCTCTCCTGTGAAGAAACTCTGAGAGTGTTAGGATTGTTAAGCCTGGAAAAGAGAAGACCCTGTAGAGAACTTATTGTAGCCTTTCAATACTTAAATGAGTCTTATAAGAAAGACAGACTTTCCATCAAGATCTGCAGTGACAGACAAAGGACAGTTGCCTTAAACTGAAAGGGGGTGTGTTTAGATTGGACATAAGGAAGAAAGGCTTTTTAACATAAGGGTGATGAGACACTGGAATAGGTTCCCCAGAGAAGTTGAAGGTGGTCCATAATTTGAAATTTTCAAGGTCAGGTAGGATGAAGCTTTGAGCAACCTGATCTAATGAAGGATGTCTATGCCCATAGCAGGGGTCTTGGACTGCTTGATCTTTGAAAGTTCTTTTGAACTCAAACTATTCTATGAATCTATGACTCTAGTAATTTGGGTATTTATAGGGTTTTAAAAAAATGAGTTGTTTCTACCAACCTGCAGTGACAGCTCAACAGGCAAGATAAATGATTCTGAGTTGAGTTGTTGACACGCTGATAGTGTTTCCATGTCAGGACTACCAAGCTCAATCTCTATCCTACACTGAAGCACTTTGGCACACTGAAGGGATCCATAAAGATAATCAAGTACAGCTATTGAGCGTAAAAATGGCAGTGGGGGAGACCACATATAGGAGGGTGAATAAATAAATAATTTTCCTTTACATTCTGTGGTTGGTGTGCAAGCACCAAAATTGTTTTGCTGTTACTAAGGCTACTGGATTATAATCTGATTCTTGATTGTGAAGTACAGCAGAAAAATTATTCTCCTTGGCTCCATATTTTTGAAAGGTAGCTGAGGTAATAATTTGATCAATATATATATTGGTTACCTCAGCTACCTTATATATATATATATGTATATATTTATTTTCCCCATAGGCGCTGTATGTGTCCATAATATTAGCAACCCTGTACCAATGCCTTTCCTCAGTAACCTGAAGGCTATTTTGTTGTACTGAGGTGTCACAGAGCTGTTTAATTTCTGAAAGTTTTGCTTTTAGTCTTGAAGATGGTTTCATGAGGAAATGGATACAAAGAATGTAAAAAGATGTCATAGCAGTCAAACAGAATGTGAGAATTCAAATGTCTCAAGATATATGGAGATGAAAGGTACACACCAAAATTTTCCATTACCATGAAGCTAAAATCTTTGATTATTTAGATTTCACTTTGCTTGGGAAACAATGGCAGGTGCAGGCAATGTGGCTGTGGTTAGGAACACCTGACCGGAGGCATGGTTATGCTGCTTCATGGCTACAACAGATTCTAACATGTAATCATCAGAAGAGATCAGGAAACAGAACTCAATAGAAAATAATCCTTGACGGGAAAGTTTTCCTTGATTATTTTACCAATACACCAAATAATATCATATATCTGTTTAAGCTGGAGTTTCCATAGTAGAAAATGGGAAGACTATTGCAGACATTGCCAGAAATTGTTGTAGGAACTACTGAACATAAAGAATTCACTTCCAACTTTCTGATACACTTTCTGTATCAAAATATCTCCAAAGGAACATGATAAGTGAAAAAAAACCAAACCAAAACAAAACCCAGACAGTTTTTTTGCAGGACCATTTTGGAAAACTTTGGTTGATGTTTGCTTGCTCTTTCTAAAAAGTGTTTTCCAGGGAGGAAAAACTTGATCTTCTCACAGTTGCTCAATAAATGTTGGTTTTCTCATATTTCTGAATGCATTTAGGTATTCAAATCTTTTATTTGCTCTGTTTTCTCATTGTACTGCAGCTCTATACAGGTAGACCATATAATCTGTCAGAAACCAAAAACTATCTTGTCATCTTAGTGTACATGTGTGTTTTATATCTCATTGAAGGTTAGATCGACTCAGTGTTGGTCATGTGGTAACACTGTAGATGAAACACACCTTTACATACAAGCTGCTGTTTAAAATTAAAATTTACTTAAATCTACTCTAAAAAGGAGGTTGCATTCTGAGTTGCAGTAATGGTAAATGAAAAGCTTCTGCTACCACCCCACATTTCTACTCCCGTGAGCCACTACTGCACTAACATAGAGTCTGTAAGTATGCAGATGTGCCCTGAAATTTCCCAAGCACATTTATCTATCATTGACAATGCATTAAATACTACTAGCTAATGCCCTAAATTGCTGTTCCTGCTCCAGGCATCAACTCGTTCAAAAGAAAATTAGATTTTGCCATTACAATGTTGCATTTGTCTCTTTTAATAAAAACAGGTTTATTCTAGTATTGACTCACACAAATGCAACAAATCTAAGTGTCTGCCATAGGAGATTTTCATGATTGGAGAACCAGGAAACAGCAGAAATACACTCTAGGCAACCCTATCAATAAATACAGGATTAATTATTATTTTCTCGGTGTTTTGGGAAAACATCTAACTCTTGACTTCTATTTCATGTTTAATTCTGTAGGTGTTAAATACAGAGAAAACCAAGAGAATTGCAAACAACAATGAAATAGAAAAAGAAAAAAACAAACCCACAAAGAAACTTCCATTTGAACATAATTGCCAAGTATAGGTGCCCTCTGTAGAAGACTGCAATGATGCCTAGAGCAAGAAAACTGTTAACACTTTCACTTCTGTTTATGTATTTCACTTCTGTTTATGCATGCATTTCTAAATGGTCTGAAAATTTTAATTCTGAGTAAAATACAATACTTCTAAGCTATAAAAGTATCTGATTTTTGGTCTGTTATTCTCCTGTTATTAACCTTTAACCTACATAATCTGTTCTTTTTGAGAGGAGAGAGTACTGTAGGTCTTAGAGGGACAAATACTGTCAATTTGTGGAGGCTGAAGCCATATAAAACTCTGATTTAAATATGGATTTTATGTATTTAACAGTGAAAATTTTTTAACTCTTCTAACAGAGTATCTAGGACTGCCTTGTTCAAATTATTGAATGTATTACAAAGCAAAACAAATTACCTGCTTGGAAATCACAGTTGCATTAAGAGGCTCTCTGGATTTTGTGAAGCTCCATGTACTGATATTATTATTAATTGGCTGGTATTCTGCTTTTTGTCTTATCTAGATGTTCTCAGAAAAATCAGTATTCGAGGTTGTCTAATCTCCAAAGAGATCAGATGAGTGTAAAATATTTATTTGACCAAAAAGGTGAGTCAAAATCGTGTTAAGTTTGCTTGATGGTGTAGGCTTCTTTGAATTATATACCTCAGTAAATGAAACCAATCACATCACATAAAAAGTTACAAAATATAGTAGAAAAGCCTCACCTCAAGAAATAAGGGTCTAGTCCCAAGCCCCTGCCATGAGCAGGGATGTTCTCCACTTAGACCAGTTCAAAGCCCCATCCAACCTGGCCTTGAACACTTCTGGGAAGGGGGTAGCCACAATTCAGACTTGAATCAAAGACATGTTGAGGACTTAAAACCGTATTTTTCATGAGGTTTTACTGTAACAGTTCTATGTTTCTGAACATCAGTGATTGAACCTAGTCAGCAAGTAACAATCAGCATCCACTTGGAAAGTGGTCTGCCTTTTTCTCTCCTTTCCCTCTTATTAACTTCCTCCTGGTAAAATCCTACACTAAAGATGCTTCCCACTTTTTCTTTCATTCTATTTCAGGGTTTTCTAGAATACACATTAGTGTAGTGTTTGTACCTTTTCCATTATGGACTAATATTTGTGCCAGCCTGTCCATAAAGAAAGCAATATAGACTCAGAGATTGCTCTTGTCACATGTTCCATTGTTTTAGTTCTTGAATTACTGTACATTCCTACTCAGTTTTTTGGTCTTTTAGTTATCACTTGAGTTTCCTTACGCCATTGTGAAAGGCGCTTAGAAAATATGTTACCATTTCCCTCTTCTATGTCCTGATGGTGTAGATGAAAACTATTAACCACTTGAGGAAGTAAAATCAGGGCAGCCTTGAAAAATCCTGGATTTTTCTAGTGACTAGTGAAAAAAAATATCTACTCAAATTTTAAAAATAAGGCAGTGAATTTTCATTTCCTTTTTATTTTTCCCCAACTTCTGAGCCAATTATTCCCAAACCAGTCTGATTTTTGAAATTCCTCTCTAAAGTTTGGCAACAACCCAATTTGACAACCTAATTTAGTGAAGGGATAATTATTTTGTAGAGCTATAGTACAAGTTATGTGTTCAGCCTTTTCAGAAAAGACAACATGACAGAAAGACATAACAGGAGAGCCTATAATACATAGTAATTTAAGTTGTGGCAAATGTGTAACAGCTTGGAAGCAATCTTCCTAGGGCATTCATATACTGTGGAATTTACTCTTTAATGTATCAACATACCTCAGTTAAGTTCTCAATAGAACTGTCTGCAGAAAATTTCTATCGAAGAAAATTCCACAAACATCACCTGTGGTGAATGTTTCTAGACTTAAATTCTTGCTTTCATTTAGCAAACAAAATATAGTTAACTTTGTTTGAAACACTGGCATTTTTATGATAAACATTCTTAATAGTGGAGCCTTCTTGGAAACATATTGCAGTGATTTGTGGGGCCGAGTAGTTGCCTTGCAATGCTGCATACCAATTGGTAGAGTAGCATTACACAAAATGTTATGAAATCTAAGAGCAAAGTTTCATCTCAAGAAAACATGTGGTTACTAAGCATTTTAGGTACATGGCTTGTTCTCCAGTATTCATGAAAATAACTTCTCCTGAAACAGGTTAACAACCACCTTAAATTTAGAGCACATGAAATTAAATATTTTCCTTCCTGCTAAATTTTATAGCTGATTTGGTTTTCTTGCGTGGAGCTTTGATTCTTGGCTCATGGCAAGGAGTCTCACTTACCAACAGTCATTCAGAAGGAAAACTATTTGGCTGAGTTTTTCAGTTACCTTCATTTTTGTGGATACAGCAATCCAACAAAAATTAACTTCAATTTATGCTTGCCATTTTAACAGCCTCTGCTTGTGACTGGTCAGCAATAAGTGGGGAATGAACGTAGTGAAGTCTAGACTTCTGGCAGTGCTTCAGCTTTTACTGTTCATCTTTTTCACGTTATGGCAAATATACGGCCTGTGAAAGGCATCCCATTCATGACATTTGTGGGAAAGAGACTTTTGCCAAACTCCATTAGCTGAGTAGTTTTCTGGGTAAATTTAGCTAAACTAGAACTTTGCTGCTGGAATTATGCCTGTTCTTCACCAAAGTACATATGACTTAAGGATCTCCAAGGTGCTGCAGCTGGATAGGTAGTAAAGAACAAACTGCCCTTTCATTAGGGGAATTATACAAACCAGCTGGCATGAAAGCTTGTCAGTATTCTGTAGGGCTACCATTTTCTCTTTCCTTCTCTTCACATTTATCTGTCTTCCTAAAATATTCTATGATGTTCAACAGAGACATTGACATGAACACCAACTGCCAGTAAATGAAAGGTTTGAGATGAGATTAGCAGGATCAAATGCAAGCAGGCAAGCAGCACAGGCAATTGCTTTCTGAAGTAGGCATTTCTACCCACAGAAAAAAAAAATAATGAATGCAGCAGCAGAGATATGACAGCTCAATAAGACTGAAATTTTTTCTCTGATTGGTTGAAAAGATGTTAATTACCACAGCTTACCCCAGGTCAATAAGCTTAACTTTTATTGGCAATAAGACATTTAGATTTAAAAATACAAAGTATTCAGTGCCAATAAATTTCTATTGCTCAAACCGTCGCTTGACTTCTTTATTACAAGGTTGATTAGCTGAGCATGTCCAGTCAAGTAATAATTTTGGAGATGTTTACAATTTCATTGAGTGTCAATCAAATTTCCTTGGCCCTTGTTAGATCATGTTACCCGAAAAGGCGTTCTGAATAAGTCTAGTCTTACAGTCCAGGTCAGGTTTGCACACACTGGTATGATTTTCTTTTGAAAGAGAAAGTCTTAAATGACTGTATTACTTTTTCATTTTTTTACCTCAAAGTATTCAGAGACTGCTTAAATAAACTAACCATTTTTTTAACTTCTTTGTTCCCCTTATCACTTTCCCCATTGTATGAAACAATTGGGGGAATCAAATGTTTGGAAGTTGACTTCTTTGTTTTATTCAGTAACTATAAAATTCTGTGTTATTAGATGGCTTTTAAATTATTTGGTTGTTGAACAATTCAGCCTTAACTGCAACAGAGCTACAGAACTGCTTCCCGTAGTCATGAAAAGGGATTTATTAATGGAAGGTGATAGATGAGGAGGGAAACTGGACAAAATTTCTTTAATTCTGTAAATCTGGACCTGGGCTCAGGAAAATCTCAGAATTCATCCTGATTTTCCTATTGGATTAAGAGAAACTCAAGAAATGCATTTTTTTCTTCCTTTTTTTTTTTGGTTTGTTTTCTTTTGGTTTGGGTTGGATTTAGTTTTGGGGGTTTTGTGTTTGTTTGTTATGTATGTTTTGTTTTGTGGTTGTTTTAGCTAAAGAAAGAGAAATAATAGTTTTGAAAGTACAGTATGAGACTCTAAAATAAATGAGGGATAGAGAATACAAGGTAAACAATAATGCATTTTACCTCCTACTTGGTGAAATGCAGATAAACTACCCTGGACTTTATCAAATGGTGACTCATATGGAGTTTGGCAGTGCAATGGTCTATCTAGCATCAGAACTCTGGCTTTAACTTCATTTAGCAACATAAGTGGTGGAATTGAGCCTGTATCTGTAAAATATTTGCTTGATGCCCAACACAGAGCAGAACCCTTGGCCTGTATGATGAGAACTCCTGGAAAAACACCTATAGCTTTTTTAACATGTTGTGGGGATTAAGGGAAAGTTAATAACAAGGAAAGGGTTTATTTAATCTTCAAATACAAAAGCATATGAGAGGGAAGATTTTAAAGAAAATTAAGCCTTGGGCAAATGATCTGTGTGGTGCCCAAATTTTTTAATTATCTGCATGTAGCTGAGCCGTGGGATCTGGGTTATGCTGAAGTCCCATTGCTGTTTCCATGTGTTCTTACTCTGGCACCTTAGCTGTATCTTGCTTAAGAAGCAGCTGATTTCTGGAGTAGTTTTTCACTTTTGCTACATTTTTTAATGTGATGCTGCCACTCAGAATGAGAGTCTGCATGGGAATCAGGGGAATACCAGCACAACTGCTGCAGAAATGTGTTCACCAGCTAAGTTTGTAACTTCTCCCAGTATTATAATAGCAACAGGATACTGTAATTCAGCTGTTTGTGACATATGAAAAGAGCATAGAGGTTATGTATTTTAAGGTTATGTTTTTATCTTTGGTACACCTCTGCTCCCATTGTGGCTCTCTGACAGACAGCTGCCCTTAATGATGAATTCTGAATCAGGTTTTCTGTAACTTATAACAAATTCTTTACAAAATGAGGCCTAGTCTATTTCTTTAACAGAGAGTTCAATTGTAACTCATAACTAACTCGATGAATTAAGCTTAAACAAAAAGCCTTTCTGTCTCTGCTTCATAGTCCACTTGCAATACTACATGAAGGCCCACAAGCAATAACAAAGCAAACCAACCAACCATAATATCAAAACAATAAACAAACCTCATCAAACCTAAGTCAGGGTCTTCAGACAATTCATTTTAAGAAATTAAATTTCTTACTGTTCTGCAGATATTCTCTTCATCTCACTGTAAAAGAACATAATTTTGGCATAAATGCTCAACCATAAAGAAAAGAACATGTTAATCTGACTATAATTAACCACATTTAGCCATAAAGTAATAGATAGAACATACTGTGTGCCTTATGGGGTGTCAGCTGTCACTTAGTTTTATTATTCAGTGAATTTTTCTGGGGTGTCTGTAAGAACAGATGAAATTTGTGTTTCTAACAGTTCAACAATAGTGTTGTTGAACTGTTAGAAATGCAAATTTCAATAGAAACGCTAAATTTTGAGGAACGCTTGTGGGAACTCTATGTTCATAAGGATCTGCACAAATTAATGTTTCTGACTCAAACTTTCCCACATGAAGAGAAATTAACGGATAGCTCACATTTTACTAGAGGCTAATGTACTAGATGTGTGAGAAACTTAAACATTCACAGATACTAATGAACAAGGAAAGAAAATAGCAGTCTGCATGTAAAGCAGTTACAGAGTTGCTATCACAAGGTCAGTAGATAACAAAATTATTTTGGTATGTGTTCTGGGGAAAAGCATTTTGCAGGCAATATTTGCTTGTTTTTCTGGTTGCTGGTCCACTTGAAATTGGAGAGTTTTGTTAGTTTTCTTCAGCTAGCCACCATCCATTCCCAATATTTATATTGATAAGCCTTTGCCTCTACACAGAGGTTTATACTCTTTGTGTAAGATTCTGCTGACTTCCAGGGAAGGAGACATTACCTAAAAATGAGATATAAATATCATTCAGGAATTGTAGGAGCAAGGGTGAATTTTATATTAAGTATAGAGGGGCAAGGCTCTAAGCCTGTGTGCAAGATTAAGTCTACTCATTTTTTGTTTCTCTTAAATGATTTTTGAATTTCCTTGGGTAGCATACTCTTTACTCATGCTACGACATGCTTTTGAAGAAGAGATGCAAAATAAAATACTGCATCAGATAGGTCTCTAAACATGTTAAGGCCTAGAAATAAAGATCACAGTTGCTCAATTGCACCCTGCCTGCTTACTCTATAAAATTCTGATTAAAGCTGGTTTTGCTTTTATTTTTGAGATCTGTTCAGAAATCATATGCTGCTGGACACTCAAGTTACTTGGTGCTGTTGTTGAACCCAGCAGGCAGCCAAAGACCATGCAGCAGCTCACTCACTCCCCTCCACGTGGGATGGGGGAGAGAATCAGGAAAAAAATAAAATTAAATTTTGGTTTGAGATAAAAAAGGAAAAAATAATAGAACAGAGAAGAAAGTGATAATGACAACAACAGATAATTAAAATTATTGATAGTAACGATAACAATAATGATGATAACACCACCAATAATAATAATAGCAATAATAAAATATTAATAGTATACAACACAAGTGATGGACAATGCAATTGCTCACCACCTGCTAAATGATGCCTGAACTGTTCCTGTGCAGTGATCACCTGCTAGCTGTGGTTATCAACATTACTGCAGACTAAATCAAAAACACAGCACTATACCAGTTACTAGGAATAAAATTAACTCCGTCCCAGCTGAAACTAAGATACTGAGAAATTTCTTCAAGTTTTTATTAGGAAAGAAGACCAGTCACTGTTTTTAGCACAGTGGAAATATGCTCTGTTTATATATGAAAGAAAAAAGCATAGGGTGTTCTAATTAGCATCAAAGTAACTGCAGCATTTGCACTGAATACAGAATGCCATTACTATAAAAAATGGCTATTTTTTTCTGTTTGCTAACATTATTTAAATAGTCATTACTATCTGTAAATCAGAAAACAAAAAGAAAATTGCCTTATTAATTTGCATGTCTCGTCAATATTCAGTAATGACCTTATGCCATGCTCTGTCTACACTTTTCAGCAAAAGTATTCTGAAGTGCTTTACCTTTTGTTCTTTTGCCATATTAATATGATGAAATAAATGCTGTGGTGGCCTGTAAAGTTTTAAAACAGCTGAAACAACAAATCCATAAAAACAGGACATGAAATACCAGTTGTGAGTATGGCCACGTCTCAAGATGTTTTCTTTTTGAGAAAAAACTCTCATCAATTCTCTAAATGAAAAAGAGCAGGTATTGTTCTAAAGGGTTTTGAGTAAGACAGTTCTCTGAAGGTTTTGGTGGAGAACCTAGCAAGAGATCAGGAGCCATGCTAACTTGTCTTAATGTGTCCATGTCAGCTATCTTCCAGCAGAAACTTTCTTTAAAAATACACAAACCCAGTTTGTCTGCTATGTCTTTAATAGTAGAATATTCATCTTCATGAAAGTAGTGACACGGGACCTGTATTACACAAGCTTGTGAAATGAATAAATGCTTATGGTTTGATCATAACTGGTAGAATGACTTACTGCCAAACAATTTGCTTTTACCACCTTAACATTCTGTTTAATAAAAAGAAAATTTTCAAAAAGAAATAAAATTTAAACCTAAAAGTCAATTAACTGTCGTCATAGAACCAGAGAACTAAATTTTGTGTAGAAAATTAATAGCTCTTCACATATGATAATCTTATCTGGGGGACTAGATTAATGGATTTCTACTTTTTCTCACACTACTATTTGCTCTCCTTTACTTAGTTATTAGTCCAATCCTGTGATGAGAGGTAGTGAAAATCTTGAATTGTGATATTTATTTATTTAACATCCCACTCCCTGCTCCGCCCTCTATCCACTCGAAAAAAAAAAATCAGATGGGTGGCACTTCTGTAGTTTGTAGCTTGTTTTGGACTTCTGTTTTTCTTCCCAAACTCCCCCCACCCCACCCCCAAAAATACACAAAATATCTAATTTTAAATTTCTCAACCAATATATACCAATGTTTTTTGAGAAGCTATAGTAATGAACATGTACATTGATAATTGAGGTTCTTATATTTTTAAAAATTGTTCGGGGAGTAAGTTCTAATTACTTGTGATGGTGAAGAAACATGTAAGAATCTCTGCAGTTTCGGGGGCATAGTGCTTTTTGTGGGTGTCTTTATTTTTGTTAGTTGTTAGCTTTTAGTGACTTCTGGGCATTGCAGTTTGGGGATTTAAAAAAAAAACACAAACTGATGTGCTTCTATTTGCAATAAGCACTGTACCTTTACATCAAATTCTTCAGTAGTTTAAAAATCTAACTTGCTTAAGCACTTCAAGTTGTCAACAGATCAGTAAGCCTTCAGTATATATAGTACTATGTATACAGATGAATTCATTTGACAGTAAATCAGTTAAGAATTTTATAACAGAGGCTGAACAAAGATGGAGATATTAGGAATAAAGTTGCATGGGAAATTTTAGGGTTTGTCATTTATTCTTTGGTCGACAGATTTTGTAGGTTGTGTTCTTGTTCATCTCTATGACAAATAAATGCCTGTCAAACATGACTCAGCCAAGAAGTCTTCTGTAACAATCACTTATTCATTAACAGACACTGTATATACTTGGAAAATGTTAAATACAGAATCATAGAGGAAGGATTTAGTTAAACGGGTATTTCTTTTCTATTGCTAGGCAACGAAACTCTTTGACTCATCTAAAATTTCATTCCTACCAGCGAAATACTTCGTGTAACCAAATCACTCATTATCCAACAATATGTACTGCATTTTAGAGACCCCAGTTATCTAAAGAAAGCCTATGACAAAGCTGATAAAGAAAGAAACATTAACTTTGATAAAAGAAGGTGACTGCACTCTGAAAGTGTAGGTCAGGCAGAATGATGCTCAGTAATGTGTTTTGAATACTTGTAGAAATCTTGTTACATGGGTCCACAGGGAGAGAAAGAAACATGCATGAAAAAAGAGCAAATATTGAAGGGATTCTTTTTCAGTTAACTGGAAATCTGTGAAGTTAAATACCCAAAAAGAAATGCCAGGAAAAATTGAGGGAGTGTATGTAGTACTGAGCTGAATATGAGGTCACGAGGATTTTCAGACCTATTGCACATTTTCCTAAAACACTTAAATGGAAATGAAGAGCAACAGCATACTTTCTTTTTAAACTATGAAAGTAAATGATATATACATTTAGATGGTGTATGAAGTCTATGTTTTTACTGAGTGACTGCCTAATATTGATCTCTAAATTTGCATTTATGTACATAATCAGCTACATTAACAGAATGTTGAAAGTTCAACAGTCTTGTGATTTTATTCTTTCTATCTATCTGCTTTTATTATCTGTATTTGAGAGGCAGTGTTCAGTTTTGCACCAGTCATCAAAGGATTCTTTCTTTCTGAAGAAATCAGATTTGATAAATTTACCTATTTAGTAGGCACAGATTTACTAAACAGAGGAAAAAGAGCAGAAATAACTACTTCAGAGTAATTTATTTCCATATAAAATGGCTTTTTCTGTCAGGAAGGAGATTATAAAATAAATTAGAACAAGAGATTACTTTCTACACACATTACAAAGCATGTGACAGACCTTTTAAACTCTATAGAGAAATAACTAGTTTTGAGTAATAATCTTCTTGTTCAAGGAATGATAACTCTTGTTTAATGAAGATCTGTGTGTTTGTACTTTGCTATGGTTTTGGCAATTTGGTTCCAATGAGTTACTATTGACACTTTGTCCTTTTCTCTCTACTTCACAGGTAAAAGGTCTTCCAACTCTATCAAGCATAGAAAGTGAGGTAGGACACAAAAAAGCTAGCATTGTGGTTTTATTGTTTGGTTAGGGTATTTTTGGTTAGAGAAGTTTTCTTCTGTAGGCTGCTAAATAAACTGCAATAGAAAACCCAACATCACTGGCTCCTTTTACTCTTTGTTGTTAAGGAAAAAGACTGTGACCACAGCTGCAAAAACAGCTATGTTGATTCCATTTCGTAAATGTGAGCATATATTTAGCTTTGAAAACCTTGAAAATATCTACAGAACTGGGACATGTTAAATACTAAAGAACAAGCTGGTTTCTGGTCTCTTTCCTTCTTCCCTCCCTCACAGATTTTGTGTATCAATTTATTTTAGAATGACCTAGAGACTGAAATTCCTGAAGTGTGCCTCTGCATGCTGAGGAAGGTGGATTCAAGAGACATACTGAATTCTGGGTCAGATATAATTTTTTAGCAGACAACTTCACTCAGATATTGAGACAATTAGCCCTAAATGTTGCTCCCTTCATTGCTGAAAATGCTACTCACTGGTCAGCCCTCCCTGTATTGGGGGAGACCATTAAAGGTGTTAAGGTTGGAGACAGCCTGGGCTGCAGTGACCATGCCCTAGTTGAGTTTACCGTCTCAAGGAATGTGGGCCTGGTGAAGAGTGAGATCAGGACACTGAACTTTAAGAGAGCAAACTTTAGGCTGTTTAAGGACCTATTGGCCAAGATCTCCTGGGAGGTGGTCCTTAGAGACAGAAATGTTGAGGACAGCTGGCTACTCTTTAAGGATGCCTTTCTGAGAGCTCAGGGCTCTCTGTCCCTCTGAATAAGAAAGTGGGCAGGAGGGGCAGGAAGCCAGCATGGCTAAGCAAGGTGAAACCAGAGGGAAAAGAAAGGCAGGTACAAACTCTGGAAGCAAGGGTGTGTAGCCTGGAAAGAATACAGAGATGCTGTTTGGACTTGCAGGGATGGGATCAGGAAAGCCAAGGCACAGAGGGAACTGAACTTGGCGAGGGATGTTAAAAACAGCAGGAAGGGATTTTACAGGTACATTGGCCAGAAGAGACAGGCCAAAGAGAACGTACCCACCCTTGGTAAATGAGGTTGGAGAGTTGGCTGCCACTGATGAGAAGGCTTAATGAGTGCTTTGCCTCAGTCTTCTCTGGCAGCCAGGATTCTCATAATTCTCAAATCCCAGAACCTTGCATCCCTAGAACTCTAAGTGGGAACTGGGGGAGCAAATCCCCACACACACACTGAAAGGGCAGAGCAAATCCAAGACCTCCTCATAAGACTGAACGTCTACAAGTCTATGGGCCTGGACGACATGCATCCCAGGGTCCTGAAGGAGCTGGCTGATGTGGTGGCTGAGCCGCTCCCCATCATATTTGAAAAGTCGTGGCTGTCAGGAGAGGTCCCTGGGGACTGGAAAAAAGCTCCCATTTATAAGAAAGGGAGCAAGGAAGACCCAGGGGATTACAGGCCGGTGAGCCTCACCTCTGTGCCTGGGAAGATCATGAAACAGATCCTCCTGGATGACATGTTGGAGCACATGAGGGAAGAGCATGTGATCTGGTACAGCCAGCACAGCTTCACCAAGGGAAGGTCGTGCCTCACCAATCTGGTGACTTTCTATGATGAAGTGACAGCATCAGTAGATAAAGGGAAGGCAGCAGATGTCATCTACCTGGACTTGTGCAAGGCCTTTGACACAGTCCCCCACCACATCCTTATCTCTAAACTGGAGAGATGTGGATTTGATGGGTGGACCATCCAGTGGGTAAGAAACTGGTTAACAGACCGTAACCAAAGGGTGGTGGTCAATGGGTCTATGTCCAGGTGGAGGCTGGTGACAAGCAGTGTCCCCCAGGGGTCTGTCTTGGGACCGGTTCTCTTTAACATCTTTATCAATGACATTGATGATGGAATTGAGTGCACCCTCAGCAAGTTTGCAGATGACACCAAGCTGAGTGGTGTGGTCGACACCCTAGAAGGAAAGGAAGCCATCCAGAGGGATCTTGACAGGCTGGAAAGTTGGGCCCGGGTGAACCTAATGAGGTTCAACACTGCCAAGTGTAAGGTGTTGCACTTGGGCCGGAAGAATCCCAGGCATAGATACAGACTGGGAGAAGAGCTGCTTGAGAGTAGCCCTGCTGAGAAGGACCTAGGTGTCATAGTGGATGAGAAACTTAACATGAGCCAGCAGTGTGCTCTTGCAGCTCACAAGGCCAATGGTATCCTGGGCTCCATCAGAAGAAGGGTGGCCAGCAGGGACAGGGAGGTGATTGTCCCTCTCTACTCTGCCCTCGTGAGGCCCCATCTGGAGTCCTGTGTCCAGATCTGGGGCCCCCAATACAAGAAAGATGTGGAACTGTTGGAGAGGGTTCAGAGGAGGGCCACAAAGATGATTAGAGGGCTGGAGCACCTGCCCTCCAAAGAGAGGCTGAGGGAGCTGGGCTTGTTCAGCCTGGAGAAGAGAAGGCTGTGGGGGGACCTCATGGCAGCCTTCCAGTACCTGAAGGGAGCTTATAAGCAGGAGGGGATTCAACTTTTAAAAAGGATAGACAATGGCAGGACAAGGGGGAATGGATTAAAACTAAAGGAAGGAAGATTTCGATTGGATATTATGGGGAAGTTTTTTACAGATAGAGTGGTGAGGTGCTGGAACAGGCTGCCCAGAGAAGTAGTGGATGCCCCGTCCCTGAAGGTGTTCAAGGCCAGGTTGGATGGGGCCCTGGGCACCCTTGTGTAGCTCCAGGCCTGAGGTTGGTGGCCCTGCCTGTGGCAGTAGGGTTGGAGCTCTATGATCCTTGGAGTCCCCTCCAACCCATGCCATTCTATGATTCTATGATAATACAGTAAGCCATTTCAAGCTCGCTGATGAGTTAGCTTCTCAATGAGAATTAGATGGTGCACTCCTACTACCCTGTCAATACTGAAAGGAATTTTCAACTAAATACCAAGTGCAGGAGTTCATGTGTTAAAATTAAATTTTACCTGTTGACAAATGGAGAAATATTTCCCTTTCTACTTTTACTCAAGCCCACAAACCCTATAGGAAGTTATATGTGTACCTTGTTTAGTATGTAGAAACTCTGAGCTGTATTAAAGTGAAATGGTACCTGAAAAATCTATCCAAACTTATAAATACTGGAATATTCTCTGAAAACCATTAGATTTTTTTACTGGTTGGACAAGCAAAATGTATTTCAAGAGTAAGTGGCAGATTTAATTATTTATGTTTTGGTTTTGCTTTGGTTTTGGTTTTTTTGTCGTGAGTTTTTTTGTGGGGTATTTTAATATCTTTTCAGAATCCTCCTCATATGTTAATAAGAACATTAATTGACAAGCTGCCAGAAAGTCTTAGGACTCATTAGCATTTTTCAGGTTGAAACCAACATCCTCAAATTAACGCTGGGCCAGTGCAGGCTGCTGAACTCTGAGAAATAATGGGCTTCCTCTGTGAAACACAGCTTAATAACTGAGCAGCTGCCAATGACTCCTGTAGTGCCTTCAGCTTCATTAATTTATGAAGTGAGACTTCAGACTGTGGGCATGGCGAAGAGGAGGAAGCAGAGTTCAATGCTGGGGTGGTAAAAGCATAAACAGTCATTTCACAAAGATCTTTGACCCAGCAGAAGCTTTAAGAAATATTGTTGCCTATAGAATGAATATCCAGCCAAGTCACTCGCAGTGAATTTACAAGAAAGGTGGCAGATATGTGCTCACTCGTGGATATATTAGCATAGCCCCTTACAGAATCCATTTCTTTGCTTGGATTCTTCCTCCAAAAAGTCACACTTACTTGAGCTGAGAATCAACCATCTCTGTCAAATCTCACCCTTTCAGGAATGCGAATCTCTTCACACGATTTTGCCAGAAGACACAGTTTATTCTGCTTAATTTGAGGTGTGTTAATATTCCTATGCATTTGTCACCACATTAATTTTATACACTGCAAGCATTCTGTGTAGACACACAGGTCTAAATATCTGCATTGCTGCAAGCTCTGGTTTTACGGTAAAGCATTTGTGTTCATCTGCCTTCCTTCCTGTCCAATGTGTGAGCTTTTGTCTGTCTGTAAAAAGCATAAAGATATGCCCAGCATCTGTCTCTTTAATTTGAATAGTAACTTCTCATCCTAAATACTCATGGGAGTGTTTAGATAAACATGCTACTCTCAATTAATGCAAAGTTTAATGTATAATATTCTCCTGTATTCTCCTTTTAATTACTTTAATTGTACTTAAAAAAGTACAATTTACTGTAATGTAATCATTATTGAATCTAGGTTCTATATCTATTTCAGAATCCCATGCACCACACCATATTGAATGCCATCTTAAGAATCAAATAAATAACATAAACAAAAAAAATAAAAAAAGAAAGAATGGAAAAAGGAGGAAAAGGAGAAAGTAAAAGAAGAATTTTTAGATTTTGTACCAAATGGGATTCATCTTTTGAGCTGGTAATAAAATCTGTTCCATAGCCTACATCAATTACAATGTGCTAGACAAAATCCATAATGTCAATTAGATACCTCAGATATCATTAGCTCGACACAGCCATTTTGCCAACTTTTGCCATATGTTGGAACTTGACCAAGAATTTGGCCAGATCACTTATAATTTTTCTAATTACAGAAGCTGAAGTGATGCTGATGTAATCTCCCACTGTGCCATCAGAACACTCCTTTAGCACCAAAGTGGCTCTTTAGACTAGACAGGATTTCCCATCAGTTACCATAAATTAAGCTGAAAAAGGATCTGTTTATCACAGAGCAAATGTTCACAAAAGTCTTTATGGTTAAAGATTGTAGTACACAGTAGTTAAATTAGTGCAAGCTGAAGGGTATACACAAAGCTTCTTAGTATTTTTAATCATTGCTATGGCTTAGAAGCTTGTACACAATCATCATTAAGATATGCATTTGTGAAGAGTTGTCGCAAAGTACATGTTTTCAAAATGTTTGTGGTGTTTGATGTTGCTGATATATAGATAATAACTGTTACAACAATCAACTAAGTGCTACCTATTGTTAACCATTACATTACTCGTAACTCATCTACCATGAATTCAGATAAACATATTAATCAGTGTGAGCACCTCTTGCATAGCATATAAGTTGAAGAGAACTTTTTGGGTATTTCTCCACTGTCATCTTTATCCCATAATTTTCCTGTATATTCATTAACCTATTAATGAAACCTTTGTAGTAGTCTGCCAACAAGAACATGATGACACTCCACAATTCTCCTTGTCTTCAGAGTCTCCAACTTCTAATATCTTATAACATGATGCTGAAGACCTACTTGATTTTATTTGGGTAAAATAGGATTAAAAATTCTTTTTTATGCAAATGTAGTGTGCTGTGACCTGCTTGTACCTAGAAGTGACTTTTTTTTTCCTGACTTTAAAAAGAAAGCACTATTTCTTGCTTTTTTTTTTGTTATACTATTGTTCATATTCTTTAATTAAATTCTATTTTGTCCTAGAGAGTTCACATTGCTTTTCTTCTTAAAAAGTAAGAAACATTCTGGGCCCTGTAAAAATTGCCTATGTCAATCAATATGCTACAATGCCAAGCACTAATATTGAAACTCCGAGACGTACATGCACAATAATAGCAGCATATTCATTATTTGTAACACCATTAGGTTGTAAAAGAATGGTTACTGTTCCCTTTCATCCTTCTTTGTGATACACATTGTCTAGTGAAATTTACTTTAAAATCTGTTTTAACATTCCATCACAGAAAAGAAAAGGTAAAACTTCTTGAAAGAAGGCCTCTGGGTAGTGTTATTTAAAGTACAGAATTTGAAATTTGAGTTTAAGGAACAAGAAACTCACCAAAAGTGTCAGTTGAACCGGAAGAACAAGGCTCAGCTCTTCTCCAGAGTCTATTCTGGTTTATTTTTTAATGCATGTAGCTGTTAAGCCTATGAAAAAAAGCCTTGGAAATAAATGTAATCATATAATTACTGTCCATTTGAATTTTTATGGAGGTTGAATAC
Source organism: Laterallus jamaicensis coturniculus (assembly GCA_022605575.1). Classification (NCBI taxonomy): domain Eukaryota; kingdom Metazoa; phylum Chordata; class Aves; order Gruiformes; family Rallidae; genus Laterallus; species Laterallus jamaicensis. Next base: position 22,599,603 of record JAKCOX010000010.1, read on the forward strand.
TAGCTCTGAAGTGGCAGTGTCAAAATTATTTTTTTATGACATGTATGGACAACTTGGGTAAAGGCTTGCAATAGCCTTACAGGAAAATTATGTATTTTTAACATTTAAAATGAACTTTAGTTCAGGACCTCTATTTAAATATACATCTAAAGATACTCCATATTTTGGAAAATTGTATATTGTTAAGAGTGTCATGGTGCATCTTTTCCACTTGGGAAAATTATGCTTATGCAAATGCACTGTTCCATAAATCACATAGACTACAGTTCCCATAGGGTGACATGTCAGAATACTCTTACTGACTTTCTCAAACCCAAATGCTTTATTGTGATGGGATATATTGCAGCAAGAATTGACCTTTAGGAAATTGTTCATGAAAAATCCATTAAATCAGCACTTTTTTTTGTTCATTTTCTGTTAATTTTTTTCCAAGAAACAATATTCTGAAGTGTTAAACATCTTTTTCATTTCATTGGATACCAACTTGTATGTCAACAGTTTATATTTCTGACTTGTAATAAGCAAGCTTTCCAAAGTGTGCAAGAAGAAAAATGTCATGACATTAAAATTTGTCCTATTTGAAAATAAATGCATCATATGGCTTACTCTTTAACAACATTTCAGAAAGTATAAAGGAATGTGAATACTTTCTATTTAAAACTCTTTTAGATTCTGCTACTGTTCTTAATAGACACTGTATTTAACCCATAAAAATCTCATTTGATTACAGCAAGTCAACGCAGTCCAAAAAACATCTTTATAGTGTGAGCATGCATCAGAATACAACCATAAATTTGATAAGATCAAGCCATTTAGCCACAGGTGTATGAAAGATACTCATAAAATTTCACTTGTAAAAATTCTTCCTCTGCCTCACTTATGTGTATGATAGCATTGTTTTTCTGAGGCAAAAGCAGTCATGTTAGGATTTATTATTTAAAAAAAACAAATTAATTGCCTTGATCCCAAGTAATTATATAGCTATCCTGAATGTACAAAAAAACCTTCGACAGAAGCTGTTGATAAATTTAACACATGTGATAACTAGATGGATACCAAACTAACACAATAATGAAAATGTAATATAGGAAATCAATTATGCAATCGTGTACTTATATTATGACTGAAAAGAAAAACTCATTTTATGTTATTGTCTAAATATTGATTCTTTCTGACAATTCACTTGAAGCTTAGTCAAAACTGAATTAGGAAACAGTCTGTCCTAGTTTTATTAATAAATTATTTGTGAAATAAACGTGCTACAAATGTGGTGGGTTGACCTTTGCTGAAAACCAGGTGCCCACCAAGCTACTCTATCCCCCTCCCTGCCCAATAGGACAGGAGGAGAAATAACATGAAAAACTTATAGGTTGAGATAAAGGCAGTTGAAAAACAAAAAGCAGATGTGGAAAAAAAGAAAAACAAAGCAAAAATATTTATTCTCTACTTCCCATCAGAAAGTCCAGTCCAGGCATTTCCAAGAAAGTAGATCTTCAGTATGTATGGATTTTGCTTTGGAACACCAGCACAGTAAGAAGTACTTTGCCACCCACTTCTCTTAGACTTTATGGCTGAGCGGACATCAGATGTTATGGAATATCCCTTTGGTTTATTTCGGTCAGCTGTCCTGGCTATGTCCTCTCTCACCCTCTAAGTCATCCCTAGCCCTCTGGGGTTATGTGAGGTTAGGGAGTAGGGGATGAAGAGACAACCCTGATGTTGTGCTTGGCAGTAGACAAAACCCTGGTGTGTTATCATCACCTTGCTAGATACTTATACACAGCACAGCACTATGAGGTCTGCTATGAGGAAACTTAACTCTAGCTCAGCCAGACCCTATAGAAAATAAAGACAATGTGAAGATAAAAGTGGGTTTGAATATTCTAGACTATATTGGGTTTCAGACACAAGTCTTTTCTTGATTATATGCACTATTTTTTTTAATATGAAGCAGAGAATTAATACATTGTGGGTTTTTCAAATTTAGTTTTGGAATTTTTAAATGCTGTGCATAGAAATTTGAATCAAGTCGAAATAATTCTTTAAACACTTGTATCACATCTATTTTTTTATTGTAATCATGCCATTATGTGATTTATTTCATGACACTCAGGTAATTGACAATGTTTTTTCATAGTTTAAGATGAGAGTAGTTCTTTTTTTTCCTGGCATTTCCAGGAACCTATTCAATTATATTTTTTTTGGTATAGTACTCCTTTGAAGTATTTCCATCTGATTGTCTGGTTAATTTCCCTGAAGGAAAATAAAAAAACGCATCTTCCTTAGATTTCAATACCTCCACATTTTGAAAGCATTGCCTTAAATTTCATATTTTTCTGAAGACGAAGCAAAAATAAATAGGATTGTCTTGCAGCAAAAGCACTTGAGCTTTGGATTTCTATCAATTGTAAAGATGTTACATAGGGAATTGGGCAGAGCTGTAAATTTACTTTGTAAATATTTGGCAGTATTGACTGACCCTGCATCACTGATCAATGTGTAATTTTGTGAGGCTCTGATCTAGGACCAACTATTTTTAGACTACCAAAACTGCACAGGGAAGTATTTGACTTGTGGCTGCTTGAGTTGACTTGGACTTTATTCAATTTAAATGTCTGTGGTCCTAGCGGCAAATAGGTATGAAAAGGATCAGTACAGAAGATGAAAGCAACAGAATTAAATCTATGCAGAAAATATTTATAGAGTCACAGTGTTAGTGAATTTTGGCACAAAACAAATGTTGCTCATGTTACAACATCATAGACACAACAAAGGCTGGTTTGTGGTATTACCCTTGTGATATTAGAGTGCATCTGGCCTGAGTTTTTTATCCAGAAGTGTTTTTCTGGCTGAATACTGTATTAAAAATAAAAAAAAAGAAAAACAAGCAAGTGAAGTGCCACATTGATTCCTACCTCAGGTTTTGTATGTCTATATATCTGTGAGGGATTACATATGCACATTAATATTTATAAATAAACACTGTAAAACTTAAATGACTGTCATGTCTAAGTCCTGTGATGTTTTCCACAATGTAGGTAATACTCACTGTGCTGAAATTAAGTGACCTGAATGATTAAATACAACACCTGACTGCTTATATAACAGAAGCTTTCTTCTCCATGCTAGAGTCTTCATCTTTTTGACAGTACTAAGGTCTATGTAGAACTGTTTTCCAGTTTCTGTATTCTTTCTTGTGCAACACTTCAATTACTGAGAGAGTAAACACTATAATAATACAATCTAATATACTTCTGTTTTCTAGATATTTTAGCTTTAATGACTTCTCTTTACCAGAATGTGGCTTCCATTTTGGTGGTTATGATTATTGTGGAGATAGTATTGTTGGCTCAGAAGGCTGATTTTTGTAGCCATGGTTCATTACATGCCTGTAAATCATGCAATGCAAAATATTTGGAGAAATTATTTGTTAAAAATGAACTGAAGTGCAAAAGAACACAATTAAAAAATTAAGTCAAAATATGTAGCACCCCCATGTTGTTGACAGTTTCTGAAAACTCATGCATGGAATTTAAAATCTCTTCTACTCTTCACTGAAAATAGCTGTTGTCTTTTATCTGTCAGTCCCTTTATGTGAGTGACCTCCTGCATCTAAGATAACTGAGTTCCCCTGGCACTGTGAATGCTGCATTTATGTGCTAACAGTGTGTAAACTGTGCATTACCAGGCTGCCTTGAAAGATTCTTTTAGAGCACATTTAAGCAGCTGTGGGCCTGTGGCTACAAAAATGATGAGGCAGACTTCAGAACAGATCTGGAGAAACAGACATAATTTCTCAAAATTATAGGATGAAAAAGGGAATGGAATAATTGGAAAAACTTTACATTCACACTAACTGATGAATTATACCTCATACATAACATGATGAATGAACAATTTAGAAAACCTAGAAATGTTAGGAGAAATGTTAAAAATATTATCTTTCCAAGAGAAAGTTGTGTGAATGGATATCAGTCTCAGATGGTTAATCTGACATGCAAAGTTCATGTCAATGCCTCCATTACAGCAACATGACTTAATCTGAGCTAGATTCAATATTTATGTGCAACTTGCAGTGCACCCACAACAGTACATTCCTAATTGCAAATAGCAAAATATTTAGAAATATTAGGGAATATTCAGGGAAAATATTCAGGGAAGGAAATAAATTGTTCTAAGCTTAGTGATATTCCTACAGTGCTAAAGCTATCCAAGTTAGTTTACATCTGTCATATGATCTGAGAGTGTTACACGGTCAGTATGGCAATGCTGAAACTGAAAGAATTCTTGCTGGAGAGATATGGGTCTGATATACAGACTGTTGGGTAAAGAATTGTCTGGATAGTGAAGTCCAAAGAATTACAGTCAATTGCCCAATGTCAAAGTGGAATCCAGTAATGAGTGGCATCCCTCAAGAGTCTATACTGAGAAAAATACTGCTTAAATTCTTCATCCACAACATAGTTAGGGGTATTGAGCAAATCCACCTTCAGTGGATTTGCAGAGGATGCCAAGCTGAATGGTACAGTTGATTCACATCTGGATGCCATCCAGCAGGACCTTGACAGGCTTTAGGAGTGGCTCTTGTGAAGTTCAACAAGACCAAATGCAAGATTGGCACAATCCCAAGCAAAACTACAGGCTGGGCAGAAAAAGGATTGAGAGAAGCCCTGAGAAGAAGGACTTGGGAGGTAATTCTTCCCCTCTACCCTGCTTTTGTGAGTCTCCACCAGTTGCCCAGCCCAGTGAAACTGTGGATTCCCTCCCCTTGGAAATGTCCAAGGCCAGTTTGTATGGGGCTTTGGGCAACCTGGTCTAATGGACAGTGTCCCTGCCCAGAGCAAGGAGGTTGGAACTAGATCTTTAAAGGTTGAGATATTTTCTCCCAAGTAGCTGGTATAGTGCTGTCTTTTAGGTTTAATATGAGAATAATGCTGATAACACACTGATGGTTTTAGCTATTGCTAGTTAGTTGTATGTAGCGTTTACACTAAATCCAGGATTTTTCAGCTTCTCATTCTTTGCCAGATAGACAATAAGTTGGGAGAGTACAGTTGGGACAGCTGACCCAGGCTGGCCAAAGGGATATTCCATACCATAGAATCCCATGCTCCCAATATAACTGGGGAAGCTAACTGGGAGGTAGGATCACTGTTTGGAAACTGGCTCAGCATTGTTTGTTTCTTTCCCTTCTGCATGTGGTGAGCTAAGACATTTGTGCATCACTTTTTATTATTACTATTGTCATATTGTTAATGTTACTATCGTTATTTTTATTAACTATTATTACTTTACTGTGTTATTCTCTCAAACTGTCTTTATCTCATCCCACAAGTATTGTTTTCCATTCTCTTCCCACACCCTTGAAGGGGGTGAGGGATGACCAAGCATCTGTGTGGTGCACAGATACCAGCTAGGGTTAAACTACATCAGATTCTATTCTACAAAAATTTTAATTCTCTTGAATTGTAATGTGTCGGTATACTTTCCAACATGTCATATTAATATGCCCCGTCTAATTTTGGACTCTAATGCTATGATCATTATGTTTGCTTTATTTTTACAAGTTTCAACCACAGTATAAAGAAAAGTTACAGGTACATTTTAAATACTGTTTTGACATGAAGAATCTTCATTATATGTAGCTAATTATTTTCTTCACTAAAAATACTTCACCTATGCAGTGAGAAGGGAAAATAGCAAGCCTGTGCATTTGAAAAAAAATTACAGATATGTACCCTTGCACTTGAAATTGGAAAACTTTGCACCAAATCAAGTGAAATACAAAAATGTAAGATTTCAAGTCAACATATATGAAAAGAAAATAAGAATCTGAATTATATCTCATGAGTTGTAAAAGACTGGTTTGTGTTTAAAGAATACTATGCAGTTTAAAAAAGCACTAATAGAATTTATGAACCTACTTTTGCCATAGTTTATTTCTTTCTACCTAATTTCTTTTTCCCTAATTTATTTCACTACGAAAACTAACCCTGAGTCATAATAAATTCATCAATCATAACTTTCAATCTAGTCTACTACTGAAAAAAGCAAGACCAACACCCACTGAAACACACTGTGAGATGACATGGACTTTAATGTCATAGTACCACACATGCTGTCCTTGCCCCTGCAATCACGTCCCCTGTCTCTAGGACATAACTTGAAAAGTGCAAAAACCCAAATAATGTGGATTAATGAAATCAGTTTAGTAGCAACAGTGGCAGTTAGTAACATGATGGAATTGGCAAAGGTGGGCATAGCAGTTGTGAAATATCTAAAAGGAATAGAGTCTGTTCAAGCATGTTGGTTTATTTTGTATTTTGTCAAGGGAAATGCAAGACTCTTGCTCAGCTTGTTGTGCTTAACTTTGACTGATAATTTATTCTTATTGTTTCCTTTTTTCCCCCCCTGAAACAGAAGAAAAGTGTGTTATGACCATATTTAAATGAACTCATAAACTCATTGTGTGAGGTGCATTGCATAAACAAAATAATAGAGAAGCTCACACAACCTATGCATAGCACCCAGTCTGTTTGTAAGGCTGCAAAGTAGATGATGTGCTGCAAGACCACACCTCAACTTTTCCTGTAGAAACTTATCATGCTCCAAGACAAAAGCTGTTTGCAATGATCCCAAAGGAGAGGTGTGACAAGCTTCCCTGAATCATTCTGTTCAGGCAAATATATTCCTCAGTGTTTTTGTACACTGCTGTTCACTAGAAGGCATTTCTGCTTTCGTATATTTTAGAGAATACCTTAACAAGCTAGGATAATCAAGATAGCCAAGGTCCTCTGCAGAAAGATTTACTAAGTTACTGCTGAGAAGGGCCTAGATTTTGTTTACACTTGTGAGGGGACACTGAAAAAATGACATATTAAAAATACTTGACGTTATTCATATATTTATCACTATATATAAGATAGAGAAAAGCAAGAAGGTCAACAGAAAAAGAGGATGCTTTCCTCCTGGGTTTGTAAATTAAGTCAGCTCAGTAAGCAGCTGAACCAGCAGCATAGGAGCAGGCTGCGTGCAGACAGGGAGGAAATGTGCAAGAGTTACACTTTGCAGTGTTGCAGTTTTGCTTGCCCATATTCTGTAAAACTGGTTGACTTGCGTACATCGTCCCTCATAGAATTTCTATTTTCCTGCATAACTTATCCTTCAGGTAGTATCTGGTAGCAAATATACTTTGCAAAGCTTGAGTTTGCATTTCCTCTCTATACCTGTCTGGAGGGACTGAAAGTTTTAATATTTCTCCTCTAAAACCATTTTATTTCCTCCTTATCATAATGGTATCCTACCTTTCTTCTTAATTGAAAATAAGCATCACTTCACTTCTCTGTATATGCAAAACCCACTTCTCTAGATGAGGCAAAGTTTGTAAGTGAAGGTAATTTCTTTTTAACAGGCATGTAATATAGCTAGAAATATCAGGCAAGCTTATGGGCACATAAGGCATTTTCTAACATCTCAGTGTCATTTTCTGCATTTGACTTGGTAATTGACACCTTTTTACCTCAATAAGCATAAAATCTTCCATATCCCACTCCTCTGGTTATTTATTTAATGTCTCAAAAAAGCCCATGGTGCTCTGCTTGTATTCAGCATTCATCTATGGTTTATCAGAGGAATTAATACTTCCTATTATTGGCACTTCATTTAGCAAAGCCCTAGTCATAGACCTGACTGAAGCTAGTATTTTGAGGTGACATCTTCTGTGAAGCGTGCAAAAAGAAATAGGAGGATCTGTCTGTGCTTAACCTACTGAGCCCAAAATATTTTGCTTAGCTGGCTATAGATAGAGTTTCCTCCATGTCTATCACCCAATGTGTGTATTTACCTATCTGCTGTTACTTAGCCACTAGCAGCCCAGACTGTCTATTAGCCATATGATTTTGTACAGAAAATGTCAAGACTTAATTTATTTTCACCCTGTAAGGTGCAATGATTACTTATCTGCCCATGCATGGAAATAAAATTGGCACTCTTTCTAGTAGTGAGTTGTGCTTACTAGTGTTATTTGCTCTTTGATGTAACTATATTAATGATTTTAGTGGTTTTGTTCTGTGTTCTACAAAGTGAAGAGTTGGTTTGCTTTTGGTTTTGGACCAGATTTTCTGGGCTGATAGTACATCTAATGGTAGCTTTAAGAGTTTGTGTGTAGTGTGTAGGAATGATGAAGTTAAATAAATGGCCTATATCTGAAAAGTAATACGGTGCTGATATGGAATTTAAAATAGAACTCTTTGCATGAACTGTAGGTACTGACATCATATGGCTGCTGCATACCAGTGTACCACCTGGTGCAACTGAAAATGCTAAGAAATTACAAAAAGGAAGGCAATGCTACCAGGACTGGCAAGAGCAAATTCAGAAGATGGCAAAGATAGCCCAAGGCCTGAGGCATGTTGCTATCAATGGCAATACTATATTCAATGGGCAAAAGCAGTCACTATATTTTTAGATTACTACTCAAGTATTTTATTAGACTTCTATCAAATTCTTGGCTTTCATTGATTCTTCAGTATCAGCAATTAATATATAAGCAAGTTTATTAGATATCATAACTTTATAGTTCTACTAGATTTTAGAATTGATTCATTCTCCTTATATGAATTTTTAATGCATTATTTAATATTAATTTATCATTTATTCAAGGAATTATTTTCCAAGATTTTTTTAGAGAGGATGTGTTGACAGTTTAAATCCTGTGAAAAAAAATGCACCCAATTTCTGTAAAGTAAGGCTTGGAGAACACAGAATCAAACAATCATACAATCATAGACTGGTTTGGGTTGCAAGGGACCTTAAGGCTGATCTTGTTCCAGCCCCCTGCCATGGGCAGGGATCCCCTCCATTAGACCAGGTTGTCTAAAGCCACATCCAGCCTGGCCTTGAATGAATACTGCCAGGGAGGGGGCAGCCAAAGCTTCTCTGAGAAACCTGTTCCAGTGCCTCACCACCTTTACAGTAAAGAATTTCTTCCCTATATATCTAACCTATATCTCCTCTCTTTCAACTTAAGGTTATTACTGCATGTCCTATCACTCAATGTCCTTGTAAACAGGTACTGGAAGGCTGCAATAAGGTCTCCCCAGAGTCTTCTCTTTTCCAGGCTGAACAAGCACAATTGTCTCAGCCTATCTTTGTAGAAGATGTGCTCCTGCTCTCTGATCATCTTCGTGACCTTCCTCTGGACTTGCTTCAATAGCTCCATGCCCTTCTTATGTTGGGGGCCCCAGAGCTGAACACAGTACTGCAGGTGAGATGCCATGAGAGTGGACTAGAGGAGGAAAATCACCTCCCTCAAGCTTCATGTCATGCTATTCTTTTAATGCACACAAATGTCATACTTCAGTGTTGGGGTGACAATGTTTGAACAGAACTTCAGAAAATAATATTTAACATTTAACTTTCTTGGATATAGTTCAGACTGTTGAGCTACTCTAAAGGCTGAGACAGCTCATTTTCATATAAAGTGGGTTTTTTTTACTGTGAATATCCATTCAATAAAGAAGACACTTATAATTATACATGAAATAATTGTCACCAAAACCCAAGGGATCCTCAATTTTTAAGTAGCTAATAACTTTCTCTACAACTTGTTCTTTTATTACTAAACAGATAGCAACTACATTTGTATGTGAATTTATTATGTGTTCTGTTATAGTTCAAAATGATACTTATTTTACTTTATTTGTTTGGCTTGGTTTGACTTTTTTTTTTTCCATTTGCTTTTGTTGTTGTGGGTGTTTGTGGCAAGGTTCTGGGGGAGGCAGTGGGGCTGCAGAAGTGGCTTCTTCAAGGAGCAGCTAGAAGTTTCCCCTAGGCCTGACAGAGTACATACCAGCTGGGGTTCAAGGCCAAGTCAATCAGCAATGGTCATAGTACCTCTGTGAAACACATTTAGAAGAAAAAAAAATCACAAGTGGACATTTTTTGCCACCAGAGAGGAGTGTGAGAAGATGTAAGAAACTGTGCAGATGTGAAGGTCAGTGAAGAAGGCAGGAGGAGGTGTTCCAGGCACTGGAGAGAAAGATGCCCCTGCAGCCTATGGGGAAGACCATGGTGGAGCAGGTTACTCCCTTCTAGCCCATGTCTCTGCCAGCACTTGCAGCCTGTGGAGAGAGACAGAGACACAGAGATGAGAGAGAGAGAGAGAGAGAGACTCAGATAGATAGATAGATAGATAGAGTGTCCTTTCCTCCTGTCCCATGGGAAAGGACTCATTTTCGAGAAGTTCGTGGAAGACTGTATCCCATGGGTGGGACCCCACTGTGCAACAAGGGAAAGGTGTCAGGAATAACCCCCTGTTTAGGAGGGAAAACAACTCATGAGGAACTGACTGAAACCCCCATTCTCCCACTCCCTGCCCCTCTCTGTGGCACAAAGTGGGAGGGAGAAGGGAGAGAAATCATGACTAAAGTGAAGTCTGTTAAGAAGGGAGGGGTGAGGGGAGGTGCTTTAAGATCTGGTCGAACTCTGGTGTCACTGGTGTCTGGTCGACTCTGGTGTCACAGAATCACAGAATCACAGAATCACAGAATCTTAGGGGTTGGAAGGGACCTCAAGAGATCTTCGGGTCCAACCCCCCTGCCAAAGCAGGCTCCCTATCTCATATTACATAGATAGGCGTCCAGACGAGACTTGAATATCTCCAGAGAAGGAGACTCCACCACCTCCCTGGGCAGCCTATTCCACTGCTCCGTCACCCTCACTGTGAAAAAGTTCTTCCGCATGTTGGTGCGGAACTTCCTGTGCTCCAGAAATAGAGCACTATTGTGTCACTGGGTGTGTGGTGTAGTGTCATAAATTAGAGAGTTTTCTTTCCTTTGTTCTGTGTTCAGTCTGTTTTGCCCATGACACTGATCTCTCCCTGTCCTTATACTGATTCCTAAGCCTCTCAGTATATATTTTCTGCCCTGTCCAGCTGGAAATGGGAGTGATAGACCGACTTTGGTTGGCATTTGGCCTCCAGCCAGGGTGAAACCATCACAGCTTTGTTTTATTTCTTTATTCTTACTTTTTTTTTTTTTTCCCCACTGTTGTTCAATCTTGTTAAGATAGAGTGAAAATAAGTCTTGTTCTGTATCATGGGGATACATGAACCATGATGTGAGTGTAGAAACTAGAGTAATCAGTTGTTACTTTTTGTAAGAAAATATGAAGCCGACTCATTCAAAGTTTAGTTGTATCTGTAAGATTGTATCTGTAAGAGAATTGGCTGTTGGATGGAGCCCAGAGGGTCGTGATTCGAGGAGCAGAATCTGAATGGAGGCCTGTTACTAGCGGTGTTCCCCAGGGCTCGGTGTTGGGTCCAGTCCTGTTTAATATCTTCATTGACGACCTTGATGAGGGAATAGCATCCACCCTCAGCAAGTACGCTGATGATACAAAGCTGGGAGGGGTGGCTGACATGCAGGAACACTGCGCTGCCATCCAGCGAGACCTGGACAGGCTGGAGAGCTGGGCAGGGAGAAACCAGATGAAGTTCAACAAAAGCAAGTGTAAAGTCTTGCACCTGGGAAGGAACAACCGCATGTATCAGTACAGGCTGGGGGATGACCTGCTGGAGAAGAGTTCAGTGGAGAAGGACCTGGGGGTCCTGGTAGATGACAGGTAGGCCATGAGCCAGCAGTGTGCCCTGGTAGCTAAGAGAGCCAATAGGATCCTGGGGTGCATCAAGAGGAGTGTGGCCAGCAGGTCACAGGAGGTGATCCTCCCCCTCTACTCTGCCCTGGTCAGGCCCCACCTGGAGTATTGTGTCCAGTTCTGGGCTCCATGGTTTAAAAAAGACAGGGATCTCCTGGAGAGAGTCCAGAGAAGGGCTACGAAGATGATTAAGGACCTGGAACATCTACCTTACGAAGAAAGGCTGACAGAGCTGGGGCTGTTCAGCTTGGAGAAAAGAAGACTGAGGGGGGACCTAATCAATGTTTATAAATATCTTAAGTATGGGATGCAGAGGGAATTGGCCAGCCCCTTTTCAGTAGTCTGTGGAGACAGGACAAGGGGCAATGGCTGCAAATTGGAGCACAGGAAGTTCCACACCAACATGCGTAGGAACTTTTTCACAGTGAGGGTGACAGAGCACTGGAATAGGCTGCCCAGGGAGGTGATGGAGTCTCCCTCTCTGGAGATATTCAAGACTTGTCTGGATGCCTATCTGTGTAGTATGAGCTAGGGAGCTGCTTTAGCAGGGGGTTGGACCCGATGATCTCTCGAGGTCCCTTCCAACCCCTACAATTCTATGATTTAAAGGTATTTCTAAATTAATATCATAGTAAAATAAAATTGCAAGAAAACAATCCATTAGAGATAGACGACAACACACTCCACTGCACATGAAACAAAATTATCTGTTCACCTTCTTACATAGGAAAAGATTAAATGCCTTTGGCTAAAAAAGAAACAATTTTTTAAAGGCAAAAATCTTAAAAATAGGAATATTCATTTAACATTACCATTACTCACTGATAATGTCTAAAAAGTGCCTCATGTCAGATGATATCTGTAATCTTACATTTTATGAAAGGATAAAGCGGATTTATTCACTACTTTTTATATGTCAGGTCTTAACAATAAATTTTTAGACGTGTTTCTGCTGATGATTAATAATATAACCAGGTTAGTTCTTCCCAACTTCTATTTAAACAATCTCTGAGTTGCAAAGAAAATCATAATTAATATTAGTGTTACTGTTCTGTGTTTCTTGCTAAATTATGAAAATGTATGGCCTGTAAAATATAGTAATAAATTAATATGGCTAATGCTGTGGAAGTATGGCATTCTTCAGTTTGTTCATTTGTAATGTGAAAAATTGGAATTTGTGTGCCATCAATAAAGGTCATATGTTGTGGATGTCATCTGTGATGCTCAGTACCACGGAAGGGATCTTTTAATATCATTTCACCCTTAGTGAAGTGGAACTAGTTCAAGGGACTTGGGGGAGAGGAGTGCCCCTTTCTTTCCTTCAAACAAGTAGTTTTGCAAATGTAGTTACATATGTACTGACAGGTCTATATAATTTGACATTAAAGCGGGTTTTAAGGACATATCTACATGAAAGCTGCCTGCACCAAGTAGGAAATTTAATAGAATCACAGAATAGTTAGGGTTGGGAGTGACCTCAAAGATCATCACGTTCCAACCCTCCTGCCATAGGCAGGGACACCCATCACTAGACTACTCACTGGGCTGCTCAAAGTTCCATCCAACCTGGCCTTGAACATCTCCAGGGAGGGGACATCCACTACCTCCCTGGGAAACCTGTTCCAGAGCCTCACCACCCTCACAGTGAAGAATTTCTTCCTAATATCCTCTCTAAATATACTTTCTTTGAACTTAAAACCATTCCTCCTTGTCTTATCTCTACATGCCCTTCTAAAAACTCCCTCCCCATCTTTCTTGTAGGCCCCTTTCAGGTCCTGGAAGGACACTGTAAGATCTGCCTGGAGCCTTCTCTTCTCTAGGCTGAACAACCCGAACTCTCTCAACCTAATGGCTATGGTCTTTTAATTCTGAAGTTCTTAATACCATTAGCTGAAGGCAGTAGTACTTGAGGGATCAAACATGGAATGGGTGGAAGGCGCAAGCTTCAAAGTTTACACTGACCTGAGAATCAATTGTGGTTTAATACCGTAGCAGTGCATGAACTGAGCAGAAGAGACACACGGGGAAGCTTGATGTTTTCTTCATATGAATAAATCTGGATATTTACTGACAGCATTTGAATTTGCAGCATTGTTTGTTGCATATCATGGCTGCATGACTCCAAACTCTGACCAGATTCCTTGCTCCTATTTCTTTCTTCCTTCCTTGTTTTTCCCACTATGCTAGTAATGCCATCCTTTATCATTCAATTTATGTTCTTTTCCTATAAACAGTTTCTGGTTTGGATTACCCTCCCCCTTCCCCTCTTTATCTCAAAGGTTCATCAACAAATTTCTTTAATACCATAGCAGTATTTGAAAAACAGTTATGAAAGCTAGGAAGAGGTGTTAATATTATGTATAACCAGTGAATTTAGGGTTTTGTAAGACACATATTGATGGACCTCAAAAGTATTAAACATGAAATTCCATATATTATCTACAGCCTTTTGAGAATTTGGAACTCAGTTGATTCATGTGTAAACATAAGCTAGTTTCTTCATATTGAAAATGCATAGGAGTTTGCATAGAAGTTTGATTCAGATTTGCACAAGCATTTGGTGACTTTGTTTCATTACACAGTATGCACTCGTGTCCTAGTGTTAGGGCAGTATCACTTCTGTCTGCAACTCAAGAGATGTGAGCAGATTGCTTCTGAGGACAGCACCCAGTATATTTCAAGTTGCATTAGTCAAAGCTTATGCTACCATTCACATGGTATTAAGAATTGTTACAATATTAAATTGTCCTAATTCTTTGACAACAAAATTAGTTATGTAAATCACTTCTGAGGCAGTGGGAGTTCACTTAAAGCTTTTGTCATCTCAAAGGTTTCCTGAAGGAACTTTAATTTGCAAGAGCATCTGTTGCCCACAAATCCTTTGAAAAGACATTATTTTTCCCAAGCAATTGTGATTATCTTAAGTTCCTTAATAAAAAAATATTTAACAGTCCTTCATGGGTTCTGAAACTAATGTAACTTTGCTGCATATTTGGCAAAAAGTAGCAATGATAAATGGAATGATGGCTTTTATGTAGTTGTACACAACTACTTTAGAAGAATGGAAATTCTGCCACTTGAACTTTTGACAAAAAAGTTAGCTTATCTATGAAATTCTGTTTCTATCTGTCCTGGGTTCAGCCCAGCAACAGGCTGCGTTAGCCCTGAAAGTATTCCATACCAATTGCGTCATGATCAGGTGGTCCGGACCCCCCACCTGCAGTGGTGACTCCAGACCCATCAGAAACTGCTCCGGACCCGGGCACGGGAAGTTCTGGTCCGGGCAAGTGCAGTGCGAGTTCCGGCTGCTTCCTCTTTCTCTTTTGGATCGGCGTGGTGGTGGTGGTGAGGGGGATTGTGCAGCGTGGGGGCTCGGGAGTGCCGCGTTCGGGGCTCCGAATCAGCAGTGGTTCGGCCACGGCTCAAATTACATAGTGGGGTGAGAGGTTTGCACTGTATATAATAGCACTGTAGTTAGTTGTTTTCATATCTTTTCCTGTTGTTTAGTAAACTATCCTTATCCCAACCCGCAGAGCTTTGGTTTTTTTTTTTTTCCTTCCTCGCAGCTCCTCAGCTCCCTCCGTTCGCCCATCCCCCGCCTCTTAAAGAGACAGGGGACTTTTTCTAACTTTTGTGGGGCCTAGCTTTCACCTAAGGTTTTAAACCACAACACTATCATCTGGCATGCTGACATGATGATGCAGCCTTTTATGTAATTGTGGAGTGCTAATTCATTTTGGCTGAAATTTTATCTGAATTTCACCTAAGTTACTTCTGTGAAAATCTTCGCCATAGAGGCTGGAGTACCAATTTGTTCAAGTAATAAGCAACTGAAAATAGTTTCTTAGAATGGGAATTATTTTGTAGGCATAATAAAAAATCATGTTGAAATCTTTAATGATGATAACTCCACTACATGTTGGCTTCAAAAAAAAGCCTTGGAAAACAGGTCCTGTAGAGGGAGCCAGATCCCACTTGTAGCAGCTCAAGTAGTTATGGAACTATGGAGATTAGTTCTTTTCCCTAAAAAGAAAAATAAGCTCGGCTGCAGCCAAGGGAACAAAATAAATTAAGCTTAAATGATACTTAAATTACCAGATTCTGTGAACAGAAATCTCTATGGATTTAGAATTAAAAGACTGCATAGTTAGGTCAATCCCTACGTAGGTCTTGAGCCCGCTTAAGAAACACTGCTGTAAAGCATCATTCCAGACTTCTACAGAGTTTAATCTGTACAAAGATGCATGAAGAACAAATTACACCCTCATTTTGTTCTGAATGTTCATCCTTAAAGAGGATCTATATTCAAATGACTAAAACAATTTTGTGGACACAAGACATTTTCAAAGATAGAAAAAATAGGCATGAAGTTGTTACTTGCCCATCTGATTATCTTTTCAGTAGAACTCGTAGAAGACCTGATGAATCTAACGGGTGGGCAAACTTCTTCAGATTTAGGTCAGAAAATTTTTATCAGTGGAAGCATACCGAGGTATCTCAATACTCTTAGCAGTTTCTGAATCAAGAAGATGCTTCCTTTAATAATATCATACATGCTGGAACAGAAATATATATTTAAATGCACACACAAATTACATTAGTGGCTCGTTTCAGGTTTTTATAATGCTTGTGAGTAAATTATCATCCTTCATATTTTCCCTTTTATTTTCCCCCAAAGACGTTAGAATCAATATTTAATCTCTGTGTTCAATGGTCTTGATTTTCTGGATGTACATAACATCTCTCCAAACAAACAGAAAAAATTGAGTATGGAAGTCAAAGGTAAAATCTTATACCTCAACAGCAGTTAAAGTATTTTTAAAAAAAAAAAGGAAGATGATAGATAATTTAAACATTAAATCAGAGAACAGAGTCCCGAAGATTTATGCAAATGTAACAGCAATTAAAAATTAGGATATGTAGTAATTAGAACATGTACTTCTGAGGTAGTAGAACATCTCAGCATGTACTTTTGAATTGCTCTGTATTGCAAGTTAGCAGCATGATACTGCCACAGATATTTTGACCAACTAATTTCTGTGCATCACCATGGAGTTCAACAGGAATCACAAAATAACAGAATC
Organism: Laterallus jamaicensis coturniculus; assembly: GCA_022605575.1. Lineage (NCBI taxonomy): Eukaryota > Metazoa > Chordata > Aves > Gruiformes > Rallidae > Laterallus > Laterallus jamaicensis. The sequence goes on from JAKCOX010000010.1 coordinate 22,616,342, forward strand.
ACAGAGTTGTAGGGGTTGGAAGGGACTTCAAGAGATCATCGGGTCCAACCCCCCTGCCAAAGCAGGCTCCCTAGCTCATACTACACAGGTAGGCATCCAGACGAGTCTTGAATATCTCCAGAGAAGGAGACTCCACCACCTCCACACTGTTGACTCATAGCCAACCATTCATCTACCAGGACCCCCAGGTCCTTCTCCACAGAGCTCTTCTCCAGCAGATCATCCCCCAGCCTGTACTGATACATGCGGTTGTTCCTTCCCAGGTGCAAGACTTTACTCTTGCTTTTGTTGAATTTCATCTGGTTTCTCCCTGCCCAGCTTTCCAGTCTGTCCAGGTCTTGCTGGATGGCAGTGCAGTGATCATGCATGTCAGCCACCCCTCCCAGTTTTGTATCATTGGCATACTTGCTGAGGGTGGATGCTATTCCCTCATCAAGGTCGTCAATGAAGATATTAAACAGGACTGGACCCAACACCGAGCCCTGGGGAACACCGCTATTAACAGGCCTCCATGCAGATTCTGCTCCACTGATCATGACCCTCTGAGCCTGGTTCGACAGCCATTTCTCTACCCACCTCACTATCCACTCATCTATTCCATGTTCTCCCAGTTTTTCTATCAGGATGTCATGGGAGGCAGTATCGAAAGCCTTGCTGAAGTCAAGGTAGATGACATCCACTGCTCTCCCTCCATCCACCCACCCAGTGATGAGATCATAGAAGGCTATGAGATTGGTCGAGCATTAATCCCTTTGAGCCGCTCCTGGACCTCCCCTACCTCAACTAGAGGGAAACTCTTCGTTCCCCAAACACTCCAACTTTCATCCAGGATCTGTGGGTCCCGATGGGACTTTGGAGTGAAGACCAAGGCAAAGAAGGCATTTAGTATCTCCACCTTCTCATCATCCCCCGTTACCAGGACACCCGCCTCATTCAGCAAGGGACCTACATTATCCCTGGTCATCCTCTTACTATTCACATACCTGAAAAAACTCTTTCTATTGCCCTTTATGTCCCTTGACAGTTTCATTTCCAGGTTGGCTTTAGCCTTCCTAGTCGCATCCCTACAGGCCCTGACAACATCCCTATATTCTTCCCAGGTGCTCAGACCCTGTTTCCACAGTTTATAAACCTTTTGCTTCCCTTTGAGTTTACTCATGAGCTCCCTGCTCATCCATGCAGGTCTTCTGCCTCTCCCGATTTCTTACTCAAAGGCATGTACCTGTCCTGTGCTTGGAAGAAGTGCTGTTTAAATGTTACCCAGCTCTCACAGGCCCCCTTTCCTTCTAACAGCATAGCCCACAGGATAGCTCCTAACAGGTTGTGGAGGAGATCAAAGTTAGCTCTTCCAAAATTCAGGGTAGCTATCCTGCTTTATGGCTTGCTTCTTCCACCCAGGATTTTGAACTCTATCATTTTGTGGTCACTTTGTCCTAAGCTGCCCCTGACCTTCACCTCCCTAACAAGCCCATCCTTGTTAGTAAGAACAAGGTCCAGCACCCGCCCTCCCCTTCTAGGTTCCTGAACCATCTGTAGCAGGAAATTGTCTTCTACACATTGCAGAAATTGTCTGGACTGCATATGACTCGCTGTATTGCTTGCCCAGCAAATATCTGGGTAATTGAAGTCCCCCATAAGGACAAGCACCTGGGACCTCAAGTCTACTTCTAGTTGCTTATAGAGAGCACTATCATCCCGCTCATCTTGTTCAGGGGGTCTATAGTACACACCCACAACAGTGTCACTCATACTAGCGTGACCCTTGATTCTTACCCACAAGCACTCGACTGATGGTTCATCTTTCCCCAGGTGGAGCTCAATACATTCCAGCTGCTTTCTGACATAAAGAGCTACTCCTCCAGCTCGCCTCCCTAGTCTATCTTTCCTGAAAAGCACATGGCAATCCACGACAGCGTGCCAGTCATCCAAGCTGTCCCACCACATCTCTGTGATTGCAATGAGATCGTGGCCGTGCAACTGTACGAAGATCTCTAATTCTTCCTCTTTGTTTCCCATGGTACAAGCATTTGTATAAAGGCATTTTAATGGGGCAGCAGATGCAGGTATCTTCAACAGATCACAGCGAGATTTCTGACAGGGGAAGGGCATCTGTGGCTCCACTGAGGAGTCCTCAGGGCAATCCACAGATTTTTCCCTACTGTCACATAGAGCAACATCCCCAAGTCTGTCACTGTACTGCCGGCATTTAACTTCTTCCACCATCAACTCACATTGTGTCTCCCAAAGCACTTGCCTGACCCCAGCAGCCTTCCTAATGCCCCCTTCCCCCTTCGTAATGCCCCCTTGCCCCTTCTTAATGCCCCTTCCCCCTTCCTAAATAGTTTAAAGCCCGATCAATAAGCCCTGCCATCTCCTGGACAAGGATTCGCTTTCCCCTTTGGGTCAGGTGAGCCCCATCAGCAGTAATCATGCCAGGAGCAGAGTACATCTTCCCTTGGCCAAAAAACCCAAAGTTTACCTTCACCTTGAACATTTTGAAAATTTTAATATAAGTAAAAATGTTGATTGACCTAGGATGTTTATGGAGACTCACACAAGTCTGTTAAAGATGAAACCTTTTAAGTGATGAGTATGGTAGCATAACATAGTAGTGTTTTGCAACTCAGAGGTTGATGGATATTGGGGCTTTCTTTTTGTCAAAGATGTACAGATTACATCTTTGTATTGGTACAAAGAGTATTGGTACAGAGAGTATTGGTACTGATATATCTTCTAAAAAATTCTTCTGAACGCAGAGGTGTGTCCTGCAGAGGTCTCAGATCTGAAACGCAAAATACAGAGCATGTCTTGGATCAGTGGCTAAATGCCACAACAAATAGAGGGAAAGAAAAAACCTGAAAAAAAATGCAGGTTAGTCCGAGAACCTTTCTTACTTGACAGACTTCTGGTTTGAAGTTATATTCAGACCTGTTGTACCTAGTCTTCAGGATAAATATAGGGCGGCTTTTTGATGAATCTTAGCTTTAGAATATATTTTCTGTGTTAATCTAAAGAATTGTCTAGAGCTCATCATGAAGAGTTCTTATGCTGTTACATGCTAAGGAAATGGCATTTGTTGCTATTATTACTTACAGCAGTCTCTCAGGTGCAACATCATTGTGAAAAGTAATTGGTTGCGCACAAAGTTATAGTTAAAACCTATCACTTGTGAATTTTGACTATATAAAGAAAGATAGACTGAACCATCATTTAATCTTTTAGAATTCATAGAATCATAGAATATCTTGAGTTGGAAGGGACCCATAAGGACCATTGAGTCCAACTCCTGGATCCACACAGGACCAGTCAAGTCAGAGCATGTGGCTGAGTGCGTCATACAGATGCTTCTTGAACTCAGCCAAGCTCAGTGCTGTGACCACTTCCCTGGGGAGCTTCTTCCAGTACACAATCACCCTCTCAGCAAAGAACCTCTTCCTAATATACGACCTAAACCTCCCCTTCATACCATTCCCTCGGATTCTATTACTGGTCAACAAAGAGAGGAGATCAGTGCCTGTCCCTGTGCTCCCCCTTGAAAAGAAGCCACAGACCACGACAAGGTGTCCCCTCAGCCTCCTCTTCTCCCAGCTGAACAAATGCAGGGACTTCAGTCTCTCCTTGTAAGATTTCACCTACAGACATTTCATCATCCTTATTGCCCTCCTCTAGACACTCCCCAATAGTTTCATGTCCCTCTTGTACTGTGGCACCCAAAAATGCATGCAGTACTCGAGGTGAGGCCACACCAGCACAGTGTACAGAAGGACAATCCCCTCCCTGGACTAGCTGGCAATGCTGTGCTTGATGCACCCCAGGATATGGTTTGCCCTCTTTTTGTGGACCTCCTCTGGACTTGGTCCAACAGCTCCATGTTCTTATATTGGGGGGCCCAGAAGTGGATGCAGTGTTCAAGGTGCTGCTTTATGAGAATAGAGTGGAGAGCAAGAATCACCTCCCTCAACCTGTTGGCCACCCCTCTTTTGATGCAGCCCTGCATATGATTGCCTTTTGAGGCTGCAAGCCAACACTGCTGGCTCACATCTAATTCTTCATTCACCAGTATTTCCAAATTCTTCTCTGTAGTGCTGCTCTCAATTCATTCAACTCCCAGTCTCTATGTATATAGGGGGCTGCCCTGATCATGTGCAGGACTGTGCAGTTTGCCTTGTTGAACGGCGTGATGTCTACATGGTTCCATTCCTCAAGCCTGTCAGGGTCCCTTCTGGATGGCTTCACTCCCGTCAAGCAAATCAATTTCACCCATTAGCTTGGTGTCTTCCACAAACTTGTTGAAGGTGCACTCAATCTCACTGTCGTTGATGGAGATCAAATAGTATTGGTACCAGCAAGGATCTTGAAGGACACCACTCATTACTGTGTTCCACTTAGACAAAGAGCTACTGACTGTAACTCTCTGGACTTTGTCATCCATCCAGTTCCTTATCCACCTAACAGTCCATCTGTCAAACCCATATCAGTCCAATTTAATTGTGGAGGAATGGTTAGCTGAGAAAGGTCATGTTCTCACGGGAAACGCTGCAAAGCAAGAACTCACTGGATACCATGTTTTTACTGTGTAACAAGAAAGTTGATACATTAAATAAAGGGACATTATGACCTAACCACTCGTATCAGGAACAGGAGGACCGGTTGCAACTAACTTTCAACCACAAGGATGCTGACAAAGGACTATGGAACGGACACAAGGATGCTGACAAAGGACTATGGAACGGACCAATGAAGAAAGATTACATCATAGAGGAAGAATCACAATGAAGCCAACCAATGATGTATTGCCTAGTGGACATAAGTAACCAATAGCAAACTAACCAATAGACATAAGCTAACAATAAAGTATAAAAGGGACTAACCTAAACTGAATAAACGAAGCTTGCTGATCGCTCATATTGAGTGTGTCCTTGCTTCCCTCCGTTTACGGCCATCTGTCCGCGGCCAGATGGTCTCCGACATTTAATGGCAAGAATACAAACAGCCTTACAGAAGTTGATGTAGGTAACACCTCTAACTTCCTTTCACTGATGCAGTCACTGCATTCCAGATGTCCACTGGGTTAGTCAGGCAAGATTTGTCCTTATTGAAAACTTGTTGTCAATCTTCCTGTCTTCCATATTTTTCAACAGAAGGATCTGCTCCATGATCATTCCAGGCACAGACAGGAGGCTGACTGGTCAGCAGTGCTCACAGTCCTCTTTTTTATCTCTTTTTAGAAATCGGCATGATGCTTCTGTTTTTCCAATCACTGGGAACTTCACCTGAGTGCCATGACTTTTGAAATATGATTGACAGTAGCTTAGAAACTTACATCAATCTATTTACTGGATTTCTCTCTATGCACCCATAAATTTTTCAGGAATCTTGTAGGAATGTAATTATATGTTGAGCTTTTCTACAGTGTTTAATTTGGTTGAAGTTATTGAGGAGACAATGCTGATGTGTATCTATACAGGCATACAGAAAGGCACTAATTGGATAAGCCTATTTTTTCATAAGGATGCAGGTTACAAGAAGTTCATGAGGAAAACATGTATAGTCCTCTCTAGTTAAAAACAGTAGGATTTGTTTTACTGTTTTTTTCCTTTTTTCTTTGAAGCAGGAACATATATTCTTTTTGACTCTTCCACCTTTCAGAAGGGTATCGACAGTTTGTATAGTCCAATACCTTTTCACAAAACTCACTCTTAACCCTATGTGTAAAACTTCCAGTAAGAACAGGAAAATATCATTTGACAGATGTTGCTCTTCCCATTTCCTGTTATAATTCATATAAATGTGTTGCTATAAAACATATTTTGAAAGAACAAAAAAGGTTCTGATTTTTACTCAACTTCTTTGAATTGACTAACACATAACACAATAGGTCATAGTTTCCTCTGCAAAAATACATGCTCAAATAAATCCAAAGCATAAAGGATACAAAAATATGGAGGGTTAATATATTTATAATCCTTATAACTGGGTTCTTGTATCAATGGAATTGCATATATGCCTTTACTTTATATTGTCAAAATTTGCATTCCATTTCCATTTATCTGTTCTCTACACAACAGGTAGTGATAACATTGTAGTCTTACCCTGTATATAGCCCATTTCTGGAAATAAAAGATCTTGATTTGTCCCTTAAAATATGTTGATGAACTTCTACGGGGTTTTTTTTTGTAGTCTAATGTAATTGCTAGGTAAAAGTACTTTTGGTAGGCTTACTTCTTTGTGCTCCACTAAGTGAAACTGTTTGGCATATTTGAACATTACAAGACTTTTGCTTTCAGGAAAACACAATTGTGAGTGCCTTCTTTCTTCATAAAGAAAATAAAATTGGTTTCCAATTCTCTCTATTATCACTCAGTGAGCTTTTACTTGGGTCTTAATAGGAATAAAACATTACCATGGTGTTCTGGTTTTGGCTAGGATAGAGTTAATTTTCTTTCTAGTAGCAGGTGCAATGCCATGTTTGGGAGTTAGGATGAGAGCAGTGCTGATAACACACTGATGTTTTAGTTGTTGCCAAGCAGGCAAGGACTTTTCATTTGTTCATATTGCCCTGCTAATGAGAAGCCAGGGGACACCCAGGAGGTTGGGAGGGGACACAACCAGGACAAGTAACCCAAATGGCCAAAGAGAGTATTGCATGACAATTATTTCATGCTCAGCATAAAGGGGGGCCTGTGGGGGGAGGAGCACAAAGCTCCAGAATGCATGTTTTTTGGGGCAGTCCAGTTTCAGGACAGCTCTGAGCTGTGCGACCTGAGTTGTGCGGTTCGGTGAGAAACTACATTGCGTACCATTAGATTTGTGTATTTTGCTATAAAGACCTTTTATTGTTCTCTCTCTTTCTCTGCTGTCCCAGTAAACTGTCTTTATCACAACCCATGAGGTTTGGGAATTTTTTGGTTTTCTTTTCCCTCCCTTCCTGCTCCACCTCCCCCAATTTCTCCCTACACCCTCTTAGTGAGAGCAGCTGCATGGTGCTCGGCTATTGGCTGGGGTAAAACCATGACACGTGGCGAAGTGACAGCAGTTCCCTGATGTGATTATCTCTGAAATCATTCTGTTGCTCTACAATATGTAGAATTTTGAGGTGCTTTAAAGGTGTCAATTTTTGTATCAACTTAAAAAGATGAACTAGTAGGCTTAAAATAATCACTTCTCTGCAGAGAAGCGATTAGCAACATCATTAATCTTAAAGCACACATCTCTGTAATGCCATAAAGTATCAAGTCTAGTCACCTTTGTGTCTGTCAATAATGACAAGAAAAATTAAACCGTATGAAAAAGAATCATGAACTGTTTGACATGTTTTTTCATCATTGCTGTCTGCAAATTTGGAAGTACTTATTTAAATTCTGATCAGTACATCTGTCCAGTCTGAACACATTTGGGATGATGCTATTCTCTTACAAAATTTCTTTTCATTGAGGCAGTAGGAAGTCACTTTGAAAGAATAATCCTGCTGAGAACTAGGCTGGTGGGATATTACATAGGATCAAAATTTTGCCTCTGCTTTTTGCTTCCAAAATATCCAAGGGTGAGAGTCATGCCTACTTTCTCTTAGTTTTGACCTCAGTTACATGTAAGTATCAAGTACGGTACAATTGTTATCTTTTTCTCCTTTCTCTCACTTAGAACTATCTAGAAGTAGGACACTCTTCAGTGTTAAACGTTCTCAGCTGAAATATTCCTGTGTTGAGATCAAGTGGTCCCTCTGACCAGACTGCCTGCCAATAACTTATAGGTGATACCACAATGATGAAAAGGCTGCTGTGCTCCTGGATTTATGTGGACCTTGAGAGGATCTGTAGGTATGGATTGTTTTAGTGATTTTTTAATTTTCAGCTTCAGTGCTAATCCATTCCAGCTATGGTTTCCCTTTGTCTAAGTGTCTTACACTGTTATTATTTTCCCAATAAACATCATGGTTCTAGATGATGCCTCAGCATAAAATCTGAACTTAATAAAGAAGAATCTGCCTCTATAATTCTGAAAATTTTGGATGTTAAGGTGTTGGTTTTGGAGCCTATAAAATAAAAAAACCAGGTTGCTTAAAGTCTATTCTTATTACATAATATGAGACATGCAAATATCCATTAAAATATTAATCTTACCTATTGATAACTTGTAGATGGAATGTTTCAAAAAGTGACACTTTGCTATGTTAAAGAAAAGTTTAAAATGTTTGATTCAATTGATATTCTTTTGCCCTTTTGTTTATTTCTCTACACAGTTTCATTACTGCCTTGGAACTGATTAATCAGCAAGTGGATAATTCCCCTTTCAGCCTTATAGCAAAGAACTACTGGAATTATTTCAATGTCTTCATGTTTCTGAAGCCTCAGGGCCATAATCTTTCCAAACAAATCTCTCTATTTTTTCTCAATTAAAAGTGGCACTGGTGCATTAATAGCAAAATTCAAAACTTTTATTGTGCTTCCTGTGTTTGATATTAGCTTAAATACAGAACTGGGACATAACAACCCCATGCAGTGCTACAGGCTTGGGGAAGACTGGCTGGAGAGCTGTCAGGCAGAGAAGAAGCTGGGGGTGTTGGTTGACTGCAGATTGAATATGAGTCAGCAGTGTACCCAGGTAGCCAAGAAGGCCAATGGCATCTTGGCTTGTATCAAAAACCAGTGTGGCCAGTAGGTATAGGGAAGTGATTGTACCCCTGTACTCGGCATTGGTGAGGCCACACCTCGAGTCCTGTGTCCAGTTCTGGGCTCCTCACCATAACAAGGACATTGAGGTCCTCAAGCGAGTCCAGAGAAGGGCAACCAGGCTGGTGAAGGGGCTGGAGGGCAAATCCTATGAGGAACGGCTGAGGGAGCTGGAGCTGTTTAGCCTGGAGAAGAGGAGGCTGAGGGGACACCTTATCACCACCTACAACTACCTGAATGCAGGTTGTAGAGAGGTAGGCGATAGTCTCTTCAGCCAGGTGACAGGAGATAGGAGAAGGGGAAATGGCACAAAGCTGTGCTAGGGCAGGTTCAGATTGGACATTAGAAAAAACTTTTTTACTGAAAGAGTTGTCAGGACCTGGAACAGGCTGCCCAGGGATGTGATTGAGTCACCTTCCCTGGATGTGTTTAAAAAAAGGGTAGATGAGGTAGTTAGGAATATGGTTTAGTTTAGGATGAGAATGGTTGGACTTGATGATCTTCAAAGGTCTTTTCCAACCTTGTGTTTCTGTGATTCTGGGAAACAGTTCTATTTGATTTGTTGAACACAGTCTAGTAATCCACAACTATGATAGCTATGTTATATTAATTACTACATTGTTATTACAGCATTCCTGTTATCATTGTTATGCCTACAATTACTGCATGCTTATATATCTTCTATGGCAGACACACTTCTTGTTCACAGAAACCAAACGGGAATTATCTTCTTTGGCCCCACTCCTTGCTGTTATATTTGATATTCTGCACTGAAGAATGAACTTCATTTGTGAGGTAAAATAGGCCATACATTAATGATTATTTTTTGTTATGTTCTATGCTTCATAGTTCGCTTCATGGAGTGCAAAAAATTATAGATGGTGACTCTAATGTCATGATTGGAAATATACGCAGAATATTTCAGAGTATAGTTCAGAGGAGGGCCACGAAGATGAATAGAGGGCTGGAGCACCTGCCCTCCAAAGTGAGGATGAGGGAGCTGGGCTTGTTCAGCCTGGAGAAGAGAAGGCTGTGGGGGGACCTCGTTGCAGCCTTCCAGTACCAGGAGGGAGTGGGATCAACTTTTTAAAAGGGTAGATAATGGCAGGACAAGTAGGAATGGAATAAGGCTAAAGGAGGGAAGGCTTAGATTAGATATTAGGGGCAAATTCTTTACAGAGAAAATGGTAAGGTGCTGGAACAGGCTGCCCAAAGAGGTGGTGGGTGCCCCATCCCTAGAGGTGTTCAAGGCCAGGTTGGATGGGGCCCTGGGCAACCTTGTCTAGATCATGCCTGGAGGTTTATGGCCCTACCTGTGGCAAGGGGGTTGGAACATAATGATCCTTCCAACCTGGACCATTCTATGATTCTATGTATTACAAACCTTTTACCTTCTTTAGAAAAGCACCATCACTTAAAGAGAGTAGGAATGGTGTCCACTCTACACATAGAGGGAACAGAAAGTTAAATAAAAGCATGTAATATGAAAGATTAAAAAATATGGCTTGTGATGTTTGGGCTTTACCTATTGTCTAACTTAAGAGCTGTTCTACTTCCAAGGTACTTCCAGATAAATTCAGAGACAATAATGTACCCACACCCATCAGGAACATCCAGTCAGGCAGTATGGGAATCCTGAGGATCCCCACTAGTGGCATTACTGCCAAGTCTGTTTTGCCAGGAAAGTAGCAGATACCCACAATTTTCACTTCTGTCACTCCATCTCCAAGTGCTTTTCTGTGCTGGTGGTCAGAAATGCCAAGTGAATGAGTCAGAAACACAAAGACTGTGTAGCCAACTTTTGTCATAGTTTGTTAGGATTACCTAAAATTAGCATTTATATTCTGTTTTAGGCATATGAGCACATGGGGTCTTTTATAGTCCTGCTGAGTTCTCATATGTTCCTCTTAAATTCTCTGTATGTTAAATAGGCTTTAAAATCTGCTGTAGCTTGTATATTTAGAAAACATGATAGGAGCTGATTTACGGGAACTTTTAATTAGTATAATCACACAGATTCTCCCCTTTAGCCACTAATTTTTAAACATACATTGCAAAATCTGATTGCAGTTTTTATTCCCTCTGTACAGTACACACAATGCAGTACATCACAGCAAAATACTCTGTTATTTCAACCTCTGCTGATATCCATGAATTTCAGCTCATGACTGCTTGTTTCTCTTTATTGAAGGTCAATTTGATACTCAATAGTACTCAACTTCTAGAACTCTGAAAATGCAAAATAAAGCTAAACAGGAACCAAAAAGGATTATTTCCCAGCACAGTGCAAGATAATGATGCCTGAAGCTTGATTGACTAGTACTTTGTGCTATGAATTCACTAAATGACAAAGTACCTTTGACTAAAATAGATGGTAAAACTATCAGATTGGAGATATGATAGATTTTTATTTTTATAGATCAATTGTATCACCACTTAGTGTTGAAACAAATGGAAAGACAAATCCATCACATGCCTGCATTTTCATGAGGTGGGGTTTTTTACAACAACATTTTTAATGTAAAAAGATATGACATACTTCCAGTTAGTCTAATTTCTTATCGTATTTTTGATACAGAAGCCATACTGACAGAAACTGTTGGGGTTTTACGGGATGAGGTTCTGGTGGAGAAAGGAGGGGCTGCAGGGGGTGCAAGACTGCACCCAGAAGCTTCTCCTAGGCCCAACAAAGTAAACAGATGGGCTCAGGGATGGACTCGCTGCTGACGAAGGCCGGGGTCATCAGTAACGGTCACAGAACTTCTGTGAATCACATCTAGGAGAAAAAAACCTGGAAGCAGCCTCTTTTTGCCACCGGAGCAGGGAGTGAGAAGATGTTAGAAACTGTGCAGACACCAAGGTCAGTGAAGAAGGGGGTGGAGGAGCTGCTTCATGAGCCTGAGAGAGAGATTCCCTTGCCAGGGAGCAGGTTTTCTAGTGGGACCTGTGACATCATGGGAGATCAGGCTGGAGCAATGTGGGCCTGAGAGACAGCACCCCATAGAAAGGACTCACACTGGGGCAACTGGTGAGGAGCAGAAGCCCTGTGGGAAAGGACTCATGTTGGAGAAAGTTTTCATTCCTTTCTTCTGTGTTGAGTCTGTTTTGCCCATGATGCTGATTGCAGAATGATCTCTCCCTCTCCTTATCTCAACTCCTAAGCCTCTCCATATATATTTTCTCCCCTCTCCAGCTAAAAAGGGGAGTGATAGAATGACTTTGGTAGGCATCTGGCCTCTATCCAGGGTCAACTCACCACAATGCACAAAGAAAGAATGCTGCATTTTATTAACACTAATGATGGACAAATTGTTAATAAGGGGAAATATAAATTTGTGTGGATGAGGAATATACAAGTGAAGGAAATTCAGCATTTGAAAATCTGTCATAATAGAAAATCAGTCATAATAGAAAATCAGTGATCTTTCTGTCAGGGAGATTTTGCACTCCTTGTGGAAAGTAAATGATGAAATAGGCTTGATGAGATGAAGAGCTCTACCTATCAGGTGACAGTAAAATCTTTTATTATGTGAGGTTTTTTAATTGTATTCAAGTGTAGTCCATCTATTTTGTGCAATAACTTTATAGGTCAATTAAAATATTGTGAGATTTATTAATCTATGAAAAACCTTCAAACCATCTTGACAGAACATTACCAAGAAAGCTTAATATTACCACATTGGAAAATAAAAGGGTTTTAGAATACAGGAATGTGTTTAATATATCTGTGAAACAGTAAAAAATCATTGATGCTTCAGAATTTTCCTTTTTTTAACCTCTAGGAACCAAATATCTGATTTTTTACCTTCTTTGTTTCTCGTTTGATGTCAGCTCTATTGAGTTGGTGCACATGCATTCAGAGATGATCAGGTGATTTGATAGGATTTGGAGGTTTTTCTATTTTATACTCTGACTTCATGTAGTTTTCTTATTTTTTTTTTCATCTTCCTTCTCAATATATTCTGTATATATTCAAAGATAGTTCAGTATTTTGCATTTAAGAACAAGCTTTGGTTTTCTCAGATGATTAAGGATTATCTAGTCCTGCTTCAGTTCATTACATTTTAATGTTTCATCAGTCTGCTTTATCTGAGGTGTTGATAAATTTTAGAGATTTTCAGTCTTCTGAATTTAAATGTTTCCTCTTATCCTGTATCATTATAAAGTTCTACAGGTATCTGTGATCAGTAAAACTAGGTGATGCTGTAGCCTTCCCCAGTTGTAGCATACTACTCATCACAAACTTCATAAACTGCTGTGTTGCAGAAACGGCCCAGCTGAAAGCGTGGCACGACGTCCAGCCTCAGGCTGATGGACCAAAAGCACACTGACATCAACATGATGGATGGAAAATGGCGTTTATTGCGCAGCTCAGTAGTGTTTTATACCCCTGACCCACAACGTAACATCCATCTTTTAGGTTCGTCACCTCCATCTGCTTTCTGCACAGGTTAAATGCTATTGGCCTTTGGTTACAAGCAAAAAGGTAGAGAGGCAGCTGGAGTGAGTAGCTGAAGGGAGAGGAGTCCTGCATTCTTCAAATCTTTCCGTAACAGCACGAAATCTTGCGATTGCCTGACCCTATCCACTAGCTACCAACATCTCCCCACCCTCCATGCTTAATCATATAGGCTAAAATATAAAGAGCTTAAAATATTAAGACTATAAGGCATTCTTAAAGTATAAGGCACACTGAATAAATGATAATCGGGGATAACGTAGTAACTTAAAAACTTAAGAACTATGGGGCGTGACTATGGATAATCTAAACTATCTGGGTGTGATACTGAGTAAATATATTCTTAAAGTATAATACTAAGTCAATACATACTTAAAGCAATTGACGGTGTTCTACAAACATAATGTTAATCTTCTCTAGCCGACTTTTGATGAACGACACAATTTTGTTCACTATGCAGGGTCCGAATATTAGTGCTACCATGATCATTATGATCAGCCCAATTAAGGTAGACATCAGGGTGGTCAACCATGGTGAGTAATTAAACCATGATTCGAACCATCCTTGTTGGGCCTCCCTGTCTCGTTTTCTTTGCTCCAGTCTCTCTTTTAGTTTCTCTAACGAATCTTTGACCACATAAAAGCAGCACTCCTTCTTCAAGGCGGCACAAAGACCTCCTTGTTGCATGAACAGGAGATCTAATCCCCATCTGTTCTGCAAGACAACCTCTGAGAGTGAAGAGACAGATTGTTCTAAAAGGCTCATGGACTCTTAATGGATTTTTTGCAAGTCCTCATCAATGGCATTTTGTAATTGAGACAGGCCTTGCTGTTGTGTCACCAGCGAAGTCACTCCTGTGGCTGCGCCTGCTGCTCCCAGGCCAAGCAGTGTTGCTATTGTGACAGCCGTCAGTATTTTATCTTTTCTGAAGTTTGTTGTCTCTTTCTCCCCAATGATGGTACATCTCTTCCTCTGGATGGTACAGGACCCTGGGAACAATCAAAGTCTGTACACAAAAGTCAGCAGAGTAGTTAAAAAGCTTAAGGATACACAAGGGGTTACTCCTGACTGGTGGCAGACCCACATCCCGGATGTGGATGGGATCACCCTATTGAAATCTGGGATCGAACCAGGGACCTTTAGATAAGTGGGATTGCCCACTTATAGGCTCTATCCCCAGTCGGTGCACACAATTTTTACTCTTCTCCAATCTGTGGGAGGAAATTCCGTTTCTTGTGATTTCAAAAATGCAAACCTGATCAATTTTGGAGTATGCAATGCAGACAACCTACAGTTTTCCCACCCTGTCACCCAATATTTAGCAATTAAATTTTCGGTGGTCTTCATTGCCAGTTACGGCCTTAAAATCACTTTCTTTTTGTCATGTGCCCTCATCATGGAGGAATTATTGGATTCATTGGATTCGCACATGTGTAAGCTTCTTGTTCTAGTACTTTCTGCAAGAACATGGGGGAAAACTGCGCATGTCATGTCTGGACTGTGCATGTGCATTTCCAAAGACACAGTTAGGCAAACGAGCACAGGCAGCAGAAAAGGGCCGGTGCTGGTAGAGATGAGATCCCAGCTCCCCGTCCCAAACCTCAGAGTGCGCCTCCAACTCCTCAATTGGTAAGGTTTCCTTTCTACAGCACTATAGCCAGGCACTAGGGACAATGCCTTGCTATGGCTTTTTAGTGGTGTTGCTATAGTTCTTTAGTGGTGTATTGTTTCTTTACTATCAGACTCTCAGGTCGTCAGCGCCTACCTGAGTGCGCTTGAACCTCCCGGAGCAACCGGAGAGGTAGGTGTTATTGAGACTGGGAAGTCTTTTTAAACTCAGGTAGTTGGTTTAGAAAGAATCAAGGCTTCCTTTTCTGCTATTTCTTTGCTGCTAGGCAGAGGACCCGTGCTTCCTGGCACAGGGCTGCACAAGATGTGGCAGTGTTCGCGCGACACCTCTCCTGGTGCAGGAGCGCACAAGATATGGCGCCGTTCACATGGCCTCTAACAAGAGGATTTTGTGTACTGTTAGGAGTTGTTCTTTTCCTGGTTTTCTTTTTGATTATTACTGGTTACTACTGTTGTTATAGCTGTGTGGCCTAATAAAGGTTAGTTTTGTTCTGTTAATCAGGAGTTTCTATACATAAATCTGTTAGACTAAAGCTGGAAAGAGGGAGAAAGTTGCCGCACCATGTGCCTAATAACTCTATAGCAGACAAAGAAGGGATAGGGTTATATGATCCTAATGGTTACTTGTTTTGTTGGTTTCAAAAAGAGCATTAAGGCAAACATAACTAACAAAACCTAAGTCCTTATTCAACTAAATCTGAACGGCGTCCCATAAATAAAACGCCACACTACAAAATGTGGCAATCTAAAAACTGCTAATTGACTACACACACTGCTCACCCCAAAGTGATTAATTAGTAGTTATAACGAGTTTTGATAAGCCGATCTTATATCTAAACATTGTTAGTTTACCTTTGATGTCTAGAACTTATCTGCACACCAGCTGTGTTTTGGCCATTTCATTATGGCTGGTTTATTACATGTTCACTTACTTCCCAATACTTTCTCACAAGTCCTTCTTGGTTTAAGACAGCCTGTACCCTTGCCTTCTAGGCTGTTGTGCTTTGAAAAAGTGATTACCAAATACAGCATGAGTAATTTTTCTGTTTCATGGGAACTTCAAGGATACTGTCAGAGTCTGTGTCTTTATGAGGAGAGCCAGGTTGTCGGCAGGCCTGCTGTCCTCCTTGACAATTTTTTCCATTTTAGTATCTGTGTCACAAAACTGCTTTTAAAGGTCTCTGCAAGGGCCCTTTGCAGAAAGCTCAACAAGCATGGCAGTAAGTGTACCGAATTGCCAAATCCAATAATCCAAATTTTACCATTGACAATATCCGTCCTGAAATTTCCCACTCACTAAACCAATTTTTTGTTGTTGTTGTATCTTTTGTGATTGATCTCTTAATTTCTGAATGCTCACATGAATCGACTGAGAGTCGTCAGCCAGATTCCTGCAGCACATACCTTCTAAAATTTTCCCTATCATGTTTGTGAGCCAGCAATACAAATCTGCTGCTGCATGTTTCACAGAATCCACATTTGTAACTAAGTGCCTTGACAGCTTTACTGTTGCATTTGTTTGCTTTGCCAGTTAAGAGTGTCAGAAGTGCAGATAACATCAGCCTCACGTTTCCATGTAGGCACTGATTGCAACCTGTGCCCTTAGGCTGTGCAGAAATCTTTATTTCTCTGATTTTCATTTACTACTAACACATACATATTTAAAAGACTATTAGATGGTCCAAAATATCCCGCAGCAAAACTCATAGTCTGTTGTGGCTGCAGTTGAAACACTTGATTCAGTTACTGCAATCAGGATCCCATTCTGGTTCGTGCAAGCTTGCTTTTTTCTGGATCCACAACTTTATCCACTTGGTTCCCAAATCTGTAATGACACAGGCAGATCTCCTTTCCCAGGTTAGTACCTGTAACTTCATTTTTTATTAACACCTGACATTGACTTTCTTTGATCCCCTTTTAAACCTACCGCATACAAACATCGACATACTTTTGCCAACCAAATTCGGGGACGGGTGTAACATCCATTAGCCAAAGTTCTAGTGGGCTTGTGCCACGAGGACTCACACCAGGGGCAAAGCCACTAGCAAACTGTCAACAGTCCAGGCATGACTGTATAATCCAGCCGCAGACAATCAATGTAATCTCTTACCTAAAATCCCTTTCAATAATGCTCACTCCATTTGGGTAGCTGTTTCTACCACATACAATCAATCAAACACTTTTACAAGTGCCTGTAACTCCAGCTCCTGAGCTGGGGCTTGTACTGCCTCTAATGCCAAGTCCTGCTATTTTCCATTTTCTTGCTATGTAATCATAGCCACCTTCTTTTTCAAACCTCCTTTTAAACTTACTGCATGTTTCACCATTAGAGGTATCTTACATTTTTTGGTGGGGTTTTTTTGTTTTTTACATTTTTCCTTCCAAAAGCATCATAGTGGGGAAACGGCCTTTGGTTATCAGCAAAAAGATAGAGAGGCAGCTGGAGGGAGTAGCTGGAGGGAGAGGAGTCCTGCATTCTTCAAATCTTTCCATAACAGCACAAAATCTTGCGATTGCCTGACCCTATCCACTAGCTACCAACACTGCTGTAATGCTGAATATATTTTTCTAGAAAGAAGACTGAGAAAAAACACAGTGCAAAACTGGATGATTCTCCTCATGCTTGGAATTCCAGAGTTCTGAGCATCATGTGGTTTGAAATCAATAAATGACTGTCCAGACTTTCACATCAGGAGGTTTTCACCAATGCTAGTATGTTTGGATGGTCCCCAAAGAGATGTGAATATTGGTTTCATAACCAACTTTTTTCTAGACAACATAAAAATACGTGCTTTTCCCCCCCAAAACATTATTAAGATAAAATTACAAATCAATGGCTAATAACAGACATAGAATGAGCAGGTGTAAAAATGGAGCTTTGTGCCTGATCCTGAAAACAGTTTCTGTCATAGCAAAGAGAAACATTTATGGAAGTGGAAGTCAGAAACAGAACTGTGGAATATCTATGATTATCCATATTAAAAAAATGACTAGAGAAAAGAATAAATACTAAAACAGTCTAATCTGATATTTAACGGCTGTCTTTGCTAAAGTAATCTATTGGATTATTGTCAGGAATATAATTCAGCAGGAGATACCAATGTACCAGCATGAATCTAAAAAGTGAAACAAAAAAGTTAAAGCTTATTTTTAAAGCCAGATGTTAAAATACCATCTCTCAAATAAATTAATGGGAGAAATAATCCCTGGGCTATTTGCATTGTGCGATTTCTACAAGCTTTTCTTCAAGAAGGATAAATCTTTGGAAGCAATAGAGGTATGTTCAGAAGAGCAAGGTCAGTGAGGAGAATTCCTTTAACTCCCCACTTCCCACACTGCGGGTTTTGAGACCCATGATTTTGTTCCTAAAAGTGCTTTTGAGCACCCCATCCTCCTTTCAGGTTCTTCTGCTTTTACCATATTACTGTCTTATTAAAAATTTAAAGGTTTAGTTCATTATTCAAATAGAATATATTTTCAGTAACTCTCAAAGCATCAATATTGAAAGACCAGAATGTTGCATCTGCCACTGATACCAGAAGCAGAGAATTGCTTCTGGTATGTTTACTATTTTCCAATGATTTTCCCCTCAAGTGTTGAGATCATAAGGAAGGTTAAAACATTTATTAATATTCTATCAGTGGTGAAATTAGAGAATTGTTGGTTTTTCTGAAAAATTATGGAAGGAAAATTCAAAATTAACTGTACAAAAATAATCTTATTTAAGAGTATTATGGGAGACTCTTTTCTTTTTTCTGGAAAATATATGAATGTATTGTTTCCTATGTTCTGTTCTTGCTTGTTCAGGAGCTTCTGTAGAGAGACTCCCTGGACTACAGCACAGAAAGGGCTCAATTCTAGAAAGAAAATATGTCAACAGTTTTCTGATTACTGAACCTGTCAGAGTTCTCAAAAATCCCAGTGAAGAATTACATTAAATTCCAGGCTGAGAAATCTTCTACACAGTGAAACTTAAGTTGTGGCTTTGGCATCACAAGGAAAGAAGGGAAGGAATATCATTGGAATGCTCAGAAGTGGAGGTGGGCCAAAATTTAAAAAGAACAATTTCTTTGTTACTAGACAAACAGCTGGGGAGGAGGTAAAACATAAGGAAAACCCACAAAAATCCAGACTAGGTATGTTTAACACAGTCCATAACATATAATGTATACACGTATGGTTCTCAGGTACAGAATGAAAAGACATTCCAATCCACCTTGTTAAACTCCAAAGCAAACTGCCATGCAGATTTACTGTTGTAAATTTCTGTCTGTGGAGCATATGGTTGTGGGACTAGCTTCATTTTGCGGGAGGGGGGCGGGGCAGGTGGTGGTGGTATTGCTGATCAATTTCTGATAACATCTTAATTTCTATCTCATGCAAACCTGGGCTGTTTCATAGGAAATTATATTGTCATAGCATAAAAATACTGTTTAGTATTTTAAAAAAATAATTGTTGTTAATTACTAAAACAACATCTGATCATTATGAATATGACATTATAAAGCAGAATGAAACATCTGTTATCAGCTGCCTCTTAAAAGACCTGGCGTTATTTTGTAGACTACCACTTTTTTGTACAATACCAGTTTTTCTCCTAAAAGTTGACTACCCATTCTTTGTGGGTGAGAAAACTAAAAGAAAATGAAAGTTCAAATGACTTTTCTAGCATGTAATTTCACAAAAGCTTTAAAAAAACTGACTGTAATGGATTCAGCCGTAAAGTTATGTCAGAAAAAATAAGAAATTTGGCTTCATGAATTACTCATACAAAAATGAAGTTAAATCAGAGCTCATGAATTACTTATAAAGGCAAGTTTAAAATAAATAAATAGCCTGTAATGCATATAGAAGCATTTTCTTGAATTCTATAATATGCTGACATCATGATTTTTTTCTGTGAATGAGAGCTGTGAAAGACTATTATCCTGAAATTACAAAACTACTTGTCCCCAGGGTTTATTTCAAAATGTCATTTAAATCTCTGCATTTGGTTGAGAATAAAAAAAAATACTGTGAAATGCAGACAGATCCCCACACCAAGAAACTAAGAAAACATTGCAGAGTGTCATTTATAACACAAGTATCCCTGGAGATTGATACCAATTATTACCAGGTAAAAAATAATCTATGCAAAATATTCAATGCTAAGTAAAACTTGTTAAATGAGAGAGAGACTAAATGCTAATTTGAATGTGAAGTGTATTAAAACTGAATTCCAAATTGAGGTGCATCCATCATTCCTCTGGCAGTGGGATAAGTAACCTTTGTATATGAAAACATTTGCAAATAAAGAAAGTTGGCTTAACGTAGCAAGTCTATCTCTTTTATGAAGAACAAAGGCAGCACGTGAAATTCAGTTTTATTGGGGCTAGACAACTGCTTTAATGGGCTAAGGAAAGGTTTGCAGTTTCTGAAGTTGTCAATATTTATGCACCTAAATAGGCACAATTATCATATTATATTTGTGGATGAGCATTAAATACTGAAAAAATATTGAGAACAACAGTATTCTAGCTAGTCTACACTTTGAGCAAGAAATCTCATATTGGCAAAACAAGTGTTCTTATTGAGATTTGTATCTATTGCCTTCTGTTTTATCACAATAGGAAAAGTTAAGAAAGCTGGGTAACCTCACCAGCATATGAGAGAATAATTCTCAGATTTGCTCATAAGGTGAACAAAAAGGTGCAAGGCAAGTATATGGTGCTCACTGTATTGCTTTTTCCTTGATGATAGTTTATCTAAAGTGCATATGAATGATTAATGCTATTAACATACCCTGTATTGGTGAATCAGGGTAAATAAGCACTGAATCTTCCATGCAATAGTTCATGAAAATATCCCTTTTTATGTGCTCTTGTAGTCTTCACTTTGGAAACGTTCATTAGTAATTTTTCTATGTTGTACTTCAAGCCATAACAGAACTTTGATAAATACTGAATTGGGCATAAGTAAGCAAGAACTAGCAAGAGCTGTACTCGAGCAGAATCAAACAGAAAGCTACGGAACATTCAGGGAAGGACTTGTTTACATTCAAGTATTTGCAGCAGGGCAGCTGTGAAAATCAAATCCAACTAGTTACAAGGATGTAATTTCCTGTCTTCTTCCATTGGATATGCAGAGCAATCATCTTCACAAAACCAAAATGTATAAAATTGGATACAGCACATTGCAGTTGAACAATAATCTTTTCCTGGTAAACAACTCTGTGTATTTTCAGGAATGTGGTTTTAGTTCTATTTACAGAAACATCTCAGTCACCAATATGTAAATTTCCCCAATTCTGTCAGGGCCATAAATAAGTTGTGTTTATTTCCATACATATTTAATATAATAATTATATAGAACAATAGAATTCATAGCAACAATTTTCATAGAAAAAAAAGGCAAGTCTCAGAAAGACAAAAAGCTCATTGATCAAACAGAACGAGTAATAAATCTAAAAAATAACCAACTGTGTAGGCTTTATTATCTTATATCTTGCATCTGTCAAAGTCATTAGGAAACAATTAGCAATTGGATGTAGAAATATTTTGCAGCATTACTATTCACTTCTCGCCTCAGAATGCAGCATTCATCTGCTCACACATTAACTCACAGCTGGCTTGCAGGAGCTTTGCAAGTTTTTAATTTAAAATAAATGAGTTAATAAAAAGCTTGACCACACAAAGGATAAAACAAAACAAAAAAACCCACATATAAGAGAATCACTACATGCCATAACCTAAGCACAGCATAAAGGATTTATGTGATGTCTTTAAACTATACCATACGTTATTCAGACAAGACATAGAGTTAAGATTTTATTGTAAGCTTGACTAACATTTAGTATTACTTAGAAATATTTAAGGCTTTTATCATTTTGGAATTCTATACTTTTGGATTTCTAAAACACCCTGGTTAAGTGATTTTAAATTCTAAGAGAAATATAAGCTTGAGAAAAGAAAACAGGAATACAAAACTCACAGGTTGAGCAAAACAATTAATTCTAAATTCACAGTTGAAAAGGAGAGGCTGGAAGAGAATTATCACTGTGGACAAGTAAGAGCATTACACATCTGATCTGGAATATAGAGCAGTATGTGTTATGGCATCAAACTGTCTGTATGGGGACTTAATAAATTTTAATATATAAAGTCATACAAAAGCGAGCATGGGAAGATGTGTTTCAAAAATTAACATATTCTCATGAACTTTACATTGTGAGAACAATGAACGTTATTTAAAAAATTATAGCTTTTGAACTTAAAATATCTACTACATAGCCTGAGAAAAAGAGAACATAACTATATCGGACATTCAGAGTTTTGATAGCTAGGTAAATGATTCTGGTTTTCTTTTTGATGTTTTCTCCTAACAGCATATGAGAAAACACCACAGAATACAAACAAAACTTTGTTTCTGAGGGTCTTTTTCACCACGTAGCCTGTATTAAGAATAAGTATAGAAAATATTTTGATGCATTTTTTTCAGAAAAATATATAGAAAAGATGTACCTTTTAACATTTTTGTAGTGCAGAAGTAAGAATGCATGTAGATGGGTACTGTAAGTCACAATGAATATTAAATCTGTAGATCCTGCAAATGAGCTCAGCATCAGTGAGTCATCCCTTACACCTCAATGGTGGTCATGTTATTAAGATCTTGGGCTTAGCTTTTCTTAATAAAAAGAAAAGTCTTTTACTTGATTCTCAATTTCCTGGACAAGAGTTTAAGAACAGTTGTCTTTAAGGTGTGACTCCTCTATTACATCTTGAGGTTCAAAAGATGTGAATATTGAGGTTAAACTGTTTGGTAACTTATAAAATGCTTATTTTCTCACCTCTCATTGATCCTTAATGAACAGGTTAATCGGACACATGGCAGAAGCATTCAATATTCCCATTTTAACTATTTTGCAAAGAATTTATATAACTAAGAGTAACAACAGCAACAAAATAATAGGAAATGTGGGGACAGAGATGCAGAAATTAAGTTTTACTAGTCCTTCTACTGTACCTACTGTGGTTGTCTTGCTTACAGCTAGCACAAATACTGAGCTGTTAACAAAGTTAAATGTTCTTGATGTTTTAGATAGCTATTATCAAAAGGAAGTCACAGAAGAAATTATTTTAAAATAGTACACGTAAGGATTTAAATAGCAAAAGTAGATGCTTAAATTGTTATAAGTAACTAAATCATGTTTCTAAATGCTAACAAATGTAAATTTATATTCTTATAATTTTTTTTCTTCCCAGAATTACAATAGTTAGAGTTTCAATAGTAGACCTGTCATGAATATTATATATTTTTCAGGAACTTTGGTAATTTGTGGTTGGCAAAAGTCACAAATTCCTGCAAAATCAGGCACTTACAGAAAAACTGTTTCCCTGTATATCTCATACATAACTGAACTCTCCTTCTCTGGTAAAAACAGAAAATCTCATTTTGAACTAAGGTAATGTTTTAATTTAAATCAACTCAAACAAGACTGATTAGAAGTTATGAAACCCCCAAATACTGCTTATTTTTCCAGTAGATTCCAGAATAATTTATTACTGAAGTATTCACCACATGAAAACAAATGTAACCTGTTGTCTTGAAATTAAACCTTACCATTAATCCTTGTTATTAACTCTTCTAATTTCAGTCAATGTTTTTAAATTTAAAAGTATTCACTTGTTAAATGTGAGACAGACTACAACACAAACTGCAATTTAATCCGTGAAATCTCTTTTTTCGCTGTGTTTTACCATATGTTAATGAAAATAAAAGTAGTGCTATGCTGAGCAACATGTTTCAAATAATCTAACCTTTGTGATGATTAAGACCATTAAGTGACAGTGTATAGCTAAAACTGAATTAATATTCTGTATGGTCAGATAGGATTGTATGAGGTAGTGTTGTTAAAGTGCAGGAGGATCTTTTCTTTCACCGCCTTTTTTGCTGCTCTCTTACCAGACTGCATGTCCCTTCAGAGGAAACAGGCAACCTTGTTCCCCCATTCAGGTCTGACTCTGTCAGGATTGTTCATGGTTCTCACAGAAGAGAAAGAAGGAAAAAAAAGGAGTGCTTTTGAAACATTATTTGATAACAGTGTTACAAGAGTTGAAGCCCATTCTGTGCCCTGATTCAATATGCACGTAGAGTACAAACTCAGTTCCAGGCAGTGTGTAATACATAACTGTCTTAACGCTAAATACCACACACATATACCATCACCTGCAATGCTGCTGTATAACTGCCAGAAATCACTGGAAGTTCCCGTACGTAAGTCATGTCCTCTTGAAATCCTAAAATGTAAAAGGCAACACTGGTAAGAACAATACTGGAAGAATGAATTAAAATGTCCCTGCTCTTGTTTTAGACATGTAATTCTACATTGCTGATGAATTGCAATGCATGTGAAATACAGCACTGTAGTGATGCCTTATACAACTAAATAGCAGAGCAAAGACTACAGATTCATTATAGACTAGATTTGCCTAAGAATAAAAAGACATTTACAAAATTACTATAGAAGGACATGAAGTGAGACAACTCATATTTAATTAAATTGCACAAGGAAACTTGCAAAATGCTGTTAATGTAGAAGAAAGTTAAAACATCGTATTTCCCTTATGTTGTAGTTTTGTGTGGAAGAATAGGAAACAATGCATGTGGTGTAGAAAGTGTCTGCTGAGGAATGATGGCTAACCAGTGTGATTACTTTCACCTAACCTTACAAATGCTTCTAAGAGGTTCTGATGGCTTTTGCCCATCACTTGTAAACTGTACCAGGTGGTGGTTTGTTTACAGACAAAACCCATACTGCATTTCCATGGCGCTCCTGGATCTGCTGTCTCTACACTGAATGTTACTGAGGCTTAGAATGGGGAATATGGATTTTTAATCTCTTGTTAGTTCTGACTCTTTATGCAGCTGATGTAGCAGCTCATAACAATGTAACATGACCTGCAGTTCCTCTTGCTGTCTGTAAATCACACCTGTCAGATGTCCACTATTAACTTTAGTGAGTAAACAACAGAGTTTATTAAGAAAATTACTGTATGTTGTATCCATAAATGAGTATTGTGCCTTCAAAGGTTATTTTAGGCACATTATTTTCAGGTCACTCATAAAATTCTTAGAAAAGAGTGAGGTTAGCTAAATGCATTATTTAAATCACATTAAGAAATAATAAAACCAAATGCTTCTGGCATAAGTGTGATACAAAGATAGCATTTAGATGAGCTCTTACAGAAGGAATGTGTACACAAGCCTGGAAAGATGCTAAAAATTATACCCTGTGGTAATATTCATGGAGGTATTCAGAATGCAGAGGTCTGATCTGGTTAGAACTGTGGACTCGGATGGATGAAACAGACTACCAATTTGGCAAATAGATGTATTTGGGCCATGTTACAAAAATAATGGCTATGATGCCACTGCCCCTTCTTATTTCATCTGTAGTTAAAATAAGAAATCTGCCAATAAAGGGATGAGAGGTGGTTTGAGCAAGTTCAGCAGTGAAGTTCTGATAATTAATGGAAGCCTTCTGTGGGGGCGGCTGGCCAAACCTGGAACTGGGAATTTGTAAAATGGTCCAAGCAACATTCTAGTAAACATCACATTTGTTTCAAGTATTTAAGTCGAGGCATGCTTTTTTTTTTGCTTTTTTTTTTTTTTAAGTTCATCAGTTAGTTTATTAGTAGCTTTATGCATGGAGGATAATTTTTCCAGTTAAAGCTAGAATATTTCAAGTTTCTTTTGAATCTGTTTCTGCACTTTATATGGAAGAATTAGACAATACTATTGGAAGATGGAATATGATTTTTTCCCTGTAATGTTGTAATATTAAACATTAGAAAAATTTGTTCTATGATTTGTTGCAGCCAGCCTTGCATCATTTCAAGCTACATGGGCATTAAGCACCACAGAATGACTGCAGTTATTTTTCTGATTTTGCAATTATTTGATTTGTCAGAGAATGAAACATTTCAAAGTTGGTATAAATAATTTAATTCTTAATAATTCTTGGATGAAGATTATTTTAGTATCTTTCCCTACCTTTTTAAGGATTATTATTATTAGAAAAATATTGGTATCTATGAGATACCAATAACCAAACACTGTTACATAATTCTGATAGGGTTAACAGTCTAAGATTTTTGGAGAGAACAGTTGCTGCTTGGACATGACTTCTTTTCTAACAAGAAAATGTCATCTTTTCATTGTTTGTAAGGGTTAGTTACATAGTGTAGCTATCAGGTTAGATGGCAGGGGAACTTGAATGTGGAATATTCGAAACAGACCAAAAATACTGGCCTGATGTGTGAACTTCTGCTTAAGGTAAAAGCCTGAGAGTTAGGTGACCTTGACTTCCCAAAGGGTCTAAAAATGTATATTCTTGACATGTTTATATCTCCATTGAGTGATTTAATAAAAGCCATGAAAATCTTGCCTTCATACTGAGATGAAAATTGTAAAAGAATATTATGATCTAAGATTCTGAATTGAGAACACTACCACTTGGGTCATAATCTTATATATTATAAATGGATTAATCTGAATGAATGAATTATGTCCTTGTAGAGGCCAACTGTTGATGTTTTCCTATTTTCAGCTCCTTTCCAAAACCAGTGTATGAACAATAACAGACAAAATTCACATCAGATGCTTTGGTCCAGCAGTGGTGTCAGGAGCATGCTTTGGTATGTTTGAATAAATTATTTACAGTTAGTGGATAAGTTTTCAGAAACTTTTGCTATCATTGGTAGTCACAACTGGGAGAAATTGAAAAAAAACCTAACAAAAAAGCGCCTTGTTTAAATGCCTTTTTGTAGTACAGGCTTTATATTCCACAATTAGCCCAATTTTTACCAAACATTCTGTAAAAGTCACTCAGAAAATGACTGAAAAGATTTCTCTATCTTTAATTGAAAAAGTCAGTTTGTACTGCACATGTATATTGAGGTTCTTGGAGGAAATATATACTTGCTCACCACACAAATTCCTCCCCCTCCCCATTTTACATTGGACAAGTCTGTATCTAGTCACAAGTGGTTGAAGAGTCTCGGTTTTATGTGTTGCTTTAGAAAATAGACATATATAGATATTCAGAAGAACACTTTTCTTGCAATATTTGTGTATGACTTCAAAATAGCAGGTTGTTCAGAAAAATAGTAGATGTTTTTGAAAGTGAATTGTATGGCACCATAATAATTGTTTACTATAAATAATCTTCTATCTCCATAAGGTGTACAACATGGTATTTGAATTAATCACAGAATCACAGAATCAGAGTTGTAGGGGTTGGAAGGGACCTCGAGAGATCATCGGGTCCAACCCCCCTGCCAAAGCAGGCTCCCTAGCTCATACTACACAGATAGGCATCCAGACAAGTCTTGAATATCTCCAGAGAAGGAGACTCCATCACCTCCCTGGGCAGCCTATTCCAGTGCCCTGTCACCCTCACTGTGAAAAAGTTCCTACACATGTTGGTGTGGAACTTCCTGTGCTCCAATTTGCAGCCATTGCCCCTTGTCCTGTCTCCACAGACTACTGAAAAGGGGCTGGCCAATTCCCTCTGCACCCCATACTTAAGATATTTATATACATTGATTAAGTCCCCCCTCAGTCTTCTTTTCTCCAAGCTGAACGGCCCCAGCTCTCTCAGCCTTTCTTCGTAGGGTAGATGTTCCAGGCCCTTCATCATCTTCGTAGCCCTTCTCTGGACTCTCTCCAGGAGATCCCTGTCTTTTTTATACCAGGGAGCCCAGAACTGGACACAATACTCCAGGTGGGGCCTGATCAGGGCAGAGTAGAGGAGGAGGATCACCTCCTTCGACCTGCTGGCCACACTTCTCCAGATGCATCCCAGGATCCCATTGTCCCTCTTAGCCACCAGGGCACACTGCTGGCTCATAGCCAACCTGTCGCCAACCAGGATCTCCAGGTCCTTCTCCACAGAGCTCTTCACCAGCAGGTCATTCCTCAGCTTGTACTGAGGAATATAATAATAATAATAATAATAATAACAACAACAATAATATAATTGTTATTATTATTTACAATTTATTATAAAATTATAGCAACTGGGTTTCACTCTCAGCCAACTGAAATGCTTTTTTTGAACAATTAAACTAGTTCAGCTTTCATAAAAAAACATTTCAGTAAGAGCTGTAACAGTAATACAACTCAAAATTAGTATGAATTGAAAGGTGCATTTTTAGCCAACAGTTCCCTGAAATATTCAAGCGAAATTTTCCACACAAAATGTTCTACTTTGCATTTTCTTCCTTCAAGCCAGTCTTGTATTTTTTCTTAAGAGTTTTAGGTGACAACAGAAGGTCATCCTGCATCTGCTCAACACTAAACTTACTTCTGCAGTGGATCAAGTTACCTACGGCATTGTCTCTTAAAATGTGAAAAGTTTTTGTACTTTCTCTTTCCTAAAGAATCAGATTTACCATTATCCACAATAAATAACACAGCTAACAACAAACAGACTTTAAAGGAGCCTCTTTAATAGTCAAACTCAGTGGCTTCAAAATCACTTGTCTAAGGTATTATTTGAGGCATATCTGGACAGAACCTTTGTAGAGGCAAAACCTGTCTAGCCTTAGCTGGCAGGATATGGTGGACAGCTGAAAGGGTATTGCAGCTGAAGAAACAGATGTGATCCATTAAAGTGATTCGTTTATGTCTACTTATTCAAGAAGGAGGAGATTTTCAGTGACTCAGAAATTTATAAATACAGAGTAACCTTTGAAAATGAGCTTGAAACCCAAAGTCAGGGATTTCTGAAAAAATTTCTTCATGTATCATAAATTTGTGACAATGAATGAGGTTGTTAGGAGGTGGCCAAAAGAGTTACAATTAAACTACTTACATGTAGTAATAACTTCCAAGAGCTCTGAATCATCCATGCATTTTCTGTGAAGTTACCTAGAAATGTTGAAATAGAAAGGAAAAAAGAGGACTTCTAAAAGCCCTTTTTTTCCCCTTCTGATCAGGATTTTTGGTTACCTACTAGCCTGTGTAACTTTTTTTAAACAGTGATGTAATATTTTTTATTATTTTCTTCACTGAGAACATTTGATACAACATTATGCTGCATGTAATGCAACAGTCCATTGAATGCACTCTTGTTGCACAGTGGTCGATGCAAAGTTTTATCTTGGAGAAAGCTAAGGGAAAGGTTTTCTCCATATGAGTCGCTCCATAAGGTTATATGATTTACTTAGTATCTACTCGGATATGAGTGGTGTTTGATAGATATTTATAAAATTAGTTCCCTGACCCAAGGACCTTAGCTTTGCGGAAAGGGAATTAATTGCTTCCTTTATGCATACTTAATGGATTTATTGTTTGCAAAGGAGAACTTCAGATATTAGAACTTCAGATTTTAGTACTTGTGTATCTACTTTAATTTTTCCTCTGATATGTAGATAACTACTATATGAGTTGTCTTCTGTCCATAAACAGAATTTTTCTATAAATAACCATTATATCTGGTCCAGTTTTGCGTAGCAATTGTTAGTAGAGAAGGGGGAGCTACAGAGATGGTGCCTGCAACTAGCAGCTAGAAGCTCTCTGCAGGTCCCAGAGAGTAAACATTGACGGATTCAAGGCCAGAGTTGCTGCTGGCCAAGGCTGATCCAATCAGTGATGGTCACAGCGCTTCTGTGAATCATATTTAGGAGAAAAAAACCTGTAGGCAGGTGTATTTTGCCCCAAGAGAAGGGAGTGAGAAGATGTAAGTAGCCGTACAGACCTCAAGACCAGGAAAGAAGGAGGTGGGGGTGAAGAATGAGGCACTCTGGGTGCTGGAGAAAGAGATTCCCCTGCAACCTGTGGAGAAGACCATGGTGGAGCCGGTGTCCCTCCACAGCCCATGGATAAAGATGGGGAGCAGAGATCATCTACAACCTGTGAAGACATTGACCCACCCCACAGCAGGTTTGCTGGGGGACTTGTGACTCTGTGGGGGACCAGGCTGGAGCAGTCTGGGCCTGAAGGTCAGCACCTCATGGAAGGGAGCCATGCTGAGGAGATGACTACCCAATAGAAAGGACTCACGCTGGAGAAGTTTGTGGAGGACTGACTCTCATGGGTGGGGCCCCATGGTGCAGCAGGGGAAGGGTGTGTGAGGAATGCCCTATCAAGCTAAGAAGGAAGACAACTCAGGAGGAACAGACTGAAACCCCCCATTTCCCATTCCCTGCCCTTCCTCGTGCCATGATGGGGGGGGAAGAAGGGAGCGAATTTATGACTAAAGTCTGTGAAGAAGGGAGGGATCGGGGGGAAGTAGAAGTGTTCAGATCTGGAGAAGGAAAGTAGCTTGTAAGGAACTGACCGGAACCCCACTCTCCATTCCCTGCCTCTCCCAACACCATGTTGAGGGCAAAGAAGGGAGTAAAATTGTGAATGAAGTTAAGTCTGCTATGAAGAGAAGGGTGGGAGAAGGTGCTTTAAGACCTGGCTGCACTTCTCGTTACCCATCTCTAGTTTCATTGGGTGTATAGTTGTAGTGTAATAAACTAGTTTTCTTTATTCTGTGTTGAGTTTGTTGTGCCCATGACACTAATTACAGAATGATCTCTCGGTGTCCTTATCTTGAATCCTAAGCCTCACAATATATGTCTGCTCCCTTTTTTGGCTAGAAAAGGGAGTGATAGACCGGCTTTGTTCAGTATTTGGCCTCTAGCTAGGGCCAAACCACCTCAATATCTAAGATTTTTTAAAATTGCATAAATTATTATTGTTGTTTAGTTTGCTTTTTATACTGTCAAGCATAGGACTTTATCAAAAGAGATTAAACAACTTTATTACAGAGGATCAGGGTTTGTCTACTCAAGTTTTGCAGCAGACAGTTTGGTAAGTATAGATATACTTGACTGCAGTGCTAACTCAGAGAGGAGGAACCAATACTACTGTCTTCTCACACAGGGTAATTTCCATATCCACTGGAACTGTTAGAGTTAGGTTTTCATAGATACTGTTAGTCTGGAGAGAGGTGTATAGCTCTTGAGGTGTTTAATAGTGTAATACTGTCCATGTGCTAAAGCATACTCTTGCAGTCTAATACACATCTCCAGGGAGGAGCTTATGCTTCACTACAGAAGAATAAGATGAATACCTCTTTTCACTTAGTATGTTGTTCTAGCATGCTACAGTTTAAGAATTTTTTCTTTTAGTAGTCCATGATCAATTTCTAGTCTGAAAAGTCCCACTGGAGGCAGTGAGATGGGATTTCCTTGAGCTGAGTGGTCCAGCCTGCCTTACTGACATGACTCAAACAGTAACTGAGCACCATTCAGCCACTTGCCTATTCCTCCCCTTTCAAGTGGATGGAAAGGAGAACTGAAAAAAACTTGTAGGTTGAGATGAAGAGTTTAATTGGCTAAAAAAAAGAAAGAGTAACACTAGTGATAATAATAAAAACAATAAAAATAAGATTAATAGTACCAAAAATACGAGTGATGAACAAATGCAATTGCTCACCACACGAGAAGCGAAAATAAACTCCCCCAGATCCCCAGTCCATTTCCAAGCAGTAATCCTGCCTTCCATCTAGCTTCCAATTGTATCCAGAACATGGTATTACATGGTTGGGAATATCCCATTGTCCAGCCTAAGTCAGCTGTGTTCTCCCAGCTCCTTGTGCACCTGTCAGGGAATAAGAAGCTGAAGAAGTTTAGGCATGGCAACCATCTAGCAACAGTTTAAACCATAAACATGGTTCTTACCCTAAATCCAAAATTGAACACAATGCCAGACACTAGGGAGCAAATTAATCACAGCAGAAACCGGGATACTTTCCCCAGACAAGGAACAATGCAAGCTGCGGGGGCAGACTTGGGCAGAACCCAGCTCAGGCCACTGGGCACATCCAATCTTTTGGAGTTACTTGGGTAACACTTACTTAGGTTAACATATTTAGATTCCAGCTCTGGTTTCCTCTGCATAAATTAGAGAATAGACATTATAAATGAAGTTCATAGAACAGTGGTATTCTATTGTGGCTAGTGAATGATGTATTCCACTCAAAGGCTTCTAGAATTTGTATAACTATAGTGATGTAGTTCCATGTGCCTGTGTGTGCAGAAAAAGAATTTCTAGTTGTATGAAGTGGCTGAAGCCTTAAGAAGCTACTGTGTATATACACGCAGCTCATTGACACAGCTGCAACACATATTCTGGTGTGTGTGGGTTTTTTCTGTTTGTTTGTTTTGGGGTTTTTTGTATTGGTGGGGTTTTTTGGTTTGTTTGGTTGGTTGGTTGGTTGATTTGGGGCTTTTTCGTTAAAAAAGATAATTGTTGATATTGCGTTCTGCATAAATACGGGGTGGATTTTTGTAACTCTGCCACATAACATTGATCAGAATCTTCTCATATTGCAAATTGGACTAAACTACTTCTGTTCTAGTGTGTCTTCTACCTGGTGATTAACTGAGTTTATTCATCACAAAACTATGTTTCCTTTGGCTCCACTAGTATGGATCACTGGTAAGTCACAAGAATTCTTTGACACATTTCTTCTTCAGTTCAGCCATCTACTTTTCAATAATATGCAATTAACTCCCTCTCATGACATTCTGTTGTCATTCAGACTCTCAGTATGCAATAACAAAATGAAAAGAAAAACAATGCTAAATTCTGGTGATGCTTATGATTGTTCTTCTATTGCAAAACTGTTTCTGCTTGTCAAAACATGACATACTGACTGACCAGTTTTCAAAAGACCAAACTCCACTGTAATGGCATATGTTGATTTGTGCTTCTTAATAGTGGAATGTGTGTGAGTGTACCTTGTTTGGACATTCATTAATATAATTTACAACTCCCCAAAAGCAGAACTGGTGAAAGAATATGCTGAGGTTTATTAAACTGAGAAAGCCTTGATACTGTGTGAAATAGTAAGCAGGTAGACTTGTTGAAACACAAATTAACTCCTAGAGCTGAACCCACAGACTAGAAGTCCTGTATATTTTATTTTTTATGCAAATAAGCTGTGGGTAGCAACAACCAGTAGGGTTGCAAAACGCACTAGAGGTAACATATAACTGGAGCTGTGGGTGTTTTCTTTAGTGTTAAGTTCTATCAGTCATTGTATCCTCGAATTCTCATCTCAGGGCTGAAACCTTTGGTGTCTCATGTGTAGAAGGCAAGAACTAACCAGAAATTCTGCTGCAGTTTTGATCTTCACTGCGCTGTCTATCCTGAAGAATTCGTTGTACAGGAAAGGGGGAAAACTGTCTTGATTTGATGCTTGGAAAACTTCCACAAAAGGTTGAGAAACTTTTGCCTTGTAGCTTAAAAATACATTTTTCATGTTATACAGTGCTAATAGAGGGCATGAAATACCAGATGAAAAATATTTTAACAGTTGACATTGGTCCTAATTGGTTGTATTTTCAATGAGTAATGACCACCCATGGCTATTTCAACAGCTTCTGTCAAGCAAATGGATAAATGTCACTTCATGTACAGATCTTCATGTATGAGTGGCACTATATCCAAATATCAAATCCTTGAAGTTTTCAAAAGAGACTTTCTTTTTTTTTTATTTCTTTTTTTCCAAATGAATTCAGACTGGCAGTGACTTAAAGACCCCAGCTTTTCCCATTTGTGTCTGCTTTGGAACAATTTCAGAATTCACGAACTGGGAACCTTTTGCCCTGTAGGTCTCTTTATAAATGTTTGTTTTCACTCATGTGTAGACAGTGTTCTTGACATAGAGAGACAGAGCTATACTACATTGCATCATCACCTTACATCTCCCTGTAAAGGAGATTTAACTGCCTCGCTAGGAAGATTTTGTAAACATGAGGGTGCTCTGCAGCAAAGAAATAGGTCTTATTTCAAGGGATAAGGCGGTATCTGAATGAAAGAAGAGATTAACTGAGAATGATTGAGATGCTTCAGTGCAGTGCTTTTCAGTAATGTCTCTTTATGCACCAGCTGACCATACACAATAAAAGTAAAAGCAATCTCCATATTATTCTTGTGCATTTTTATTTCTTTGAGCTCACTTTGGAATAGATTTGAAGTAGAAAATACCTCTTTAGTTAAAAAAATGGAAGTATTTACTATAGCCTAGAAAAGCAGCAACAGAATAAAATGAGGTATCATCATCACATCTAAAAGAATATTCATGTTGAATTTTCGGGATAATAACCTATTTCAGTAGGGTAAAGGTAAGTTGTTTACATTAGTTAAAATTACTGGTATTTAACTATATCCCAATAAACTTGCTTTTAGAAACTGCAAACAATAATAATGGATTTTTATTTAGCAACCAAAAAGCAAAGAGATGGGATTTTTTTCTTTCAAATATATATTTGCAGAAAGTTATGGGATACTTCTGCCTTTGACAGACAGTTTTCCTCCCACACAGTCACTTAGACATAGCAAAGTGTATAACATTGACACTATATTGCTTTTATCATTCCGTGATATAGCTGGAATCCTGAATGACAGAAAAAAAAATTGCAGTTTCTTGCTTTGAAATAAGAATCTGCCTCTCTTCCTGACATTTTCAACATGCTGCTGAAGGAAGTGTTGAAAATACTTAACTTCTTAATCTTCAGAAGATTAATTTCTCCTGAAATTTGCAGTATGTAAATGCATTTGCTATAGCTATGCCTTTGGTTTTCATAATAAAAACGACAATGAATGTTCTATTCCAAGACAAGTTATTGAGGCTATAGATGCTGAGTGATAATATTTGGTCATAGTACTTAGCTTCCAAAAATCTAGGTGATTCTCAATAAAAAACCTGCATTGGAGCTGACTGTTGCCTGAAAAAAAGCAGTCTGGACTAGAAGGCACAATTAAACTTTTGGGTTAGTTTTTTGGTTTTTGTTTTGTTGGTTGTTAGTTGGATGGTTGTTTGGGTCTGTTTGGGCTTTTTTGTTTGTTTGTTTTTTTAATTAAAAAAAAGTCAAAAATCTCTGTCCTGATTCCAGCCAGAAAAGAGTTAACTTTCCTAAGGGGTCAGCACAGGTGAACTCAGCTGGCCAAGGGTGTTTTCCACATTGTATGACATCATGCTCCCCATAGAAGGGGGCTGGTCACAGTAGGGCAGGTCTGTGTGGCTCTGGGACAGTCTGAGTGTGGTCAGGAAAAATTAAAATTAGGAATGTTTATATTTGTTTAAACACATTTTAAAAAGAAAAAAAACAACCCCGCAACCCAACACAGAACAGGAAATATTTTTGACATTGTGAATAGACACTACTGAAAGCAATTACGAACAAAATCCAAACAAAAGCTATATAGATATGAGAAAATACATACACCTTCATCCTCTTTATTCCTACAGGAATGAAGGTATGGAATCACTTTGCTAATCTGCTGGTGCCTGGCATCTAATTTTGAGTGGAATTGGCCCATTTCAACCTAATGTGCATCAAAAGAGATTAAATACCCATTAATTCACTTTTCACTAAAAGACATTAAAGGAGATGTACACACAGAATGGTGTTATAAAGACAGCAGAAAAAGCTGAAAATGGAGCTCCTGCCTTCTGGGACATCAGGAAATAGCATTTCCTTCTTATTAGATACCTAGGGCTTAAGGAATCATAAAATCTTTATTATTTAGTGCAAAACATCTCTTGGGATTTCCTGGGATGTAATAAGTTCATATTGCAATTTTACACTTCAGAAAGGACCATTATCCACTAAAAAAATCTGTTTGAAAGCAGATATCAGTGGTTCTGGTGCTTATGGTTTTTCCTCCTGTTGCATCCAGTGCTAGAAGATTACACTTACTCAAGCCGCATTTAGTAGAAGAGGCTAAACAATATGACAGTAACATTTAGAAGATTAGAGATCTGCTTACTGTGAGGATTTAAACTTAAATTCTATTTCAGCTTAAAAAAGTAATCCTTTCAGTAGAAGACAAACATAACCCATGGATTATCAAAGGTGAAGATCCCAAATTCTTGCATTTATACTGTATGATTGGTTAGAAGCAAAAATAAACAGATTGGTGAAAGAATGTTTCATACAGAGAGAATTCAAAACAGAGCAAAAATCTATGAGGAAAAATTCTCTGGTATGGATGAATCCGATTAAAGATCAACTCCATTTGAATAGTTAGAATGGAATAACAGTATTTCCAGTTGGTAAGAATTTCCTCCATCTGGAACATATGGAGTCAAAACATGCCCTTCAGACTAGGAGCTAAAGAAATTTTCAGCAGCATGGAGGTTACTCCTTTCATTTGCCAGATGCAGCCAGCTAGGTTGAAACCTTTCAAACTGTAAAAGCTCAGGTTTTGATCTGAAAATGGCCATTTTCTAATAATTCTGTCATGGTGAATCATTCATAAAATTTCATTTAATTTCGATCCAGATCAAAATCAAATTCTAATACTGGAAAATTAATAAAAAATAAATTTTTTTCTCCTATTCTGTCTTATTGTGTTACAGGAGAAAGATTATATGTCCTGTCAGGTATTTTCTTATAGAAACCCCATTTGCTATTATTGAAGTTCAATTGCAGGTTTTTTTGGTTTTTTTTTTTGTCATGCTTTCTGTTTTTCATGCTTTCTTTTTTCCCCTGACATGAATAAAACAGCCCTTAGAATTATGAAAATAGAGTTCATTCTGAATGCAAATCAGAACATTAAATGTAGACCAGTTCTTATGTACTTGCAGTTCTCCCCAGATGATTATTTGCCATTTAGGCTTACATACTACTTTTGTCTCTCAGTATGCAAGAAAGTGTATATTGAAGAGATAGTTTTTAATTCTTCACCTACTATTCAAGTACATACTAAAATAATAGCTTTTGTGTGTGTGTGCTTTACAGTGTATAATAGAAAGGGTTTCAAGACTGTGAAATTTTACATTTTAACTGCATTTTATTGATTGTCATATTCTATCATGTTTCGTCTTAAATTAATATAGGTGGGTAGTTAGCTACATTTTCCAGACAACTGCAATGTTTTTTGTTGTTGTTTTTGTATACTACAGCTTTGTAAACCAATGTTTTCAATTACAGGGATATTTTTTCAAGAGGAACTGTAATATGATACCTAACCATGTATTTTTTTTTTCTGCCTGAAAAGCATTCTTCCAAAAGAACACTAAATTGTATACAGACATTAGAAAATCTGATGAGGAAAAAAACTCAGCTAAATGAGTGCACAGATATAGAAACATTTTTGCTCATGGTCAGTTTCTTTCTGAAGGCAGTCATAGCAGACACTTCATCTTTTCAAGTGTGACGAGTGGAACAAGTAATGGTAATTAAAAAAAAGTATGAGTAAAGCTTGGAGCATTTTTTTAAAACAGAACAAAAGAGCAAGAAAAAAGAATCTCACAGGAATTAAAAAAGAAAACCATAATAATAGGTATAAATTTATTTTGTTTGGTTTTGTTTTTCTGTGGAAAATAATGTATCAACAGGCTGCTCCAGGGCCTTGGAGAAGGTTTTTATTTATTTTTTTCTTTTTTAAAGAATGCTGAACTGAAAGAAACATCAGATGACTGATTTAGGCTAGCTATTGTCTTGCCAGAGAAAGCAGGACTATGTCTTCTTTCAGAATGTGTTTTTGCTTCATACCTTTCTTTCCTAGAGAAGCAGTAGAGGTGATGGAGATGTAAGGTCCCATCTCCAGCTGATCCAAAGTCCTTCATAGTACTTCTGGAAGGCAAAAACAAGGTGAAGAACAAGAAAATAACTCAAAGCAGTCCTTTCAAATTGTATCTCCTTTAACATGACATCACTGCTTTGTGAAATTCCAGCTATAAGGTTTTGTATACTGGAACTGTTTTGTGGGAAGGTTAAGAATATATAATTTGTATTATAGGAGAATTTTACTTAACTGCCAACAAGGGAAAGAAGATGATGAATCACATCAAGTGACAAAAGCACTGATTTTTCAAAGAATGCCAGGTATCTTTCCCATTATATCAGTTACACATAGCACTGCATGGCCTACAACTGGTCATCCATGTGCTTCTCTGACTGTTCTCCAGCTCTAGAACAGGGCTACCCTGTATTGCTGTTCTGCTGGCACAGCAGAGATTCTGTGCCACCTGCAACTTGCAGTGCCATGTCACTTTCAGCATAAAGAGAAATTAAATTAGAGTTAATTGCTGAAGACAGAGTGCTTTGATTAAGTTATTAGACTTCTACATGTTTATGAATATCTAATAATGGCCATTAAACTAGAAAAATTGTGGCTGTGAAAATCTCGTGCCAACTTTTTTAATTATTTGGAACATGTGTGGTTACATTTCTGCTGTTCCCTATGCTTGTAATTTCTCCATTGGACAAGAAAATACTTGGTGCAAGACTTAAAAATGCATTTCTGAGAATGATGAAAAGATTTCTCTGTACTGTAAGCTTTTCCTTTATTTTTGTGTTTGGTTTTCATGATTCAGCCCTAGACAGCAGCTGAGCAGCATGACCTGCATGTTTGGTTTCCCCCAACAGTGGAGGAAGGGAAAATGTGGTGGTGGTAAAAGACAAAGTCAAGCCTTGTGGTTTGGGATAGGGAGAGTTTACTGGGACAGCAAAGGGAGGCAGAAATAATCATAACAGGACGTTATAGCAAAATAAACAAAACTGGTGATACAGTGTTGCCTTCACAAAGGCATGGTGACCTGGTTCAGGAACGGCACGGTGACCAACCCCAGGTCACTTGGTCCATCAGCACACTGACACCAATGTGGTGAATGGCAGATGGTCTTTATTAACAGGTAACACGACCTTATATAGCTAGGGTTCACAAGGTCACTTCTGCCTGCTTGCTATTGGCTATTAGGAGAGGGACCTTATCTTCCTGTATATCGCGAGATCTTCCGACCACCAGGCCCTAGCTACCAACAATACAGAAATGCAGTGTATCACCCAACCACACAACTCAGACCATACTGCTCAGAGCCATCCCAAAGCTGGATCATCCTCAAACTCTGTGTTCTGGAGCTGTGCACTTCTCCCCACCAGCTCCCTTTTGTGCTGACCATGATGTAACTGGCATGGAATAACACCTTTGGACGTCTATCCTGGTTGTGTCCCCTCCCAGCCTCCTTGGTGCCTCCTGACTTCTCATTAGCAAGGCAGCATGAGAAGCTGATGAGTCCTTGACTGCTTGGCAACAACTAAAACATCAGTGTGTTATCAGCGCTGCTCTCATCCTAACTCCCAAACAGCATTACACCAAACTAGTAGAAAGAAAATTAACTCTATCTTAGCTGAACCCAGGATATAAGTGCTGTGGCCTCCTACATGTCAGTGAAGCATTATTCATGTTTCTGCATGGTGTCCTGCCTCCTCTTCTAGTTGTGGAGAAACCTGAATAGCTCAGAGGTGTGAGGAGTTGCATCTGTATGCAAGAGATTCATGTAGGCGTTGCATGTCATATTTTGGAATTTGCTTGCTAGTATATTTTAGCTTTACTCTGTTTCTTTTGTGAGTTTTCAATGGAATTTGATTTTGTGCTGATGTGCCGGTCTATATCACCAGTGTCTATGACAAGAGGAAAGGAAAACTTGGGATGTAATACCCAACTTAGGTAGGTAGAAAAGGTTGAGTGCTTTGTCACAGTATTCAAACCACAAATTATATTTTTTCAGAAATTATAGATTGTTGCTTCTTTCATTTCCCTCAGGTTGACTAATATGCAGTCACATTTACAGTTTATAAAGATTTTTTTCTGTGAATTTGCAATTCATAGAATTAAGAGATGTGAGACATAGAGAGATAGACAGATCACTCCTATGTATGTGGTGCTGACCCACAACACAGTTACTCTAAAAATGGCCAAAGTTGGTCTCATTTCCTCAATGCCCAAAACGTATCAGCAGATTTCATAGTTTTGTCTTTTTTTGTTAACCAAGTAAACAAAACAAGAGAAAAACACAACATAGAGAAATGTTTGGGCATGTTAACAGAAGTGTGGTAGTAAATTTTAACTTTCGTAATTTCTTCTGACCTCTTTTCTCTCTCACGAGTCATCATTGCAGATGGCGAAAAAAGAAGCTTTAAAGACTCTGGCAAACTAAGGTTTCTCTACTAAAGATCCGTTAAACAATATGTTATGCAATGCTATTAAATTATTTATATCAATGTAAGATATAGGAAGAGGGAGACAATTCAGAGAAGAGATTGTTCTCAAAATAAACTTGAACTATATCAGTTACAGTGTCAGATTTTATAGCTGTAGCATCATTAGTAACAGGGGTTACTCTGTTTAGTTAAAATATGTACATTGAGCAATACAGTGTCATTATATCTTTAAGGCTGGAAGAACCTGCTCTAGATGAAAGTTTTATGTTTACCATGGTGGAACAGTTTATATGTGATTCAGTCTGGATCTACCTGCAA
This sequence comes from Laterallus jamaicensis coturniculus, assembly GCA_022605575.1. Taxonomy (NCBI): domain Eukaryota; kingdom Metazoa; phylum Chordata; class Aves; order Gruiformes; family Rallidae; genus Laterallus; species Laterallus jamaicensis. Next base: position 22,656,412 of record JAKCOX010000010.1, read on the forward strand.
ACATACAGTTGTAGGGGGTGGCTTCTTCAAGAAACAGCTAGAAGCTCCCTGCAGGCCCAACAGAGCAAACACCAGCTGGCTCAAGGCCAGAGTTGTTGACCAAGGCCGAGACCATCAGCCATGGTCACAGCACCTCTGGGAATCACATCTAGGAGAAAAAACCCACTATCAGCTACTTTTTGCCACCAGAGAAGGGAGCAAGAAGCAGTAAGAAACTGTGAAGACACCAAGGCCAGTGAAGAGGGTGGCGGGAGGAAGTGCCCCGGGTGCCAGAGAGAAAGATGCCCCTGCAGTCCATGGAGAAACCCATGGTGGAGTAGGTGTCCCTCCCACAGCCCATGGAAAAGGCTGAGACCCCACCTGCAGCCCATGGAGAGGCCCCACGCTGGAGCAGGTGGAGACATCCAGAAGACACTGTGACCCATGTTAGAGCAAGCCTCTGCCAACACTTGCAGCAGCCTATGGAGGGAGAGAGACAGAGATGAATGAGAGGAAGGAGATTCATACTGGAGCAGGCATGCTGGAAGGGGGCTTGTGACCCTGTGGAGGACCAGACTGGAGCAGTCTGGGCCTGGAAGTCTAAGAGACATTCTATGATTTGAGGCTGCACCCCATATAAATGACCCATGATGGGGCAGCTGGTGAAGAGCTGAAGCCCCATGAAAAGCACTCACATTGGAGAAGTTTGTGGAGGACTGTCTCATGTGGGTGGGACCCCACGGTGCAGCAGGGAAAGGGTGTGAAGAATAACCCCCAGCTAAGAAGGAAAACAACTTGTGAAGAACTGACCGAAACCCCCATTCCCCAGTCCCTGCCCCTCCCAGTGCCACATCTTGGCAAGGGAGAAGGGATTGAAACCATGACTAAATTCAGTCTGCTAAGAAAGGAGGGGTGCGGGGAGGTGCTTTAAAATCACAGAATCAGAGAATTGTAGGGGTTGGAAGGGACCTCAAGAGACCATCCAGACCAACCCCCTTGCTGAAGCAGGTTCCTTAGGACAGATTATACAGGCAGGCGTCCAGATGGGTCTTGAATATCTCCAGAGAAGGAGACTCCACCACCTCCCTGGGCAGCCTGTTCCAGTGCTCTGTCACCCTCACTGTGTAAAAGTTCTTCTGCACATTGGTGCGGAACTTCCTGTGCTTCAGCTTGCATCTAGTGCCCCTTGTTCTGTCTCCACAGGTAGCTGAAAGAGGCTGGTCATTTTCCCCTGTGTCCCACATGGTATTTAATAACATTGATAAGATTGCCTCTCAGTGTTCTGCTGAACAGCCCCAGTTCATTTAGCCTTTCCTAGTAAGGGATATGATCAAGGCCTTTAATCATCTTTGTAGCCCTCCTCTGGACTCTTTCTAGGAGACCCCTGTCTTTTTTGGCACTTCTCGTTACCCGACTCCGGTGTCACTGCGTGTGCAGTGTAGTGCAATAAATTAGAGAGTTTTCTTTCCTTTCTTCATCTTCAGTTTTGAGTCTGTTTTGCCCATGACACTCATTGCAAATTGATCTCTCCCTGTCCTTATCTCTCCATATGTATTTCTCCCTTGTTCAGCTGGAAAGGGGAATGATAGAGTGACTTTGTTGGGCATTTGGCCTCCAGCCAGGGTCAAATCTCCACACATCCATACAAGTTGCAGTCACATTAAAAGACCTAGCCTTTTTCTGCAAATGACTGTACGAGGAACCTGAATGTACACAAGTCTATGTGACCGCATGAGATGGTTGCTTATCAATGTACTTTCAAATATCCATGACATTTGAAAAGTCATGGCAGTCAGATGTAGTTCCTAGTGACTGGAAGAGAGGCCATTTTTAAAAAGCGTAGGAAGGAGGACCCTGTGAAGTGCCACCCTGTCAGCCTCACCTCTGTGCCTGGGAAGATCATGGAACAGATCATCCTAGAAGCTGTGCTGAAGCACATGGAGGACAGGGAGGTGATTCAAGATAGCCAGCAAGAGAGAGGCAAGTCCTGCCTGACTGATCTAATGGCTTTCTACAATGGAGTAACTGCATCAGTGGACAAGGGAAGAGTTATGGGATGTCAACTATCTGGATTTCTGCAAGGCCTTTGAGACAGTTCCACACAACATCCTTTTCTCTAAGTTGGGGAGATGTGGATTTGATGGGTGGACTGTTCAGTGCATTAGGAATTTGCTGGATGGTCACATCCAGAGGGTGCTGATCAATGGCTCTGCATCCAGATGGAAGACAGTGACAAGCGGAGTTCCTCAGGGTCTGTGCTGGGACTGGTGCTGTTCAATATCTTAATTAATAATATTGACAGTGGGATTTAGTGCACCCTCAGAAAATTTGCTGATGACACCAAACTGGGTGGTGATGTTAATATGCCAGAGGAATGGGATGCCATCTAGGGGTACCTAGTCAGGTTCAGCAAGGCCAAATGCAGGGTCCACACTGAGGTTGGGACAACTCAATGTAGAACCATGCCAGAACCCCATGTCAGAACCATGGTAACAGCAACTTAATTCATATGCAAAACTGGAGTTTAAATAAATATTAAACCTTTGGTAATAATTTTTATTTGACATGTAATATACATTCTACTCTTAGTTACATGATGCCAGGATAAAATATCACTTACAAATCCTTTCTTTATTAAATTGCATAAAATGATGGATGAAAGTTAATTCTTTCTTGTGAAAGAGTATGGACATGGTTTATTCATGAGTATATGCACTTCACAAGTTTTCAGTAAAATAGGGTAAAAATTAAAAATCAAGATGTGAAAGCATTTTTGTGCAGCCCACATTACTGAGTTACTGTAAACATTGGTTGTATGAGGTATTTAAATTATGTTTTGTCATTACTAGGCAAAAAATCAGGTTTATCATGCTGATGGCACCAAGCTGGGTGGTGAGGTTAATGTGACAGAGGGATGGGATGCTGTCCAGAAGGGCCTAGACAGGTTGGAGAAATAGGCCTAAGTTGAACCTCATGAGGTTCAACAAAATGCAGGGTCCACATCTGGGTCAGGGCAATCCCTGTTATCCATACAGGTTAGAAGATGATGTGCTGGAAAACAGCCCTGAGGAAAAGAACTTTAGGGTACTTGTGAATGGAGAGCTGGACATGTGCCACCAATGCGCATCTGCAGCTCACAAGGCCAACTGCATCCTGGGCTGCATCAAAAGAAGTGTGGCCAGCAGATGGAGAGAGGTGATTTTGCCCCACTGCTCTGGTGAGACCTCACCGTTGCAGATGGATGGCATAGATAGGAGGGATGCACTTCACTTTTTAGAAAAAGGCAATATGTTTATTGATATAAAACAAAAGAGTGTAACAATGTTTGGTAATAAATGTGACAGTGATTAAGATTCGATGGTAGGGTAATCTTGATTAGTTAGTGCATAGAGAACAGAATCAGATGAATCTGTCAGTGAGACCCTCCCATTGAGTTATGAGGTTCAGTCAGAAGCCCCTTGCTTTCTGAAATCTTCCTCAGAGAGGAGCCTAGATGTGGCAGGATCCAGTCTTAGTCCCAGACTTGGTCACGGGTTTATGTCTAAAGGATTATAAATATACACACTTAATCCTTTATATTTCTTAGCTAAGATCACAAAGTTTGGCGCACTTATTCCCAGCTCACTTCCTGAAGATCTGTTGAGGATCTGTTGTGGCAAGGATTCTCTCAACCTCGAGGAGTAATCTTGACAAGTGTCCATTTCAAGGGGAGATCCTGATGTGCAGCCTGCTGTCATCCCAGGAGAGCTCAAAGTGCTCTTGGACTGCTCAGTATTTATGGAGTAAGATGATTGACTCATAGTCATATTTACATACCACCCGCAAGTGCTAGTGGACACTGACCAGTGCTCTATCTGGGTGGGTACATTAGCATAGATAGCCCTTGGCTATTGTGTTATCTGTCTTCCTGAAATCACTGTGAGGCTGATGCAGACATCACAATCATCACCAGTGGTTGTCAATTAATCCAGATTTACGGCAAAAAGTCAGTGGGGGAAGCATGATGTCACATTCACCTGGAGTATTATCACAGAATCACATAGTTGTAGGGGTTGGAAGGGACCTCGAGAGATCATCGGATCCAACCCCCCTGCCAAAGCAGGCTCCCTAGCTCATACTACACAGATAGGCGTCCAGACAAGTCTTGAATATCTCCAGGGAAGGAGACTCCATCACCTCCCTGGGCAGCCTATTCCAGTGCTCTGTCACCCTCATTGTGAAAAAGTTCCTACGCATGTTGATGTGGAACTTCCTGTGCTCCAACTTGCAGCCATTGCCCCTTGTCCTGTCTCCACAGACTACTGAAAAGGGGCTGGCCAATTCCCTCTGCATCCCATACTTAAGATATTTATAAACGTTGATTAGGTCCCCCCTCAGTCTTCTTTTCTCCAAGCTGAACAGCCCCAGCTCTCTCAGCCTTTCTTCATAGGGTAGATGTTCCAGGCCCTTAATCATCTTCGTAGCCCTTCTCTGGACTCTCTCCAGGAGATCCCTGTCTTTTTTATACCAGGGAGCCCAGAACTGGACACAATACTCCAGGTGGGGCCTGACCAGGGCAGAGTAGAGGGGGAGGATCACCTCCTTTGACCTGCTGACCACACTCTTCCTGATGCACCCCAGGATCCCATTGGCTCTTTTAGCCACCAGGGCACACTGTTGACTCATAGCCAACCTATTGTCATCCAGGACCCCCAGTCCTTCTCCACAGAGCTCTTTTCCAACAGGTCATCCCCCAGCCTGTGCTGACACATGTGGTTGTTCTTCCCCAGGTGCAAGACTTTACACTTGCTTTTGTTGAATTTCATCCGGTTTCTCCCTGCCCAGCTTTCCAGCCTGTCCAGGTCTCGCTGGATGGCAGCACAGTGTTCCTGCGTGTCAGCCACTCCTCCCATCCAGGTCCATGGATTTGTGTGCATTAATCCCTTTGAGCCGCTCCTGGACCTCCCCTACCTCAACTAGAGGGAAGCTCTTCGTTCCCCATACAGTCCTACTTTCATCCAGGATATGTGGATCCCGAGGGGCCTTTGGAGTGAAGACCGAGGCAAAGAAGGCATTTAGTATCTCCACCTTCTCATCATCCCCCGCTACCAGGGCACCTGCCTTATTCAGCAAGGGACCTACATTATCCCTGGTCATCCTCTTACTATTTACATACCTGAAAAAACTCTTTTTATTGCCCTTTATGTCCCTTGACAGTTTTTTTTGTTCAGCTTTTGAGCCGTCAACACAAAAAGGACATGCATGTGTAAAATGTCTCCAGAGGAGGGCTGTAAAAATGATCAAAGAAATGGAGTACCTCTCCTGTGAGGTACTGGATGCTCTATCCCTGAAGATATTCAAGGTTAGGCTTGATGGGGCTCTGAGCAATCTGATCTAGTGAAGATGTCTCTGTTTAATGCAGGGCAGCTGAACTAGATAACCTTAAAGCCCCCTTCCAACCTAACACATTCCATGATCCTATGAAATGCAGAATTTTATTTTGTCTTAGGGGATGATGTAAACGCCACTCATAGAAAGCAAGAGATCTAAAGATCTGCAGCTATTCATGCTGGCATGCCGTTAGTGTGTGTATTTCCCCACATAATGAAGATCAGCTTCGACTCCTGTGTTTTTGTTATCTTGTGGACCCTGGCACGCACAAACTTTTAGGTACCAATGCAACAAAAGTAACTGGCAGCTTTATAAAACCACTAATCGTAGCAGTAGGATTTTTTTCCTCTTTTCCTTAGTTTTACTTCTGTGAATAAGAACGCATTTTGTACTGTTATAGATTGTAATATATGAAACATATCTTAAAATGGTACCCAGAAATCTAATTCAAGACAAAAAGTGCTAAGTGAAAAGAAAAAAATCAACATAAAGAATGGCAGCTCATCATGAAACAAGTGCTATATCAGTCTTTTAGTCTATATTCTGATAAGATTGTGTCTTATAGTGTACCCTTTCTCCTGCTAAACTCTGATGCTGCAATTGCATAATTTACTGGCAAAGTTGCCCATTTAACTGCCTAGACAAGTTGGTATTTTGCTATGGGTTGCAAAGCTCAAGTTAATGAAGCTTGGATTATTCTGTGTTGTAAAATGGAGTCAACTGTAGTTTGGTGGACACAAGAGATTACCACTTCTAGTGTGTTTTTAAATAACTACAAAGAATGTGGCAGAAAATCTGAAGCAAAATGTTTAACATTTCCTCATTTATCTGACATAATTTTCTGTGTGTGTGTGTTTGTCATTAGAGAGAAAACAGAGAAACAGAATCTGTGTTTGTTCTTCATCAGACAGGGATGTTTCATGATTTGCTCTTTTGTCACAAGTAGAACTAGCTTAAGAAAGCTAGTGTTCAGATGCTGCACACAGAAACAAATGCCAGAGCGTTGAGTGCTGTGCCTTATTTCACAGCATATGTTAGCTATAAATAGACACTGTCATCTGTATTATTCTTACATTTATTTTTTTTTTACATTCCTTTTATGCTCAGAGACTGTCATTGTAAGAATTTGGGATTCAATAACCTTGAGAACAGTGGAAAGATGGTTCCTCATTTCACCATCTTTGGGATTAGGCATAAACCTTCTAACTAAATGTATTTGTCAGTGAATGTTTTTAAGACATTTTGGAGAGCAAGGGAAATCACACACAGAGGTATAATTGGCCGTTTCATTTTGAAATTCTACAGATTTTCTGTATTACATTGTTTATAGACTGGGAATGTAATTTTGATTTAGTACTTCATATTGCATAATATAATGCAAATATATATCCAACATGAGAACAAAATATTGATGGGAATTTTACTTCAGAAGAGTTGACAGATAATTGCACACATTGTTAAAGCATAGATAATTGACAAACTCTAAGATAGTAAATCTTATTTGCAATGGAACTCACAGAAAGAATGTTGGTGAAAGGGGAAAAAAAAAAAGCAATACAAAATACTAAAATGAAGAAAAGAGCCCAAGTCAAAGAAAATGGGTTTTGTTATTACTTGAGGCGTTGCAGAATACTGCTGGACAAAGTTAAAAATATTTAATTGATGATAATATAACTGTAGTAGCTATTAGTGAAGACATTTTTGAATAAAATTGTTCATAGAATCATAGAATGTCCTGAGTTAGAAGGGATCCATAAGGACCATTGAGTCCAAGTCCTGGCTCCACACAGGGATAGCCAAGTCAGATTATGGGACTGAGGGCATTGTCCAGATGCTTCTTGAACTCAGCCAACCTCAGTGCTGTGACCCCTTCCCTGGTAAGCCTGTTCCAGTGCTCAACCACCCTCTCAGTAAACAACCACTTCCTCACATTCAACCTAAACCTCCCCTGTCACAGCTTCATGCCATTCACTCAGGTTTTATCACTGGCCACCAGAGAGACATTGGTGCTTGTCCCTTCACTCCCACTTGTAAGGAAGCCACAGGCTGTGATGAGGTCTGCACTCAGCCTCCTTTTCTCCCAGCTGAACAAACGAAGGGCCTGCAGCCTCTCCTCACAAGACTTCTCCAAACCCTTCCCAATTCTCATTGCCCTCTTCTGGACACTCCCCAATAGTTTTATCTCCCTCTTGTACTGTGGCACCCAGTACTAAAGGTGAGGCCACACCAGCACATTGTGGGAGAGAGGGACAATCCCCTCCCTGGACCAACTGGCAGTGTTGTGCTTGATGCACCCCAGGATACAGTTGGCCCTCCTGGATGCCTGAGCACACTGCTGACTCATGTTTAACTTGCTGTTGACCAAGACCTTCAAATCCTTTTCAGCATGTCTGGCCTCCAATGTCTTGTGCAGTCTATATGTGCAGGCAGTGCTGTCCTTTCCCTGGTGCAGAATTAGGCATTTGCCCTTGTTAAACTTCATGCTATTGGTGATTGCCCAGCCCTCCAATCTGTCCAGGTGTCTCTGTAAGACATTTCCACCCTCAACAGAGTCAACAGCTCCTCCCATTTGGTGTCATCTGTAAACACTTAAGACTCCAAGTCCTGTGTCCAGGTAATTTATGAAATTATTAAAAAGAATTGCCCCTGAAATGAAGCCCTGGAGAATCCTACTAGTGATTGGCTGCTAGCCGGAGGTAACTCCATTTACTATCATCCTCTGGGCCTGACCCATCAGCCAATTGCCCACTCAATGCATTAGGTATTTGTCTTGTTCTATACTGGACATTTTGTCTAGCAAGATACTGTGAGACATGGTATCAAAAGCCTTACTGAAATCCAAAAAGATAACATCAACTGTTTTCCCTTGGTCAACCTGTTGGGTGACCTTGTTCTAAAAGGAAATCAGATTGGATAGACAGGACCTTCCTCTCCTTAACCCATGCTGGCTGTGACAAATTCTGGAACAAGTAGTACAGGAACGAGTCATGTTGCACAAACATACATATCTTGAGAGTTTTCAGAGTTCTTTACATTGCACGTTGTAGTTTAAACAAAGCATTGGTTTGATGCTGCCATTCACATCCTGTGTTTCATTAACTGATTTCACAGCTTTCTTTGCTGAGAAAAATCTATGTAAGATGGTATTTTTTTCAGTTCTCTGCCTTCATTTAAATTCTGTTGGATTTTGGCTGTGGAATTCCCTCTAGGAATTCAAGAAGACTGCGACCTGAGACTGCTTCATAGAAATGCAGAACCCCAGTGAATTTCTTTGACCTCTGGGCTTTTTTTTAACCTTATATTCCCACCTGAAACAATTTTATCCATCCACAAGCATTGCAATTTTACCCCAGCTAACAGCTAAGCACCACACAGCCACTTACTCACTCCTTCGTCAACAGGATGGGAGAGGGAAATGGAAGAGTGAATGTTAATGAGTTAATGAGTTGAGTTATAGATAGTCTAATGAGTAAAGAAAGACACATTAACAAGGAAAGCAAGACAAGTAATTAATTCTCCACTTCCCATGGTGTTGTGGTTTTGCATCTCAAGGTTCTGGTGGAGGAGGTGGGGCTGCAGGGGTGGCTTCTGCAAGAAGCAGCCAGAACCTTTCCCGAGGCCCTGCAGAGTAAATACCAGCTGAGCACAAGGCTGGACCTGCTGTTGATCAAGAGTGAGCCCAGCCCATCAGCGACAGTCACAGCACCTCTGGAAGTCATATTTAAGCAGAAAAAACCCTCAAACAGCCTCTTTTTGCCACCAGAGAAGGGAGTGAGATGATGTAAGAAACTGTGCAGACACCAAGTTCAGTGAGAAAGGGGATGGAGGAGGAGCTGCAGGTGTTGGAGAGTAAGATTCCCCTGCAGCTTGTGGAGGAGACCATGGTGGAGCAGATTGTCTTCCTGCAGCCCATGGAAGATGATGGGGAGCAGAGATCCCACCTGCAGTCTGTGTACAGACCCCACATTAGAGCAGGTTGAGACATATAGAAGATGCTGTGACCCTCATTGGATCAAGCTAGTTAATTTGTTAAAACTTCATAGCTCATTTTTTCCATTAGAAATTACATTCTTCCCCTCTCTCTGTCTCTGTGTCTTGTAAACAAACCACATGTAGTTACAACTTTGTTGGTTTTTTTTTTTCATTCAACTTTGAGATATTAATGGAAACCATTAAAAAATATTAGCCTAAATTTAATGGACATTATTGATACTGTGAAATTTTACCTATTCTGATAGTTAATACTGAAAACACACACACATGCACACACAGAGAAAACTGATTCTTGCCTTGATTACAGACTAGTTGGGAAAAAAAATTAAACACAAAAACTTTACATTTTTTAAATAAAATTTATGTTAAAAACCTATACTTATTGAATTGTTAGGATAGCCTACAAAAATTAAACTGAAAAAATGCTCATAATCACTTTTAAAGAGACTATCCCTGACAGTGATTCATTGGCAGAGTATTCTAACCATCAGCAGCCATCTTGTGATTTATTAGTTTGCTTGGGTGGATTTCTGTCTTTGAGAAGCCATAGCTATTTTACTTTCTCACACAGTGTACCAGTCCTTTGTTCTTCGACTTGTGCTTCAGAAATTGAAGATATTTTTGCCCTGAGGTTACAAAATAGATGTGGAAAAATACAGAAGATTCCACTCTGATCACAAATGCCTATTCATCATCCTTATTCCCCAAATCCTGTGATGCCTGACTCATTTCATTAGTCCCGCTAAAAGAAGAATCAGATCATAAACTGTTACAATTATTTCAGACAGAATTTACTGGAGAATATGGTTGTAACATCAGACCTAGATGAGAGAAATAGAAAGTTCTTCAGCATTAGTTAAGAGTGGTTGAAGAAGCTTTATCTCCTCCAGCACAAACATTATTTATTAGAGGCACATTCTTAAAATGGATAGTTTAAGTGACATTTACTTATTCATGTCAATTTCTTCATCTCAGACACACAATGAAAGAATTTCCTAACATAAGTAGGTATTCATATCAGTTATTTCCTTGGTAGTTCTACTCAGAGCTACTCTGAAAGGTAAAGTTTCCTTTTAACTGATTTTTTATTAAAGGTTCATCTGCTTTTAGTCTGTTACATTATTTTGATTCTTCTTTTTACATCATTAAGACAGGCATCAAAACCAACAACTACTCGTACAGTATTGCAGGATTATTTTTTTTAACACAATGAAGTTCTACTGTAAAAGACTAATAACCCAAGTCTGTTTAATGTGTTCAGTAGAAGATTTGGTAAGAGACGTCCTGGTAGAAATATAAGATGAAGTTTTAGATCAAATTGATAATGAATATCGTATTTTAGGAGTGCACTTTTTCAGACAGATTATTCATTTGGGGTATAGGAGGTCTCAGCTCACATTATTTGACAGTTCTGCAGACAGTGAATGTTTTAGATGGTCAGACAGGGATGGAATTTTTATTAAGACACTTAGCTGAAGTGTGTAGCTGTCTGGTCCAAATGATGATTGACTTCTCTAGAATTGTGACTCAGGTTTACTCATGGATATTTCTAGAAATATCCTCCTTTCACTTTGCTTTAATCCTGTTTTTCTTGTCAGTCATGGTTTCATTTGCTTGTGCATCACTGGTGTTTGAGTTTAGTGGTTCTTTGAACATTTGCCACAGTGCCTGAAAGGGAAGTCAAGAAAGAAAGGATTTAAATGTTCTAGATTAAGACGGAAGGGAAGCAATTATACTTTGTAACTGTCAGCTATTTAAGCCATTTGAATTATAATAGACTATATTTCTGCTTGATCCCATGTTTCTATCAATATTACTGTGACAGACATTTTATTTTTCTCTCTACAACTATGTGCCAGTGAAACTGGATCATACCAACATGAAATTTATAGAGTGTTAGGAAAGATAAGGTATTATTGAAATTGATTACCTAATAGGAATTGCTTTCCCCTCTGGAATCTTGAAACTGTGCTTGTACACGTCAATGGCAAATAACCTGTTCAAATATGGGGTATTTTTAGGTTTGTGAAATCCATAGATACAAGAAGTATCAACTATGTGAGCAATATTGGTGGAGGGGACTTTGACAGCCTTTCTATAAACTAGGTTATATATAGCATTTCACTTTTTCAAGAACTAATTAGCTACTATTTTTTATAGTATGGTTGTGGAGTATTTCCAGCGTTTTTTTCTTTCCTGTAAATGCTAGTTATGAGAGAACAATTAAGATTTACACCATTTAGATACTGTTTTATAGTAGACAAGAATATAAATTAATTCATGTAAATATGTGGTGTAATGCCAGAACTCCATTAATGAGTGCTGGAGAGCTGTGTCATCTTTCCCTGACTTGGTAGTGTATGAATATTTAATGCAACAGCTTGTTTGGCCATATGTGGAAACAAATTTCTTATAATGGTCTTATAATATAATAATGTTCATGGAACAGTAGCTAATGAAGTAAGTTACAGATTTTTCATTTGTAGATTTAAAAAAAAATTCCACACAAACAACTAAAAATATCCCTTTCACAGTCCGGCTTTTTGCCTCCAAAAATCCTCAAAATATTCCAAATACATGTTGAATAGTTCCAAGGCATTTCAAACTATTATTTTGGAGAACATTATTCATGAATTTGATTTCAACTATGAACATGACTCAAGATATAAGGAGTATTTTTGAGTTTGGTCTTATAAAATTAGGTAAAGGTACCTTGGTTTCTTTTAATGACATTTTGCTTAGGCTTCAGAAAACTGAACAATGTTGTCCTTGAATTATATTATGATATTATCATTTTTAACTGCTATAAAATCCTTGAAGTTTCTCATGGATATAATAAAAGCAACCTGCATTATCGTGGTGGTCTTCAACTTGCTGGTCTTGAGTTGTATGAACTATAAACAATAGATCTAACACCTGTTGGTCATTTTACTCCTTAGAAATTGAACATTTTGAGGTTATTTTTGGTTTGTTTTCAGGATGTAAATGGTGTTTTTTATGTGTCTTAGATAGCATGTTGATCTCTCCTCATCAGTTGTGAGTATCCTAGATGAGGAGGAATTGCTATTTGTGAAAGGCACACTTGGTCCAAAACGTGTCCAGTACTAGTAGGGGTAGCATACTCAATGGGATACCATTCCATCTTATCCATTGTGATCAGGCATCCGCTCAGCCCTGGTGCAAGGTAGAATACATATGCTGTGGGAAATCCTTAGAAGTCTCAAATTCTCCCTCCCTCAAAATTGTTAAGTAGTTGCATGATATGTCTTTTACTTTTATTTCAGCCCTTTTCACGCTGGAACTTCAAATCCGGGACAGAATGTGCCTTTCCAAACTGATTAAAGGTAAACAATAAATGTTTCTGACCCTTGCCATATGTACCCTCTGGATTTGAGAGAGAGAGGCAGAAGACCTGCATGGATGAACACAGAGCTATTGAGTAAACTCAAAGAGAAGCAGAAGATCTATGAGACCTGGGGAGAATACAGGAATGAGGTCAGGACCTGTAGGGATGCAACTAGGAAGGCTAAAGCCCACTTGGAAGTGAAGCTGGCAAGGGACATAAAGGGCAATAAAAAGAGGTTTTTCAGGTATGTGACTAGTAAGAGGATGACCAGGGATAATGTAGGTCCCTTGCTGAATGAGGCGGGTGTCCTGGTAGCGGGGGATGATGAGAAGGTGGAGATACTAAATACCTTCTTTGCCTCAGTCTTCACTCCAAAGGCCCCTTGGGATCCACAGATCCTGGATGAAAGTAGGACTGTTTGGGGAACGAAGAGCTTCCCTCTAGTTGAGGTAGGGGAGGTCCCGGAGCGGCTCAAAGAGATTAATGCACACAAATCCATGGGCCCGTATGGGTTGCTTCCATGTGTGCTGAGGGAGCTGGTGGAAGTGATTGCGGAGCTGCTCTCTATCACCTTCAACAGGTCTTGGCGAACAGGAGAAGTGCCTGAGGTTTGGAGGATAGGCAATATCACTCCAGTCTTTAAAAAGGGCAAGAAGGAGAATCCTAGCAACTTTAGGCCAGTCAGCCTCACTTCTGTCCCTGGAAAAGTTATGCAGCAGTTTGTTCTGGAGGTCATCACCAAGCAACTGGAAGAGAAGAAGGTCATGAGGAGTAGTCAGCATGGATTCACCAAGGGAAGATTGTGCTTGACCAATCTCATAGCCTTCTATGATCTCATCACCTGCTGGGTGGATTGAGGGAGAGCAGTGGATGTCATCTACCTTGACTTCAGCAAGGCTTTCGATACTGTCTCCCATGACATCCTGATAGCAAAGCTGAGAGAACATGGAATAGATGAGTGGACAGTGAGGTGGGTCGAGAACTGGCTGTCGGACCGAGCTCAGAGGGTCGTGATCAGTGGAGCAGAATCTGCATGGAGGCCTGTGACTAGTGGTGTTCCCCAGGTGTCTGTGTTGGGTCCAGTCCTGTGTAATATCTTCATTGACGACCTTGATGAGGGAATAGCATCCATCCTCAGCAAGTATGCCAATGATACAAAGCTGGGAGGGGTGGCTGACACGCAGGAACACTGCGCTGCCACCCAGCGAGACCTGGACAGGCTGGAAAGCTGGGCAGGGAGAAACCAGATGAAATTCAACAAAAGCAAGAGTAAGGTTTTGCACCTGGGGAGGAACAACCGCATGAATCAGTACAGGCTGGGGGATGACCTGCTGGAGAAGAGCTCTGTGGAGAAGGACTGGGGGTCCTGGTTTGCGACAGGCTGGCTATGAGTCAACAGTGTGCCCTGGTGGCTAAGAGGGACAATGGGATCCTGGGGTGCATCAAGAGGAGTGTGGTCAGTAGATCAAAGGAGGTGATCCTTCCCCTCTACTCTGCCCTGGTCAGGCCCCACCTGGAGTATTGTGTCCAGTTCTGGGCTCCCTGGTATAAAAAAGACAGGGATCTCCTGGAGAGAGTCCAGAGGAAGGCTACAAAGATGATTAAGGGCCTGGAACATCTATCCTATGAAGAAAGGCTGAGAGAGCTGGGGCTGTTCAGCCTGGAGAATAGAAGACTGAGGGGGGAACTAATCAATGTTTATAAATATTTTAAGTATGGGGTGCATGGGGAAATAGCCAGCCCCTTTTCCTTGGTTAGTGGAGACAGGACAAGGGGCAATGGCTGCAAATTGGAGCACAGGAAGTTCCGCACCAACATGCGTAGGAACTTTTTCACAGTGAGGGTGACAGAGCACTGGAATAGGCTGCCCAGGGAGGCGGTGGAGTCTCCTTCTCTGGAGATATTCAAGACTTGTCTGGATGCCTATCTGTGTAGTATGAGCTAGGGAGCCTGCTTTGGCAGGGGAGTTGGATCCGATGATCTCTCGAGGTCCCTTCCAACCCCTACAACTCTGTGATACCTGTCCCTGTTAGTAAATGAAGATTTGGAGAGGGGGAAATAGTATATATATAAAATTATTATAAATTAGCTGCTGCCTCTTTGGCTTTATAGTTTGAATTTATTTTAAGTACCATATTTTTAGCATGGAAACAAGCTTTTAAAAATATAGAAATACGGTAGTTCTGTTTTTTGTAATAGGAAATGAAAGGCTTCAACTCTGATTAAGGATGGAAAGAGCAGGAGTCAAGGTCTCATCAATAGTCTGTCTTTATTGGAGCAGACCTTGTGAGCACTTAACCAGTAGTAGACATATCACTATGTAACATAGTATAGACAGAGAAAAGTAAGAGTGTATGACATTCTAGTAGAAGGGTTGCAAACTGCTATGATTTGATCTGGGAACAAGTGAGAAGAGGTATCTTTATGTATGTAATCACATCAAATTTCTGGCATCATGTACCAAGCTTTGAGCTAGACTAATACATATCTAAGGCACTTTAGTGTTGCTCCTCTTCACTGGTAAATTCAAAACCACTTCTGATTTACAGAATATTGGTTCCTTTTATCTGTGTGCTGGGAGCCAAGAGTGACACTTCCTCAGTCTTATTTTTGAGACTGAAATGCAAAATAATAATTGTATATATTTATAGCACATACATTTCATTGTACCCAGAGATTTATCAAGATAGCTTGGATGAATGTGCCTGGGTTAAGGAGAAGAATGCTATGAAACATAAATACTTCTTCCTCTGTAGTGTAACATTTTGATGATCTTAGGGAAAGGGATAGCTTTTTTTTCTCTGATCTTGAACACAATGGAGTTTGCAAGCATTCAAACCTAGAGAGAAAACTGCCTCTTGATGCTATTTCTCCCCTGTGATTTCGGGCATTATAATACTGAATTATAGACTTCCTGTTAAGATCTTTATAATCCAGTTTCCACAGTTGACAGAAGGCCAGGCCTTATCAGCGGCTGATAAAAGATCAGCCTAATAAAATTCTCAGCTTTCTTTGAAAAAGTGTATTAGATGAAAAGTATTATTCAATACATGTTTTTTAGCTTCCTCAGTGCCTCAGTCTAAGAGTTTATCTTTACTTGCATGCTAATCACAGTAGGCCTAGAAATACGTGTAACTGCGTAAATCAAAGTTTATATGTATGAGAAGGCAAGTTTTACCAGTAAATACCATGTATTAGCTGATGTTACTGACTGAAGTTTGAAAGACAAATGCGAAAATGTTTCTTTGAAGTGCAGAATTTTGATAGGATTTGAATATTTTGTTTGGTTGGTTTTGATTGGGGTTTTTTTGAAGATGTGGCTCTTAATGCAATTTTTTCATCTATGCTACTAAGCCTTCACAACATGTGCGTTTTTCCCAGTCTTTTGCTACTGCCTAGACTTTATCAAAGAGCCATGCAAAGAAGTCTCATAATTTGGGCCTGTGTGGCAGTTAATTCTTTTGTATGAGGATTAAGAAATCTAGTTTCCACTTGTCTAACAAATAGCAGCCTCCACTGCAACACTGCACAACAGGGTCTGACAGAACTGAGTCTGTCGAGGAGTGGGGTTTGCTCAGAGTTGAAGTTGCTTGAAAGTGCTTCCCTGTTTTGTTCCTGGGGCTGGTTAGTTATCAGGTGAGCCTTGAAATCATAAGGACAGCTTTGCATTCAGTTTATCACTTCATGGTTTTTTGCATTGTTAGTTCTACTGTCTTTGAGACAAGACCAGTTTAGTAAAAAACAATTAAAAAGTTAATGAAAATTAGAAGGAACGATGGATAGGGTCATGGTTGAATCCTCTAAATACAGGAGGTCAAATAACATAATCATGTCTTTACAGTTCAGTCTTTGACGTTAGATGCCTCTGATGTCTCAGAAACTAAAACCTTGGCACAATAAAGTACAAGGCCTTATGTGTGGTTTTAAATACAGGAATAACTGTAATGACTTCAGGAAGAGTGAGTGAGAGTTCATAAGCATCAAGGTTTCCAATTTTGATTAGGAGTACTTGTCTGAAAATAATTTTCTGGTTGTTCTTATGTACTTTGGTATGCATTTTACAGCTGCCTTGAGTACATGAACCGACATTGTCCCTTTCAGATGAAATGGATGCAAAAGACACACTTCAAGGATATGCTTAGTATAAAATCCATAGTCCTTCTAATGAAGTTTTGCAGAAAATGTTGGTTTTCTTTTTTATTGCAGTTTTAGCTGGTATTAGCTCAGTTGCTATTTCTCACCAAAGCTGATCTTCACGATGCTTTTCTTATTAATTGTTTTTATTTCAAGAATTGAATTTTCATAATATGATACATAAAAATAATGGATTCTTGATGTAAACTTTGAAGAAAAATAGGAGAAAATGTCTGATAAGCAAACAAGGTTAAAAAAAGTAAAGAAAGCACGCTTTAGTTCTGAACTAAACTAAATTGAGTAGCAGACTGCTTCTATTAATCAGTATGCTTCCTCTTCTACTGAAGTTAAAAAAATAGTTAAGGACAAAAAAAATCTTGGCATGTGTCATTAACAATATTATACCATTTTAACTGCATCTATATAAAATGGTTACTCTGGTTATAGCTGAGACAGAAAGGGTAAATATCTAGTATTTTAAACACTAAGTGTCCACAGCTGGGATTGATCTTTAAAGAAATGCATTTATATTAAAAGATGCCTAAAAGGTAGACTTAACAGAGAGTAGCCTGAAAAAAAATTAATTTTTAAATTAAATTAAAAGTTAATTTTGTCTCTCCTTTATTTTTTAAATTGTCATCTATTACTTAACTATATAATTGAAATCAATTAAATTGATTGCAAATTGATAAAACATTCAAATTTGGAAGAAATAGCTAGATCCTTCCAAAATGGGGGAAAATAGTATCTCAGTGTGTGCATAAAACAAATGAACTAAAGAGTGAGTCTGAAATCTTCCAATTGCTATAGAAATAGAATATTAAAATGTTGGAAAAGTGGAAAAATTTAGATTATTTCAATAATTTTTTGCTTTCCGGTGATCTTTCAGGCACTCACAAAAAGAAGTTTCCTCTCTTCCTTTTTGATTGCTAGGTCCAGTCTTGAATATTTTGTGTAATTTTTGTGATGGAATAAGTAAATGCCAAAATTTTTCTTCCTCCTTATTTAGGCTGTACGGTTCCTGGTCATCTGGCCTCTTCTCACAAGGTCAGTGCTCCAGATGTGACCACTTTGATGGCCTTCTGCAGACCCCACTCTGGTTTATTAATGTCTTTCTTGCACTAATGTGCCAAAAATTGGAGTGTGGGATTAGATCTAATTAGTGCAGAGTGGAGAGGGATGATCCTTTCCTGTTATGCCACTGCTTTGATAGACCTCCAGAAAATTGTAGTTGTGGGTACAGAAAAAAGTCTCCAAATCCTCAGTGTTTACTTTACAGTGTTTCCTTACAGTGTTTTTCTTCTCCTAGGGTATTGAATTGATAATTAGTGATCTCATGCTCATGAAACTTGCTGTGGGTCATATTTTGATGGAGAACACCAAATTTTGGTACCTGACATTTGGACAGTTAAAGTTAAGTGCACAAGACAGTGAAGGATCATAGCTTTTAGAGTATAGGTATTGATCTTACACAGTTTCCTAGCAATGTTTCTGCTCAAGATTAAAAATACTTGTCTCTTCTGCTTGCCTAACTTCATCCATCATCAGTAACAGTGGCTGGTTTTAAAAGTCAGTTTACAGAATCTAAAAAAATATTGCCACATGCCTGTGAAAAATTTAGTGCTTTAGGCAATTGGCAGTGCATATTATAATTTTTGTTGTGTCCTAACATGTCTGAAAGACTTACTTAGGTAAAAGTTGCCATGGGCAGTCTGGGTGACTTATTCTTCCATCTTGATACAGTCTGGTTCAAATACAAGCAACCTGGGAATGAAATAGAGTTTTGTATTAAAAATACTGTGTTCCTAGGAATCCTTAACTCAGACATTTTATAATTTCTGGAAAGTAGGCACTATTAGCAGTGAACTAACTAGACACCTCATTTTACTAAAAGCTGCTCTGTAACATATGTGCCATCTGTTCACTTTAGTTAAAGAAAACCAGGCTGTAATTCATCTCTGTGTAATTAAGCCACCAATCATTTCAGTTAGTTTCCAGTTGCCTTTTGTCTGTTAAAGTACGTCAGAATAAAAGGACTAAAAGGAATAAAAGTTTATTTGAACAAAACGTGTTGTTGATGTTGTCACATGAAAAGTCCTTCTTTCATGGATATCCTCCTCATACACACAATATATCCTCCTTCAACACACAATAATGTATATTCTCTAAGCCAGGTTTTAAGTATGGTTTAATGACTATTTCTCAGTGCCTCATCTGGGATAGTGATCTCACTGCATGAGGAAAGCAGTTTACTTGTATACTGTACTAATTGCAGGCCCAGACAAGGGATGAAATCCAGGTTCTGAACTGCATTAAAAGCATGCCAAAAATGATGGGGAAAAAAACCTTACTGAAATAGCAAATGCATCAGACTATCTATTGTGAAACCTCCATAGCCTACCAGTCAAGACAGTTTATAAACCTTCAACTTTTCAACCCCTATTTCTTTTTCTTCCTCGATATTTCTAAGCCAAGGACATTCTGAATTTTACCAATTTGGAATGTACAGGTATCTGATTAATTTGTATTTAGAGTGGTACATGCCTATGTTCTTTTGGCAAGTTGGTTTAAGCAGTTCTCCCACCTTCCTAGAGTTTATCTCTTCACATTCATTGAATATAATCAATAAAATTGCCATGGCTGTCTCTGGTAGACCAAGATTCACTAGATAGTCTAGAAGATCTGCTGTCATATGTCGTCACATATTGTAGGATAGCTTGTTTCTTTTCTTTGACATCCTCATGAGACATCTGGACTCATTACAGTTTGAAATTTTCTTTATTAAATAGAAATCCAGATAAATATTAAAGGGATAGGACCTGAATTTTATACAATATTTAAATACCAATTCAGAGGTAAGTGACACGAAAGAAGGAAAAAAAGCCTGTTTGTCTAGAAGGTTGGTCTGCTACTTCATTTGCATTCCTTTCAATGTGAAACAGTAAAAATTTTTTTGCTGTTTCAACACATACAAAGGGAGACTTCAGTTAACTGAACACTTCCAAAAAGTGGATAGTATGGGGCTTTTTTTATGATAGAAAACTTGTAATTTCTTTTATTTAGTAGTCTTTGGGAAGTTCTCCTTAGATTTAGACTAAATCCCATAATGAAAATTTTATTATTCTTTCCAAAATATGGTCATGTATTCTTTTGCTACTGTTAAACATCTCTACCCTTACAGACAAATTGCTAGGTAACCTGGCAGGATGGAGTTAATTTTCTTCCTAACAGCTGGTATACAGCTATGTTTTGGATTTAGAATGAGAATAATTTTCACACTGATATTTTTGTTGTTGCCAAGCAACTTTTCAAGTTCTCACTCTACCCTGCTAAAGAGAAGGCTGGGGGTGCCCAAGAAGCTGAGAGGGGACACAGCCAGGACAACTCACCCAAACTGTCAAAAAGATTATTCCACACCATAGGATGTCATACGCAGCATGCAAGGGAGGGAGTAGGCTAGGAGGTGACATGTTTTACTAACTACCTGAACATTGGCTCTGTGTGTTGAGCAGTTGTGCTGTGCATCACTTGATCTGTATATTCTGCACTGTGTAGCCATTGCTGCAACTATTAAAGCCAAGCAGATAATATATTCAATTACTTCATTAATCTTTCAGTTTATGGAATATCTCTGAAGAGACAGAGTCTCAAAATTTATAAAATATTCATCTTTGTTTCAGTAATCTCTCATAAAACATATTACACTGCAATTTTAATGAATATTCAAAATTTAAACTTCATTGCTTGGTAGAATGCATCAGACATATCGGATAAGATTTTTTTTTTTCTTATTTTGCATAATATAGGAATTCTTGGTGGAAGTTGCCTGTGTAAAATTTGACTGATGCTAATCTTTGCAGATAATCAGCTTGAAGGTTTTGCTTGCCATGTGTATTTTGGTCAGCAAAGTTTATGCTAATTAAAACAACAAACTGGAAAAAGTAGGGTTATAATTCATTTATCTTATGTCAGTCTGGTATGGATGGATGTCAGTGGTAGCTACACTTCTCAATGATTTAGAAACACTTTCAAGTCAGACTCTTAAAAACATAAGCAATTGTGGTTGAAAGTGTTTTTCTGTGTTCACAGTAGGTCTGTGTTACAATTCTTTTCATTGCCTTGGGTTATGGAAGAGGTAGGGTAAAACACAGTGTAAACATAGTGTCTGTTTGAAGATGTCCTGCTCATTGCAGGAGGATTGGACTAGATGATGTCTAAAGGTCCCTTCCAACCCAAAACATTCCGTGATTCTATGATCTTTCATAGATAGTGGTCCCTTCCTTTCCTGGGTGCTTTTAACCCAGATTCAGTGCTATGCTAACCATGAGTATATCACTTTTGAGTTGTAACTGAGTGGTTGTTGAACAGTAGAAATGTGGATATTTAATATTCAGTTCTATCTATGCAGAAAACTTAGATTATATAGACTTTACATCCTGAGTACTTTAATAATTTTTTTTTGAGAGTTAAAAGAAATTGCCTTAATTCTGATTTGATTTCGGATAGCCATTTGACACATACATACAGTTATTATTTTCATGGAGCTGATCGTCATTTACGTAACTTGATCCCAGCTGTGGCTACTCATTACTTTTTCCTTTGCTTGTTATTGATTTTAAATTAATATTTTGGTTGAAATAGTTTTTTCCTTTTTCTAGGACACACATACTGTAATTCACAGATGTGCATATGCATGCGTGCTCACGTGCATGCAATCACACAGACACACAGACACACACATACAAATGCACTAGAAATATTTTGTCCTTATTACATTTAAAACACTTCAATCTAGTTATTCAAAAAAGATAAATTGATCAAGCATTCCTTGTGTCTTCTTTCATAGGTGACTCATACCATTCTTTTGAATCTTTTCTGTGGAATGACCTCAGGTAATGTATCCCTTCAAAAGCTTCACTACAATGCTAAGAAAAGCTTTGGTAATATGCAATACCCATTCTTTCTTTTCTAAGTATTAGTCAAAACTCTTTTCAGTATTTAATAGACAGTGTAGAAACCATGACCTGTATTTAGATTATGGCCCTTGGAAATAGCTTCTAATTTTTATTTGCTTTAATATTTGCCATTGTGTCATAGACAATTATTTTTCTTAAAGAACTACTGTAGAGAAAACATTGCTAATAGCCTCTAACATAGTACTCAGGCATAAAATGATTGCAAAATAATGGCTAGCAAATGCATGTGCTGCCATCATGAAATTCTGGAGGATATGGAAAACTGTTGTGCAGAAATTTATCTCTGGAACTTTTGTCTAGCATTTGCCATTTTGAGATTAATGATGGTATAGGAGATTGGTCTTTAAAAAGGGGCTTGCAGTTATTGAGGATTCATAGGAGCTTGTGTTTCTTGTGAAGGGTGTAATTGCCCTTAAATTTTTATTGAATTTGTAATTATCTCACTCAGCATTATCTTGTGTAAGATAAAAAGAAAGACAAATGCCTTTGATATCAGTAGTATTTTTGCATAAAAATAATAGCTGATGGGTATTCCATGTTTAAAGAATCCAGATTCAATATAAACGAACAACTGAATATATTACTTTAACCTACCACATTTTGGAGTTACCCAAATTATTGATTTCAGATCAGTGACTCCATCATGCACATCACATGTGCTTAAGACCTCATTCATTATGAGTTTGCAAAGTTGCATCAATCAATATGGCAAGAACAAAGCTCCTTTGGCAAACTAACAACAAAACTGACTTAATCTGCTGATTTTTATAGACACTACATCTCAAGTTCAACATCACTAAGATTCCTTGACATCTTCCAGTTGTAAAGTAAGGCTGAGCAATCAGATTTATTATTTACTTGAAGTAAATTTCAGCAGTTAGGGGACTAAAATGCATTTTTGTATTTCAGATTGATTTCCTACACTTCCAGCAGGCCCCCCTCCTCCCCAAGAAAGGCAGAGTAGGATGGGAAAGTACTGTATTTTGTAATAATACATTTTGTAAGCATACTGTATTTTGCAATAAATTCTCTGCTACAATACAGTTACAGTGCTATTCCACACATTGACAACTGTTTTCTACTGTCTTTTATTTCAAAACAAGGGAGTAACATTTTCCTGGACAAACATGTGATATGGGTCACATTTATTTTCTTGTAGATATTTACATCTCATGGATTTGGTTTTCCTGAGCGAAGCAGTGATTTTGAGAATAAAACCTTTTTGCTCCAGGCACTTCTCCAAGACACCAGAAATTGATTGGAGAATATAGTAATAGAATCCTAGAATGTGTTAGGCTGGAAGAGATCTTTAGAGGTCATCTGGTCCAGTAAGCAGGGACATCTTTATTAGATCAGGTTGCTCAGAATCCCATCAAGTCTGACCTTGAATATCTCCAGGAATGGGGGCCTCCACTACCTCTGGACAACCTATTCCAGTGACCTACCACTCTCACATTGAAGAATGTTTTCCTAATATCCAATCTAAATCTATCTTTTTCTAGTTTAAAGCCATTACCCCTCCTCTATGCTCCATGCCCTTGTGAACTGTTCTTCACCAGCCTTCTTATAGGCACCTTTTAGGTATTTGTCCCCCTGGAGCCTTCTCTTCTTTAAGCTAAACAAGTCCAGCTCTCTCAGCCTATCTTCACAGGAGACGTGCTCCAGTCTGCTCCAGGTCCATGTCCTTCTTATGATGAGGGCTCCAAAGCTGGACACAGTACTCCAGGTGAGGTCTCACCTGAGAGGGGCAGAATCACCTCTCTCCATCTGCTGGCCACACTTCTTTTGATGCAGCCCAGGATGCAATTGGCCTTGTGAGCTGCAGATGCACATTGGTGGCACATGTCCAGCTCTCCATTCACAAGTACCTTAAAGTTCTTTTCCTCAGGGCTGTTTTCCAGCACATCATCTTCTAACCTGTATGGATAACAGGGATTGCCCTGACCCAGATGTGGACCCTGTACTTTGTTGAACCTCATGAGGTTCAACTTAGGCCTACTACTCCAACCTGTCTAGGCCCTTCTGGACAGCATCCCATCCCTCCGTCAATTTAACCTCACCACCCAGCTTGGTGCCATCAGCATGATAAACATATTTTGCCTAGTAATGACAAAACATAATTTAAATACCTCATACAACCAATGTTTACATTAACTCAGTCATGTGGGCTGCACAAAAATGCTTTCACATCTTGATTTTTAATTTTTACCCTGTTTTACTGAAAACTTGTGAAGTGCATATACTCATGAATAAACCATGTCCATACTCTTTCAGAAGAAAGAATTAACTTTAATCATCCACCATTTTATGCAATTTAATAAAGAAAGGATTTGTAAGTGATATTTTATCCTGGCATCATGTAACTAAGAGTAGACTGTATATTACATGTCAAATAAAAATGATTACCAAAGGTTTAATATTTATTTAAACTCCAATTTTGCATATGAATTAAGTTGCTGTTACCATGGATCTGATTCTGAACTTTGTGCAAATCAGGAAGAAGCTGATCTACTGAGGCAGCAAGGGAACACTTGTGTAAGTTGCCTGTGAAAAAATTTTGCAAGTGTCAAGATTTCATGTCTTTCTTGAGGGCCTTCTTTCTGAAATTGTTTCTACAGAAGGTATATATAACTCTATCAGTTATTTCTCTTCCCTGACAGAAATTCTTATTTTTTTCTGCTCTTCATTTCTATCTCATCTGCCCCATTTGTCCTCAGTGTCTTTTATCAGTGAATATTCCAGGTTCAAATTCCGCTATTGTCCCACTGGATACCTTGATAAACTCACTTGTCTCACATTTTATCGCTGTATTTCTGCAGCTTGTTCAGTGATTTTGAAGTCCCCTCCTTAGCTTGCCCTGCAATTGGCTTTGATCCTGGTGTCTAAATATCCAATATAAACCATTTCAATTTTCACATTTCTTGATCACAGAATAGAAATCTCGTCTTGAAGACATTTAATTTGAGAAGTCTGTGTGGTGGTTTGGACATCCTTATCTACACCTTGTATTTCTTACGTACCCTAAGGGTCTCTTTACCTCCTGTTATCCCAGACTGTTGGAAATAGTTTGCCACAGAATACTTCAGTGTTTACTTGCTCTACAGTCTGGCCAAGCATTGCTATTTTAAGAGAACTTACACATATACAATTATATATTCATTGTGACCCTTGCCTATAGGATGTATCTCCAATTCTTAGCTTCTATATTGGGTCCCTGTGAAGGTAGTAGTGATTTTACATCACAGCTAATACAATTTAATCAGTGGACTGGATAACCCTGCACTGGTGTTAGCTGAAACTGATGTGAGTGCCATTTTCTTCTTTGCCCATGGTCCATTTCCGTTGCAGAGGAAAGAAATGACTCAAGTCTTTTGCAAGAGGTTCCCCCCAAAGCACACTCCTAATTTACATAGCATAAGATAAATATATTTTGCTTTGTGACATTTTTTTAAAATAACTTTACAACCTCATTGTAAGCAAGATTCAGCCTCACATAAGTAATCTATTGTTTAAAGTAAAAACATACATTGAAAGGAAAGAGGGAAGACAGCCTTTAAATTTGGTACCACAGATTGAGAACTCATTAAAATAGTCTGATAATTTCAGATTAGGTGTGTAAACCCCGCTATAGTCAAAATCAAAATTCTGTCATCACAAGAAGTAGAATTTGGATTATTTTAAAGTCTAGGATAAAACCAAAACTGACAGAGAAATGAAAGGAAGAATGTCTGAGTGAATTGGTTGTGTTCAGTCTCAAGAAGACTGGGTCCAGGGACACCTTGTTGCAGCCTTCCAGTATCTAATGAGATGGAGAGGGATTGTTTAGCAGGCACTGTAATGATAGGTCAAGGATTAATGGGTTTAAACTAAAAGAAGGTAGGTTTATATTAGATATTAGGAAAAACATTCTTCCCTGTGAGGCTGATGAGGGACTGGGAGAGGTTACTCAGAGAAGCTGTGGCTGCCCCCTCCATGGAATTTTTCACGGCCAGGTTGGATGGGGCTTTGGGCATCCTTGGCTAGTGGAAGGTGTCCCTGCCTACAGCAGGAGGCGGGAACTAGATGGACCTTAATTTTCTTTCCAACCCAAACCATTCTATGGTTCTATGATTTTATGTTAGCTAATGCAGAAGCCCTTACATACAGTCATAGGTATAGCACTCAAGAATATCATCTAAGACTGTTAAGGCTCAGTCCGTAATTTAGAAAAGCAGAAGTTTGCTGTACCTATCTAACCTTCATTAAGATACAGTATAGTAATTTAATAACATAGTTACAGAAACCATGTGCCATGAAGCTCTGCCTCACTCTGTTCTGAACATAACTGAAGATATAATTACTAATTTTTAATATAATTTTGTGTCATGTAATCAGCAGGATTTGTGATGTGATGGAATGATGCAATCCCTATACTGCACATGACGATTTCTGCAGCCAAACGGAAAACTGAAGCACAAACAAAGCAAAGTTTTAATGTTTTCTACCTGATCTAGGGCTTTATTTGAAGTACAAACACCTCTTGGATTTAAGTGTTTGGGTTGTTTAATCAGAGAACTCAACATTATGAAATGCTTTCAATTGTGAAAGCAGAAGTCATCATGACCTCAGTAGGTGAATGGATCAGTATTTGTCTCATTTATATCACGAGAACAAAAGACATCACTAGAAGAGACATGCCTTTAATGACCATATGTATGAAGTGTAGTACAAGTAACTTGCTCATTTTGATGCAAAAATCTTGAGCTACTTGTGTAGAATCACAGAACTGCTTGGTCTGGATTTGCATTGAATCCAGTCGTTCAAAAATTATTTAGTCATTGCAGCTATGAAGTTTCCTTCTCTCTTTTCTGTTACAGTAATTGACTACAATCTCTCCAGCATCTGCAAAACCCAAGAGATTTCATTGTACTTTGTTTAAATTTTACTTGGTGTTGACTATTTTTTAGCTAATAATAATAGTAAAACTTCCAGGATCTATTTGCAGATGTAATCATAATGACTGCATCTGTCAGTAGGTCCAGAGCATTTACTTATCTATCATTTGAACTAGGAGATGAAATTAGAACTTTTTATGACAGACATCACTATTCCTTTCTCTTTCCTTTGCTTTAATGAAAATGAATTTTTCCTTTACATGAAATGAGATGTTGGATACTGCTTTTTCCTTGACACTTCCTCAAATTTAAATTCTTTTTATATTTTATTTCTATTGTAGAAATAGAATTCCATTAGTTGTACTTCATTATAATTACGTTATATTTTCCATGCTTCATTGTGTTTCTTTCAGGTAAAGTGGAAACAATCTGGTTCAAACCGTGACTAAGTGTCGTGTTGGGAAGCCTTTGCAGCAGTTTCAAAGGTCACGATGGATCGTTACCTAGCAAATTTAAATCTATTCTCTTTTATAGTAAAAATAGAAGTTTTGGTTACATCCTTTGCGCTGGGCTATACTTTCAGTCCTCACTGATTCTTAAAAAACTAATAAAACAAAAAAAATTGTATGTGTAATTATTTGCCTTCTGGCAGCCAAGTCGAAAAGACAAAACTTATTTTTAGAAAATAATTAGTCAGATCATTATTTCTATTGATATTTGTACATTTATTACCCCTTCCAAAAATAAAGCTTATTTTACTTGCTGTACAGTCAATTACAACTTCAACACTTCACTTATGTTAACGTGGATAAAGCAAGAATGTTTTTCAAGTTGGAAGTATAGTACAAAAAGTTTCTTATCCTAAACTGATGCTGTTTTTGATTCCTGAACTCAGGTGATGCTAAGAGAAAGAGAGCAAGTGTTGTGGGAAAACTTAGGTCGACCTCTGAACTTACTAGGTTGCCTTAATCATTTTGTACTTGCAATGCTGTATAAGAAATATTTTGAAAGACATGTTGTTCTACCAGCAGCCCAGTCAACTGATTTTGTACAACATGTTTGATGTTTGTTTGAAACCATTCACTTGTAAAAATATTTCTCTAACTCCCTGAGCAAATCTAGCTTATGAAATACCTGCTTTACATGTCAGTGACATGTAAGAGCACTTTTTGATTTGTTTGTGTTGAGATGTTTCTCATTATTCCTTAGAAGAGAATGCCTAAAAAATTTCATTCCTGTCCTGGTCATTTGCATAGATATTCTGTGTCCTTATAGCAGATCATTAACCCAGAGAAACCTCTGAAAAGGCAAGACTCAAATAAACTGCAGTGTAAAGATGTTCTGACATCATTGTTTTGCAGGTTTCAAATCTATGATAATAATACCACTTCTAGGTTGATATATTAGCTGTAGGAAAAGACCACAAAGAAATAAATCAATATCAGTTAAAAATATTTACATTTTTTTCTTGCTGCTTTTAACAGACTTTTTAAAGTTTAGGCAGACTTTTGCTTGGTCAAACCATTAGCACTTTTATTTAGTTGTTCTCTTCTTAAGTTTATCTTTAAATCTACTGTACAGTGTGATTTTGCTCACATATAAATTCTGAAATGCTACTGCCATTGTTTTTTGGATCAATTTAGCCAAATTAATTCATTTAACTTATTGTATTGACAACACATGTCAGCTCAGTGAGGACTGGTCTTGCACTTGACTCGTCTTATCAAAGTCAGTCATATGCACACAAGAAAACTTTGGTGAGAATAAAATCCAACCACACTTTAATGAGAATCAAGTTTTTTATTTCACTGCTACTGTCTGTGCTGGAAGAAAAATATACAGACTATTCTGTCATATGAAAAGGCCAATACTTAAAATTGTCTATTTGTTTTCGAGAAAGTAAGCAGAAGGTGGTATTGGAGGCACATCTATGAATTATTAAAGAATTTAAATTAATCTTCAAGTGTATTTATCCTAAGGGACTGGTAAAATTTCCATTGGTTTGAAGCTCGCCACAGTAAATGAGCACTTGTTTCAACATCACTACTCTTTCATCAGATATATCGCTATGCACCAAGCCCTTTGTGTAATTATCTACACTGTCTTCATGAGCAACTAATCCTGTAGCAAACAAGAAATTATTATTTTAACAACTGCAGATTATTGAGCTCCAAATGGAAGTGAGGTGGTGAAATGAAGTTGTGTATAACCTACAGATGAGGCTTTGAAATGTGTCTGACTCTGTTAAATATGCTTTTCTTCAGTTACTAAATTGCACAGAAATAAGTCTCATGGAGGAGAACAGGACTTCCAAGATATTAATACAAGCCAATATATTAAAAACAGATTTCACTTATTTCCGTTGAGTTTCAGTTCACATTCTTTTCAAGTTTGGATATGGTATCCCATAGTATCCTCATACACAAGTTCACAAAAGTACAGAGACTGAGAGAGCTCAGACTGTTCATTCTGGAGAAGAGAAGGCCCAAGAAGATCTTACCCGTGTGTATAAACACCTGATTGGGGCAAATGAGAAGAAGGAGCCAGAATCTTCTCAGTGGAAATGAAATCTTTATTTTTCAGTTATGCAAAGCCAACAAGACATCTATAGAGAAGGAAAGAGGTACACAAATTCTGAAAACACTAAAAGAAAGCAGAATCAATATATAAATATTTAAAAAAATATTGACTGTACGTTTTGTCCATATAGGACTAACAACTAACATGTTTCATTGATCTTCTGGTATTCATTAAAAAAAACCCCAATTCTTCTGTAAACTGCAGATTAGAGGCATTTGAATTATGCCAATGACATCTCTACACTTCTCTTTCCATTTCTTTTTAAAGGAACAGTTACAAAATGCAGTCAATACAAAGATTATTATTTGTTTGGTTAGTGCTGAAAACTGAATAAATGTAAAATAAGATGTAAGATTGAAGTTGAAAGTAAGTGTTACATTCTGACAAATAACAGAGTTCACACTACAGTGGTTATGAATAGGTTTATTTCAGGGATTTGAACGTCATGATGACTGAGAACTACTTGAGTGCTGTAAGATCTGTGGGTGCCTGAGATGATTCTATCAGCTGTGACATGCATGACTCGTAAAAATTACAGCAATTCAGAGAACATATAGCAACTTCTTGGAGCTCATCCAGGAAGGTTATTAGGTGTGTTACACTGATAATTTCCCTTACCAGAAATGTGAAAAGTTTAGTGGAGTAAAATGATAAAATATTTTTCACACACAGAAAAGGAAATGCATTGGAATAAAAAGGAAACTGAATCTAAAAATAAAATATTTTTCATTTCACAAGCAGACAGTATATTTGACATTATTTACTTCTTTCACCTTCTTGAACATAAATTATTCTTCTAAGAAAAAAGAACTCATCGGGCAAAAAAGCTGCAGTATATATGAACGGTTCCCAAAACATGTAAAAGTGATTAAGTTTATGATGAATAAAAACTTCAAGGGAATCACATAACACCCCAAGGGTGACTAGATGAGTATTTTACCACATTCTGAATGCAGAAATAAAGGTACAGTGACAAACTTACTTGTAGTTTTCTTCACATGATAGCAGTTCAGAAAGAATTGCAACTAAGCTTACTAATTTATTAAAACTGATGGAGAAAGCACCTTGTCCCACCTCAAGCTTTATAAGTGAACATGCTTGGAACAATAATTTCTCTCTCCGCCAGCTTAAGCAAAGCAAAGAGTAATGAGTGTTTTTAAAGTGTTTGCAGACATGTACAGTTTGACAGCTCACAGCAACACAGAATTGATAGTAAAGTCAGTTTTACTGAACTGTTGCCTGAAATTTCAGTATTGGTGACTCCTTAGTACAGTGCTGAGATGTCATAAATACACTCTGTGCATAACCACAGATTTGAGAAACATACTCTAGGTCTCTATTGTTGGGGCAGCACCATAGAAATAGCAGATTTAATCCACAGTGAATGATTTAGCATGATTTTCTTAAATTACTTCGATAAACAAGATGAACAGTGTGCTAATTTCTGATTAAATGAATTAAATTGATATAAATTCTATGCATTTACAGATGGTGCAATTGGCCTATGTTTCATGATCAATACAACATGTTAGTGACCAAGTCAATTACTGAATAATCAGAAATTTCATATTCCATCTCAATGACAATTTTAGGCCCTGTTTAGAAAGATCTGGGTGAAATGAAGCTCAACATACAAAAAAAAAAAAAAGCCATCCTGATACTTTCATAGCTCATGTAAACTAAAAGTAAGTAAACTACTTAATATTCTTTTAGATACTTTAAGTTTCCTTATTTTTTACTAATTACTTACATTTAGTTTTACACGGAGTGGCCATGGCCATGGCCCAATAGCTCATTAAAACATCTCTCTGCAAAATCTTATTAATACTATTAGTATATAGGGGGTTTTTTTTCAGTCAAAAGGCTGATTATAGAGTCATGGTAGTCCACAGTTCCTTTTGTGAAATGATATGAGTCTTTGATTCGAAATGTTTGGTTTAGCTTAAATTTAAGTATTATTGAATATATATCTGTCTCATCTGACTTTTCCGCAATTAAATGAGTGTATAAGTATGTACTTCTTATTCTCCACATTGTGTATTAAGAACATTATTCTTTATATACACAATGAGATCCAGAATTTATTTGTAACCTCTGAATTTATTGCTTTCACTTGTTGAACTGAAAAAACAAGCAAACAATAAAAAAAACCAACTCCGTATATCACTGTAAAGTTACCTTTAAAATAAAAATGATCGTATGTTCTATTCCTACAAAATAAATAACCAAACCACCAACCCAAACAAAAAATCTGAACATCTGACAAGAAAAAAAATTAAATAAATTGACTATATTAATATTCAGACTTTCCTTCAGACTAGAAAGAGAAAGCAGAAGTGTTGCTTCATTCTCACTCTTTAGTCTGAAAAAGGTTTCAAGAGGTTATTCCAGAATGTGGTGGTTTAGCCCTGGCTGGAGGCCAGATGCCCACCAAAGTCCGTTTGTATTTTTTTGTATTTGGATAGGGGAGGAAATATATTTTGAGAAGCTTAGGAGTCAAGATAAGGACAGGGAGAGATCATCCTGTCATCAACGACATGGGCAAAACAGACTCAACACAGAGTGAAGGAAAGAAAACTTGTCTAATTTATTACACTACACTATACACACAGTGAAAACCTGGAGTCGGGAGCGTGACCAGATCTTAAAACAATGCGACCAGATGTTAAAACACTTTCCCCCCACCACTCCCTTCTTAGCAGACTTTAATCAGAATCTTGCTCCCTTCTTCCCTCCCGTTGTGGCACATGGAGGGCATGGAATCGGGAAAATGGGGTTCTCAGTAGTACCTTGCCCCCATCCTTCCATTCTAAGCAGACTTCCCTTTAGTCATGATTTTGCTCCCTTCTTCTCCCCGATCGTGACACAGGGGGGCAGGGACTAGGAAAATGGGGTTCTACATCACTTCGACATGAGCTGTTTTCCTTTTCCACCTCTACCTCCCCTCCCTGCTCCCTTCTTAGCAGACTTCACTCTAGTCATGATTTCACTCCCTTCTTCCCCCTCATTGTGGCACAGGGGAGGGGTGGAAGTGGTCAGGGATTGGGGAAATGGGAGCTTCAGTCAGTTCCTTGAAAGTTGGTTTCCTTCTCGGGCAGGAGGGGGCATTCATTCCACACCTTCCCCCTGCTGCACCGTGGGGTCCCACTCATGGGAGGCAGTCCCCCACAAACTTCTCCAAGGTGAGTCCTTTCCCACAGGGCTTTATCTCTTCATCAGCTGCCCCGCTGTGGATCACTGCTATGGTGGGCAGCAATAAATCGCAATGCCTCTCCAGTCACAAGCCTCCCCCCAGCAAACCTGTTCTGGCGCAAGTGTCTCTCTCTCTCTCATCTCTGTGTCTCTGCTTCTCTTTCATGGGCTGCAAGTGCTGGCAGAGGCTTGCTCCAACGTGGGTCATGGCATCTTCTCTTTGTCTCCACCAGCTCCATCCAGCGTGGAGCCTCTCCACAGGCTACAGGTGGGGTCTCAGCCTTTTCCATGGGCTGCGGGGAGACACCCATTCCACCGTGGGTTTCTCCATGGGCTGCAGGGCATTTTTCTCTGTGGCACCTGAGGTGTCTCCTCACTCGCCCCTCCCCGGCCTTGGTGTCTGCACAGCTCGTTACATCTCCTCACTCCCTCCACCGGTGGCAAAAGGTGTCTGTCAGCAGGTTTTTTTTCTCCTATATGTGATTCACAGAGGTGCTGTGGCCAGCTCTGATTGACTCGACCCTGGGTCAGAAGCAACTTTGGCCTTGAATTGGCTGTTATTTACAGTTTGAGGCTGGCAGAAAACTATAACTGCTGCTTACAAAACCCATCTCAGCAGCACAGCTACACAAAACTGCAACACAGAAGTTAGGAGAATATGGGATTGAAGAAAAAAAACCCCGGTTGACCTAACTGCTCTCAGAACAATCATATAAGAATCTGAATTTTGATAGCAAGAAATCAATAAAGTCACACTGGGAAAGTATGACTCAGAAACTGCTAGAGTTTTCTAAGACTGATTAAAAAATGTTAACTGAAAGTCTATCATCACTTCGATCCACTAAGGAAAGTGTAAAAAAGAATGTTAAAGATTCTTGTAGAATCTGTAGATTCTTCAGAATAGTCTGAATATTTTCCATTTCATTAATGAACTGAAAAAGCAATTAAAAATCCCAAGTTTTAGAAAAATAATACTCCCTAAATGTACATTATATTATTGTTAAAAACATGGATCATGTCACTTGTTCCTTTAGATCTGTGATACTGTCACTTTTCAGAGGCAGCCTTCATCTTTATTTATACATAGATTGTCAAACTTGCTATGAGCATGGACATTTGCTGAGATTTTTGCTTTCAACCTCTATGAAAAAGCATACTGCTGTTTTCTTGTGTTCATCATACTTCTCCTTCGTCAGACTCTGAAGTTTACATTTATGGTTATAATCTCCAAG
Organism: Laterallus jamaicensis coturniculus; assembly: GCA_022605575.1. NCBI lineage: Eukaryota > Metazoa > Chordata > Aves > Gruiformes > Rallidae > Laterallus > Laterallus jamaicensis. Next base: position 22,690,088 of record JAKCOX010000010.1, read on the forward strand.
AGGTTACATTTTCTCAGTAACATGTATGATGACAATTTACGACTGCTGAAGTATTTCTCCTGGTAGAGAATGAAAATCCTTTAGTTTAAAACTGCCAAGAAGTTTTTAAAGTTAAATTATACCACATGTAATAATTCTGTTTTACCCAGATGCTGATGAAAACATGGGATAAATTAATTGGTAGGATGCAGACATATTACTACAGTATTGCTAATACTTAATGATAGTGCTAGCAAAATTGTATCCTGAGCATCCTTCACCAAAAAGTGAAGGTGAAATGCTTACCAAGGAGGCATCCCTATCTTGGGTGGAGAAGGAGCACAGCCTGTCAACTGCTTCTTCTGTATCTTCAAACTTCTCTTCCCCTGGGATTATTTTCTTTGATACCCTTTACATCCCAGTCTCAGCTGTTCACCTGCCTGGGGCGAAATTTAACAAGACTGTACTGGAGAATCAAATGCTATAGTCATCTATGTTTAGTATGTACTTCTTCAAGCTCATTATCATATTCAGGGATCTTAACTGCAATATTAATTTCATGGCTAATCATAGAATGTTTTGGTAAGGGATCTCAAAGATCTTGTTCCAAACCCTCTGCCCTCTGCCACTGCCTCACCACCCTCATAGTAAAGGATTTCTTCCTAACGTCTAATTAAAACCTACGCTCTTTCAGCTTGAAGCCATTAACACTTCTCCTATCACTACACCCTCTGATGAACAGTCCCTCTCCCACTTTCCTGTAAGATACCTTTAAGTATTGGTAGGCTGTAATTAGGTCTCCCAGAGCCTTCTTTTCTCCAGGCTGAACAAGCCCAATGCTCGTAGCCTGTCTTCATAGGAGAGATGCTCCGCTCCTGAACATCTTTGAGACCCTCCTCTGGACTCACTCCAACAGCTCTATGTCTTTACCATACTGGGGACCCCAGAACTGGACACAGTACTCCAGGAGCAGAGTAGAATGGCATTTTAAACCTCTTATTTTCAATTCTCATGATTATGGCTAAGATAAAGAAAATATCTGACATATTAAATAGTCCCACAAAAAGTACTTCTTGGCAGCTTTAATGCTCAGATATGTGGTACTATATACTGCTTCAGATTTCTGCTCCCCAAACTGAGCTGAGTACATGGAGCTTTGATCATAGTTTTGTTCTTTTTGGGCTCAACAAACTTGTGCACAGAACAGATTTTTAAGTTTCCACTTAAAAGGTGTTCAATCAAAGAGCAAATTAGGTACCACTTTATGAATGGAAGTCTAACTCTGTAAATTGTACCGGTATGAAAAACTTTGGAATTGATTCCACCTAAGCTCATGCAGTTCCTACTTCTCATCTGACTCTCAGGTGAAGACACCATATTCATTCTCCTCTTTCACCTGCCATCATCTTTGTATTTTCTCCAGCCTTCTTCCAATCTCCTAACTCCTGCACTATGCATGTTGTCAAGCATTATTCCAGTGGCACTCATCTGGGAACTTCAAATCTGCCACTCTTCTGTAGCTGTCAGGATTTGAGTGGACACATATCATTAAACCTTGAGGAAGTAGTTGAAAGCCCTCTGTAATATCCTTGCAGGAACACCTCAAAGATACAACTCCATTGTCAACACGCCTCTTTTTCAGTTTCATCAGAACGAAAAACATGGTGAGGATAGAAGCCAGTACAGGCAAACTCAAATATGTATTATTTGGTTTGGATGAATAAACTTTGCTTATCACCAGGAGTGAATGTCTGATGCCTGGCAATCTTGGATGTTCATGCCGAGCAGTGGCAGGAAGTAATTTTCTCATGCATCTTGTGATTGATTTCTTAGGCCTGTAACAGTTCCTGGTTAGCACACAGGCAAAGTACAACCAATCCTGTTTCAGAGTACTGTCTGATTGACAATTCTAGGTAGGAAAAGTTGATCCACAGTGTCGTGTTACTATGAGATAGTGGGAAGCAGGCACAGAAATTTTCCCAAAGTACAGTGAGTCAGACCATTTTCACAGAATCAAACACATATATTGTCCCTGTGCTGAGCAATTCCTGGCAGTCTGTTGAGCACCAGCTAGTATCAGGTTGCTGCTATGCGCTCAGTAGTGGGTATCCAGGTTTTATGCAGAATTAAAATAATTGCCTATGCATTAATAACGTGTGTAGCTGTTTACTACACCCATTCATAGCAATGAAAACCTTTGAAAAGGTTTTGGCTAAAATTGTTGTGACAATAAGATTTCAATTACTTCTGTTATACAGATAAATGCCATCTTTTTATGTAGAATGACTGAGGAGGATGGGTAATCGCTTGTAGGATTCACAAGCGTTTGGATACCCCATTTAAAATTCTATTGCATTAAAAACTCACAAGCTGATACAAATTGCTTCTGATTGCAAACTAAATTTTCATATGTCTTCCTGAATCGATTAATGAATCTGTTTGGGTTTTTTTTAAAGTATCACATTGCCTCTACTTATTCTAATAAGATTAGATTTCAGACATTCCTAGTGTTGGTTTATATCTACCCTTGAAAAATTGATGTTCAAACTTCTAGTGACTGGGATGGAATATAACCCATTAATTTCTGCTTCAAAAAAGAATAAAGTAACCAGCATTAGGAAAGGAACATAATCAAAACAATATTTTAAAGTCCACTTTTCTTTTCTAACTCTTGCTATTGATATACAATAATTTTAACGCAATAAGGTATTTTAAATGGAACATAAAATGCATTAAATCATGGCTAGGATTTGGTGGAAGGAATTATAGATGAAAAGACACAAACTATGCCGTGAAAAACTTAAGAATTTCTAATACAAGGAGGTGATAAACTCATATTTAACATGATGTCTAGCATTTATAGGGTTTAAAGCAGTTTTGAAAAAACCCTCCTCTCAAATTATAATGAAGTTTACTTTACAATAGCAACTATGGTTGATGCTGTGGTCACTCTATGTTTGATACTATCATTTGAAAGGGTTGTAGAACAGGGATTATGGAGATATATTAAGTCTGCTATATTGAGAACACAACTATATCTCCATTGAAGACAACTGGATTAATTCTATGTTGGATATAAGGATAAATAGTATCAACTTTTCTTACACATCTAGTTTAATTCTGAATGAGTTGTTATACATTTCTGATGATGTTTTATTAATTTCCTCACAGCGATAATGGAAACAAAAAGACACAACCCCCTTCTTGTACTTGGTCATTATAAAGCCAGTAAGGCAAATGCACACTCACAGACTAAGAATCCTTGCTCTGACTTAATTTTCCTTTTAAGTGCAGCTGTACCCATAATTTTCCTCATTAGAAGACACACAAATTAATGGAAAGAAAATACAAGTTGTGTATTTCCTCAATTAATTGTAAAGACTGTTTTATGCAAATTGTAGGTAATAGGCACTTCACTCTATGGGTGAACTGCACCCCTATTCTTCTATCAAGATACATTTCACATGCTTGTGTTAGCCCACCAAAATTAAATAAGATACTAACTCATATAATAGATAACTGCTTACTGTATGAAACAGCACTGTAGAATATAAAGTAAATTTTCAATTTGGATTATATATGCAAAGAAGGTATAATGAGAGCCATCAAAGTGCAGTGTCATTACATGTGCTACAGTTCATATAAGCAAAGTTGATGCTTTTGTGGAGAATCAAGTTTCTACACCCAAACGTTATTTAGAAACCTTTACCTCATTCTGCAAAATACTATTCACACAAAATGATTACATTCTATATTAAAAGTACAGGTTAAACCTTTCCAGAGCATACAGGCAGTACAATGAAACCGGCATTTATTCTATGGCATGTCTAAGTCTGTGAGAAGCTGAAAATGAAACAGATGAAAATATACAAGTAAGACTAAGACTTTTCATTTTACTTTGGTCACTAAAGGCAGGTTCAGTTACATTCTGTGAGTTATTAATACTAACAGATGACAATAATGGAGGATTATTTTTAATCAGACTAAAATAATAAATCATGGTGGCATTTTTGTATACAATTATATTGCTGACTGTCACAGCACCGACATTTCACCCTGAAGCATTTTAATAATACGTTATCTCTATGGCTGAAGTAACAGAACTCCATACTTTAGATTTCAAAATCTGACACAGTATATTGTAAATATACTACAACATAGGATGACTTGAAAGAAAATAAAGTCTTTACTTAGAGTATAACAATTGAAGTCCTCAGCAGCAGTGAAAATTACAAATGTACTTTATTCCAGCTTCAGCATGTAGCTTTAAAATGCAGCAGATTATCATCTTTCATCTTCCGTGTTTTCATATCGCCACACAATTAACACATGTATTTCAATGAATTATTTTCCCAGCAACATTAGAACAGCTATGTTTTTTCATGCTGAGGTCTACAGGTCAAATCAGTGAACAGAAAGCTGGCGTATTTAGTAATTTTTCATGTAAGTATGTGAAAAAAATTAGCAGGAATTATTTAGGGTAGAGGCATATGAAGAAGCTATTGCACAGTAAGCTAGAGTATGAGTTTATTACATACGCACACTTTCATAGCAACCACATACTCATGTACTGTATTGAACTACAAATGGAGATGGCTCACTCATGTATCATTAAAAATGCCAGACTTATTTGCCTCAAATTTGCAGAAAATACAAAGAGCATCATAGAATAGTTCACTGATGAAAATTTGTCTTTCCATCAATACCTTAGACTCCATACAACTCTTTCCAATTTATTTTTTTCCAAAAAGAAAAAAAGATCACTTCCTTTTTGTCCTGTTTCTGGAGCAATTAAAGGTATTGTTTAAGATTAAAAAATATTCCTTCTTCTTATATGTTTCTTCTGGACTTCTGCTCCCTGTGTACCTGTTCTTCAACCAAAAGTTTTCATTTTAGTCTCAGCACTGTTCAGAATCTGTAAATATTATCTATGACAATCAGATATGTCTTCATGTGAAAGTACACTAAAACTCACATTATATTACTCTCTTTTAACATGAGTGCCTCATTGTACAGGGATCTGAAAATTACATTTCAAAATCAAAATAAAATATAAAACCATATAATAATAATAATAATACCCTCTAGCTAGTTGGCATGAACACAGTACAAGTTGAACCTTAATTATACTTCTTTCTCTTATAAAATTTTGTATTACCAATGAGAATGTAATTTACATAATAAGGCACAAAGGAAATGTAAGTAACAAAAATACGTATACCTGAATGTTTCTAAGTCCCTAATGCTTGGTAAAATGTAAATTAATATTGAAATAATAGCTTCCAGCCATCATATGATGACTAGTACAGATTATATTCAGGGAGTTAAAACTTAATTTTTTATGTGCCCTAAAAGAGAAGAGCAGGTACATCTGAGGTTAAGAATTATAAATAAAGAAAACTTGAAAATTTTTTCTAATGCAACAAGATTGTTGGCTGGTGTTTTGGGATTTGATTTATTTTTCTTTAATGAAACAGCTTTTTTACAGTAGAAAGCCAAGTAATAGAGTATGTAACATTAGAGTACTCAGAGCTATACAGTATCATAAAAAAATGAAAAGACACTTATTACATTTTTATTTTAAAGTGAATTGCTTTCCTGTAGTCCTCATTTGACCATTTCAGTAATAACTTTCCATTCCTCTCTCTCAATTTATCATTGCTCTCATACTCTGCAGTAGGTGGCTTTACTTACAGCCTCTCTGAGAGGAGCAGTGAATCAGTCTAATGCAAAATGAAAGATCACAAAGCAAATGATGCAACTGGGAGTTTAGTATCAATGTGGAAAGGGATGATACTATAAGACATCTCATAATTCATTTATCTCTACAAATAGAAGGATGATCTTGTAATTTAGGGCATGAGTTAAAAATGGAGGGAAGTAGTCTTTTTCGGTGGACATGCAAACATTCCATGAACAGGGAAAAAACATACTTTTTCAGCTGTGCAAGTCCATGTCCAACCAAGATTTCTTGCGTTTCTGAACCATTGAGTCAGCTTCCATCATCTGTCAACCTAACTGCATTTGACTGTAGATCTACATGTGACAAGGAAACAGCATATTCACACTCAAATATAAAAAACTAGTGATTTTTTGCTCTAGGACAAGAAATAGAAGAGAAATAGGAGAATAGGAAGCTTAAAATAGGAAGCTTCATATAGTCCTTAAAAAAGGAATTATGAATAGTTTTGGAGACAAAAATATAGTTGATTATTTTTTCATGGTCCATTCAGCAAACTAGACATTTCATTCTCCTTTCTGAAGTTTTCTGTGTATTTTGCATCACATGCTTCTTATCAGGGGGCTTCCATTGCTATGCATGTGGTATAATTATAAAAATTACCTAGTGAGAGGAGTGATGTTGTACACAGGAGCAGTATGTCCATTGCCAACATTCTTCTAAAATATTGTCAAAATAAAACAGAATTTTTGACAATAGATCAGTTTTAGCATTCTTCCTCTCCTTTTGGAGACAACTTTAAGGAGAAAAATAGCCTTTTTTTTTTTTAATTTGTGTGTGTATATATATATAATAGGACGGTTGGTGTAGTCTTACTCATACTTCAAAAATTCTAGGTGCATAAATCGTAAAATAGTTATACATACACAGATTGTCCTGTGACATAGAAAAGTCAAGTCTGTATCATGGTTAACTCCTGAATTCAGACACCAAGGCTAGTACCTGTTAACTGGATGGTATAACAGTATTTCTTCTCCCATGTCTTGAAAAAAATGTTCCATAATGGTATGATATACTTGCTGTTAAAAATTTCTTAAGAATAATTAAAGAGGGAACAACTTCTACCACATAATTATATCTTACCTGTATTTCTAAACTCAAATATTGACAGGCAGGTTGCAGACTGCTTAGCCTGAGTCATGCATTACTGCCCTTCTTGGCAGCCTGGTCCTTCATGGTGAGTCATGTTCTAAGGAGGATGTAGGTGGGATCACAACATCATGCTCACTGATGAAAAATAGCTCTTTTGCTTATTTGCCACTTTCCAAATATCTAAAGGTCACAGATCCACTTGGGAAAAGAAGAGAATGAAAGTGACTTAACACTTGTGAGACTGCATATGGGGTACTGGTACACCTGGAGCGCTCCAGTGCAAGAAGGGCACTGGCAAACTGAGTAGAGTCCAGAGAGCACCATTAAACTGGTCAGAGAGCTGGAGCACATGATGTACAAGGAAAGTTTGAAATGCGCATCTGGTACATGTGAAGGACCCAGGTGGGTATGTTTCCTTGTTGTTGACAACTTCCTAATGCGCATCTATGGAGAAGAGCCAGACTATTCTGAGAGGTGCGTCACTGAAGGACAAGAGGCAATATACAAAGTTGTAATAAAGGAAAATATAGATAAACATTTTTTTGAGGGGGGTGGGGAGTTATTGTGGAAGGGGTGATTAAACATAAGAACTGATTATGAGTGGAGATGGTGGAATTCCTGTCCCTAGAGATGTTCACATCTCAACTGGAAAACGTGACAAGCAACCTGCTCTAACTTGGAAGCCAGTCTGTTCTGAAGTGAAGGTTGGATCACATTATTTCAAAAATAATTTCCATCCTGACACATGCTGTTGATAAAATGTTGACCCTCCTTAAATGCTGAAAACCTCCATATGTTTTTACTATTAAAATCACATGCTGACAAACTACTTTTAAGAAAAATATTTGTCAGAAAATAAAGCACTTGAAGGGCATCAGGAAGTATTTTTAAGTATGATTTTAATGCAAAAGAAATTTAAAAAATTATATAATGTTTTAGTAAAATACATCATGTTGGCACAAAGAAAAATGCAACATCTTGGCACAAAAAGTAATAGTTCATTAACTGCTGTTCAGGCTGTCAGGATATCATGAAGAAATATTTTGTATGCTTCATTAGTCTGTGTACAGTATCAGCCTCTGTGCTTCACTGCATGTCTTTTGGTAGTTTTGAGGAGCAATGAAAACCTGTTTTCTTCTGTTATATTGCTAATGACACTATAGCATTGTTACAGTAAATTATCAGAACCTCTCTGAGGACACAGCGAATCCAGCATCTTGGTGTACCAAGGAAGAATGAGGAGGGGTTCTGAAGTTTTTAACTCTCTTAAATGATTACCAACTCATTTTTACTGAGAAATTTAGAAATTAGAGAGAAAATATAATTAAAAATTATACACTGTGTAAAGCTTCCAGCAATAGCAACAGTTATTTTCTGTTTATTCAGTTTAAGAAAACATGCATTGAGAAACCCTAAATGCTCTACAAACTCTGCATCCTCCCTTTTTCCTTCCCTCCCGCCCCTCCTGTCCACTCCCTTCCCTTCCCCTCCCCTCCCCTCCATTCCCCTTCCCTTCTTTCCTTTTTTGGAGGGTGTTGAGAGATGGGTGATGGTCTCTTCAGCCAAGTAACGTGAGATAGGACAAGAGAAAATAGCAAGAAGCTGTGCCACAGCAGGCTCAGATTAGATGTTAGAAAAAAAAATCTCACTGGAAGAGTTGTCAGGGCCTGGAACAGGCTGCCCAGGGAGGGAGTTGGGTCACCTTCCCTGGATGTGTTTTAAAAAAGGGTAGATGAGGTACTTAGGGATATGGTTTAGCATAGGATGAGAACAGTTGGACTTGATCTTCTAACCTTGTGATTCTGTGATTCTGTGAGGTGGTGTTGTTGTTGTTGTTATTGTAGTTTTTGTTTGTAATTTTATTTAACATCTCTCACGCGCTATAATGAAAGGCAAGGTTTTCTGATATGGAATTTATCCTATTTCTAAAAAATAATGTTAAATATTAATTCAGACTATTCTAAGTGCTCAATTAGGAAAAAAAGGTTTTCATAGCTAACCTAAACAACATACAGCTTCAACTTCGGTGTCCAAAGTTCAGTTGTTTTAATAGCAACTTAGTTGGTTTTTTTTAATTTCAGTTAACTGAATAAGGCATATTATCAATTTGTACTCAGTATTCCTGTGCAGGAATTGTTTTGTTTCAGAAAATTAAGGCGAAAGCTTGAATTGTCATAGATTGATATAAACTTCTATCTGTAGTTTAGTGACATGCAACTAGATCCTGGATTCATTTCACATAAATTGCCTATTTTGTTTGATTCTGAAGAGTGTCAAGCTCATATCAATCACACTGCATTAAGTTCTAGTAATTTTTGGCTGTTCAATTTGGAAATATGTTCTTATTTCTCTATTGGGTCTTGTGCTAAACATTTTACTTTTGCTTACTACTGTCAAGATATTACATCATAATACAAAATACTGAAAGAAAGACCACTGGGGAAGGTTAAAAAAGATACTATCGTTAGTAAGCTAATAAACTATACTTAGATTTATAGGTCGATGCATAAAATTGCTTGCTTAAAAAATATCCAGGTTCACTTACCAAGCATAGGAACTGCAGGATTATTTTGGTTTCCCAGAAAATGGGGATTATACAGTCACATTCTTTTGTGTTCTGGCTATTTCCTTCTGTCAGTACCACCCTAAAACATTTTGAATCCATTTTCAGACAAACAAGATGGAAGGATGAATGTTCCAATTATATGATGGTGTAACTTGTGGAAGACATAATGAAGATTGAGAGTGAGGTCCAAATGTGTGCCTGATTAGACCCACACTGAAACTTGAGTGTTTTTTTAAGATAGCATTTTTTCTTTTCAACCTATCGGCTAGTTATCAGGTGCAGCTATGAGAGTCACTGTGTTTCACTTAGGTTATAGATAATTTGTGGACAGTCAGTGAATCCTGAGATATTTCAAGGGATCATTGGAGGATTTTTGCTGTAACTGCAATAAAACCAGTGGTCAAGCTAGCCAGTTAAAAATACCTTCATGTAGTGTGTTAGCCAGATTTCATGCCTTGGACCCTGATATAAACACAGTTGGGTTATTAATTTATGTTTCTCAAAAGGATGTGCATAAACGATTTAATAGCTTTGAAACATCCTTTGTTTATCTCTCTAGGAATGAATAATTTCTGCAGAGACCTCTATAAAGTTTTTATGTCTTAAATAAATAACAGTTATGAATAGCCAAGATTCTCTTGTCAGTAACTGATCCCTTTAGCTGTGAAAGCTCTCATGTCTTAAATAGTTTTAAGCCCCACCTACTTTAAATATCTCTTCAGTAAATATAAATATCATCTAGCATCTTGCCCATGACAAATGCTTTGGCACTGAGCAACAATTTTCATGGTAGTAAACAGGTCAGATTCCTAAATGATCACACATACACAGTTTACATTTAATTTTAAAACTCATGTATTACTTTATATAGTTAAGTACATATAGCAGAAGGTTAAATTGGTAGCAGTGAAAAATATGCAGAGTTTGAGTTAAGGCATTTAGTAAATTTATTTCTCTTTATTCCCTTTTTTGTTCTTTGGCAGCTTCCCCTTCACAGGAAAACACTGGGTTTTGCCTTTGTTGACTAAGATAAAAAGTATAGAGAAGGCCTGAAAACTTTTGAATCCTTACTACAAAACAGCATTTTGGAAGGTTATTAAAGTGCTTGACTGTAATATCTCTTCTTCTTAGAAGAGAGGTTAAAAGTCAGGCTTTCATGACTATTTCTGATAAGTAACAACTGAATTTTGTTCCTTGAGCTCTGATGCATTGATTCTTTTTTCTTGATGCACAAAGACAGCTGTTCATATTATTTTACACAAGGCATTTTTAGATTATTTGCCTCGTGTTGAATCTATCTGCACAAAACCCCACCAGCTACTAACCACGTTCCATACTCCTTACATCAGCTTCCTGATGCTGTCATTTTATGATGCTGTGCATCAATAATTCTTATTTAATTTCAAAATGCTAATTAGACCAATCAAGCTTTCCTGTCATTTATTTTGCAGGTAAATTTATTTTAATTGTGTGGAAAGAAAATGGTAATTGCCAGGAATAAATGTACTGTGCTGGTTCTGAGGCAGCAGGGCCTTTCAGGCAGATAGAAACCAGCTTACACAAGTTGAAATTAGTAGGGTTTTTTGCCTGTATTCATATTACTTTGAAAGGATTCCTAAAAGAAAAAAAAAAAAAAGCTTCAATTTAGATGTGCGAACTATGTTAACAGTAAGGTTTTGGTGTTAGGTGCCATATCCCATAGAAATATCAAGTACTATGAACTTTTCAACACTGTAACTCAAAATCAATGACATTTTTGAAAAAAGTACATGATTCAGTTACTACAAATAAAAGAAAAATAACACCCTGCTATGACTGGCTACTGCAACGATTCAGCTAAAAGCTTAAAAGTTGATTAAACTTAATTTGGTCTTGTTTTTGACATTGTAAGTCAGCAGATCCTCAGGATTCAAATAAATATTTTGAGAAATTACTTGAAAAGGCAAATATATAGAAACATTGCATTTTTTAAAAGATGGAAAGAAGAAAGCTTCTTGAATAACTGCCATTTCAGTGTTCTAAAATTAAGTTCTTATTTACAAATTAAAATCCCACATTACATCTCTTAAGTCTCTTTTTTAGTCTCATTTGCTATTTTTTATGAGGAGCACAATCCTTCCTTAGTTGCACCTAAGCACAATTGATGAATTTTAAATTGCAAAAATTACTAAATTAGAAAGTGAACTTTTATGAGTGGACAAAACCAAAGATATGTAATGGACTGATACATAAAAGTATTAGATTTTTAATATAAATATTTCTGAAATTAGTATTCTCTCATAGCAAAGAAAGACTGAAAAAATAATCACTGAAAATATTAAAAGAACACTTCACAGGCATTTTTTCAAAGCTGGCACCCTTTTATTTTTATCATTTTTGCTATGTCTCTTGCTTTAGGGATTTCATGTTAATGAGACTGCTGTGCACTGTGAATTTTTTTCCTCCTTCTCCTAATTCAAGCATTAAAAAGCATCAGGAATAATAGATTGCCAGGGCATTAGTAGCACTCTACTTGCCTTATGCTTGGATGGATGATAAATAGTGTCATTGTATTAATTTAACATTTTATTTAATTTTTCTTGATCTATTCATAATTGGCTAACTTCATCAGAAGTCAGTCATAACAGATTAACTGATCAGTTTTGCCCCTTACCAGAACTGTATTGGGTTTAAAGGTTTTGTTGCTGGAATCCCTTCAGAGTTACTAGCCCAGCTAACAAAAAGAAGCAGAATATATACAGCTTCTTTAAGGCCAGCCTTTAATTTGACAGGAAAGATGATGTCGGCAGATGCTGAGTGTCATGTACATTTGTTTAACGTATACACCCAGACCCGAGGCTGCTGCATGTCACAATTTTTTTTGTTTCTTTCCTATATGGGTATTTCTTTGAGTGGTGGGAGGGAATTTATCTATTTTGGGGTGGCATTTTGGAAGTTTGATTCGGAGGGTGACTGTAATTAGGCTGACAGCTAATTCTGACTGTGTGCCACGTGCTACTGTACAGCCATTCTGCCACGCACACTGTTCAGGGGCAGCCAGCCTTGACATAGCGACTTCATGCTAAAATCACCTAGTGTGATTTTATTGAATCTATTCACCCTTTCTGAAAGAGGAATGTAGAATCCTTGTGCCAGTCTCAAGGTGGTTAGAATTTTAAGTCATAATACTACACAGTTGGCCAACAGTTTGACCCAGGCAAAAAAGAGGAACAGGGTATGAAAAGAAAAAACAAAACCAACAACAACAGCAACATAAATTTGGAATGTCACCTGTACTACCATCATCAGTGCAGTGTATTTGTGTGACATTTATGGAGTTATTAAACAGATATATTGCATATGGATTATTGCAATTAGTTTGAAAGAAGCAATATAAGAAAAACCCAGTGTGCAACTATAATAGTAAACATTTGCATAATGATTCATTTATTAAGCACTTTTTGAAAATTATGCAAAGCATGAAGAATACTAAATACACTAAAATAGCATGATACAAATAGATGTTTGTTAAAAATAGTACTGAAAATAAATGTGCATGTTTTAAACCTTTTTAATTTTTATTTTTCTGCTGAAATTAATTAGTTGCAATAATGAAAGCTTTAAGTTTTCTTTCAGCCAAAAATACCTTGGACCTGGGAAGTGATAAAATGGATACCTTTGTTGATTTCAGCTTCATTTGGCCAAGTCCTGTTCTCAGTGAAAACAACTCAAGAACTACTTGAAATGTAATTGAACTAAAAATGAAATAATGAGGAGAATACCTTGAAAATATATCATCAAAGATAGTAGCACTAGATGCCTTTTACTGACTGTCACAAACTTGCAAAAGGGATGAGTCTATTTCCTTGATATTCAAGTTGCCTAAAACTGAGCATCTTTGCTACACTTTGAAACTCGTAGAAGTTAAAGATTCATTAAAAATGAAATATTGAATTTCAACATCTCCCAGAGATTCATACGGTCAGATAATAATGCTAATTAATCTTTCCTGGGTTTTAAAAATTTATGAGCTAATATTTCCTACAAGTTAATAAATATAAGGACTTTCCTGTAATACTTTCTGCTTTGCTTAGCTGAGTGTTTTCATCAATTTTAATGAAGAAACTGTCAATTTCAGAACAAGTTAAAACAAATGTATTATGAAAAGATTTTTCATACTGTTAAGGTTAGGCAGTAAAATTAATAGTGCATTATACAAAGGTGTTAAGGTAAACCAGAAGGAATTGTCAAAACTTGACTGCTCTGTAAATATATGAGGAAGGAATTAAATTAAAAGTTTATGCTGGCAGAAAAGACTTATAAGGTGAAGAAAAGAAAAAGATTCAATAATGATAAACAATAAGTTTTATCAGTATTATTTCTTTGTAATTTCTTCAGTTGTTAAAACAAAGAACATTTTTTATTTTCTTTTGTTTGTCAAAAAAACCCCAGCATGGCAGAAATTTTTCTTTTAGGGGAAGTTATTCCCTCACTCCTATAGAGGTCTCTATAACTTACAACAGTGGCAATTTATGTTTCTCTAAGATTCTCCATTTATTATTTCTCTGTATTATGAGGGGTTTTTTAATCATATGTCATATTGGCGTCTCATCCTCACCTGAATACAGACTTCCAACACTTGTGCTTTCTGTAGTCTTTCAAATCTGCCTGGATGGGGTGCAGCAAGACAGGAGTTGCAGAAATTTTATCTCAGAATCCACTGCAGATTCTGATGGAGTCAGTTGTGTCCATCATGTTTGAGAGGAAGGGAGGCTGTGTGAAGCAGCACCGGCTACTCTGTCTTTCAGCCCTAGGGATGCACACACACAGAAAGCTGGAGTGGTTTAGTTTAGCAGAAGAAGGAACTGAGAAAAAACTAAATGCTTTTTATTTGGACTGGCAAAAGGCGCAATAACAAAACCAAGCAACTCCAAACTGCAAGCATGAGAAAGGGTGTGGAATTATGCTTGGTGTAGGGAGAGACCACTGTGTCCATTTTCTGTACATGGCACGTCACAGCACACATCGCCTGCATGGTCAGGCGGGCAGGTGGTAGCATTGGCATCCAGAGCAGGGGGAGTCCTTGGCTGTCAGGAGAAGTGTGGGTTGGCAGAAAAGTCAGTGTCATCCTAGAGACCCATACAGGGATAGCTTGAGTCATTAGTCAGAGGACGCAGCATGTTGCTAATTACTGTGTTAAAAAGAGACATTGGTTCACTGTTTAAAAATACAAGGCCAGATTTTCTTCCTGCTGGCAACTTCGGCACTATCTCTGCTGGCAGATTAATTAATGTAACAGATAGCTGAACCAAATGTTCACATATCCTAAACACTTCAAAAGTTTCACCAAGATTTATCTGCAGTCACTTGGTGGCTTTATTGTTCTTCTTTTAAACTCTGTAAACCAGGGATAAACTTGTATGTGGGAAGAAGTCCTAACTAGCTTTATTCTTCTTAGTACTTCTAAAAAAGAAGTTACTAGGATTTACTTGTGTGCTAAAGAAATCACTGTTCTCACTCTGTGTGTAGAAGCTGTAGTTACCTGATGCCAAGCATTGCAGTTTGTATGTATCAATGCATATTCTGATGTTTTACAACCTTCTCTTAGCTGAGAATTTGCTGTTGTTCTGCTCAGGTAAACATTCAGTTTTCTTTTATTTTTAAAAATTTTGTCAGTAAATACAAATAGTAACAAATTAAAAATTCTCACATTGAAATTTGATTTATACCTTACGTTCCTTATTTGAGTGTTACCCACTGAATTACTGCTGCTTAAATGCAGAAGAAAATGTATCATTATTTTATTTGAACTAGGATAATTTTATTTTTCATCTTATCATCAAAGTATTATTGTTGAGTGGGGGAAAACATATTCTAGTACAAGCATTCCATAGTGAACAGCAAATTAACATTAGTTCAAGTAAATTTAGGAGATTTACCTTTTAAATATTATACTTTATGTAAAAGGAGACAAGATACTTGTGTGATGTAAACTGGTGAGACCAATTTACTGAAATGCCAAGAAATGCCAGCTGATGAGCAGGCATAGAAAGCTTTCATGCTGGGTGCTAAAAAAGGAAAATAAATGTACCTTTGATTAAGGAAGACTAATAAAATAGGAAGAAAATGCCTCATTTACAATAGAAATGTAGTTTTCAGAAAATAAATAGCATTTTTCAATAACAATTATTCTTTTCAAGCTTTCACTATTCCTCATTTGTAAAATTAGGTATCAAGAATATTGTTCATTTTCACCTGGTTTTTATAACCCATAAAGCCACAGGCTTTATGTGTGGAGTAGCAGCACATGGCAAAAGCTTATTTGCTGAAACTTAGGTTTTCTTTTTAAAAATACATGTGAGGTTTGAGACAAATTTAAAGCTCTTCCACACAGATGAAAGTATCAGATTTTATTGATCTGTTATTTCAAAAGAACCAAGTATCCTATAATAATAATTAAATTTCTCACTCATGTGGAGTACAGGAATGTGTTTTGATCCCTTTCAGTAGCTGTGAGCCTGAGTTTAAGTTCTGAAAAATAGCCATCAGAGCACAAGGGTTAGTGTAGTTGGGCCTTGCATGTCTGTGTATGCTTAGTTCCTCCCACCGAGAGACCATTTTATTTGGAGGTTTTCCCACTTACAGTATCCCGGTGAGGTGCAGTGACCTGGTTCGGTAATGGCACGAGGGCCAATCCCCAGGCCTTCTTGGACCATAAGCACACTAACACCAATTTGGCAGACGGCAATCTGGCGTTTATTAACAAGTAACATGGCCTTATAAAGCTAAAGTTCACAGGGTCACTTCGGCCCACTTGCTATTGGGTATTAGGAGAGGGTCTATCTTCCCGTCACAGCGCGAGATCTTCCGACCGCCGTACCCTGCCCGGCAACACTTAATGTAGAAACATAATGTAACACTTAATGTAGAAACATCGTAAGAATCATTCATGCTTTCTACCTAGCACATAAGAAGTGTCTTTTAAAAATCTTTATAAAACCAGTATTTGGGTTATGCTTGATTAGGCACGTTATTTCCTTAACTCTTTCCAAATGCTATCTTTTCTGATAGCTTAGTACATCACTGCATGTACAGCATTGGTGATATTGTAGAAATGCTGATTATTCCAGTCAATTGATAGTGAGGGATTTTTGCATGAGAAAACCAAAAAAACCTAGACAATACAAATGAAGCTTCAGAGTAGGTTGATGAAGTACTACTTTGAGAATTGAAAAATAAAACCACATTTGTGTCTGAATTGAAGCACGCACTTGTTATATTTGTGATAAAACTGTTAATAAAGTGATTACTTCTTTAAATCTACTTAACTGTGATCTAATTATGATAAATATGCTTATAGTAATGCAGAGAAAAGACATTTCACAGAATCACAGAATCTTAGGGGTTGGAAGGGACCTCAAGAGATCATCGGGTCCAAATCCCCTGCCAAAGCAGGCTCCCTATCTCATATTACATAGATAGGCATCCAGACAAGACTTGAATATCTCCAGAGAAGGAGACTCCACCACCTCCCTGGGCAGCCTATTCCACTGCTCCGTCACCCTCACTGTGAAAAAGTTCTTCCGCATGTTGGTGCGGAACTTCCTGTGCTCCAGCTTACAGCCATTGCCCCTAGTTCTGTCCCCACAGACCACTGAAAAGGGGCTGGCTGATTCCCCCTGCAACCCATGCCTAAGATATTTGTAAACACTAATTAGGTCCCCCCTAAGTCTTCTTTTTTCCAGGCTGAACAGACCCAGCTCACTCAGCCTTTCCTCATAGGGGAGATGTTCCAGACCCCTAATCATCTTTGTCGCCCTTCTCTGGACTCTCTCCAGAAGGTCCCTGTCTTTTTTATACTAGGGAGCCCAGAACTGGACACAGTATTCCAGGTGGGGCCTGACCAGGGCAGAGTAGAGCAGGAGGATCACCTCCTTCGACCTGCTGGACACACTCTTCCAGATGCATCCCAGGATCCCATTGGCTCTCTTGGCCACCAGGGCACACTGCTGGCTCATAGCCAACCTGTCATCAACCAGGACCCCCAGGTCCTTCTCCACAGAGCTCTTTTCCAACAGGTCATCCCCCAGCCTGTACTGATACAGTCGGTTGTTCCTTCCCAGGTGCAAGACTTTACACATGCTTTTGTTGAATTTCATCCGGTTTCTAACTCCCCAGGTCTTCATCTGGTTTCTCCCTGCTCAGCTCTCCAGCCTGCCCAGGTCTCACTGAATGGCAGTGCAGCGTTCCTGTGTGTCAGTCACTCCTCCCAGTTTTGTATCATCGGCATACTTGCTGAGGGTGGATGCTATTCCCTCATCAAGGTCGTCAATGAAGATATTAAATGGGATTGGACCTAACACCGAGCCCTGGGGAACACTGCTAGTCACAGGCCTCCTTGCAGATTCTGATCCACTGATCACGACCCTCAGAGCTCGGTCTGACAGCCAGTTCTTGACCCACCTCACTGTCCACTCATCTATCCCATGTTTTCTCAGCTTTTTTATCAGGGTGTCATGGGAAACAGTATCGAAAACCTTGCTGAAGTCAAGGTAGATGACATCCACTTCTCTCCATCCATCTACCCAGCCAGTGATGATATCATAGAAGGTGATGAGATTGGTTGAGCACAATGATTAAGCAAATAATCAAGTTATCTAGGGTTTTGGTGGAATGTGTTTTGTAGGGATAAATAATATCTCATTTATTATACTACTGGACTCGTTTAAAAAATAAGATATGCTTTAAGAAAAATGCTGATGGATGATTTCAGCCTGTAAGAAAATGATTCAATTATTTAACATTTTTTTCTTCTTTTTGTGTGAGTGTGTGTGTGTGTGTGAGAGAGAGAGAGATGACATTTGTGTGGAGAGTGGTATTTCACACTTTAATGAAGTATCTTGCAAGTGAAAGATAGATGAGATTCATTTGGGTCATTAAAGGTCCTCCAGATGCAACTAGAGAAATTTAGAAAACTACAGCCTCAGCCATATGCCACGGTACCATAGCTCAGGTGGCAACATTTCTGCAACACCTCATTAAGGTCGTCAATGTAGATATTAAACAGGACCGGACCCAACACTGAGCCCTGGGGAACACCACTAGTCACAGGCCTCCATTCAGATTCTACTCCACTGATCATGACCCTCTGAACCCGGTCTGACAGCCAGTTCTCAACCCACCTCACTGTCCACTCGTCTATCCCTTGTTTCCTTAGCTTCTCTATCAGGATGTTGTGGGAGACAGTATCGAAAGCTTTGCTAAAGTCAAGGTAGATGACATCCACTGCTCTCCCTCCATCCATCCAGTTGGTATTGACATCATAGAAGGCTATGAGATTGGTCGAGCACGATCTCCCCTTGGTGAATCCATGCTGACTACTCCTCATGACCTTCCTCTCTTCCAGTTGTTTGGGGATGGCGTCCAAAACAAGCTGTTCCATCACCTTTCCAGGGACAGAAGTGAGGCTGACTGGCCTATAGTTACTGAGATCCTCCTTCTTGCCTTACGCCCTTGACTTACAAACACCCTTGACTTACAAAACCAGAATTCAGGTCTCAGAAATTACAAGATCAATTAAAAATAATTTTATTTTTTCAGACATCTCCTCACAAAGGCTTACTTTGATTCCGTAAGATATATTTTCAAGTGCATGGAGCATGTAATTTTTATTTACTGATTACTTCTGCAGTGGCCCATTGCAAATTCATACTTGTATATTCCAGGAAATATCTAACATTGCATATATCCCCTGTTATCCTTCATTTTTACTTCAATTATAAATAAGGTGGAACTAAGACAAAGAGGGGAAACCCATATGCTTTATGTCTTGCTGTAAAGGAAGACAGGTAAAGATATAGTGAATAAAAATAACAATAAAGTTATGTTTTTTTAACTCACCGTACCCAAATGAATAAAAATCCTAGCCTCTTGTGCCCAGTTGAATTTTGTATAAAAGGTAGGAACAAAATATTTTTTTAGAGCCAGGACAAGATAAAATCAAATTTATTTATAGAATTCTTAATTTTAATTTGTCAAGTTGCTGTTCACAGTGAAGACTGCACAGCCTTCCGGAGCAATGGTTTTGTCTGCCTTATTATGGACAAGGTCTTCAACAGAGTAAACCAAATGGACTACCTCAGAGAACTGGCTATCTTTCTAGACACTCAAATATATTTTTGTGAATACTTCTGAATGATTATGTCCTTTGCCAGATGAATCGTGAAGAATACATGCAATATTTTCCTTCAGTATCAGCATCCCATGAGAACATGGAATATTATTTTGGTAGCTGAAATCACTTCAAAAAGAAAAACAACTTTGTGAAGTGGGTGTTCAGAACAACATCGCCTAATTAATGTTCTGCTTATTTGCAGAGATAACACATAACTAGCTATTTTGCATGAAAAAATGCAAGTCAGATGGTGATTTTTCAGAAGAATAAAATTAATATTTACTGTAGCAACCAATGAACTGTATGGCAATGACTCTCTCTTCCTGGTAGGAACAACACTCTTAAAAGCTACCGTTCACTAGTACATGCTGTTTCTCACTTCTGGGAAATTTTCAAAATGTTTATTGACAAATTCATATTCTATTCTTTTTCCTCCTACTTACATTTTTGTAGCTCACCAGTAAACAAGATGTTCAAGTTGTGAGAAAAGCTCCTGTTTGCCCTTCCCTTCCCTCCTTTCTCTATATTTGTTCCGTAGTTCATTCTTGTTCCAAGATATCCATCTATAGAAAGCAACTGACAAGTTACTGATAAAGTGTGCACACAAACATGGAAGAAAAAGTTACAACTATGCATTTCTGTTGTGTACCTTTTACAGTCACTATTACTATTGTATTAAAGGGAGTGGAATTAGAGGACTCAAGTCTTACCCATTGGAACATGAAAGACATGATGTATGAAGGGTCAAGTGTCCCCATTAGTGCTGGGATGTGACAAATCCTCACTGTGGGCTGTGGGATACAGATAGCTGGAACAGGAGTCAAGTGGGGAGACCTGAGATCAATAACTAAGTTATCCAAGCCCAGAAAAAATGAATTATGAAGGAAACATCAAGATGCTTTGGGAAATTGGTCAGGTCCCACAGTGAAGAAGAAAATCATATTTTAACATCTTTAGTTATGTCTCAGCATCCAGTAGTTGAGGTGATGAAGTGCCTGATAATGGAAAAATGGAAATGAAAACCAGCTTGCATTATTTTAGCATGAAATTCCCTACTAGGTGCAAGACAATCATAATCATCCTTTGTTACTTAACTCTCAGTTTCCCTAATTAAGAAGTGATTATTGAGTGTCATGCTGATGATATAAAATGTCAGATCTCTATTTCGTAACTTATTTCTGATAAAGCCAGACATGGATACCTGCAGAGCACTCCTGATCCATAAAGACTGCAGACCATATATGAAAAACTTGCTTTCTTCTTTTTTAAGAAGACGGAATATTAAGAACTAGGTCCATAAAAAATAATTTCGTAGTAAGACCCCAAAAATGAAGTCTTACCCTTCCACTGAAACAGTAAATGTAGGCAGAAATAGGAACCCAGTTAAATGTACATATACATAGAGCCTATGCCGCACATAAAATGCAGAGGAGAAAATCAGACCCACACTGCTCAAAGATGACTTTTTAATGGTCTGAATGCCTTTCTCTTTATACACTTATCTTCTACCCAGTAAAGTGTCCTGCCTCCAATATCTGGCCTTAGCTGTCTTTTGAATGATTATAGTAAAAACAGGAGGGAAAAAACACTATTAGGTATTTTGTGTTAATTACATCTTTTGGCAATTGAACTATGTCCTACTGCTGCTTGATTATTAAATTTTGATACATGTAACTTACCCACTATTTTTCCCATATTATAGGTAGAGCAATAAATTGCATCAGATTTTCTCTTGCCAGCTTCACATTCAGTGTTAGGTCCCTTGTGGTGATTCATTGTGTTGAATGGTTCAACGATTTTATCCCTTTTCTACCTTTATCAGCAAAGGAACAGTAATTTTACAGTAGTAGAAGTACCTTTTACTATTCTTATTGAAGAACAACATAGGCTACAATCTGGCCTTTAATAAAGAGGCAATATAATCATATTAAATTACCACTTCCTGAGTAGCAAATAGAATTTTCCTGTATTTGTAAATACAATTACTTTTCAAATACAATCCATTTACCTTCAAACATTTGTTCACTAATGTCTAATAGAGATCATCATAGTTCAGACCTAAATTATTCATTTGGTTTATTTTTACATACAAAGGACACAATACTCAGGAACATTCACTATAGCATATTGCATTTTTAGCAAATGTAATGTGCAGAGTAAGTTAATCTATTACCTAAATAATTTCTAGTATTCTACAATATGACTAAGGACCCTGAATATTCATTAGTAATGACAAATAGGCAAGGAATTAACCAATTAGGAGGCTAATTCTGTTAAACAAAGTGGTGTTCAACACACTACATATTATTTTACCACTCATTTTCTGTACTCCATCTGTTTTGTAGACTTTTGAGAGGGACAACAGACAAAGTATTCCAGGAATACTGAAACCTTGTGGCCAGTGGAGTAACAGTCCAATCAGGACTCCCGCACAACATATGGACTCTAAATTTAGTCTTCATATTCTTCATATTCTTTAGTCTTCAGTATTTTGTCTGCATGAGAATCTGCAGTACCTAAAAGCCTAAATAAAGGCAATAAATGAAAGAGAATATTGTCTGCAATTGTGTTTTCGATGTATTCAGCAGTATTCCTTGAGAACAGCCATGTAAACAAAACTGACTCTAAAGCTAAATATTATATAAATTATTGGTGGCATAGAGGACATGGTCTGCTTCTACAAAGATTATCAGAAGCAATGAAGTTAAGATGAATGTAACATATAATGGTTACCCTGTGAAAGAACATGAAAGTATGCATGTCCTGACTGTAGCCTAAAGGGGTTGCAATAACATATAAGACTACAAGTAGTAATACAAATAGACCATGACCTTAGTATTAAAAGGAAGATATACCTTCTCTAACTTCAGAAAAATACTACCTTGATAATTGTGCATATATTGGATCCCACAGGTTTCAGTTAAAGGCCAAGAGAAATTTGGGGCTTGTGTGTGTTGTGGTTTAGCATGGCAAGGTTCTAGTGAATGGTAGTGGCTTCTACATGAAGCAGCTAGAAGCTTTCCCTAGGCCTGACAGAGTAAACAGCAGCTGGGCTCAAGGCCAGACCTGCCACTGACTGAGGTCAAGCCCATCAGTGATGGTCACATGTAGGAGAAAAAAAGGCAAGCAGCCACTTTTTGCCACCAGAGAAGAGTGAGAAGAAACTGTGCAGAAACCAAGGCCAGTGAAGGGGCCAAGTGGGGGAGCAGACACTCCAGGTGCTGGAGAGAAGCATTCCCCTGCAGCCCCTGCAGAACCCATGGTGGAGTGGGTGTCTCCCTGCACCTTATGGAAGATGATGAGAGATCCTATCTACAGTCATGGAGGACCCCATGCTGGAATGGGTGGAGAGACCTGAAGGACACTGAGACCCTATGGGAAGCCTGTGTTAGAGCAAGCTCCTGCCAGGACCTGCAGCCCATGGAGAGACAGACCCACACCAGAGCAGTTTTTCTGGGGGAAATTGTGACTCCATGGGGGACCATGCTGAAGCAGCCTGGGCCTGGTCAGCACCCTGTTGCAGGGATCTACACTGGGGTAGTTGGTGAAGAGCTGAAGCCCCAAGGGAAAGGACTCATATTGGAGAAGTTAATGGAGAACTGTCTTCTGTGGGTGGGGCCTCACGCTGGGGCAGGGGAAGAGTGTGAGGAATTACTGGCCCCCCACCCCCACTAAGAAGGAAAATTTGTGCGGAACCGATTGAAACTCCCATTCCCCACCCATGCTACCTCAGGAGGGCAGAAGGGAGAGAAATGATGTTTAAAGTCTGCAAAGAAGGGAGGAGTGTGGGTAGATGTTTTAAGATCGGTTTTTACTTCTCAGTATCCTACTCGTGTGTGTGTGTAATAAGCGAGATAGTTTTTTATTCCATGTTGAGTCTGTTTTGCTCGTGACGTTAATTGCGGAATGATTGCTCCTTGTCTTTATCTCAACTCCTAAGCCTCTCAAAATATATTTTCACTGCCATCCAGCTGAAAACGGGAGTGACAGAGTGACTTTGGTTGAGCATCTTGCCTCCAGCCAGGGTTGAACTACCACAGTGTGCCATTATTGATCAGAGTAGATCTGCAGACTTTTATGGTTGTGTGACATCATTTTTGCCTAACTACATAACTTTCTGAGGAGTTACTGAACAGTTATAGATGAAGACATGTTCATAAATGATAGTTATATTAGTGTGCTCAAAAGCAGAAGCTCGAATGAAACAATGTATGAAATACTATGTCTTCTCTGAATATCAAGTGTTAAATACTAAAAGGTACTTGACTATGACCTACATTCATAGCCCTGGCAGTCAAGTCTTGGAAAGTAATGAAACTTTTTTTTAATGTTTTCACATAAATAAATAAATGAGTATGTTACTGGATAAATTGGTATAATTAATGGAAACTGACAGTATTTGCTAGCACTATATTTCCTAAAACTGAATGTTCAGCATCTTTTCTGATTGCCCATATAGGTCTTTTCACTTTGAAGGAAGTGAAAAAATTACTTGAAATATATACTAAAAGAACTAATGAAGTCAGAGTGAAAGCATATGGCAGAAGATTGAGAAAAGTATTCTCATCATTACATTAAGTTTCTGGTTGACAGACTATTCTATATCAAAACCAACCAACCAAAAATAACCCCAAATAGATCTGTTCTTTTACTTTCTGCCACGGGAAAAATACAATTACTTTTACATGTTCCTGTCAGAGAGAAGTGTTGGAAATTGATGAAATATTCAATTTGAGGACTTTTATTTTTATTTCCATTATTGCAGATTGTTTTCTCAGTAATTCTTCAGCAAAGGTAAAAAAAGCAAAAAAGGTCCCAAATGTTCATTGACAAATTAATACTTTTACCTGTTTTTTTGCAAATGGTGAAATTTGTCCACAAGTTTTGATTTGTGGGTTGATTTTGTCTGGCTGTCAGTTGCCCACCAAGCTGCCTCCCACTCACTGTCCTCAGATGGAAAGGAGACAAAATATGATAAAAAAGCTCATAAATTGAGGTAAGCACCAGGACACTGCTTATGAATTATGAACAGGCAAAACAGACAACTTTAGTAACAGACTAGGATAGTAATAAAAGCAAACCTAACAAAACATTCCATACACTTCTGCTTCTTCATAGGCTGAACTTCACTTGTGAATTCACCGGTCTTTCCCAACATGATTGCTGCAGGGATATGGGAAATGGGGATTGTGGTCACTTCATAACACTTTTGCTATCCTTCCTTCTCATGCTGTTCCCCTGCACCAGCACAGGGCCTCCCATGGCATGGGATACATTTCTTCCCAAACTGCTTCAACATGGGTCCTATCCATGGTGTGCAGTCCTTCTGGAGCAAACTGCTCCAGTGTGGGTACACCATGAACCTGCTTCTGCATGGACTGTCCATAAGATGAAGCTTTCTTCAGGGCATATACACCTGCTGTAGCAGAAGGACAACGTGCTTCACTATGGACTTCTCCAGGTGATGCAGGGGAATGTCTTTTCTGGTCCCTAGAGCACCTCTTCCCCCTCCTTCTCCACTGACCTTGTTTGACATGGGAACATGTCCTGGTTTCAACTTAGCAGTGTGCCATGTTGGCCAATAAGAATATTCCATACCAATTATGTCATGTTCTGTATAAAGGAGGAGAAAAAGTGCTCCAAAACGGGGCTTGAGGCAGGTGCGGTCCGGCGGACGCGGCTCCAGGTTCTCGGTGGCACGCGGCCTCTCGGCAGTTGGCGGGTCGGGCACGGCCTAAATTGCGTAGTGTGGTGAGAGGTTGCATTGTGTATCACCAGTCTTGTGTGCTCTGTTCTCTAAAGTAGTGTTAGCGCTGTTGTTCGTTGTTCTTTGTATCCTTTTCTGCTGTTTTAGTAAACTATCCTTATCCCAAACCATGGGGTTTTGTTTTTTTTTCCTTCCCCCGCGGCTCTTCCGCTCGCCCCCCCTCTCTCTCTTAAAGGGACAGGTAACTTTCTGTGACCCAGCTCTCAGCTGAGATTAAACCACCACAGAACAGCTCCTCGTCTCCCTCAGAATGCCACCCATGTAGCTGGTCCCCTCTCCTCAATACTAAAATCTTGACACATAAACCCACTACAGCATAATGAGTCTCTCTTTTTTTTTTTTTTTTTTTTTAAAGTTTCTAGGTGATTGTTTTCAAAACCCTACAGGTATTAGGATCGGTTATTGTTGCTGTTACAGAGTTGTATTGATGTTTCATGAGCCTGATGGTGGAAGAAAATTTTCAACTGGAAGATTTTATGCTTCTAAATTAATGGAACTTAAAGGTCCTTTTTTCAGAACTTTCATCAGTTCAATTCTTAAAATGTTTGTAAAGGATAATGATTCATTGCTTGAAATTTGATCTTTGATATGAACAAGGCGTGATGAAGCAATTGCTTTGAACTTTAGGTTTGAGGTTTCAAGTTGGCATCTAACTCTCAGGGCAGATAGGAGGTGTTGAGCACACCTAGGGTTGTGTATGGGAAGCCTGTGCCAGGGAGCAGGCAGGCAGACACACTTAATTGAAGCAATGACGCTAAGAAATGACTCATTCAGGAATCACTGTAATGAAGAAAACATTTTAGACACCCTAACTACATAAGATTTGAGATGAGTATCTAACTTTAGCTAGGACTTTGAAGCTTCTCTCAGTTATGACTTATGTGGAATTTTGTCTTTGATGCAGAATATATGGAATATCTCCATTCACATCAACTAGTTGCATTGTATGCATGAGCTTTTTCTCAGTTTTTCTGACACCTTAATTTTAGCAATAGCTTTCACCGAAAACAATAGGAATAGCTGAGCATCATCAGCAAGCCATTGACAGCTGGGATTGTGATGAGTAATGATCTTTTCTATTGACTTTAGAATATATTCCACTAACTGAAAAAAAAAGGGAAAAGGCACATAGAAGCAAGAAGCTTATGTATTTAGAGAAGGACAAAAATGTACCCATCATCAACTTTACTAGACCAAAATACTTGGAACCATATTGATGTTGACTTTTTTTTTAAAACCATGTCTGCATGTATGTCAGAAGTGCACTGTATATTACAGCTTTAGGAAGACCTATACACTGCTGAAAGAGCATGTGCTGTCTTGGGGACTGGTGTGAATTAATTGTGAAATGCTTGGGACAATGTTTTGGGTTTTTCTTTCCCCTTATTTATACAAGTTTGGGATACCTTTGGTTTGGTGTATTGGCTTTGGGTTTTTTTGTTAGTTTAGGTTTGGGGTTTTTATTTGTTGGGGAGTCATGTGTTGTCCTGTGTCCCCCCCCCCAATCTCCAGGATCACTAAGAAAATTAGATTATTTTTTTAAAAAATTATTCTTAGCTTAATGCTAGTCATGTTAAATGGACATATATTTGTAAGATGCATTGTATGTTCGGTTATCAGTTGTTTCTTCATATTGCATCTCCTGGTAAATCACTTCTACACCATTGGTGTGTGCTTTAGAGCAGCTTTTTTGTCTGAACAGGTGTCAATTGGAATCCAGTTCACTGTCAGCATTGGGAGAGAAGTTTATGTTCCTTTACAATTCCTACTAAAGTAAATAAAAAAGAATCATTAACAGATTAAAGTCAGTCTATCATAAGATACATCCTTAATATTTCATAGTCAGAAGTCTTCAAGTATCAAGCTAATCTTTAGTTCAGATAGCTAAGTGTGAAAAAAATGAAAGCAATATTTGCTTTCTGTTTTCCTCATTATGCTTGCAGTTTTAAAAACTATAATGAATAGTTATGCACTGCTGGGTAATTTTATGGTTCGGCTACAGTGGAAGTGAATGGTTAGTCTAGTAAACACAGCAATGTCTCCTACCATACAAGATGCAAACAATCACAGTAAATTGTTATTATAAGGCTGCATAACTCATAATAAGATTCTGAGTTTTCTTTTTTTTACTTTTTACTTTTGTTTTGCTACTTTCTTTTACAAAAAGCTAAAATCGTTGCTGGTTTTTTATAGGCCAGATCTGGTTTTGAACTTTTCAGGCAAAACTATGCAATTGCAGCTGTACATATTTTGTAACGAAAGACATGTTTTCTGCATGGTAGATATTAAATGGGTTACCTCCCTTACAGTCTCTGGGAAGCTGTAAACATACATTTAAATTTATATTTACATATAAATATAAAATTGAAGTTATTAGTATGTTTGAGAATGGCCACTTCT
This sequence comes from Laterallus jamaicensis coturniculus, assembly GCA_022605575.1. Taxonomy (NCBI): domain Eukaryota; kingdom Metazoa; phylum Chordata; class Aves; order Gruiformes; family Rallidae; genus Laterallus; species Laterallus jamaicensis. Next base: position 22,717,785 of record JAKCOX010000010.1, read on the forward strand.
CTATATAGTTACTGGTTTTTTGTCAGAAGTCCTTGTTATTTGCTCTTTACAGTAACTGCAGCTCTGTGATGACACTGTAGTCAGTCACCTATGCCTAGGTGTCTTATACAAGATTCCCAAGCTGGTAGCTTTCATTCTCAGGGTAGTAGAATCTGAATTCAGACAAAGACTGAACGTGTCATGGTATACTTAGGCAGCTATTATATTTCACAGATCAAACTGATCCTGCTTGCGCAACAGTGCTAGACTAGATGAACCCAAGAAATCCTTGTCAATCTCAATCATTCTATGGTTCTGTGTTCAGACTCATGTGAATCAGATAAAGTCAAGCTCCTCTAATAAACTAGCACTTCTAATGAGGTTTTTCCATGCTAGTAAGCTCAGCCTGAGTATGAAATCCATCTTAATGGTGTACAGCCTTTTATGAAATAGAAAAATCTAGAAGACTTTTATATAAACAGAAACCTGTGCTACAGATTTTCAGTGAGCTGACAATGTACTTGATAAATGTGGATTTTAGCTGCATGTTTTAATTAATGGACATCTGTTCAGGTTCTTAGCGTTTCAGTGTTATAATGAAATGCTTAGTTAATATTTCAGGTTACATGAATGTGAATTTCTTAGAGCTTGAAAAAGGTCTTTAATTAAGTACATCAGACACTTGTTTCAAGAATACTGTAGGTTTACCTGCAGATAAAGGTTTTCTTTACCTGAGAAAGAAAGGCTTGACAGACTTGTGCAGAACATGGAGAGATTGCTGGCATATTTCATAACAACTAATTTCTTTACAGTTGTGACAGGTAGTGATTCCTTTGCCAGTAAGGCACTAAGTGTATAACAGGAAAGGCTGTTTGGGTTAATGACAGGGTTTAGCTGTTCCAAATGATAAAACAGGGCAAATGGTAAAACAGAAGTTTCAAGTGTAAAGTTCTTGTTAATGACACCATTAGAACGCATAAAAAAGGTGAAATCAATAAAACAAAAGCCACTTAGCAATTACACTGATAGCTAGCTTAAGACATTTGTAAAGGAATATTACAGCATTAGCAATTATTAGTTGCTTAATGATTGACAATAAGTACTTGGTAAAACAGTAAAGTATACTTAATAATTTCTTACTGTTAAAGAGGTGTCAAAATTGCTATATTTTGTTAGTTTCTACATCCTAATGCTGTGCGAATGACAGTTAAATTCTATTAATGCTCTGTTCACACGACTACTTTTGGTAGTTAAATACACTAAGTTCATAGTCTTCATGAGTCTAATACAGCTGCAGTGAAAGGCAGAAACATAAAACAAATTAAAAATAAACTCTAGCATTATGAGTGAGTTTTCATGATGTATTCAGCATCAGAATCACTCTGGTCCAAACAATCTCAGTAAGATATTTTTAATAATTGATTTTAAGTAGATGTAGACTTAAGCCAAATCTCAGTGTTCTGGGATAATTCATAGGCTTAACCTTCCCATCAGATAATAACAGCAGAGATAATAACAGGATTAATTGACATACAAGCACTCCCAAAATTTAAAGCCAAGTATAGCTCAATATACAAGAATTTATTATACTGAAATGCAGCTAACCATATGCCAGTGAATATTCTCAGTTTGCCTCCAAATAGTACACAACTTTTTCAAGAGTTTTTTTGCTCAGATTATTTTGCCCTGGTATTATTTTTGCCACTCTAGCTGGTTGGAACGTAACATTATTTCAGTAAGGAATCATAGAATCATAGGGGTTGGAAGGAACCTAAAGAATTCATTGGGTCCAACGCCCCTGCCAAACAGGCTCCCTAGCTCATATTGCACAGATAGGCATCCAGCCAGGTCTTGAATATCTCCAGAGAAGGAGACTCCACCACCTATACCAGTGTTCTGTCACCCTCATTGTGAAAAAGTTCTTCCGCATGTTGGTGCGGAACTTCCTGTGCTCCAACTTACAGCCATTGCCCCTTGTCCTATCTCCACAGACCACTGAAAAGGGGCTGGCTGATTCCCCCTGCATTCCATACTGAAGGTATACATAAACATTAATAAGGTCCCCCCTAAGTCTTCTTTTCTCCAGGCTGAACAGACCCAGCTCACTCAGCCTTTCCTCATAGGGCAGATGTTCCAGACCCCTAATCAACTTTGTAGCCTTCTCTGGACTCTCTCCAGAAGGTCCCTGTCTTTTTTATACTAGGGAGCCCAGAACTGGACACAGTATTCCAGGTGGGGCCTGACCAACGCAGAGTAGAGGGGGAAGATCACCTCCTTCGACCTGCTGGACACACTCTTCCAGATGCATCCCAGGATCCCATTGGCTCTCTTGGCCACCAGGGCACACTGCTGGCTCATAGCCAACCTGTCATCAACCAGGACCCCTAGGTCCTTCTCCACAGAGCTCTTTTCCAACAGGTCATCCCCCAGCCTGTACTGATACAGTCGATTGTTCCTTCCCAGGTGCAAGACTTTACACATGCTTTTGTTGAATTTCATCCGGTTTCTAACTCCCCAGGTCTTCATCTGGTTTCTCCCTGCCCAGCTCTCCAGCCTGCCCAGGTCTCACTGAATGGCAGTGCAGTGTTCCTGTGTGTCAGTCACTCCTCCCAGCTTTGTATCATCGGCATACTTGCTGAGGGTGGATGCTATTCCGTCATCAAGGTCGTCAATGAAGATATTAAATGGGATTGGACCTAACACCGAGCCCTGGGGAACACTGCTAGTCACAGGCCTCCTTGCAGATTCTGATCCACTGATCACGACCCTCAGAGCTCGGTCTGACAGCCAGTTCTTGACCCACCTCACTGTCCACTCATCTATCCCATGTTTTCTCAGCTTTTTTATCAGGGTGTCATGGGAAACAGTATCGAAAACCTTGCTGAAGTCAAGGTAGATGACATCCACTTCTCTCCATCCATCTACCCAGCCAGTGATGATATCATAGAAGGTGATGAGATTGGTTGAGCACAATGATTAAGCAAATAATCAAGTTATCTAGGGTTTTGGTGGAATGTGTTTTGTAGGGATAAATAATATCTCATTTATTATACTACTGGACTCGTTTAAAAAATAAGATATGCTTTAAGAAAAATGCTGATGGATGATTTCAGCCTGTAAGAAAATGATTCAATTATTTAACATTTTTTTCTTCTTTTTGTGTGAGTGTGTGTGAGAGAGAGAGAGATGACATTTGTGTGGAGAGTGGTATTTCACACTTTAATGAAGTATCTTGCAAGTGAAAGATAGATGAGATTCATTTGGGTCATTAAAGGTCCTCCAGATGCAACTAGAGAAATTTAGAAGACTACAGCCTCAGCCATATGCCACGGTACCATAGCTCAGGTGGCAAATTTATCTAAAAAGTAATCTAATCTGATGCTGTACTAACAAAGGTGAAAAGGGAGTGGAAATAATAAGCCTACTTAATATCTAGTGTCCTAGTTTCAGCTAAGAAAGAGCTAATTTACCTTTCAACAGTGAGCCATGTTTTGGCCAATGAGAATATTCCGTACCAATTACGTCATGTTCTGTACAAAGGAGGAGAAAAAGCACGCCAAAAGTGCAGTCCGGCAAGGCGCGGCTGGGGCTTGAGACAGGTGCGGTCTGGCGGCGTGCTGCCTGAGGCAAACGCGGCGGCAGCAGCCGGGCCCCGAGTCGGCTCAGTCTCGGGTTTCGGTGAGAGGTTGCATTTTGTATCACCAGGTTCATGTGCCCTGTGTTGTAAAATAGTGTTATCATTGTTGTTTGTTGTTCTTTGTATCTTTTTTGCTGTTTTAGTAAACTATCCTTATCCCAACCCGTGGGGCTTTGGGTTTTTTTCCCTTCCCTCACGGCTTCTCTGTTCGCACCCCCTCTCTCTTAAAGAGACAGGTAACTTTTTTGGGACCCAGCTCTCAGCTGAGGTTTAAACCACAACATCTAGCTACCACTGGACAGTGTACAGGTTGATATGCTTAAGAATAAACAATTTTGAACAGCACCTGAAATGGAACAGTAAACCTAATCTGCGATTATTTTCTGTTCTATGTAAGCAGTAATTACCTTCTAGGAATCTTCTGTATACCTAACAGTCACCAGATGCTTGGAATCTACAGCTGTAGGGGCAATATTGCTGTTTTGTAAAATATTTTTTGTTTTCCTTTCCTTGCTTGTCTGCATAACAAATATTTAATTCAAGCTGATTCATACTTGCAGAAAACTAGAATTAGGTTTATGTTCTTGATTCTTCAGATTGCAGAATTTTAGGAATTTGAGAGTTTGTGCAATGGTATGTCTATTTTGGAGAACTCTGTGTACTGAATAATGAGTTGGTAATATCACAACAACTGAGAGTAAATACTTAAAACTAAAAAGCCTTTGCTCGTGTTTCTACCTTTATTACTACTCAAATATTATGGAGTAATAAAAGATGGACCACTCAGTAGATAAGGAACTGGCTGGATGGTCTCACTCAAAGAGTTGCGGTCAACATTTCAATGTCCATGTGATTAGTGGTGTTCCTCAGAGGTCAGTGCAAGCACAGTTCAATAACCTTGACAGTGACCTAGACAGTGGGATCAAGTGCACCCTCAGCAAGTTTGCCAATGATACCAAGTTGTGTGGTGAGGTCAAGACACTGGAGGGAAGGGATGATGAGCTGGAGCGATGGGCACATATGAACCACATGAAGTTCAACAAGGCCAAACGCAAGGTCCTGCACAGGGGTCAGTGCAGTCCCAAACACAACTACAGGCTGGATGGGGAGTGGATTGAGAGCAGCCCTGAGGAGAAGGACTTGGGGATGCTGATTGATGACAAGCTCAGCATGAGCTAGCAGTGTGTGCTAGGAGCTCAGAAGGCCAACCATGTCCTGGGCTGCATGAATAGCAGTATGGCCAGCAGGTTGAGGAAGGAGATTCTGCCACTCTAGTCTGCTGGAGTACTGTGTCCAGTTCTGGGGTTGCCAGTACAGGAAACATATGGAGCTGTTGGAGTGAGTCCAGAGAAGGGCCACAAAAATGGGGGTTGGAGAACTTCTATAAAGACAGGCTGAGAGAGTTTGGCTTGTCTAGCTTGGAGAAGAGAAGGCTCTGGGGAGACTTAATTATGGCCTACCAATACTTAAAGGGGTTGTACAGTAAAGCAGGAGAAGGACTATTCATCAGGGACTGTAGTGATAGTGATTCAGTGATATGTAATAATGCTGAGTAGATTTATATAGATGTAGCTTGAGACAATTAATTAATATAGTTTTATTTGTGTTTTTTGAGAATAGAAAGTATTTGTGTGTTTTGGATTTTAGTAGAATATGGCTGTAGCGGTTTCAGCTGTTTCATGAGAGCAGTTACAAAATTGAACGCTAACAGTGGAACAGTGGTGAAGATAAAGAAGTGAAGGTAGGGGAGTCATAAATAATGAGACCTAACAACTAATTAAGAGACAGAGTATATCTTACTTTCAGCTAAAAAGGGTTACTAACCAGTTTCTGTAGGAATGTCCTTTTGAGTGCAGTAATGTGTTTTAGAAACTATGGAGAAAACTGTACAAAGTATGTGTTGAGAGAGAGGAAGACATCCATCCTTCCTCCCTGAAGGCCACCAGAAGACCCCCTGAGAGTCAGTGAGCATGCTCATTATAATGAATATGTATACTTAATCTGTGTAAATATGAAAAATTTTGTTTTAAACAGCGTATACATTAGGTGGAGCGATCCTCTGTGTGCCCAGCACTGCAATAAAGAATACCTGCTTAATAGTCACCAAGGCTATTGAGCATTGAGATTAGATGTTAGGAAGAAATTCTTGCCCAGAGAAGCTGTGTTTGCCCCCTCCCTGAAAGTGTTTAAGGCCAGGTTCGATGGGGCTTTGGGTAATCTGGTCTAGTGGAGGGTGCCTGTGTCAATGTCAGGGCTGGGGTGGAACTAGATGACCTTTGATATCCCTTTCAACCGAGAGCATTCTATGATTCTATTAACTGATTAATATTTTGTATAAATAAAATATAGATTCAACTGCCTCACAATTTTGTATTTAATTAGTTGTTTTTTATTATTTTAATGGAAGTGCCATAAATGAATATGTATGTACATTTGTAAGAATTAAAGCACTTCATAATATAGGATTTAAATAATAAAAATATCAAGAGTATGCCCTCCCAACTGAGCAAGCCAAAAGTCATTACAAGCTCTGGGAACTTTTTATAAAGGGACTTTAAATCATCCTTAAACATCTTAGAAGCCTTCTGAAAAAAATTAAGAATCTGAAATTACTTTCTCAGAGGTAGATACCATTTTCTCCATCTTTTCTTCTTCTACTTTTCCAATAAACTGAAAGAAAACTTGTTAAAGGGCAGGTGATGATTTTAGGAAGGAGAAAACTCAAGGGCAAACAAAAATAACTGAAAATCATCTGTAATCATTTCTAAATTTAATACATCCTATCCTCCTAAGACTAAAATATAATTTTATTTAAATATGTAGTTTCCATGTTTTTCCTTAAAATTCTATGAAGAAATAGCATCAAAGATTCCTTTCAATAGAGTAATTATTAATTTTAATAGAAATTTTTTGTTATAATTATCAAGTAGTTAAACAAATTTAAACCAAATAGTCGTATGAAAGATAAAGAATCAAATTCTTCACATTCAGATAATGCAACTTCTTTACAAATACTGCAAAAACAGGAAAAAACTTTTAAAATGTTTATCCCAAATTACAGAAATTCATCTATCAAATTTCATACAGCATGTTATAGAAGGAAAACTGATGTTGGTAATTGTTTGACCTATCCCCTAACTAATGACTGCATTCTTACAACACAAAAATCACAGAAGCAGCAGCAATGGTATCAAAAGTTTGGCTTTTCAGGGAGTTTAAAAATGTACTGTGCAATAATAAGATTTGGTTAATAATAATAATAACATTAATAATAGCAATATTAACAAAACCAACAAAAATAGTTATTCCACCCTTGTGTACAGATATTTTAGTCACTTTATAACTAGTTTTTTTAGCTAAGTAATACTCACCTTGAAATCTGAATAGTAACTGTTGATTCTTATATTTAGGTTAGGTTACACTTAATAACTTTAGGGAAAAAAAAGAAAATGTCATCAAAACATCCTTCTATATCACTCTTTATAACAAGAATTATCAAAGTTGATTCTGCATTAGTTTTATTAGCTCAATATTTGCTTTTATTTACCTTAATTTTACCATATCTTAATTTAAATAGCTAACCAAAGGTTTGTTTAGAAAGAGAAAGAATAGTCCATTTTCAATAGTTTAAAGGGTATGGAAAACTCCTGAGAGACCTATTGTACAGAAAACTCCTGAGAGACCTATTGCAAATCAATTTGGTTTCTAATTTTCATCTCAGTGTGGCTATTTTTTTAAAAAATTCTTTAAAATTAATTTTGGCCTGTCAGTGTATATGTGAGAGTTTGCTGTATTTTCTGGTTTGTAGCATATGTACATAAGAAATTATACAAAGTAAAAAAAACCCCACAATAAAATGCCAGCCAGAAGGAAGAGAAAGGTAAATGAATATGTGGATTTTTTTTAATAACTAAGTACAGCATGAGGGATTACATCTTAAACTGCTGAAAAATTAGTAGCATCACTTCTTTTAGAAAGTGATACTTGGTTATGTAAACTGAAAAACCCTTATAAGGCTTCTTTGGAAAAATGAAGAGCTAATGGACTGTAACTTAGAATTAATGGCAAGACTAAGACCCCATGAAATTTGAGCATTCCTCAGTGTAGCTTTGCATTTTCTGTTACTTAGCTAAATTGAAAATACAGTGATTGCATCTGGAGGTTTTGTTGAAGTGAATTATGTTGATGCTCTGTTATGTGGTGTTGACTCTTTGCAAAGTCAGAAAAGTCTCTCCATCTGGGACCCAAATGTTTTGTACTAAAATTATCTGTCCTTTAATTGAAAGAGATCTGAGCAGAAACAACCGGTTTATTTCCCACTGCTCTGAAATGCTTCATGCCATTGCTTGATGTCACTGCACGTTATACTAACGTCTCTCAAAAAAGGATACTGAGAAAACCCAACAAATTAATAGTAATTATCTTTCAAGGTATTTCAAGAGCTGTACTATTATTCTTGGAAATAATATAAAATTGGAGGCATTAAAAATGCTGCTCAAACATTATACACTGTACTAAGTATTTTTGTATACAGTTGACAAATTTTTTCTTTACACAAAAGGGATAAGGAAATACAATGGGCTGTCAAAAATGACTGATAACAGCAAAAGGTACTGAAAAGAAGTTATAAAAAACTTTATTCCAAAGTTCATGCAGAAGGCACATCATTCGGACAGAGTGTTAATTATCTTCTGATATATTGACACTATTGTAATGTGGCTGTTGCCCATATGGGATAATCTGCTGTTTAAGAATACAGAAGAAATGGACAGTGTTTCCTTGCACATTTATAATTATACCAGCATGCTTGAATGCTCCTATGATGTAAAAAAATTATCAGTAGGGTATAAAAAAAATGAACAGTGATATCTGGTACACATGATAACCGAAGCAAAGGCAATAGATGATGACTGCTAAAGTCAGCTCTTTTGATTGATGTTGTCTTCTGTTATATGTTCTTCAAAATGTCTTTTTTTTGGATTTGGAGTTAAAATAAATAGGCTTTTGAATTAATGAAAATAGTCAGCAATGCTTTTTAAAATACGAGCATTAGATTTTTGTAAGAGCATTAGGAATTAATTTTAAAGCTTTATGTGGCAACGCTATCTACTTCAAAAATTATTAACACAACTGACAGTTCTTATTTGAAGTTTTAAATGTCAAAACACTGAGACCTAAAGTGCTTGATAAAAATAAGCTTATACAGCTTCTGATAATTCTATTTCACATTATTGCTTTAGCTGGTATATCAGTATTCTATCATAATGACAGACAGAATTCTATTAGAAGTTTGAAAAAGGTATATGGTTGATATATTGCTTTGATATAACCTCCTCTTACCCCCACCTGAAATGCAAATTCAATAAACAGTGCTTTATAAATAATCGTTGTTTAGGTCAGTGCAGAGATAAATCTGATTTATAAGATCACAATCTGAAGAATAATTGATTCTGACTTAAGCATGAGAGCTTCAGAAAATTTAAAGGAAGAATTGTTTAAGCCATAATCACATAAATTTTATCCATACGAGTGACTTTGGAGACCCTTTTATTTAAAAGTTTTAGCCAATTGAGCATTTTAAAACTGTTTAGAAATTAGTCTGCATAGTGAGGAAGAACTAACACTAGATATTATGTAGGCAGCTGTTTACTTAGGTGTCTGTCTTCAGCTCTTGTATGTTGTGCTTGTGTTGTGCTGCAGCAGGATGGAAGGAAGCAGGTAGGATGAATAGGGAGAATTCTATTGACTCTGTTAGTAGGTGGAAGCTGTCCAGGATGTATATGGGCATTGGGTGAACCTTTGAGACCCAGGAAGATAAAATGAATCTCAGGATGGTCGTTCACCAGATTTGCATTGTATAGTGCTGTCTAGTAAGTGAAAATGTGCCTGACTGAGGAAACCTTTGGGTTCAGAAAGGGAAAACCAGCTTATGTAGGGAGTCATTAATGATTTTAAAGGGTGAGGACAATGCAAATTACTTGATTCCTCCTTATCCATATGTCAAACTTTTAAAACTATTAGTTATAGGGACATATCTTCTCCCCAGCTGCTGGGGAGAAGGGCTCTGAAGCAGGAGACTCCGTCTAGGGACCCCTTTCTGCAAGCAGCAACCCCCGGGCATAGATCTAATAAAAAGGGCAACTAATAAAAAGCACCAAAGATCAAAAGGAGAGAGGCAGCGGGTGCACCCATCAGCGGCCATTAGCACCCATCAAGAGCCATTGCTTGTCCCCTGCACTGCCCGGAGCGGTGACTCATTTGGGGCGGAGCTAAGTGCGACAGTAATTATCCCTCTCCATAAAAGAGTGGCCTCTGGGAACACATCGACCCAGAGCTCTCGAACGGGACGGGCAAACAGGGCGTGGTGCGTCAGAAGGGCATGGCACGGCAGTTAGCACTGCAATTCGCACAGGCAGAGCAAGCAGGCTGATCAAGCCTCCCCTCCTAGCTCGCTGAGAGGGTAAATTCAGCGGACGGGCTCACAGAGTACAAAGGGCGAGCTGAGGGTTCCCTGTCTGCTGTGTGCACAGACAGTCAACCATGGTCTCCACCAGATGGAGAGGTTCCCTCGACAAATCTGGGGCAACCCCGATGGAGGGCCTGCCTAGGGATGCTGCGGTTCAGGTCTCAGGCTGCAGGGAATGCCAGAGTCTGAAGTTGCCAGAGAAAAGAGTCAAGCACCTAACCTGTGTCAGGTGTGAGCAGGTCGATCTACTTTGTTTGGTAGTAGAACTAAAGGAAGAAACGAAAGACTGAGAGCAATTGGGGATTGCAAGCGAGAGATTGACTGGTGGAGTAGCTCCCTGGCGTCCCAAAAGGAAGAGAGTCGGGAAGACACCTTGCACTTGAAGACGGTGTCCTCTCTCTGCCCTAGCCAGATAAATGGGAGTGACCCAAACCCTACACACAGGGAGGTGTGTTGCCTCCCTGAAGCCCAGGTCAGGGACATTACCAGAAGGGTCCCAGGGCTGGTAAGATCCACTGATAGTTCAAGCAGGCAGGGATGCAATCACAAAGTGTAGCCTGCAAGCTGTCAAAAGGGAATCCTGGGTCCTGGGGTGCTTTGTCGAGGGGGAGTGAGTCCAAATAATATTCTCATCTATCCCCATTTGTGGGAGGAGGGGCTCAGAGCTGGACAGGAGACCCCACGAGTTGAATGTGTGGCTGAAAGGCTGGTGCTGGCACAAGAACTTTGGGTTTTTTGACCAGGGGATGGTGTACTCTGCTCCTGGCATGATGACTGCTGATGAGGCTCACCTGTCCCATAAAGGAAAGCAGATCTTTGCCCAGGAGATGGCAGGGCTCATTGATCAAGCTTTAAACTGGTTAGGAAGGGGGAAGGGGATATTAAGAAGGCTGCTGTGGTTAGGCAAGTACTTCGGCAGTCACAACGGGAGTTGATGGTGGAAAAAGGTAAATACCAACAGCACAGTGGTGGACTTGGGGACGTTTTTCCACGTGACAGAAGGGAAAATTCTGTGGATTGCCCTGAGTACTCCTCAGTGGAGCCACTTTTGCCAGTCCCCTGTCAGATATCTCGCTGTGGGCTGTTGAGGATACCTACATCTGCTGCCCCACTAAAATGCCTTTATACAAATGCACCTAGCACGGGGAACAAAGAAGAAGAATTAGAGATCTTTGTGCGGTCACAGGGCCACGATCTCATTGCAATCACAGAGATGTGGTGGGACAACCTGGATGACTGGCATGCTGTCATGGATGGCTATGTGCTTTTTAAGAAAGACAGGCTAGGGAGGCAAGGTGGAGGAGCTGCTCTTTATGTGAGAGAGCACCTAGAATGTATTGAGCTCCACCTGGGGAAGGATGAACCATCCGTCGAGTGCCTGTGGGTTAAAATCAAGGGGCAAACTGCTTTGTGTGACATTGTTGTGGGAGTGTGCTATAGGCCCCCTGATCAAGAGGAGCAGGTTGATAGTGCATTCTATAAGCAGTTAGAGCCTCAGGATCCCGGGCACTGATCCTTATGGGGGACTTCAACTATCCAGATATTTGCTGGGCAAGCAACACGGCCAGTCGTATGCAGTCCAGACAATTTCTGCAGTGTGTTGAAGACAATTTCCTGCTACAGATGGTGCAGAGGCCTAGAAGGGGAGGGTGGGTGCTGGACCTTGTTTTCACTAACAAGGACAGGCTCGTTAGGGAAGTGAAGGTCGGGGGCAGCTTAGGACAAAGTAACCATGAAATGGTTGAGTTCAAGATCCTGGGTGGAAGAAACAAGCCAAAAAGAAGGAGAGCTACCCTGAATTTTGGAAGAGCTAACTTTGATCTCCTCCGCAACTTATTAGGGGCTATCCCGTGGGCTACACTGTTTGAAGGAATGGGAGCCAGTGAGAGCTGGGTAACATTTAAACAGCATTTCTTCCAAGCACAGGAACGATGCAGCCCTTTGAGCAAGAAATTGGGAGAGGCAGAAGACCAGAATGTATGAACATGGAGCTATAGAGTAAACTCAAAGAGAAGAAACTATGAATTGTGGAAAAAGGGTCTGAGCACCTGGGGAGAATACAGGAATGTGGTCAGGGCCTGTAGGGATGCAACTAGGAAGGTTAAAGCCCTCTTGGAAATGAAGCTGGCAAGGGACATAAAGGATAATAAAAAGGGTTTTTTTAGATACGTGAATAGTAAGAGGATGACCAGGGATAATGTAGGTCCCTTGCTGAATGAGGAGGGTGTCCTGGTAACGGGGGATGATGAGAAGGTGGAGGTACTGATTGCTGCCTTTACTTCGGTCTTCATTCCAAAGGCCGCCTGGGACCCACAGACACTGGATGAAAGTAGGAGTGTTTGGGAAATGAAGAATTTCCCTCTGGTTGTGGTAGGGGAGGTCCAGGAGTGGCTCAAATGGATTAATGCACCTAAATCCATGGGCCCAGATGGGTTACATCCATGTGTGCTGAGGGAGCTGGAGGAGATGACTGCTGAGCCGCTCTCTATCATCTTCAACAGGTCTTGGAGGACAGGAGAAGTGCCTGAAGACTGGAGGATAGCCAATGTCACTCCAGTCCTCAAAAAGGGCAAGAAAGAGGAAGCTAGTAACAATAGGCCAGTCAGCCTCACCTCTGTCCCCGGAAAGGTAATGGAACAGCTTGTTCTGGATGCCATCTCCAAGCAATTGGAAGAGAAGAAGGTCATGAGGAGTAATCAGCATGGATTCACCAAGGGGAAATTGTGCTTGACACTCATAGCCTTCTACGATCTCATGACAGGCTGGGTAGATGGAGGGAGAGCAGTGGATGTCATCTACCTTGACTTCAACAAGGCCTTCGATACTGTCTCCCATGACACCCTGATAGCAAAGCTGAGAAAGCTTGGGATAGATGAGTGGACAGTGAGGTGGGTTGAGAACTGGCTGTCGGACAGAGCCCAGAGGGTTGTGATTCGAGGAGCAGAATCTGCATGGAGGCCTGTGACTAGTGGTGTTCCCCAGGGCTCGGTGTTGGGTCCAGTCCTGTTTAATATCTTCATTGACGACCTTGATGACGGAATAGCACCCACCTTCAGCAAGAACGCCGATGATACAAAGCTGGGAGGAGTGGCTGACACACAGGAACACTGCGCTGCCATTCAGTGAGACCTGGGCAGGCTGGAGACCCGGGGACTTAGAAACCGGATGAAATTCAACAAAAGCATGTGTAAAGTCTTGCACCTGGGAAAGAACAACCGTTTGTATCAGTACAGGCTGGGGGATGACCTGCTGGAGAAGAGCTCTGTGGAGAAGGACCTGGGAGTCCTGGTGGATGACAGGTTGGCTATGAGCCAGCAGTGTGCCCTGGTGGCCAAGAAAGCCAATGGGATCCTGGGGTGCATTTGGAGGAGTGTGGCCAGCAGGGCGTAGGAGGTGATCTTCCCCCTCTACTCTGCCCTGGTCAGGCCCCACCTGGAGTACTGTGTTCTGGACTCCATGGTTTAAAAAGGACAGGGATCTCCTGGAGAGAGTCCAAAGAAGGGCTACGAAGATGATTAAGGGCCTGGAGCATCTCCCCTATGAGGATAGGCTGAGTAAGTTGGGACTCTTCAGCCTTGAGAAGACTAAGGGAGGACCTAATTAATGTCTATAATTATCTGAAGCAGGGGATGCAGGGGGAATCAGCCAGCCCCTTTTCAGTGGTCTGTGGGGACAGGACAAGGGGCAATGGCTGTAAGTTGGAGCATAGGAAGTTCCGCATCAACATGAGGAATAACCTTTTCACAGTGAGGGTGACAGAACACTGGAGTAGGCTGCCCAGGGAGGTGGTGGAGTCTCCCTCTCTGGAGAAATTCAAGACCCGTCTGGACGCTTATCTGTCCTAGGGAGCTGCTTTGGCAGTGGGGTTGGACCCGATGATCTCTCGAGGTCCCTTCCAACCCCTACAATTCTATAATTCTATGATTCTGTATTCATTGTGTTTATTTTTACAAATCCATGTAGGATGTCACAGTACTCGAAGTGTATGTGAATTATCTTATGAAAAAATAACATTTTAAAACCACTTCAGTTTTTAAATGTAAAAATTTCCCACTGTTTTCAATCTGCTAAACTCTCATGTCATTCTCAGTTAATGCTGAATGGGAAACTTTCCTTTTGTATAAGAATCTCATTCTTATACACTCGTATATACTCTGCAACTCAAAATTACTAATGTACTACCTCTGAATTTGTGGATTTATCACCCAATCTAACTTTCCTTTTACAGTCCAAAAAAAAAATGACTAAATAAAGTGCGCTCATTTTAAAACAAAATAAATAAAACCCAAATCCCCAAGAAGCAGTTCATATATTGTTAGACACTTAAGCCAATGACCATTTTGGGTAAAATATCCTACCATTAGCTAGAACTAGTTAAACAGAAGATTAATCCTTTTTTTTTGGGAGGGAGCAGGTAGCTCAACAACAACTGCTGTTGAGCAACAGCAGTGAAAACAGAACAGCATTCATCCATGTTGCAAAAATAACATATCTCATTGATCGTTAATGTGATCATTGCTGTGGAAAAGGTATCAGCAAAAGCAAATACTTTTTAGTCATACCACATCACAGAATAAGGTAGTTTGTGATGCGAAGGCTTGGTCCTATGACATAAGCTTTTGTCAGTTTGTAGCTAGGATTAAAATAGTATAAAGAAGTTAGAAGAGATCTCAGAATTCAGAAGAATGCTTTCAAAGTAAAAATTTTTGTGCTCTTTTTTTCTCACAGTGAATAATAGAGTGAGAAGAAAATTGAAAGTGAATGAGTTGCTTGGAAACCGCAGCCTCATACTTGAAGTCATCCACAGCCAACTATCTCTTTTGATTAATTGCATTTTAGGTAATTACCTTTAGTTCTCACTCAGTATTGTGTATGAATTCTAATATTTTCTGGCATATATTACTCATTGTCTCTCAATACATTCCATTTAGTTTCTCTAATGAAAAGCAAGTTGTTGTTGTCCAGTGGTCATGTGAATTTGTGTATGAACAGTTATGTTTCTGCATCCTTAAACCCTTGTATCACTGGTGGCTAATTCATTCACACTGTTCTTAATGAAAACTACAGTGACTGTAAATATGCTTTCACCATTACCTATGACCTATACTGCAAATCTCCTTGCCAAAACAAGTAAAGCTAACCAGGAACCTTGGTTAAAGTTAGCAGACAACAGTGAAACTAGCAATTACATGATTATTTTTGTCTGTGTATGTTTGGGTTTTTTTTAAAGCCAGTACAAAGTGGTGAAAAAGATTTCTAATAAATAAGGGTGGGTGGCTTCATGATTTTATATATATATGTATACATTTTTTTTTTTTTACAAAGATTTTTAAATTAAAAATTCAACTTGTTTGTTTAAGTCAGCAAGAGAAAAATATTGTTATGTCCAGGCAGCATATACAGTTAGAATAAAACAGCAGGTCATTAATTAAGCCACACACACTTTTATGTAGGAACTGAAAACTAAAGCCCTTTTCCTGAATAATTAGAAAATTTAAATAATGATTTATCATAGCTCAGCCTTTCAAACAAAAGAGCACAGTAGGAATAAGCCCAAAGCTAAAAAGTGTATTTTCAAAGCTAATATACAGTCAGATCAAAGATTCAGATATACACTCTGAAACAATTTTTTTTTTTTTTTTTTTTCAGAAAAACTAGCCTACTCTGGGAAATAGACAGCAGGATAGTGTTTGTTTAGGACTTCTGCTGATACAAAAAAGATGTTACTAGCCAGATGATTAAAAATATGTAAAATAATTCTCCAATCTTTTACAGCAACTCAGGAGGCTGAAAGACTTCTGCAGATACCTGTGGATTCCAAATGTGGATTTTTCCATAGTTTAGTGTTTAACATGATTATTAAAACCTGTATTATAGGACATACTGGGTCTTGCCTGATCATTAGTGAGCTTTCTGCAGATTACCATTTCAGAGACAACATCACTTTAAAAAACCGTACTTGGACATTTATTTCTACTAAATGCAGACAGGCATTGAATAACAAATAATCTAACAGTACAATAATTTTATAATCATAGGCTGTTGCATTTTTTCACAAAGAGGTGATTCTCTACCAGTGTTTAAGAAGAAAATTACTGAAGGGGGAAATGTCAGCTTTTGAAAGAATATTGTTACTTTATCCATATGTACTGTCAGATATACCTGTACTTCACACAAATTAAAAAACCCACACACAAGCAACTTGCCGATTTAGTATGTTTGGAGAATTAAAAAGAAGAATACATGTCTGTGCATTACTTATTCAGAACAGATTGAGGTGTGTAGGTCTTTTTCAGGTCCTCTTGGGGGAAATGTATTGTTTTCAATATTCATAATAGAGATTTTGGATATGAATATTTAATGGTTTTGAATGTTACGAATAAAGTTCTGTAATATTATCAGAAAGTGTATCAATCCCTGTGTGACCTAAGGAGAAAAGCTAGTAAATCTGTAGCACTTTCATATGTCTGACAACTTAAAGGCATTTAAAAAAACTATGTAAAAGTAATTATTTCCACTTTTGCAAGTTGGGATGTTACAGAATAGAAAGATGGAATAAATAGCCAGCAATAGCAAGTAAACAAATCCATATATACTTTAGGGTAAACTAGAAATAGCCATTCAGTTCAGAATAGCATCAAGAATATATATTGAAATACAGCCTTCAGAAATTTGTTTTGCAACAACATTTTCAAAAGGAGCTAGTAGATGTTTAAGTTCAAAATTACATTTTGTTATCATGGTAATGATAACTAGAATAGTTTTCTTGGTGAATATATTTAAATTTGAAACTTTTCAAGACAAAAAGGAAGTTAGCGAATATTTACTACTAACATTGTAGGAACTTAAATGTGCTGTTGCAGGAAATGTAATAAATCTGCTGCTCTAAAACCAGGTCTGTACTACTTCAATGTTTTCATTAGATGAAAACTGAAAAATACCTGGTCATCAATACAAACAATAATGTAGGATCATGTTGAAGAAAATCTGATACTTTTGGTGGAATCTTAGTAAGAGGTGCACAATACTGTCCTGTAGGAGCTGTGGTATTTTCAGTTGTATCTCTATATTGAACTATACCATTTTCTCTGGCTGGTATGAAATATGAGACTTCGTTGTGGACTGTTGTGATGTTAGCCTGTCTCAAAAATCATCTTTGGAAAGGCAAGCTAATCCATAATGAGGAATGGGTAAATGAACTACAATTTCCCACAAATTTTTATCACAACACAAGAAACGAAGATTTTCATTTACAAAGCCAAAGGAAAATGTTTTGGATTAAATTTCAAACAAGATTTACTTTAGGAGGCAAGCAGGTAACATGAATTTGTAAACAAAAAAGTCTTGAGATGACCATCTGTCATCATGAGTTGGAATTTGGTTTATGGAGAATAAATATTCTTAGTTATTCCTTGAGAGGCCTAATTTTCTATCAATTTTATACAACACTTGGAAAGCCAAGTGTTTTAAAAATATTTCTAGACAAAGTGATAGATTTCTGACGAAAATGGTCAGGACAGAAAAGAAATGTATGTTTAAATTTCACGGAGTTTGAACTAGGTAGGTTATCTTTAGTTTAACTCAGCCAGTTTCTTCATTTATAATTACAGGTATGCAAAGAGGTTTTTTTAATTGGAATTGGGCTGCTGTAGGACAAAGAACTAGGAAAACTAATGTGATACCCGGTCAGATTTTTGCTGTTTTGCTGAAGTCATGTTCTGAAGCAAGAATGGGATTCAGGTCTGTCCTAACGTAGTACTGAAAAAAAAAAAAAAAAAGTAGATTAAAGACTCAAAACCTCAATTTCCCATTTCATTGTAAATTTTTTCAGCCAAGAAAAAGGAAACAACAGAACCTCATTTTAAAATTCTTTTTAGTTTGTTTATATTACTTTTAGACAATTTTGCTGAAAGCTGCTACTACAGCAAAAGGAAACCAGTAATTTTATACAGAAAATGTGAAAAAAAGCCACCACCAAAATACTATAATGACTAAAGAAAAAATGAAATGCTTCTCCAAGTTCACTGATGCTGAAAGAAATAAAACAAATCCTCCACACCTGGCATTGTCAGATTATATTTCACAATCTGATTTGCAGATTATTTTCTCCTTTTTTAGGGAAAAAAACAAAACACCCGATTAAATGGACTGTGTGGAAGAAGCTTAATGGAAAATAAGATGTCTAGAAAATATCACCTGGTATTGTACATAAAATAAACTGTGAGGCAAAACAGGTACTTCATAACTTACCCGTAAGTTTAACAGAAATGGTGCACTGGGTCTGGCGGAAGTTTACTTTCCCCATAGCAGCCCTCACAGAGCTGTGCTGTGTATTGGTAGGTAGCAAGGTGTTGATAACCCACTAGGGTTTTGACTTCTGCTGATCAGGGCTCGCTCACATCAAAGCTGTCCCTCCAACATCCTCCCACAGCAGTAAGCTGGTGGTTGGAAACATCCCTGAAGGGGCATAGCTGGGACAGGTGACTCAAAGTGACCAAGAGATATTCCATACCATATGATTTCTCCTCAGCAATAAGAAGCTGAGAGATAAGGGAAGGATATGGCAGGCATTCATTATTTTTTAATATTCATCTTCCGTACTAACCGCTCTGTGTACTGAAGCCCTGCTTCCTGGCAAGTGGCCAGACATTGTCTGGTGATGGGAAGTAATAAATAATATTTTGCTTTTCTTTGCTTCCATGCACAGACTTTTTCTTTTGCTGTATTAAACTGCCTTTATCTTGACCCATGAGTTTGAAGCTTTTTTTCCAGTCTTATTTTTCTCCCTATGTACATATCACATGTAGAAAGAGATGCTAAAATATGCTATTTACTTTTCCTCAAAAAGCTTTGTAATTGATCTTCCTGGATGTGGAAAAATAAATTGTTTGCAAAATACTTAACATGTCTGTCAGCCTTCAAGACCTGAAGAACTGCAGATGTTGCTAAAAGCATTTTTAATCACATGAAAGTATTGATGATTTCCTTGATATGCTTGTTTTTATTCAAGAACGCTTAGTATCTGAACAAGTTGACATGTCTCACGATAGCACCATACTTCAAATTTCACCTCCCGCCATCAGTTATAAGGAGTCAGTGATCTATTTTATACTGACAACTTTACAATGCTAAAAATAATTTGAGAGGCGAGGACATAAAATTCTTATGTATCTGGGTTCACTGTACAATCACCTTCTGTCTCAAAAATACCATAAGAAGCATTCTGAAAGATAACTGTAAAGCACAGATATCAGTTACATGCAAAAGAGAGTCTGGAAGATGCTAGTTTAATATATTAATGTTAATATGTTAGGAGCAAAGGAGCTAATTGCTATTATTAGAGGCTAATGTCAGTTAATAGCCTTTTATTGCAAGAGCCAGTTGGAGGCAGAAAGTCCTAAATTAGGTCCTATTGATTCCCTGTCTTCATCAGGAATTTTAAGTATCAGGTAGAATCAGTGAAAATTATGCCCAGGCTCAGTTCCTTCATCAATTCCTTCCCTACAGTCTTAATTAATGCAAGGTGAATAGCTGCAGTATTATCAGGGCTCTTTTGAGCATTTTATTTATCAGTTTGAAGGGTGAATGCATTTGATACTTCAGGTTCTATGGGTACATTTCTTAGAGACCTTTGGTGGTTTGACCCTGGATGGAGGCCAGGTGCACACCAAGGCCACTCTATCACTGCCCTTTTCAGCTGAACAGGGGAGAGAAAATACAACAGAAGGCTCCTGGGTCAAGATAAGGACAGAGAGAGATCTTTCAGCAATTACTGTCACAGGCAAAACAGACCCAACACGGAATAAAATTGATCAAATTTATTATCCAAACAAAACAGAGTAGGATAATGAGAAATTAAACCAAATATTAAAACAACTTTTCCCCACCCCTCCCCTCATCCAGGCTCAGCTTCACTTCCAATTTCTCTACATTCTTCCCCCAAGCAGCACAGCGAGATGGGTAATGGGTGTTGGGGTCTGTTCACCACATATTGTTTCTGCCACTCCTTCCTCTTCAGGGGATGACTCCTGACACTGCTCCAGAATGTGGTCCTTCCAATGGGAGAGAGTTCTCCATGAACTTCTCCAGTTTGAGTCCTTCCCATTAGGGCTTCAGTTCTTCAACTGCTCCCATGTAGGTCCCTTCCAGGAGCTGCAGTCCTTCAGGAATAGATTGCTCCAGTGTGGGTCCCAAATGGTGTCACAAATCTGCTCCATCCTGGGCCATACTTTCCATGGGATCACATGACTACTAATTCTGCTGTTATTCAGATTAACAAGCTTTTCCCTCTCAGATGAGTATTAGCCTTCTAATGATCTCCTAAATCACAAAAAATTGATTTGGGAAAATGCAGTAGCTCACTGGAGTAGTAATGTTTACTGTCTGGTACAAAGAATGGGTAAAAATCTTTGTGCTCCACTATTCAAAATACTTTCCATAACAACTGTTTAGTTTGAGAGGGGTTAGGACATTAAATGCCATGAAGACACTAGTTTTAGTCTGTACTTCAAAGACTACTAAATTTTCAATAACTGATATTTTTAGAACTTCTAAAATGCCTCTATACAATGTCCAGTTTTACAAGAAAATCAATTTTTAATCACAATAAAAGCCAAGTCCTTATGGGTTATTTCAATCAACACAGTATTTGAAACTAATAAAAGGATGGAAACTATCTGAAGTGTTGATAGATATATTACTAACCATTGTTCTAAATGTAGTGATAAATGGAGTAGTGATCTTGATTTAACATTTTTGTATTGATGTTTCCTAGAGATGAATTTTTTGATGGTTTGATAAAAAATCTGTGCAAATAAACATACAACCAGAATAGATTAACTGCTGAGTCACAATTCTGATAGTGATAGGACTCAGATATCCTGCTTTTCCACATTACTGACAGTAACTTAACAATCAATAATCATTAGAAATATTTAACTTCTAAAACTTTTTCTCAAATAAATTAACTCATGATTAAGGTGACACATTAACAATAAGATCCAAAGACAGAATATGGATGCAGATGTCTATGCTTCCTCTCTCTCACATTTTCTACTCACTGACATTTTAACTTAGCAGGTAACTCCTTTTTGGACATGAAAGTGCCTGTGAATATTCAGTTCTTTTTGTAGCAGAACTGCTCCCCATGGTCCTTAAAATTGGTGGCATAGCATCTGACATGATCTCAGTTTGATAGGTCAGCTTCCAATTACTTTAGTTCATGTCAGCAGAATGAGGTCCTCATAAATATGTATAGGTTTCTGTGGATTAAATATTGGTAATTTATATAACTTGAGGTAGTTATGCCCTTTGTATTCTACCATTTGTAAGGAATAAAAATGTTTCTGTAGTGACAGTTTCCTCTTACTGTAACCAGACAAGCTATGTGCAAAACACCCATGCAACTCACTGAACGAAAAATAGAGCAGCAATTAGCTGCAACAGGAATCCAACTATAACAACTATCATGTTAAACATAACCAGGCTTTTCATTCTAAGAATCCTGGAGGCTTCAATATCTGGGTGAGATAAGACAGTCCAGGTATTTAATGGTGTTGACAGGGGACAAATAACATGTGGACGTAGCATACAACAAGGCATAACTGGCATTGACAAGAACTCTACACTAAATAACTTTTCAGTAGTAGTCTAGTCTAGAAAGAAATATTACATCTTCCCCATTTTATCTTTTCATTGTCATGTACAAAGTATTACAAGTGACAAATTGTTTTCATTTTAATCTAAAAATTGTGGGTACAATACTGAGAAATGGAAATGTTGAAAACAAATGAATACTACATAGTCCTTACAGTGTTATAATTTAAAAAATATATGTTTGTGTCCACATAAGATGCTTTTAAAGTTTTAATTATTATCAGTTCTGTCTGTTTATAAAAACAGAGGGATTACCTTATTTGCAGATCAGACGACATTTCCTCATGTTCCACAATAACAAAAATGGAACTAATAACCATTTAAAAAGGTACCATAAATTAAATTTCTTATTTTGAAATTGAATCAACGTGACCCAGAACTGATTTTCAAAAAGCCTACATTTTGTTATCACTGTGGTAAAATGCATCAAAAAATCAACTTGATTTGAAGCTGTGATAAAGTTCCCTGCAGTGCTTCTACATTTATATTCATGAAGATGCCATTAGGAGCTAGAATTTATTCAAAGTGCCAGAAGTCCTTTAAGAATGTCTCATGCTAAACATGCAATAATTAAGGTCTTAGCTTTCCCACAAAACTTCTTCACTTTCATTAATTCAGGAAAGGATTTATAGGCCTTCTTCAGCAATACAAAACAATATCAAATCATGAAAGTAGCTCAATTTAGCTGAAAACAATATTCAGGGTGAATTAGATTTCATAGACCAGTTTGAACACAGGCTACTTGAATTTAAGATTGTCATAGACATCTCTGTTAGATATCTGTCACTTGATTGCATCATTGTTGAAGTATTTTTTTTCCATTTGGAAATGATGTAAGAAGCTAGAGCCATAGAGCAGAAGGTCATAAGAAAGTTAAGTGCAAGTTGGGAAACTTTAAGACCAATGCTGGTGCTATTAGTTCATGATAATACTTGTTCTACTTTTTACTTATTGGAGTAGTAATATTCGTAGCATCTCTGGGTACAGATGCAGTTTCTTTTACTTTACTATTTTCCTAGTTTTTGTTGCACCCTCAATAATTGCTCTGTTGTGGCTGTACTCTTTAAATTTCACAAAGCCACACAGTCCACATAAATCTCTGAGGAACAGCATGAAAAATCTAAAGTCATTAGTTTAACTACCAGCAAACTGGAATAAATGTTGACTGGAGGTGGAATCTGTTAGAAAATTGTCTAGCCTGAAGGAGTAGCTATTTCATATCCAAACATTATTAAAATTTACTAGAAAAAAAAAAGGGCTTAATGGAAGGATCAGCACATTGTTCAATCTGACCCCATTTGAGCATGATTGGACCAGAAGACCTCAGGAAAGCCCTACCAATCGAAGTCATCCTGTGACTCTGTAGTACAAGGTTCTCATGCTACAGTGGTGGCTCAGCATGTAAATTCAGGTGTTGGTTCATGAAAATATTTGAGTATACTTTTGGACATATCAGTAAGTATTCTCCAGTCAGCAAGGCTATAATAGAGATGCCAGGCTAGACCAAAAAGGTACAGGACTAAGAATTTTAAGTAGCTCATGAGAATTATTTTGTTATGTGATGTTTTTTTTACTAGCTCATAATAGCAGAAATGGAAATAAGTATTTTGCTGTGGAATGAAGAATATTATCCTTTTTTTGTTTAGTCTGTTTGATTTGGGATTTTTTTTTATTATTCTTTTTTTTTTCTTTCCGGTGCAATGAATTCTCCCTTTCACTCCACAGGACTCCTTCATATCTTATTGAATAAATGGAATGTATTCAGTCGCTCTAAAATCTTTTCAGAGCCGTAGACATCTCATTTCTATTTTTTCCTAGTTCTAATGCTTTTACAGTGTGCACTCCTGGCTTCTCAATGGACAGTTTAACCACCAAGATTTTAATGTATTTATGAAATATGGCATTACAGGTCCAATAATGTAAGATTACTTTTTTCCCCTTGGTTTTGGGTGGTGGTGAGATTTTGAGTGTATACCAAAGCTGTGGTCTCTCGAGAGACTGAACCAAAGTCTAAAATCAGAGATGCAACACTCTTGGGCATAACAAGACCTTCCTGTGATCAATTTGTCTACCACCATGTTGTCACTGGAGTTAATGCAAAGATCCCAGACTCACTGCAGTGATACCTGCAGATTTTCTACTGTGAATGTCTTTACTGTGTAGAAATCAACAGATTTATTTCTGCAATGCAACCTGCTACTTCTAAGACACTGCTGTGTATACATACTGAATACACCATCTTTTCCCCAGATTTGCCTTTTTTTTCTGAAGACCTTGTACTCCAAAAATCATGGTTTTAATTTTGTCTAAGTCTAGTTTAAATCATAGCATTACTTACACTTCCTGTAAGGAACTATGTGGACATTTTAGTACAGTACAACCTTTTGCATTAGCGCCATAACTTTATTTGCTGCACACACTTTTACTATAAATCTTGTATTAATATCTATACTATTATCCACTCTGATAGATTTCCCAGGAAAGAGTGTTTGTATCAAATCAGAAATTCTATGAAATGCCTGTTTTTCACAAAGACTATTATGTCCAATTGAAGTGTCTAGTCCCTGTGCATTGTCCTCCTATTTATGTATACTGTATGTTACATTTGCAGAAAAACCAGTTTCATATTTGCTTATTAATCTTGAGTATTCACTGAAAGGAAAACTAATTCTTAATTCAGTATTTTTAAAAGCTTTCACAGATTAAGTCCTTACTTGCTAAGGACAGGCAGAAGAAAACAGTGATTCTCAAAGCATGCTGTTCTTCTTATAAAAGTCCTTTTGTTGTATATATACTGATTCAGATTAAGTAGGCTCATGGCAGTATGAAACAATTCTTAGCCAGGGAAAGAGACAAGACTAATGAGAAGTATGTGCTACAGGAGAGCTGGCCTGTAAAAGACTGTTTTATATGTGTTTTATTCTAGCGAGGGTAAAGTAACAATTAGAGAACTTCCCTGGAAGTCCTTACATATTGTTAAGGTAAATGATGACCTGGATCTCATTCTCATGTTACCAGTGATGTCTGTAACTGCAAGATGTTTACCACAAATTTTATCTCTGTTTTTCCCTTCCTCCTTGTGTATTTTCTTCTCTCACTAGCACACCTGGGAGTCAATACATATCTGTAGGTCTCTCTTTCAAGTATGCTTGCTTCTCTGTACCTGTTTGCTTCCTAACTTATTGAACAAAGATTGCCAAACATAATCACAAACTCTTGGTAGAACAAAATCATAGGTTATAAGTGGCTACGAACAGCTTATAAGAAAAATATATATGGCAAGACTCTTCACTGCAATTCAGACACAGAAACTCAGTTTGGGCTCCTTGGCCACTTTGATGAGCTTGTTTTCTTGATACTGATAGCAAAAATAGTGTGCAAAAAGTTTAAACAAGTGCATCAGGCCAGCCATTCTATAAGAAAGCATCTGCAATATGCAGAAAGTGTCAGAATATGAAGTATTTTCAATGTTTACAGAGGTCAGAGATCTTGATCTATGAAAACGATCAAAACTCTTTAAATCTGGCTATAACCACTGGGTGTATCCTTTATAAGATAGATTCCAGTACACCCACAGAAAATAATATCATAATGAAAATGTACCCTGAAGTCCTTTGATACTTTGGACAAACCTTCACTGCTGCATAGTGGTCTGGCATATTCTTAGCCTTGAATACATGCACACACAGTGAATTATACTACTTTAAAATGTACAACAGTAGCTCTTTGAGACAAGTTTTCAAGAAAATTCAGCAGTAGTAGTTACTATTAAAAAAAATAAAAATCTTGAGGCATCTTTGATTAATTGGTCTCATAAACTGTGAGCCAGAAATCTTGTTGACATTTTTCTATGAGAAATACATTTTAAAGTGTCGTATGAGGGGGAACTTCAAGGACTGCTGCTAATAAAAGCAAAGCAAATCCTTCTCCCTTCAAAAAACCAAAATAACCCATGGCTCTCCTTTTTTCAGTAAGTCTGGAAAATTAATGGTAGCTTCTATACTTAATGAGAATGCTTTGATAGTTTAAGAAGAACAAAGAAGGCAACATCAAGAAAACTTCTCAGCATGCTTTTTCTCAGCCTTTAACTGGTTCATGGACTGTTAAATTATATCAGTTACTTCACATCTGAAAATACCAGTATTTTAATTATATCCATAGTATTCTTTGAGAGAAAACTCATCTTCATATATATTGAAAACAGTAACAATTATTTTAGCTCACATAACTTTTCTGCCAACAGCAAGATCCATTCATTCACATCTAAGCTTTAGTTTTATTAGAAGTTCCAGTAAAATTTTAGAAGTGGGCCTCATTCAAGGGTTCTGATTAGGATTTCTCAATCCTCTAATACAGAGTGAGTACAGTATTTCCGTACAGGACTATTTGAGATACTTGGAGAAATTATACCCAGAATCTAGCTAAGCTCTGGAAGCAGATATTTTATTAGCTCAGCATTATTATTATCCTGAGGGAAAAAAAAAAGTTGCTTTAAAGTCACAAATCAATACCTGAAATCTCTCATTACTTCAAAGCGGTTTTTGAAAGCCATTACCAGTTTATGTGGTTAATGCACACCCAGTGACACCACAGCTGGGTAATGAGAAGTGTAACCAGAACTTAAATCACCTCCTCCCACCCCTCCCTTCTTAGCAGACTTCACTTTATTATTTTGCTTCCTTCTTAGCCCTCATATTGTGGCATGGGAAGGAGCAGAGAAGGAAGGAATGGGGGTTTGGGTCAGTTTCTCACGAGTTATTTTCCTTCTTAGTGTGTGGTGCATTCCTTACATCCTTCCCTTGCTGCAGTGTGGGGTCCCAACCATGGGAGACAATCCTCCATGAACTTCTCCATGAGTTCTTTCTGTCAGGGCTTCACGTCCTCACCAGCTGCCTCAGTGTGGGGTGCAGTCATAGAATAATAGAATGTTTCTCAGTCTCTCAGACCCAGACTAGTTCAGCCTGGTTCCTCACAGAGTCACAACCCCCCACCTCAAGCAAATTTGTTCCAGCTGTCTCTTGCTTATCTGTGTGTCTCTGTCTTTCTCCATGGGCTGCAATTGTTGGCAGAGGCTTGCTCCAACACGGGTCATAGCGTCTTCTATATGTCTGCACCTGCACCCAGTTTGGGCCTCTCCACAAGCTGCAGTTGGGGTCTTAGCCTCTTCCATGGGCTGCAATGGGACACCTGTTCCACCATGGATTTCTTTACGGGCTGCTGGGGCATCTTTCTCTCTGGCACCTAGAGTGCTTCCTTCCCACCCTCTTCAGTAATTTCATGCCTGCAGTTTCTTACATCTTATCACTCCCTTCTCTGGTGGCAAAAAGTGAGTCCTAGAATGTTGTTTACTTCTTAAATGTGATTCCCAGAGGCGCTGTGACCATCACTGATCGGCTCAGCCTTGGTCAACAACGACTCTGGCCTTGAGATGGCTGGTGTTTGCTCTCTCAGGCATGTAGCTGCTTCAACCTGCTCCTCCACCAGAACCCAGCTGTTCAAACCTTCACCACTCTTTTAAGAGAAGTTCTATTTAGAATACACCTAAAAATCTTTTTTGTTCTACAGAAACATCTGGGGAAACATTCCTCATTATTCTTGCAAGGTTTCAAGGTTTTAAGAAAAAATAAGAATCACTGTAACAGCCAACTGATCCTTAGGAAAGGATCCATAGATTGTGGAAGAAAAAGAAAGGACCCAGAATGAAAGTAAGAAAGTTAAGTTGTGTGAAAGCTCAAGAAAGAAACAAAGAAAATGTATTATTTTTCTGCCTAGAATTATAAACTATGATAAATATGACAGCAGAGGGTGATCTCCATATGTAAGGGAGTTGTAATATATATGCAAGTGGGAGAGAGTGTGAATGAGTGAAAACACAAAAAAAACCAAATAATGCATGAGAGAAGAATTTTTTTTTTTCTATCAGTAAGCATAGTAAGCATATGTTCTCTTAATGCCCTGACCAGACTTTTAATCTCCCACTGTGAAAAGCCTGCCTTTTAATCAGATTAAACAGTGAAGTCTGCTTTCAGGCCCCAAACCATCATGTACATATCTAAACTTCATTTTTTGTCTGTATAAGAGAAATGGTCTGTATTCTCAGATATTAGAAGAGAAATAGAGGTTAAGAGAAGAGATGCTTAGTGCTGATTTTAATAATTCTAGTTAAAAGCGGTCTGTATGGAACCTTTTCAAGATTTTCTCTTTGCGGACATTACTAGGTCCCCAGGCAAAGCTCTCTTCATCCAATTCTGTTACATTTCTGTCTCCTGTACCCTCGAGATGAGAAAGTGTTTTTTGAGTTTGAAGTTTTGTATGGACAAAAAAAAGAAATTTATATAGCTTGTTTATAGGAATCATACTGAATATATATATGTTATTTGAGCATGATGATGTACAGAGAGTGTAGTGAAATGAGGCCAGTAGTGTTATGTTGCTGTGCCAGATATAACAGTACAAGACCATTTCTCTTGGTTGACTGTTATAGCCCACCAAAAGTATTTAGGGGGTCATCTACTTCCAAAGTCTTTAGCAAGACTAAAATGTATAGGAGAAAAACATAAATAAAGAGTACTGAAAGTTCCTTTAGCATACAAAATACAATAGGCATTGATAATTTTTTTTCAAGAAAATATATGACTAACAAATGAGGAAGAAATAGTTTTCTTTGTATTTTATTGGCAATTTAATTTGTTAACAGCAAGAAGATCTATGCTTTCTATATTTAACTTTCTGTTTTGCACAAAATAAATCCAGGATGCAAATGCCAATATTTGGACATGTGAATGTGTTAATGTAATGAATTACATGTGGAAACATTTGTATAATGCCTTTTCAATGTGTTCTTAACTTTGTAAGTTGTACAAATGACACTGATGAAAACCAGTGAATCAATGTTTTTATTTTCATTTTACTCACAACAGCAATAACAATTGAATTAAAAAAGAGAACCAAAGAAAACACAGAAGTTGTTCATAGGTTTCTTGCCTCTGGTAATTAATATTTTGGTTAGGTGAAAGTATTTTTCCAAGTTTGTGTGCCCTCTATGAAGGTATTTGATGTATTACAGGAGGAGTACATGGAAATTTTCTTCTTCTGACATTTCTCTGTGCCACTGAAGATCTTTCAGGATGCGCTAAATATTTCATGATCTTTTGATGCAAGTTTGTGAAAAGTTAATATAATACTGGTGTCTGAAATGGATAAAGTGTTTTCAGACTGCAATGTCAGAAAGCGCTGTTGCTCGCAGATTTGTCAAATAAAGAGTACCTCAAGCATGTTTCTCTGTGTGCCTTTTCACAACAATAATCTTTTTTTCACTGCCTAATCAATCTTTTTAATAGACTTGAAAAAATTAATGCAACTTACTGTTTGTTCTTTGCCTTCCATATTCAACAAACATGCCGAGGTGTGGATCATCATGCAGAATCTATAAAAATCTGCCTGATAAGTGGGTATTTGAGACTTTTTTTAGTGAATACTGGCTACAAATAAATCACAGTTTGCCATAACTCAGAATTGCAGCGCATTCTGTGCACCAGAAGGGATAGCTGTCATCTCACTCAGGGGCACAAGACCACGATCACTGTTTCCACTGAAACAGAAACATTGTGCTGCCTCTGAAAAG
Organism: Laterallus jamaicensis coturniculus; assembly: GCA_022605575.1. NCBI lineage: Eukaryota > Metazoa > Chordata > Aves > Gruiformes > Rallidae > Laterallus > Laterallus jamaicensis. Next base: position 22,747,146 of record JAKCOX010000010.1, read on the forward strand.
TCAACATTTACTTACCTGCCTAAGCTACCTGGCTTAGTTCCTTTTTTTTTTTTCCCTTACCTCTTCAAGGATACAAAGTTAAAAGGAAAAAGAAAAATAAATCACATGCTCTTGAGCCTGTTAATTGCATGATAGCTCTCTCCTGAACATTTCAAAAAGGAAGACAAAGAAGACATTTCAGAAAAAAAAGTATGAACTAAATCCCACATGGAGCAGCTGTGATGAGGTTGTCAGGACACTGCAGAATTATTTTGGTCTGATGAGGGAAAAGACCTCTCAGAATTGTCCTGAGTAAATCCAGATTAAAATAAGAGTTAGAAAGTTTTTACACAGAAAAGTCATTATAAGAAGGATAATTAAAAAAATAAATAAAGAACTGGGACAGGATTATATATTCCTTGATTTATAACAAGATGATGTAAAGAATAGTTTTATAGAGAGTTAAAATAATTGAAAAAGAAGCACAGGAAGTTCAGGAAGAGGAAGAGGAACTCCAATTCTTTTAATGGCGACAATATGTATGATTCTAATAGTGAAGGAACTATCAATATGTCAGTCATTGAAAAGAAAGAAATTACTTAGCTCCTAAGAAAATCCAATGAAAGAAAACAGAGGCTTAGGTCAAAGTGGAGAAACACCTCTCTCTTTGCCCTAATATCCAGCTCATCTTGCTGACATTTCTTTTGTTATAATAGCCATTTTTAAAAAATGGTTATGGGAAACTAGTTTATTTATCAGTTGTCTAGAAACTAAGTACATAATAACTGTAGCAAAGATTTTTCTCTTTGATGGCCTTCTTAGTCTTATAAACTCCTAATGTTGGTCTAGAAGACAGGCTTCCTTTGACACACCCAGACTGAAAAAGTTCCTGGTGGTGTGTGACATTGTGTTCCATAGAAATAGCACACCTTGTTTCTATAGCTTGAAATGATTTATAAAGCAAAGCAAACAGCATTGTGGCCAAGGAGGGTAGAAATGACTACTGTAAAGGCATATTTAATACTAGGTAGTAAAGTTAATAGTGACTTTAGGATTTTCAGAGAAGAAATGCCTTATGATTCCCTAGCAGGCTTACAACAGTGGGTCCCTGATCCTGAGAGACACAAGATGCTACTATATTTATTATAAGCAACAAAAAACCCCTTATTAATTCTTGATATCAGAGGCTCAGTACTACAAGAAAATGCATTTTCACAAGACAGTGATATTAAAACTTAACTAAAGGTTCAATTGAGGAAGATTTTAATGCCTTATACACAATTAAAACATCTAGAAAGCATTAGGGGCACTAGATTTTGTGCTTCCTTTAGATATGTTACTGTGGCAATAACAGATTTGGAAAGTTACACACAAAATTTTTAACCATTTTTTGGACATAATATTTGCTTGCAGCACACACAGAGATGATGAACATGTACGGAAATTTACAGCGCAATCTTGCCATATTTTATACAGTATAAACAAACACCAGAATGGAACTGGGGATGATACAGCAGATACAACAAACAATGTAACCAGCTGCATTGAATAGTTTTGAAACCCAGACAAGAGGCTAAGACATGACAGTGAGAAAGAAACTGCCTAATTTAGTTGGCTTTTGGTAGGGACACTCTGAAGAAGAGTTGTTTTAAAGTCATTGCCGCCACGTCAGCCATATAGCACTTCAGTTATAGTATAGTTATACCGGTGTATTCTGGCTAAGGACATTCTTTGGCGTCCTCTACACAAATAGAACTTCTATATTTGGCAGAGCATAGAAGCCTATAATGGGATAAGCATATGTGATTTCATTTATTCAAAATTAATGGATTCATAAATGAAACACTTGACAGCATACATATCAGATTTGAAGTCCTCCTTCTCTAAAAAATGTTTGCTTATCAGAATGCAGACTGCTGAATGACCAACTGTATGAACAAGTCATTCCTTGATACATCAAAAATCATCTTACTGTCCTACATTTTAAAAATTCTTATAATGAATAATTCTTTAATAAACCTTATAATACTTGAAAAATAAAAGTCTGTGAGGGAAATAAACAAATCGATGGCTATAGTATTTTTTTCACTACACATGAAAACAATATATGTGAAATTCAGTTATATCAATGACTACAATAAGAATACTTAATTTTTCAGCATTTTAACAATATTTTCAGGCATATCTTTATATTCTGTAGTTTACATGATTATATTAAGTATACCTTAAAATTAAAATTGACTTTTCAAATATACATCCAGCATCTCAATCAAAAATTAATAATTCTTAAAATTACTTAAAATAATTTATTAATTTATAGGATTAAGTAGAATTTTTTTCTCTTAAAAGGAAAATCTTTGGATGTTATTCCTATTACCCCATGAGTTTAAATTATCTACCAAATCAAATTTTAAGAGCCCCCTTCAAACCACCTACAGATTCAAATACGTATTAATGAAAATATTGTTAATATTATAAAATTTATAATATATAGAAGTTACTTAGTATTTGTGGAAACTGATAAGAAAATAGAATAACTACATCTGTTGGAAATGTCAAAAGTTTTGTGTTTAGTATCTGTGTCCAAATCTTCACTATAATTAGCCTAAACAACTCCCTAATAATTCAGTTCACAATATGTCTGTGCTACTTGTGTGTGTTACCCATGTGCCTCTCTTACTCAAGCAACATTGAAAGATGCATTTCCCTTTGAGATAATGAAAAATTAATCACTAACCAAACCAAAACATTAAACTATAAGCAATGGTGTTGTTAAAGCGCAGAACCACAGGCACAGCAAATCCTGTACCTCAGGACAGCATTTACTCAGATAAATGACACATATATTTATTCCTCCCAATGCCACTATCAAACATATTCTGCTGAAAATGGCTAAGAGACTGCCTGTGTCTTTCACACAGTGGCCAGTAGGGATGTTCCTGAAGAAATGCCAACTAAGTCAGCTCCAGAACTGGACCAGTGTAGCTGCATCAATCTTGTAGTTTTAACTAGCCCAGTAAATTGCTAATCTGTAGGAGTGAAATTGTCATCTGACAGAATTGTGCTTTGCAAGGACTGCCTATCATTTCTGAGCTATCATTTCTGAGCTTTGCCACTCAGAAGTACTCATTTGCTCAAACTTTGACCCAAGGGGAACCAAGGTGATCTTACACAGGACACAGGGTGAGCCAATTCTGCTTTGCTGTGGATGCCTTGGATTAAAGTCATGCTCTTTATAACCTTTGTTAGTCAATTTTTCAGTTGGAAATCATTATATATTCAGATTATTTGTTAGTGAAGCAACTGGACTTGAGACTCGGGGAAAAAACCCCTCTACTTTTCCCAGGGTCACCACAACAAAGTAAGTGCAACAAAGGTTAAGGCAGAAAAAGATTAGAAACAGTGACACTCATGCCTCACAAAAGCAACAGAATCACAGAATGCTTTGGGTTGGAAGGGACTTGGGTCCAGTATTGTTCAACATCTTTATCAATGACCTTGATGAAGGGATTGAATGCTCCCTCAGTAAGTTTGCAGATGACGCTAAACTAGGAGGAAGTGTTGATCTGCCTGAGGGTAGGGAGGCTCTTCAGAGGGATCTGAACAGACTGGACCTATGGGCTGAGATCAAAGGGATGAGGTTTAACAAGGCCAAGAGTAGAGTGCTGCACATGGAACATAACAACCCCTTGTAGTGCTATAGGCTTTGCGAGGACTGGCTGGAAAGTTGTCAGGAAGAGAAGGACCTAGGAGCATTGGTTGACTGCAGGCTGAATATGAGTCAGCAGTGTGCCCAGGTGGCCAAGAAGGCCAATGGCATCCTGGCTTGTTTCAAAACCAGTGTGGCCAGTAGGTCTAGGGAGGTGATTGTGCCCCTGTACTCGGCATTGGTGAGGCCACACCTCGAGTCCTGTGTCCAGTTCTGGGCTCCTCACCGTAAGAAGGACTTTGAGGTCCTCGAGTGAGTCCAGAGAAGGGCAACGAGGCTGGTGAAGGGGCTGGAGGGCAAATCATATGAGGAGTGGCTGAGGGAGCTGGGGATGTTTAGGAGGAGGCTGAGGGGAGACCTTATCACCACCTACAACTGTAGGGAGGTTGTAGAGAGGTGAGAGATCGTCTCTTCAGCCAGGTGTCAGGTCATAGGACAAGGGGAAATGGCAAGAAGCTGTGCCAGGGCAGGTTTAGATTAGACATTAGAAAAAAATTTTTACTGACGGAGTTGTCAGGGCCTGGAACACACTGCCCAGGGAGGTGATTGAATCACCTTCCCTGAATGTGTTTAAAAAAGGGTAGATGAGGTACTTACGGATATGGTTTAGTTTAGGATGAGAATGGTTGGACTTGATGATCTTCAAAGGTCTTTTCTAACATTGTGATTCTGTGATTCTGTGACCTCATAGATCATTTCCAACCCCCCTGCCATGGGCAGGGATACCTTCAGTAGACCAGGTTGCACAAAATGACCAAGTTGTCATAAACATGCTCAGTTTTATATAATAAGTGTCATTCATAAAAGAAAGGAATTTCTGTAGCAAACCATTTGCTTGGAAACCAGATCAGGAACCTAAACTGAGGAAAACTGGTGGAAGAAATCTCTGGTGGTCAGCAGACCATTTTCTCTGAAAATTCCTATGGCTCTCTGTACGGAACAACTTTCTCAAGTAAATGCTCGAAGAAAAATCATGTATTATTAATAATTTAATCATATTGATACACAGGAGGTTCATCATATTAGTGTCAAAGGATCAAAACCACACATTCATCAACATATATTAATTCACCAGATGGTAAATTTTACCTTCAGATGCTGAATTGACAATAATTCACTTTTCCAGAAGCAGAGTGAAGACAGTTTCATGTAAAGAGGCCTTTATCTGCAAGTTTTCTTTTATACAGTTACTGTCTGCTAAAATATTTTAAATTTTACCATGCTTTTATTCAAAGGAGAAGTATATTTTAACTGGCTAAAAAGTGAATTACTGTTAAAGTACTGAACTACCTTTTTACATACACTCACACTACTATTATTGAATTATGCTAACAGTGATGACCCTGTAATTTCCCTTACTTGAGACGTGATGTGAGTGCAAAAAGTGTTTGTTATATTTAATCAGACATGGGTGAAACTCATATACAAAAAGGTAAGCAGACACTATAAAGCAAGAACTGAAAATCAGGAAGAATTTATGGACATCATATTAAACAACTGAGACATAGCATTTACCAGTTAAAAAAATGAAATGGTCTCTGTGCAGGTAAGAACAGTCAAGAGACTTCATTGGCACTGCTTCCTACATTTGTGCCTGAGCTAGAATGCAGCAGCTGTTCAGTCCATATACAGGGTTCACAAAGAAGCAGAGAGGTTCTTTAAAATGTCTCAATACTTCTTAATCTTTCTAAAGTCAAAGCCGACACTTGCTTAACATTTAAAGTACTAAGCAGTTATCTGGCCAATTTCTTACTCTCTTTGCAAACTTTTTTGTATGGACAGTTAGGGTGCTCTTTAAAACATAAGTGTATTTAAAATAAATATAGCAACGTTGAAATGTTACCTTTCTTAGTGTTATACACTAGTAAACTTATAATATCATTAAGGCGAATAATCTAATGTGCAACTTTTTATCCTTTCATTGCATGTCTAAGATCAAAATACCTTATAACATTGTACTGTTTAAACTGTAAGGTTAGTTTCATTTTTCAATAAAAAAGCTTAATCAAACTAAAATGATTTCTCATTCTTTACCCACCATGTTTTTGAAGTGAGATTAATGTTCCCAACACTTGCACTGATAAGGGAATACAGAAAATATGTCAGTGTACTGCTACTGCCTAGGATCAGTTTCAGTGAAACAAGACGTTTGTTCAACATACTTCCTGTTCAGTGACCAATGCTGTGTATCATATTCAGGTCTTTATAATATACTAGCATAAGAGTAATTTTAAATATATATATAATAAAAGACCTGTTCTTGAATATATGTGTATCTCATAAAATATTTATTTTAGAGTTACTGAAAATTGAAAGTCAAGCGCACTCAACACTACAAAAGGAATGGAGGCTTTCCCTTCACGAGGAGACACATGAAGAGAACAAGGAGCAATGGTACAAGTTGCACAGGGGGAGATTTCATCTTAATGTAATAAAGTACTGGTACCACCTTCAGAGAAATGTGGTTGAGTCCTCATTACTTCAGGTTTTCAATCAGGCAGGATGCTAGATGATTTCATGTAGGTCCTTTTCCCACAAAAGTCTGGACCTGAAGATATTTTGAGGTTCTTTCCAGCTCAAGATATTCTATGATTCTATTCTATCATCTCCCTATATCAGGACATTAGAATTGAACATGCATTTGTCTCATGAATTAGAAAGCAACCTAGGACCTTAATATTTTAAACTGTATTATAAAGCATAGAATAATATATTTATGCTGTTAAATAAAAGAGGAATGTTAATATAGGTTCCATGCTTGGTCCGGGTTATATTACTTAGAAGAAAAGGAAACTGTACCAAGCAGTTTATAGTAGATAACACCTCTCACCACCATTTGTCATTGTGCCATGCTCTGCATTTCCTTTTTAAAATTCCCCATTATCCAAAAATGCAAAGATAAAAATGGAAGATTTTGTTATTGATGGGAAACAAATTCTCTCTTCTCAGTTTTTTTTCAAAACTAATTTAAAAGGTTTTGGCATCTTTAGCCCAGGCAGCTTTTTCAACATATGTACTAAAGAAAATCAAGAAAACAAAACAAAACCCCATTACTTTGTTCTTCTTTAAAGCGATATGAGTGAAAACAACTTTGGATTGACATTATGCAACAACACATGAACAAGTATTTCAGAAAAAAATTTCTCAAGCATTTAACACCACTTGAAATAACAACAAAAGTTCAGCTGTACTATGTCACATTATAAAAATGTAGTAGTACTCATGTAATTCCAAAGATATCTATCAGCCTCTAATCTTCATCCTCTTTTTTTTAAGAATCCAGTAAATGCTATTCTAATGCAAAGAATGGGAAAAAAAACCCCCAACCAACAAAACCCAAACCAAAACCAAAACCCCAACAAAACACCAACCAACCAACCAACCAAAAAAAAAAAAAACCTGAATGAGAAGATATTTAGAGATTCTCAATATTTACAAATTTATGTTTGTTTTATGCTGGATTCTATGATTACATGTTAATCTTCTCAGCATGGAAGTGCCTAAACCAAAACTATAGTGCAATATCTGAAAGACTACTTCAGACTGGAGAAGCTGTGAGGAGACATAGACTGTCGTGGCCAGAGGACTGAACTAATCTGTAAGATGAAGGAAGATTCATTGTTCAATTGCTTTATATTTTACAGTGCATACCAAACAACTACAATGTGTGTTGTTTCGTATGTACTGTAAAATATAACCAATTTGCTTCTTGCAAGTATATTTAAAAAAAAATAAATCTTATTTATCTGAACCTTTTGTCTTAGCTTTGAGCATCTGTAGCATCACAAAAAAAGTTTTACAATATTTCTCCAAAGAAACTTTCATGTTTAGTATAAGCATTAGAAATTTTTATTTGTATTAAGCTATTGACTGTTTACAAATTATTTCCATTTGGAGTGCTGAGTTGTCTTTCTCAGTTTTGCTCCTGCTACTTGTACAAGTATTTCTAAATAAAGTCTGGAAAAGAACGTTTTCCAGTAATAACTGCATTTACAAAACGCATTAGTACTAATGGCAACAGCTCTAGAAATGTCAGGGCCAAAGCACTGAAAGTTCAGTGTCCCTTAAGAATTGATGTTCCATGTGGGTAATATCAACAAATGTCATACTTACTTATAATTCTACACAGCAGGCACTGAAAGTTTCTGTGAATTCTTTTCCTTATCTTGTAAGCAATCATTTTTACTTCTGTGATCATGGTCAAACTTCTCTACTGCCTCAATTCTGACAGCATATTAGAAATCTTTGCTTTTCTTTTGCTCCTAGATAGGTTTCAGTTAATCAAATTGACCTCATAAAAATGACAGATCCGTCTTCTGAATGACAGATACATCTTACAACAACCAATTATTAAATTTCTTCATGCCAGATGATTATCAAAAGTTAGAACTAAGGAACAAGTGTCACGGCTCTTACAGAACTTTTGCACACGCACTTGCTCTTGCACAAGATCGCAGTGTTTCCCAAGAACACGTAGGCACCACTCCTCATTCAGAGTATATATAGGAATTCACGCTTCCTAAAGGGAAATCCAAGGACACTTGAATCAATAATTATTCTCTGCAGAATAAATATCCACTGGATCAGTGACTGGAACATTCAATTATTTGTCCTATTCATACAAAATGTAGACTTAAGAAGAATGTAGCATGTCCACAGATAGCCTTTAAAGAAGGTTAGGTCATCATTCTGAAAAGAAGAGAGTAACAGTCCTATCACACGGAGCAGAGAAGAATGCAGGTATTTTTCAACACTGGAAGAAGCAGGTATTGGAAAAATAGCTGCTGGCAGAAGGAATAGCTGCCATCATTCCTCAAACAAGGTAGGACATTCACAGCACTGTGATGAGTCCTTATCAGGTATGACTGTGAGAGAAAAACAGTTAAAAAACTCAAAAGAGCTCCAAATATTGCTGACACCCTTTTCTAATTTCATGTACCAAAAGAAAATCAATAAGAAAAAAGTATTTTCTAAATCTCCGTACAGCCATGGTTTAAAAAGATGTCATTCAATGTTAGAGAGAAATGCATCATTTCAGATCATTAAGTTATATAGCACGTTACACCTCTCCCCTGCTCCTCCCCTTTTATTTTTCCTCTAAAAATAAGGTTATTCCTTATATTTTAGTGGGTTTTGCATAAATTTTGATAGATCTAGTTTACATATCTTTTTTATGTGTAGCTTTTGTGTTAAAAGGAGCATTGTTTTATTAGCTGAACAGCAATCTTTGTCATTTTCCCTTAGAATGACAAAAAAATACTGTGATATTTGTGCGCTTGAAAAATCCTTGAAGACAGCACTGTTACTGCCAAGGACATACTGAAATTGTGGTAAAGAAAATAAGAAGTAATAAACAACACATCTGTCGGCAGCTTCTGAGCTAACTGTTAGCTCTGACTTTCTCAAACATAAGCACACGACCTTAGAGGATCCTGGTCTCAGAACACATTAAGGAACCCAACCTTGATGAATCATGTGATTCAAGTTGTACTCTCAGACACAGACACCTAAACCTCAGTGTTCACTTCCAAATTGTGATTTTGGGGTGGGTTTTTTACATTTTATTATCTTTGGAAGTTAGGATCTTGGGTATTTAGAGAATATTTAGTACCAGGACACTGTCAAAAAGCAAGTAAAGGAAAATTTCTTCTTTTGTAATGTACAGGCAGGCCTGTGCTTTAGTATGTCTATTTTCTTTCTCTCTCTCTTTAGCTAAAGGATAACTTATCTGAAGGATAACCTCTGAATTCTGAAGGTCAATAGGCAGGATTATAATAAGACTCAAGAGTTTTGTGTAAGATCACACAGCATGGAAATTGTATTGTGGCTTTTCTTTCCTACAAATGTGACAAACCTGCTTACATCAGGTGTCTATGTTTCAGTATGATGGTTTGGCCTCAGCTAGAGGCCAAATGCTCACCAAAGCTGCTCATCTCCTTTCAGCCGAAAAGGGGAAAAAATATATATTGGGAGCCTTAGAATCCAAGATAAGGACAGAGGGATCACTTTCCAATTAATGCAATGGGCAAAACAGACTCAGCAACTACACACCCAGTGAACGAGAGTCGGGTCATGAGAAGTGTGGCCAGGTCTTAAAGCACCTTCCCCCCCGCCCCCTTCTTAGCAGACTTAAACTTCATCATGATTTTCCTCCCTTCTTCCCCCACAACATGGCGCGGGGAGGGGTAGGGAAAGGGGAGTGGGGTTCCAGCTGCTTTCCTTCCCCAGATCTTAACACTTCTACTTCATCCCGCCCGTCGCCTCTTTGCACACTTGACTTTAATCATAAATTTGTTCCCATCATCCCCCCCTTCGCGGCAGATGGAGGGGCAGGGAATGGGGAATGGGGTTTTTTCAGTCCGTTCCCCCTGAATTTTCTTTCATCTCAGCGGGGGGGAGGGACATTACACACACACACACACCCCCCACACACACACACCACACACACATGTACACTTGCCCTGCTTCACCGTGGGGTCCCACTCATGCAAGAGTCGTATTCACGAACTTCTTCAATATGAGTCCTCTCTATCATGGAATCATCTCCTCACCACACGCCTCTCACCAGGACTCCCTTCCATGGGTGCAGACACTGGGGCCCTGACTCCCCCAGCATGGTCCCCCACAAAGTCACCTGGCAAACCTGCTGTGGCATGGGTCAATCTCTTCACAGGCCATACATGTCTCTGCTCCCCGTCCTTATCCATGGGCTGCGAGGGGAAACCCACTCCACCATGGTCTTCTCCGTGGGCTGCAGAGGAATCTCTCTCTCTGGCACCCAGAGTGCCTCATTCTTCCCCCCGCCCTTTCCTTCAGGCCTGGCCTTAGTGTCTGCACAGCTTGTTACATCTTCTCACTCCCTCCTCCGGTGGCAAAATGTGTCGGACTGCAGGTTTTTTTCTTCTAAATGTGATTCCCAGAGGCGCTGTGACCATTGCTGATTGTCTCGGCCCTGGTCAGCAGCAACTCTGGCCTTGAATTGGTCGATGTTTACAGTCCGGGGCTTGAAGAGAGCTCTGAGTTGCTGCTTGCAGAAGCTATCTTGGCAGCACAGCCATGCAAATCTGTGACCTTCAGCCACCTGCAACAACTGCATTTAGAATTGATCCCCTCAGGCAAGAAAAGAAGATGTTTACAGCAGTGGCACTTAGTATTTAGAACTATATTTTTTTACATTGCTGTATTAGCACAACTCCAGTCTCCAAACTTTGAACACCGTACCATAGCCTTAGAATTTCGCAGGTACGGATAACACCCATAACAATCCAGAGCAATGATGTTTTGCAGATCATTTTCTTCTCTTCTGGGTGGCTTAAATAAACTTTTCACAGGTGTTTCTATTGTTGGAAGTTGTGTGCTCTTCTGCATCCTTCTTGTGCATGCTTTTCGAAAAAGGATCTGTCTTCATTATCTTTTTCAGATTTTACTTTTTTGACTGGTAGTTTGAACAGAGCAGAAGATAAATCCGCATGCATAGAGGCTGATACTAATAGTTTAAGATACTACCAAAATACATCTACAAGACATGATTATTCCACAGTATCATTACTTCATCATGTCACATACAAACAGTTCATTAATCATAAAATTATTTAGATCAGAAAAGACCTTTAAGATCATCAAGCCCTACCACATACCTAACGCTATCAAGTCCACCACTAAACCATGTCCCCAATTTCTACATATACACATCTTTTAAATGTCTCCAAGAATGGTGACTCCACCACTACCCTGTGCAGTGTGTTCCATTTATTGACAGGCCTTTCGGTAAAGAAGATTTTCCCAATACCCCATCTAAATCTCCCCTGGTGCATCTTGAGACCAGTTTCTCTTCTCCCATTGCTTGTTACTTGAGAGAACAGACCAACACCTACCTGGCTACAACCTCCTTTCGGGTAATTGGAGAGAACGGTAAGGTCTCCCCTGACCCTCCTTTTCTGCAGGCTGAACAAGCCCAGTGCTTTCAGCTGGTCCTCATCAGACTTGTTCCCTAGATGTTTCACCAGCTTTATTGCTCTTCTTTGCGTGTGTTCCAGTACCAAAATGTCCTTCTTGGGGGTCTCTCTCTCTCTCTCTCTCTCCAATGCTGGTCACAAGTTCTTCTGTTTGTCTCCACCCACTCTCTGCTCCCTGTCACCTTCCATCAGCTGCAGGGGGACAGCCTGCTTCACCATGGTCTTCTCCATGGGTTACAGGGGAATCTTTCCCTCTGGCACCTGCAGTGCCTTCTCCCCCCTCCTTCACTGACCTTGGTGTCAGCAGTTTCTTACATCTTCTCACTCTCTTCTCTGGCAGCAAAATGCAGTCAGAGTTTTTCTCCTAAACGTGATTTAGAGAGACACTACCACCGTTGTTGATGGGCTTGGCCTTGGTTAGTGGCAGTTCTGGCCTTGAGTCCAGCTGGTGTTTACTTTGTTGGGCCTAGGGGAAGTTTCCAGCTGCTTCTTGCAGAAGCCACTCCTGCAGCCCCATGTTCTCCATCAGAACCCAGCCACGCAAAACAACAGCCTGAACACAGTACTCGAGGTGTGGCCTCTCCAGTGCTGAGTGCCAGGGGATAATCACTTCCTAAATCCTGCTGGCGACATTATTTCTGATACAAATGAAGATGCTGTTGGCCTGAGCACCTCATATTCAGCCAGCTGTCAAAGAACATCCCCAAATATTCTTCAATAAAATTAATTCTCATATAACTTTATCTATTGTCTTTTGTATTCTGGTGAACAGATTCAGCAAGGAGTATTATACAATTGCTAATTCAGATTATCTTTTTAAACAAACTTGCTGTGCACTGGCAAAGAAGCAATATAGAAAGAAAACAGTACAGCCGTTTTGATCAGATAAGCATTGAGAAGAAAAAGTCCTATACTAAAGGTGTAAGAAAGGAAGAATACATGGAAAATGTAACCACTGTGAACTCAAGCTGATCCCATTCGAATTGCCAATACAGCAATAAGAAAGTGAGCAAATGAAAAGTATCCAGATTTTATACTACATTCTGAAGAACAGTACTGTTGGCAATTCAAGAGAGATTTAGCTAAGTAATTCACTGACTTTGAAACACAAATCAGCTCCTTGAAAAAGGCTACTTCTTTGCCTAAACAAACCAGTAGCCAAGAAGTTAAAAAATATATTCCTAAGACAACTAAAGTGTCAGTCATTTTCCCACAGAAATGAAGAAGCAGTTTGCATTTCCCAATTTCCATCTGTAACCACTACAGATGCATTTAATTTAAAAAGTTTATTTACACTTCAGTTGAACAACTGTGTAGTAGGTAAAGGCTTGCAATCAAGTTGACAATGGAAGAAATTAGTGTGCAGTTGCAGAACCACAGTAAGAAGCACTAACCGTGTCTTTGTAGTACAGAGTCTAATGGCAAACTGTAAGAAATGCAAGAAGACAATGAAAAAAAATTGTAGAATGTTCTACATTCACAGGGGAAGCAGCACAGCAATATAAGAGTACTAAAAATATATTTTACTTCTGTGCATGGATGAAAGAGTATTATGTAAAGGTTTGTGTCCATACTCTATGGATCTCAGTTTCTCAAAGACATATGTGTTTGGGACTCCACACTCATGGTGTATGACAGTATGGCATCCCACTAGGCAGTTAATTTCAGGAGAAGTAGACCTTGTTCAAAACTAGTAGATTCAATAACATTGTCTTCCACAGCTCCAGATCACACAAGATCTGTGGAGATGAGAACTGGGGGATGGAATGAGTGTCTGCTACAGGCTACAGCAGTGGGAAAAAGTACAATGGTTGACAGATGGCTGGCAAGTCTATTTATATATATGTCAAAATTCTCGCAGGAAGGTCAAGTTTACTGATATTGTACTTTGACTGTGATCTAAGTAGTCATGGGTAGTACGTATGATGTAGTTTTCTTGGCTAGAACATATTTCAGATGCCTTTACTGTAAGTGAAAGACTTCAGAGGAGTTTAAAAATTCTGTAACAAAAGAAAAATTCTTAATTCTATTTATGAACAAGATTTCAGTGTGTGTGCTAAAATTTCAGATATTTTGGTGAACAGTGAGCTAGGGCTCAAGGAGGGGAAGATCAGGTTTGTGGCCACCTGAGGAACCTGAACATATGTAATTCTATGGGACCTGATGAGATGCATCCTAGAGGCCTCAGGGTGATGTTGTTGCCAAGCCACTATCCATCATATATGAAAAGTCATGGTGGTCAGGCGAAGTCCCTGGTAGCTGGAAGAAGTGCAACATTGTGTCTATTTTTAAAAGGGGTAATAAGGACAACCCTGGGACCTACGAAGCTGTCACCTCTGTGCCTGGGAAGATCATAGAACAGATCTCTCCTTGAAGCTATGCTAAGGCATGTGGAAGACTCAAAGGTGATTCAAGACAGCCAACACAGCTTCACTAAGCTCAAATCCTGACTAACCAGCCTAGTGGTGTTCAATCATGGGGTGACCATATCAGTGGACACAGGAAAAGCAATGGATGTAATCTATCTGGACTTCTGTAAAGGTGTTGACACAGTTGCAGGGAACTGTGTCGAAAGATTAAGAAACTATGTTGAATGTTTGTCTCAACCTTGCTGGAACATTACACCATCAACTGTCACTACTGTCTTAAGCAACAGGACAATGGTTGGACCGCAAGATGGAAATTTTAACACCGCTGTCAGCAACAGAGCAATGGTAAGACCACAAGACCAGATGCTTGCTACCTTCTTATAGACCTGAATGGATAGCTGATTAAATTTAACCCAACACCTGCACATGCACCCAGACCCAAGGTCTGTTCAGACTGAGGGGCCTGGAGACCCCTGAAGATCACCTAAAAACTCCTGGAGACTCTCCAGTGATGGTACTGAGCATGCGCACCACAACCAAGTAGTGAGTGTAATTAAATAAGATAGCTCTCAGAATACGCTAATCGATTCCTAGAAGGAGGGATTACAACCCATTAAAAGAACGGACATGAACAACATTGAAAATTGTTCCCACAGAATCACAAGGTTGAAAAAGACCTTTGAAGATCATCAAGTCCAACCATTCTCATCCTAAACTAAACCATATTCCTAACTACCTCATCTATCCTTTTTTAAACACAACCACCTCCCTTGGGCAGCCTGTTCCAGGTCCCAACAACTGTCAGAAAAATTTTTTTTCTAACGTCCAATCTAAACCTGCCCTGGCACAGCTTCTTGCCATTTCCCCTTGTCCTATGACCTGTCAGCTGGCTGAAGAGACCATCTCCCACCTCTCTACAACCTCCCTTCAGGTAGTTGTAGGTGGTGATAAGGCCTCCTCTTCTTCAGGCTAAACATCCCCAGCTCCCTCAGCCGTTCCTTATATGATTTGCCCTCCAATTTCCCCCCCTGGACCTGGAGACTCTGGATTGATAGGAGGCCACAGCTCCGTGCTGGTACATATTGCAGCTTCTTTCTCTCTTGCTCTCTCTTTTTCCACTTTTTTCTCTTTCTTCCCTTCTCTTGCATGGTTGTTTTGGGTTAAATAAAGTGACTTGACCTTTGACTCCATTTTTAGTCCTAATTCTGTTCCCGAGAATTGTGAAGACCTGGCCACAATAAAACTCCTAATTGGACATCACTCAGGAATAAAGCCGAGCAACCCCAGCCACCCAGAGCAATCTGAGGTCAGCTGGAACACAAGGGGGTTTAACCTCTGCCAAATTGGTCTATCTGATTGTGGACTGTGACACACAGCCATACACAACATCCTTCTCTCTAAACTAGAGAGATATGGATTTGATGAGTTGATTGCTCGGTGGATAAGGAATTAGTTGGATGGTTGTATCCAGAGACTAGTCATCAATGGCTCAATATCCAGATGAAGATTTGTGACAAGTGGTGTCCCTCAGGGGTACTATTTAATATTTTAATCAATGACATTAATGGCGAGGTTGAGTGCACCCTCAGCAAGTTTGCAGATGACACCAAGCTGAATGGTGAGGTTAATGTGCCAGAAAGACAGGATCTCATCCAGAGGGACCTGGAAAAGCTGGACCCATGTGAACCTCATGAGGTTCAACAAGGCCAAGTGCAAAGTCCTGTATCTAGATTAGGTCAATCCTCATCATCAGTGCAGGCTGGGAGACAATGAGATATAGAGCAGCCCTGAGGAGAAGGACTTGGGGGTGCTGGTGGACACGAAGCTCAGCATGAGAGGACAGTGTGCGCTCACAGCCCAGAAGGCCAACCCTATCCTGGACTGCATCAAAAAGCATGGCTTGCTGGTCAAGGAAGGTGATTCTCCCCCTCTAATCTGCTCTTGTGAGACTCCACTTGGAGTACTGTGTCCAGTTCTGGGATCCCCAGTATAGGAAAGACGTGGAGCTGTTGGAGCAAGTACAGAGGAGGGCTATGAAGGATTGGAACATGTCTACTATGCAGACAGGCTGAGGGAGTTGGGCTTGTTCAACCTGGAGAAGAGAAGGTTCCTGGGAAATCTTATAGCAGCCTTCCAGTACCTGAAGGGTACCTACAAGAAAGCTGTGAAGGGAATTTTTAGAATGTCATGTAGTTATAGGTCAAGGGGGAATGGTTTTAAATTTGAAGAGGGTAGATTTAGATAGAGTATTTGGAAGAAATTCTTCATTATGAGGGTGGTGACACCCTGTAACAGGTTGCCCAGAGAAGTGGTGTCTGTCCCCTTCCTGGAAGTGTTCAGGACCAGGCTGGATGGGGCCTTGAGCATCCTGATCTAGTGAGAGGTGTCCCTGCAGATGGCGGTGGGGGTTGGAGCTTGATCTTCAAGGTCCCTTCCAGCCCTAACCATTCTATGATTCTTGAAAGTAACTAGTTTTTTCTCCTATTTTTGTCTGAATACTCTTTTTTCTATCATCTGTGTAGTTTCAGAATATATTATGCACTATTAGAGTTTTCTGACTTGTTTTCCTATGCTTTAAAAGGAAAATGGATATGCCTGATGGATTTCTTTTATATCTGAAATGGTGTTCTCTGGTTCCTCACTTATTTATTTATTTAACATTAAATGATAAACAAAATGGGAAGAATCTTTCTAAGGTAAACAAAAATGTTCTGGGAGAACATTTCTTTGTTATTGACAATTTTAAATAAAATCCTCTCAAGGTAATTTTTTAAACCCTGTAGAACGAGGATTTTAATAAAAGAGAGTAAATTTGCTTTCCTGTGCAGTTATAGTCACCACTTTATCATGAGTATTTTTGCTATGTAGGAGTATAAAATATTTTCAGTGTGAAAATCAGTGGATAATTTAAAACATTTAATGCACGGGACCACTTGTAACTCTACAGTATTTTGTATTCATCCAGTAGTAGTAAACAGATACACACACTGAAATTTATATTTAAATAGATGTCCTAACTAAGCAAGACTGAAATAACTGGGAATTAGATATATTCTTAATAAACTGGTCTCAATCTGCCATTATATATATCCAATAATTATTTACCAAAAATATTACCAATAATTATTTATGAATATACTAATAAAAATCAGTATTTCTTTAAAGAAATTTACATTGTCCAAAGACATTTAATGAAAACTGCCACTTTTACTATTGGGATTTGATCCAGTTTAATAATAACTGAAATGACCATTTAATATTTTCATTTATAAAGCTTGTATTATTGACATAGCATAGGGAAATATTATAATGTCATTTTATAAAGAATGGCATTTTATCATTTGGAAACCCACTCTAAAAATGGAAAGGTCTGCATTACTTTCACTTTTAAATTCAAAAGGAAAACCGGAGTGCAATTTAAGTATGTCTTTCTAATGTTGCTAATATCCCCCAAATAATAACATTCATCTAGTAAATAAAAATCACAAATGAAACAATGTACAAAACAACTGAATAAAACAAGGCACGAACCAAATCATCCTGTCTATAGAGTTTTGTTTCTGAAGAATGAAATACTATCTGAAGCAAACAATTATTTTTCCTTAATTTAGTGATCCGAATGTTCAGCAAGACCATATGCTCTACACGGAGTAGATCTCTGTAGGGGAAACAGATCAAGATTTAATTGCTGCCTCTTTGAAAATCTGTTTGCTTTTTGTTTGTTGTTTTGTTGGAGTTTTTTTAAAGAAAGATTAAATTATTTCCATGTTGTGGTGGGTTGGCCTTTGTTTATAGTCGAGTACACACAAAGCCACTCCCTCCTCCATGCTCCCTTGCGTCCGAATCAAGGAAGCCCCTTATTGTCACCCAGAACGGCCATGCCTGCAGTGCCCCCACCAAAACCTTGCATTTTACACCAATATACACATTTTTTGCATTTTATTCTAATTAAAATAAAATTTTAAATCACATTATATATATCAAAGCAAAATATGTATATATTCATTTACTTTGATTTTTTTGAAAAAAGAAAAAAGAAATCTTAGAAATTGTTTACAAAAGAAAATTTAAAGAAGTGACCTTTCTGATGTCTTCATTATTCTAATGAGTTTTTACTAAAACAAAAGCTGAGTTGTCCTCACAAATGACGTTTTTCTATTCATTTGAGCAGATTAAATTAACAATCAGTTGGAGAATTATTGGAGTTTCAAAACAAGACAGATGTTTTATTTCAGTCTTCTGCAATGCACAGGTTTGGGTTTTTTTCTAATTTGTTTTTAAATAAATCGGTAAATCATCTTTCTTTTATATATGGTATAAGATATAGTAAAGATTGTAAATATATAGCAAATAATAAAATTACCTAACTTAAATCAGTGGATTTCAGTGGACTTTTACTGTTTAAATTTTAGTAGTATTAAATATTTACTTTTAGAGAAATGTTCAAATTATTTTTCTCTGCACACATATAAATTTTGCATAACAGGTGTTAAAGTAGTAAAACTGCTAATATTTGTAAATTTAATCTTTCAGCTTGCAGTGAACCTTTAATAGAGACCAGTAGGCAACCAAAAGCAACATCAATACACAAACCTGCCTCAATGAAGTTGGAAAATATTTGTTTTAACTTCACTCTAGAGCGCATTTTTTTTCTCAATCTTCCGTTATGTGAACAGGAAAATAACCCTCATATAAAATTGTGGTAAAGTATGTAAAGTGTATTTTAAGAAAGTGTGTGTAGGAAAGTAAAGTAGAAGGATGTTAAAAAAATGAATTATAAGAACACAGTTTTCATAGAAAGCAGTCATGGATTGGACTTTTGTCTTCTTCCTCACTTCCCCCAAATATTGAAAATATTATCAGCATTTTAATAACTTATCAGCATTAGTATTATCAGCATTTTAATAAGTTAGCCAACTTCCATAATAGGCTGAAGGGAAAAGAAGCAAACAAAACCTGAGAAGTTAAATTAAGGGAAAAAAAAAAAGTATTTCTGCTTATTGAAACAATCTGTGAGATCACAGCCTGAAGCAGTGAAAAAAGCGAAGTGGATAATAAAATATTTATTTTATCAGTTTAAAAACATGAACATCACTGTACAAGAAAACAGCTTTCAGCACCAATACTGCCAAAACTGCCTGCTCTTCTGCAATGAAAACACATTAACTTCATCTTTATTAATGCCTTATCAAAGGGAGGATCATAGGTCTTGCTTGCCTTTTGTGATTTCTTTCAGTTTCAGTAATAACACAAAATAAAACAAAGAGACACAAATTGCAGTTCCTGAAACAACAGAACGGAGCAAGATGTCAGGCAGATGTCAACTCAAAATGCTTAATGCTATTTTAAGGAAGCTTCACAACTTTTAATTAACCCTAACCATTACATGGAATAATAAATGTGTAAAACTTCTATCTAATCTATCTTTCTATCTCACTATCTTTCTATCTAGCTATCTAACTATCTCACAAGAAACAGACTTCCTTATCCTCAAACATAAATTTGCATCCTACAGGTGCTTTATGAATAATACAGAACTTGAAATGAAATGTCATGTAGCAAAACCTACTTCAGTTTTTTTTAACAATACCTCTACTTTTAATGGAAGAAATTTAAGATAGGGAAGGCTTTTTTTTTTTTTTTTTTTTACCACAGCTGAGAAGATACTCGGACAGAATACCTAAGGAAACCATTTTTAGAAACATTTTTGAAATTTAATTTTCAGCTTTTTCCTCTTAAGTGTTCCAGAAAAGGAATTTTTCAGGTAAAGTTAAAAAAACCCATAACCCAGCTTTGCCTTGGACACCATTCAGCTTAGCTCACTAGTAGCCTGGTTATTCTGTAATGGTAAATGATGACTTCTCAGTAGCCTATTAAAACCAGCAACCATTAAGTCCTGAAACAGAAGGAATCTCCATGGTAACAGTATTTAAAGCTGGGCAGTAAAAAATGCTAGTATAAAACGATGTCTCACCATGATTCCTAGAATAAATAAATAAATATCCAAAACTATATCAAATACTATATAGCAGTATTTCATGACCATGTAAGTCTCCAGCACAATCTGTACAACATCAAATGCTACACTGAGATAATTTTGGAAAAAATGTTGTCCCTTGAGATCGTCTCCATAGTAGCTCCCCTCCTCTTAGGTAAATAATTGCTACCACACCATTGGGGACAAAATGAGAAAGAAAAAGGAAAATTAAAATCTTCCCTAAAATCAAGTAAATAATATATGGCAATCATCAATCAAATCTCCCTTCTGTCCTGAGTTGTATGAATACTAAGGTGGAGGTACAGGGAGTAAGAAAAAAAAAATCACCAAAATAATTAAAAGAAGAAAAAATCACATCCAAAAAATTGTATTAAAACAAAGAAAAAGTTGATTGGCACTTTTAAACCACCATGATACACAAGAATAAACTCATGCTATCAAAGGAACTTAACTGAAGCATAGACATCCAGCCTTACAACTGACACATTTCATCAAAATCAGAACTCAAGGGGCTTGAGATATTGGGGAAAAAAACCAACCAACCAAACCTAAAGTTTTAGTTTCCAATCAAGATGATCCCGGAAAGTAATCCCATAAATTAACCCCATAGTTTTCTTTATGTACACAGATTTATAGTTCACATACTCATTTCCTGATCATTGCAAAACTAGTGTTTTTATCTTCCTAATAGAAAGTCAGTAAACTTCTAATATTTTGTCTAGATGGGGAACTGAGACACAGTGGGATTAAGTGCCCAGGAATATAGACTCACAGCACAGGCAGATCCTTTCAATATACCGTCCACTACCT
Organism: Laterallus jamaicensis coturniculus; assembly: GCA_022605575.1. Taxonomy (NCBI): domain Eukaryota; kingdom Metazoa; phylum Chordata; class Aves; order Gruiformes; family Rallidae; genus Laterallus; species Laterallus jamaicensis. The sequence goes on from JAKCOX010000010.1 coordinate 22,767,966, forward strand.
AGACTCATGCTTCATCTGTAATTTCCGGAAGCCTGGCAATATATTAGCTTCTCTCATCTTTGCTGTAACAGCCAAATAATAGCAAATAAAAGTATTCCTACAGTCATTTACTGACAGTCTGGAAACCTACTTGGAATGACATGATTCTCCTTGCAATACCGAAGTACTATAATCAGCTAAATTCAAGAACATTTCTAAAACAATCTCATTCAAAATCATAATGCAAGGTAAGAGTGGTTGCGATGCAGTTTCTTCTACTTTTTTTATCTCCACAATTTCCTTCTTGAGAAGAATAAAGAAAACTAAACTTTTCTTCTTTTATCTCTTTATTCTTTTTTTTCGCCCTAGGTTAAAAAATGTGACATGCTAAAATCTCAAAGGTACCACAGGCATTTTGAAAGAGAGCAGTAACTAGAGAGTAGTAGCTCCTAGCTCTTGACTGCTCAAGAACTGCATGACTTAGATATAGTTCTCAGATGAAGATTAAAATTGCAGCACTTAATAAACAGATAGATTTCCCTGAGCAGTAAAGGCCATATTTTGATTCTCAAAAATAATGAATTTCTGACAACATATTAGTTCAGTCAAGTTGTGCTACTTATTTTACTTACATAGCCAGTCTTTCTTTCCTTTGCTGTCTTTTATATTCTATAAAAATATAAACTTCGAAAAGTATAGCATTCCATGCACAGCAATGCTTGCTATTCTGTCAGTGATTGGCCAGCCAGACTGCAAGTTTACAAAAAGTGCCATAAGGAAATTAAGTTTCCAAGTTTACAACTTGGAAATGTCTGGGAAAAGTTTTCAACTTTGACATTCCTGACTTTTCACTCAATTTATAATTAAATGAGTACCTCCGCACATATTAAAATGCAGAGAGAGGAAAAAAATCAAATAAATAGGGATTATAAGAATATTTTATAGATACTGTTTTCTCATGCACCAGATAAACAAATATATTTTACTTCTCCCTGATGACATATGACATCAACAGAAGGACAGTCTAACTAGTGCCTAAAATCTGACATTTCAGGTCTATGTATGGGCATTAGTTAAATGCAGTTTATCATCTTATCTGTCTTTCAAATTGTATCCCCAAATACATATTACTCATGTGAAAGACAATGTAAATATGCAAATGTAAAGGAAATCTTTTGTGGGAGCATAATCTGTACATGAAAACATCACCATAAAAAAAGGGGATTGATTTATACACACCTCATCCTAGGTATAGGAGCTAGAACTAATTAGCAAGCCTTTTAAATATGTCCAAGTGTTTTAAATGGATCTAGCTTTGAAAATAATTTTGAAAATCTAGGATTCAGAAAGAGCCCTTGCATATTAAATTAAAATATATTCTTGCCACATTCAAAGCCACCTGGCCAAAACAATATATTTAACTTTCATATAAATAGTTCTATTCTCTGCAAATCTTCTTTGACAGGCCTCATTATTGAAGTTTCTTCCATAGTGTCAGGTTTTCTCTTCCTATATTTTGAAATGAGACTAATTAAAACTTTCTGTACTTCTTGGTAAACTTTTAACATCATGGGTGCATACAGTAAGTTTTCCTAGTGATTAATCTACAGCAAACATTAGCAATCTAATAGTTTAGGAATTTAAAATTAATTTGAGAAATAATTACATTTTTCAACTTATTGAAAAAGCATCTTAGCTTCTTTTTTTAAGATGTTTTAAGCCACTGAATACAAATTAATATAAATAGAGTTGTATAAATGTTTAATTTCAATGCTAAAAAGTATGAAATAAGTGGTGACATGAAAATAATAGCATATTAAATGTAAACAAGTATATTTTTGAATTTATAGGTTTAATTTACTTGACTAGATAATATACCATCTCACATCCAAGTACTTACAGAATTATACAACATGCAGCTGTATTAAAGTTCATCTAAACCTTACTATTTAAATCCACTGCATCTCATTTGTGTATTAAATACTCATTAGAGTGAAGGGAAAAAAAAAGGTATTTATGGATATTTCTCACCATACTCCTAGTGACCTTCACTTGCAAAATCTGCCTGCAAAAGTATGATTAATATGAAGCAGAGGTCTGTGCTTTGTGCCATGGGTTTTCCTTATGGTCAAGATAGACAGTAGTTTAAGAATCATTTGCAAATTAATTTAAATAAAGATGCTTGAAATCACCAGATACTGTCTGAAGGACTGAAAAGTAGGAAAGAATCACTGAACCTTTAGAAAATGTCTCCATCTAAAATTGAGTTCTAAAAAGAATCTCTCGTGTTATTCTGATAATATCTTGTTTTACTTTATAAATGCTGCTCATTTCCTATTACAGTTCAAAGATACTCTGCCACTCAAAAAAACTGAAAGATTGCAAAGGGCAGACACCTACTTAAATGTAAAAACGGGTGTAGGAGTGTGCTCAATACTGCATTGACATGTCTGTTTCTTAACTTACGACAGGACAGGAGAGTTCTTAAGTACTTACTTTCTCACACATGCTACCTGCCATACTGCAGTGCTATGGCCACTGACATGTTGCACCTCCTTACATTCATCTTCACCCCTCAAAGCTGAACTGGAGCCTTCTCTTCCCATTTTGAATTCTATATAATATTTTGGTCTCAGCCACCAGTCTGGCAGTGATGCTTACCTAGCGTCAATATGCACTGATGTTTATCATACATTTCTGCTCTGCTTTCCCCTACTATGACCTCTGTGTAGTGTAAGACAGTCAACACACAATGGTTGTTCTTAGGGGCAGCACAAACTTGCTTACTGGCCTGACCCAACTAAGGATGATAGCAGCAACATTCTCATAGGATGTATTCTTTCACTTCATCTTCCAGAGATGGAGGAAGGGCAGGTTGTCTTGATCAGTCAGCTGGGTTTAGGTAGCAAGCTGTTGATATTGGGTGGGGGGTGCAGCAGGAAGGTTGCAGGTGTGAGCTCTGTGAGTAGATGCCATGGACTAACCTGTTGGACAAACCCAGTTTCAGCCAGCTCCAAAATGGGCTTCATGGCTGGCAAAATATGACCCATTGATGACACCAGTGGTGCCTTTATAACATCTATGAGAAAGAGTAAAAGATGTTGTGTATCTGGTCTGAGAAAGGAATGAGAAAAAAAGCATGAGAGGAAAATAGCCCTGTAGACACCAAGGCATGATGAAAAGAGAGGGAGAAGGTGGTCCAGGTGAAGAACAGAGATTGCTTTGCAGCCCCTGGAGAAGAACCATGATGAAGCACTTAATCCTCCTGAAGCCAATGGAGGACCACACTAGAGCAGAAATCCATCTGCTGTCCATGGAGGAAGCTCAGATCTCAATACATTTTTTGTGACTATAAAGTTGCCTTGCTGAAATGAATCCCACAAAGCAGAGATATCTGTGTAATGTAACAGTTTCTAAAATATCAGGGGGAATGAACCTCTCTCCAGTGAAAAAGCAATATGCAAGAAGTGAGTAAAGGGAAACTTGCAACCAAAGAGGAAGTAGTTTTGACAGACTGCCACAGAAATCAAGCGTAAAGGAAGGCCTTCTATGATAGCACTCTTCCCACACCATTCACATGTAATGCAAAGCAACATTATGCAATGCTTTTGAATTATTCAGGTTAAAAATGCTCTGACAAAACATGTGCTTGTTAAACTTTAGAATGTGCCGAAGACATGTATTTTAGTGCCCTCCCAGGGAAACATAAGCAACTTTATCAACCTCTGTCTTGTCACCTACTGGCTTATATCTCAGGCTTGTGCAAGTTTCTTCAGTGTGTGGATCTGCTGTAATTATCATCTTGGTAACTAGACTGTTTAGTATCATCAGGCAAAGGTTCACAGAAAGTCTATATTTTCACCAATATTTTTAAGTTTTACTTGGGAAACAAAGCCTTTTGGATATTTTTTTTGTTCCATATCACTCTCCTTGTATGATTAGGAATTTGCAATTACTAGGAGGCATATCTCTCAGTATGATCTCTAAATTAGAGCTTCAACACTGTTAGTCATTATGTTTTGTTTTCATTTTTAAACAGAATTTGACTTTTAAAAAAAACATTACATTCTCTTCTGAAATATAGTAATTTCTCCCTTTTTATTTCTTATGAAACAGGATTTATAAGTTTTTATTATCTATATTTTCATGCTCATATTAGTAAACAATATTAACTGCCAACAGTAATTTGCTGTTTAGAAATAATCTCATTAATCAGTAGAAATTTCCAGTGAATGCTTGTAATTACAAATACTCTCTGTGACATATGCAGCCCCCATCAACTATTATTTTTTAATGATATTATTTTTTAATGGAAAAATTTATATTATTTTTAATGGAAAAATACTACTTGAAGTACTACAGTTAGAATCAATAGAAACCTATTTTCCTCCATTTTCCACATTCTATTTGTCTCTTGGATTTCTGGTCTACTGTATTGCTTACAGTGGGTCATATATTCACTTTCAGAGCATTTTCAGGAATCACATGCAATTTCAGAGCACCAGGCAACATGCTGCCAGCAAGCCACATGTCAGAAACAAAGAGCTTAAACATTTGAAAGCAGCCTACATCTTCATAAAGTCTTTCAAGAACCTCTGCTGGCAGCCTGTACCTAAGCAAAACAGAATGGTTTGTTACCAATAGTTTCTCATGTCCCTTACTTCTTTGTACTATTTTGAGAGCCAAAACCAGTAAAAGTGCTATATGGCTCACATACCAAGTTTACATAAATATTTTGGCAATTGTTTCTGAAGAAAAAACAGTGTTGATAGAATTTGGTTTAGTTCTGAAGTTATAAAGTTCTAAACCAAAGAAATTTGAAGTTGAAAACATGAAGTTATCAGCGTCATTTACTACACTTTGAAAATTTGTTTTATATTGATCGGTCTCAAACACTGTCAAAAATCTCTTTTGGCTATTTTCTGTAGTGATTTTTGTAAGGTTTAATGGGGAGCCCATGCAGTAATTTCTCTCCCTGTGAAGAATGCTTACATTTTTGTTTCCTTTTCTTTAAGGAGGTGGTCTCAGTATGCCTAGTGGATGCTTGCAGCACAACATTTCAGAAGCCAGGTAGAAAATGAGCCTTCACCATGCCATCAATTTATTGGTACCAAACCTTCAGCATAGATGTCTTCGCATCTACTGTGGGGCAGTGGCATTTCATGATTTCAGCAAATAAGGCAATAACTACTTAACTTTTAAAGAAATTTTCAAAAGTATAACAGGAAAACATGAAGCAGATTAATAAGGAAATGTTTCATTTGGCTACTTATAAACATTATAGGGAACTGTGCAGTATTTCTTCCAATGATATTACTGGTACCACCACTCCTATATTTGGTTGTTTTATAATGTAACTTAATTTTCCAGGAATACTGTACCCATCTCTTGTCAGCTCCTGCTGCCCATCCCATTTGCAGAGCACAGTACTGTGTTTTGTTAAAAGAATTATTTTTCCAGGATATTAAAATATTTTGTTACAGTCTGTTAAAAAAAAAATTACTCTAGATGATTAGCCCAGACAAAAGATGTATAGTCTCACATATAAGACCAAGTTATGACTATGAAAGGGGTTTATTTGCTTACTTGCAGTACTAGCAGGATGGTTTTGCCTGAGATCCAATGCATAGGGATTACTGGTAGAAAAATATTGACATCAGCATTAAACAAGAAGCAATACAGTAAGATTTAATTACTACTGTACACACAGAAGTGTTACAATCAGAGAAATACTTTCATAAACCTGTTGTATGGCCAACTGTCTAATCTTCCTTACCTAGGGAATACTAGCAGTCCCTTTGATTTATAGTGTGTTAGAAGATACATATGTCCATAAACAGATGACAGTAACATGCTAAAAGCTTATTAATTGTATTCAGTTCTTTGTTAATGCAATGAAGAAATGTCTATAAAAACATCTAATAATCAAAGGGGAAATTCTAATTGTAACTGCTCAGCAGTGGTAATTTATGACTGAGGAATGATCTGGCATAGAGGGAAAGAAAGCACAGCTAGAAACAATTAAATTGACTGAAAGCATGAATGCCAGAACAGAATGATTCCTTGCAAGGGCATGAAGTTTATCTTGGTGATAAGAAACAGCTTATATATTGTCTTGAAGCAACCCTGAAATAGGAATGGTTATGGGCTGAAGTTCAGGAGCTACCTTGTGACAGCAAATCTGGAGGATGGAGCTGGGACTGGGATGAGATACCCCATGGAACTGGTTTCAGGACAGACACTGGTGCACAAGCATATAAGGAAATCTTATATACAACACGACACAAATATATATATATATATATATGCACACACATATATATGTATACTTATACAACCAATCTGATAGTCTTCTATGATGGTACAACTGACTGGGTTGATGAAGGGAGAGCAGTGGATGTTGTCTACCTTAGTGTCAGAAAGACTTTTTACACTGTCTACCATAATGTGCCCATAGGCAAACTGAGGTAGTGCGCATTATATGAGTGTAGTTGCTGAATGACATAGTTCAGAGTGTTGATGGGTTGCTATATTTGGAGGCCTGTAACCAACAATGTGCCCCAGGTGCATCTTCAACTTCTTGTGACACTTTAAAATACATGAAAGAATAAATATACTTAAGGATACAGAAAAAAAAGAATAATGGAGAACTTACACTAGCTTTTCTCTGCAGTGTAACTTTGCTGAAGCTGACAAAATTCAGGAAGTATTTTGATTAAAGAAATATCTTCTGGTGGAAATCCATCCACAGATATCTATTCACCAGGGCAAGCTGAACAATGTGAAAAATGTCAATCCTGGTAGCAGTTTGTAATGGTTAAACAGCAAACTTGGTACTTGAATGAAAATTGGACTCATTTGGAGACTCCTACATCCTGTGATTTCTGCAAATCATTTTAGGATTCTCTATTGATAATATTTATTTCTATTTTGGACAGGCTGGACTGATGGGCTGAGGCCAATGTTTAACAAAGCCAAGTGCTGGGTCCTGTGCTTGGTCATGAAAACCCCATGCAAGGCTACAAGCTTGAAGAAGAGTGGCTGGAACGCTTCCTGGCAGAAAATGACCTGGGGGTGTTGGTCATCAGTCTGCTGAATGTGAGCCAGCAGTGTGTCCAGTTGTCCAAGAAGGTCAGCATAATTTTGGCTTGTATGAGAAATAACATGGCCAGCAGGACCAGGGAACTGATCATCCCCCTGTACTCTGCACTGGTAGACCACACTTTGAGTATTGTGTTAAGTTTTGGGCCCCTCACTGCAAGAAGAAAATTGAGGTGCTGGAGCATCTCCACAGAAGAACAATAAAGGTGGTAAAGGGTATGGAGCATAGGTCTTATGATGAGCATCTGAATAAACTATGGTTATTTAGCCTGGAAAAGAGGAAGCTGAGGGGAGACCTTATCACTCTCTACAATTGTCTGAAAGGAGGTTGTATTGAGGTGGGAGTTAATCTCTTCTCTCAAATAACTACCCATAGGATGAGAGGAAATAGTCTCAAGTTAAGTTAGGGGAGGTTTAGATTGGCTATTATGAGAGATTTCTTCACTGAAAGAGTGCTCAGGCATTGGAACAGGCTGTCCAGAGACGTGGTTGAATAACCACCCCATGGCATGCTCCAAAAAATCATCATAGAATGGTATGGGTTGGAAGGGACCCCAAGGATCATACAGTTCCAACCCCCCTGCCACAGGCAGGGCCACAAACTTCCAGGCCTGAATCTACACAAGGGTGCCCAGCTCCTTCAGCCTCTCTTTGTAGGGCAGGTGCTCCAGCCCTCTAATCATCTTCATGGCCCTTCTCTGAGCCCTCTCCAACAGTTCTACCTCTTTCTTGTATTGGGGGCCCCAGATCTGGACACAGCACTCCCGGTGGGGCCTCATGAGGGCAGAGTAGAGAGGGACAATCACCTCCCTGTCCCTGCTGGCCACCCTTCTTCTGATGGAGCCCAGGATTCCATTGGCTTTGAGAGCTGCAAGAGCACACTGCTGGCTCATGTTAAGTTTCTCATCTACCATGACACCCAGGTCCTTCTCAGCAGGGCTACTCTCAAGGAGCTCTTCTCCCAGTCTGTATCTATGTCTGGGATTCTTCCAGCCCAAGTGCAACACCGTACACTTGGCAGTGTTGAACCTCATTAGGTTCACCCGGGCCCACCTTTCCAGCCTGTCATGATCCCTCTGGATGGCTTCCTTTCCTTCTAGGGTGTCAATCACACCACTCAGCTTGGTGTCATCCACAAACTTGCTGAGGGTGCACTCAATTCCATCATCAACATCATTGACTCCTCTGGCCTGGTCCCCCACAGAGTCACAAGTCCACTGGCAAACCTGCTGAGGCATGGGTCAATCTCTACACAGGCCATAGATTGTCTCTGCTCTCCATCTTTATCGTGGACTACAAGGGGACATCCACGCCACTGTGGTCTTCTCCACAGGTTGCAGAGGAATCTCTCTCCCCGGCACCTAGAGTGCCTCATTCTTGCCCCCTCTCCTTCAGGCCTGGCCTTGGTGTCCATGCAGCTTGTTACATCTTCTCACTCTCTTCTCTGCTGGCAAAATGTCTGCAGTTTTTTTTCTCCTATATGTGATTTACAGAGGTGCTGTGACCAACGCCGTTGGCCTTGAATTGGCCGATGTTTACAGTCTGGGGCCTGCAGAGAGCTTCTAGCTGCTGCTTGCAGCAGCCGTCTCGGCAGCACAGCTACACAAAACTGCGACATGGTCTTTCGCAATTTCAGTTAAGGAATGCTATTTCAATCAAAGTCAACAGCCTCTGAATCAGCAGAATAATGAAAAAAATAGTTTAAGTAAGTGGTATGTTGGTATAGTGACATAACATTTGAGATTTTTAAGAACTTGAAAGTGTAAGATGTACTTTTGGAATACAAGGAAAACTGCCGCACAAAAGTAGTAAGTAATGCTTTTTCTGAAAAAGCCATGGAACTTCAATCTTTGGAGATTTTTCTAGATTAATCTAGAAAGAGCCATAAATTACCTACTCAGACATTGGCAATAACCTTGTTTCAAGTTGGAGGTGGGACAAAGTGACCTCCAGAAGTTCATTCCAAGCAGCACTTTTATAGTTTTATGGAAAAGCATTAGGGTCATACTGAGAGGTATTTATTGGTTACAAGCCTTAATAGAAGATAATGCATTGGGAAAGCATAGAGACAACATAAAAAATATGCTAATATTGAAATACCCCGCAAATAGAACATATTAGGCTGATTTATTTTAAAACTCCATAATTGTAGGCCATTTTTCATGTAAGCAAGCAAGTGGAGAATAAGCCTAATGCATTTCAAATGCAGCATAATTTCTAAAGCTCATCACAGTATATTCATGAAGATTGCTTCCAGTTAAACATGGTAGAGGCTCAAGTATTATTACAATATAGTCTCACATATGAATAGTTAGTTGCATTCACTCAAAAAACTCAAATACGTTTCTGTATGCAAAAATAGTAAGTACACTCTTGACATACAGATACACTCTGCAAATACATGTTCATATTTAAAAATGAATTAATGTTCAACAACTGCAAGCCCACTGAAATGATTTCAATGATTTTGGCAGTCAAATTAAAACAGTAGAAATATGGTAACCTGGAATTAAGTGGGAAAATTTTCCATCAATGATGCAGCAGGTTCAGGATGACCTTCAATAATATTTCCCCAGTATAAGAATCAAATAATATACTGGGCTCCTATATACTTCCAGTAAATACATTTTCAGCACAGTCATTTCACAGAACATCCTCAAGTGATGTTACTTAACACTTTAGATCTTATACTGGTTTTGGCTGGGATAGCATTAAATTTATTCATGGTCCCATTGTATGGTCCCATGTTTTGGATTTCTGGTGAAAATGGTGTTGGTAAAACAGAAGTTTTTTAGTTATAGCTGAGCAGTGCTTACACAGAGTCAAGGCCATTTTTTGCGACTCACACCAGTGAGTAGGCTGGGGGTGCACAAAGAATGGGAGCAGACACAGCCAGGACAGCTGACCAAAGGGATTTTCCATAACATAAGACATCATGCACAGCACATAAGGGGTTATGGAAAGAGGAAGGTGGGGGAACATTTGGCATGATGGTGTTTAGTTAAATAAATCAGGATTAACGAAGATTTTGTCTTTTTCCTCACAAATCAATTGCATAGAACAGTATCTGTCATGTGGAAAAATATTTTTACCTCGAAGTGGATTGATGATGGTAGGGCAGTGGATGAAGTTTAGTTTGATTTCAGTAAAGCATTCGTCATGGTCTCCCACCGCATCCTCATGGCTAAACTGAGGAAGTATGGTCTGGAAGTTCAGGTAGTGAGGTGGATTGTGAACTAGTTGAAGGAGAGAAATCAGAGAGTTGTGGTCAATGGGACAGAGTCTAGCTGGAGGCCTGTATCTAGTAGAGTCCCTCAGGGGTCAGTACTGGGACCAGTACTACTACACATCAGTTATCTGGATGTGGAAAGAAGGTGTACCGTCAGCAAGTTTTACTGATAACACAAAACTGTGGGGAGTGGCTGGCATACCAGAAGGCACACCAGCAAGGCCTAGACAGGCTGGAGAGCTGAATGGGGAGGAATTTAATGAAATACAGCAAGGGCAAGTGTAGTGTCTTGCATATGAGGAAGAAGAACAACCCCAGGTATCAGTATAGGTTGGGGACAGATCTGTTGGTGAGCAGCATAGGGGAAAGGGACCTGGGAGTCCTGGTGGACAGCAGGATGAGCATGAGCCAGTGATGTGTCCTTGTGGCTAAGAAAGCCAATGTCATCCTGGGTTCTCCTCTCCCTCTACTCTACCCTGGTGGGACCACATCAGGAATATTGTGTCCAGTTCTGGTCCTTCCGTTAAAGAACAGACAGGGAACTACTTGAAAGAGACCAGCACAGTGGAATGGAACATCTTCCTTATGAGGAAAAGCAGAGGAAGCTGGGTCTTTTTAGGCGGGAGGAGACCTTAATATGTGAAAGGCAAGAGTCAGGACGATGGAGTCAGGCTCTTCTCAGTAATGTCCAATGATAGGACAAGGGGGAATGGGTGCAAGCTGGAGCATAGGAGTTTTCATGTGAACATAGGGAAAAACTTTTTCTCTATGAGGGTGATGGAGCACTGGAGCAGACTGCACAGAGAGGTTGTGTAGTCTCCTTCTTTGGAGACATTCAAAACCTGCCTGGATGCATTCCTATGTGACCCACTCTAGGTAATCCTCCTCTGGCAGGAGGGTTAGACTAAATGATCTTTCAAGGTCTCTTCCAACCCCTAACATTCTGTGTTTCTGTGATAATAAATTCAATTTTTCAAAGTCAGGTGCAACATCAGCAGAAAAATGGGGATTTCAAAACATTGTGCATGTTAAAATTGAATGAAAAATTTAGCTACTAAAAAGACACTCTGAAGAGGAAAAATTGTTTAGCCATATAGATGTCACACCTTAAGAGATAGTTGTCACTGATCATATGTTAGAACAGATGATCCTACACCTGATGTAACTACAGTAAAGTTGCCAAACTGTCAAGAGGCATTCAATGTAAATTACACCTAATGACAAAACCCCAAGTTCATCAGCACAGGAGAAACAAAACACCTCATTGTGAATGTATTACAAAACAATCACCAATGAATATGTATATATATAGATATATATGAAATTTCAGAGGTTGACATAGAATAAGAATGTAATCATAAGTAAATCTATGGACTGAAAATTTTCATTAAGAAGGAAAAGAAATGCCAGAGTTTAAACTTTATGTGTTTTTCACAAACACTCTGTCTTAATCTCCTTAAAATACTTCAAAGCTGTAGAAAAAAGCATAAACCATTGAGGAAAATGGTAGATCAGCTGGTCTCATGCAAAAGCAACTATGAAAAAATGCTATAAATCAGAATAATGGTAATTCACAGATGGTAAGTTAAATAGAGTTTATAGTCAGGAAGAGCAGGGAGTGTAAGCGTGAAACCTAGGAGCAGATTTCTAACAGGCACATCATCATTAGAAAGGCTAAAATTTTGGTCGTCTTTGAGCTAAATTACTCAGTTGTTTTTTGGTCGTATTTGATAAGAAGTTCAGTCAAGCAATTTCAATTTAGGTGGATGTGGTAGATGTCCTGAAATAACTGAAATAGCCAAAGATGAAAAAGTAGTCATTGTTTTTATTGAGCTGTGAAATTGCATAAAATCTTGTGCCTGAGTCATCAGGGAGGAGTTGGGCTTATTGGTCTTTCACCTTAGCTGAAATTTGCAAGTATAAATTAAAAGACAGATTAGGACTATTAGACTGCTTCCAGAGTTACAAGCTGCTGCACATTGAAACATGAGATAACAGTAGAAGTATGTCTCATTCCCAACCTCTTTAAACCTTCACTTGTGTCATGCTTATTTCTAAAATAAAATGTATCTCAGACTATTCGCTTATTAAAGTCATCTTCTACCTAAGGCAATAGCAGTGACACCTTTGACCTGAACAGCTATCTGAGCATCTGCTCTTGCATGTGAGAGCAGTACCAAGTGAGGGCTTGAGAGAGAGGTGGAAGGAAGATATTCAAATTTTACATCTGGGGTCCTAAAATTATGCATGTGGGCTCTTACACCACAATTACCAGAAAAAAAGAAAATGTCAGTAAGTTCATGTATCGTTTGCACAGATAAGAGAAACCAAATGACATTTCTCAAAAATGCTTTTCATTTATGCACATCACACAACAGCAGTAGCCATTGCACACAGTCTCCTACTTGTTAAACCAAACCAATGAAAGGTAATTTGGAAAGTTAGTGGAACATAGACTGCTAAGTCACGCTGATACTTCTAACCCTGGAGAACTATTAAAGGTTTATTTGTACATGCATAGTAATTAGTTAACCTATAACTATATACTCATGTATTTCTTTGCAAAACCAACACTTTCATTACCTGGTCCACTGTTCACAGTACTAGATTTCTTAATAACTTTTTTAAAGTATTGTGTTCATGGACTTATTTTTGTCTGTTGAGGTACATATAGAAACATCCAGCAGAACATTAACAGCAGCAGCATGCAAAATGGATGTGTGAACTCTCCAAACAATTAATTTCAAAAGTCACTTTTTTTCTGCTGTAGTGCCACAGCATGAAACCAGAATTTAGTTTTCTCAGCTGTCACTTTCGTACAAGATGAAGAATACTTGCAATGATTCTTTTTTACATAAAACCAGACATAAATTCAGGAAAATGATAATTAACTGAAAATTCATGGTATAAATTCATGTTATCTACACTATTCTTGTCCTAAAAATTCCTTCTGAAAACTTTCTTATACCAGTTTATTTTAAAGAAAACATTAGTAGTAGTGAGAGACAAACATTTAAATTTTTATAATAATTTAAAAACCAGTATCTAGAATTTATATATCTAGATAGATAATATATATATTAGCTAGAATATATATATTTTATATGCTGGTTTCATCTGTAGTTACACACACAGAGGTATATATATATATATATATAGTGTATATATAAGATTAGCATTATCCTAAAGGGATTTGGGGATGTTTGGTTGTTTGTTCTCCCTTTACAGTTGCATTTATAAAAGAGTATATTCCAAATGAGATACTCCCACCAAACTCATAGAAGGTAACTTTTTGGATCATGGTATAAAACCTGCTCATCATATGCATATATTCTTTATTACTTTTAAATTAATCTTTCTTTCCTATTCTTCTTTGTATTCACATTTGATTTCAGCTTATACTTGCAAGCTGAAGACCAGATTTTGCCTCATCTCACATTATTCATAAGCCTTCCCACTCTATTACTGAAGAAGACTTTGAAAAAATTACCAAGAACAGAAAGCGAAACACTTGACATGGGTAATAATCTTAATAGCTAACTCCCAAATAACTTCACAAGTAGCAAAGCAAAGTTTGTCTATATACAGAATTGTGAACACACAATTTTCCCAACAGTTCAATGTCTTCTCCTTTTCCTCAGGACAAGTCTTTGCCAATTATTTTACACACCTCCTCATGTCCTGACTTCCTTGTGTTTCCTTTTTGGATAAGTAGGTGGCAATGTGTCCTGTGACTCATTTGAATTAATGAGTTTGTTGCCCAACAAGTACATTGCTGTCTCTTCCAGATGACAACAAGCTTGATCTTGGGGGAAGTATTACTTTGAGTTTCACTTGAATTCATCTGGTTTTTTCCGTAAGATAGGAAAAACATAATATCTTATCTTCACTGAGAATAGTTTATTTAGTTATCAAGAAGATAGAAGTGTACAGTTCTTTAGGAGGACAGACTAAGAATCCTCATCTAAGGAGCATTATTTTTCTTTTGTCAGCCAAGAGTAAATCAGTACCAAGAACCTTATTTTTTTTGTTTGCTTTTGTTTTCATTTTAAGTTACTTTAATGTGAAAGTCGGTTGCAGAAAGGAAATAAAGAGGAAATTGAAGTGGAGGCCCTCAAGGCACCTGACCAAGCATTAAGCTAAATGTCTTTTTCAACTGTGGAAATTAGCCTGCCAAAACTTTGTATTGCAGCTGCTAGATTCATTACAGTAGTTTTTTAGCATTGAAGATAATTTTGGCTGGCAGCAGTGACAATGAACTATAGCAATGCTTTAAATACTCATGCCACCTGACCATGGCATTGTTTTTTGCAGGAGTAAACTTTAAAAAAACCTGTTTAAAGCTGAGTCAAGTATCCTGTATGCATTAGTCACAGCAGTGTTTTTGGCTTGACTCACTTAGTTTTAGCTTTTTAATCTGTAAATCCTTTAACTCTTACTTTAGACTAACTAAAAGTAAAGAAGTAAATAATTTGTCTTTGGTATATTCTTCAATGTATGAATAAAGCCTATATGGTTTAGTATCTGCATTATAACTGGAACAATAATGAAAATAATGAAAACACCATGTTCAGTAGAGTAGGAAATGTGATATAATAGTACATAAGATATTTCACTAGTTAGTCTAGCTTTAATGATGGACCATGTGATTTAGTAAGTACATACAGACTTTCCAATTTTAAAATCTGCCTATTTGAAAGTTAAAACTAACATTAAAATAATGCTTCCAGACATGAAAAATCACATAAGCACAGAATCACAAAAATGTAGGGGTTGGAAGGGACCTCGAGAGATCATCGTGAAGCAACAAGCAGCAAGTGTTTAAAAACACATTCTTCGACACTAGAAATATTGTTTTCTAAATGCTCAAAATCTGATTTAGACTATGTTTTTCTAATAATCCCATGTTTTCTTACACTTTTTACTTCAGTTCTCGCTAAGTAAGCCCATGACCACTCAGCAAGACTAATTTTTCCCATTTTTATATGTTTGAATCACAAACGGCTTTAGAAGAATATGGCAAACCAATGATAATTTATTATAAATCTTCGCTATTTAATGACTAAAGCCCAAATGTAATACAATTATGCAAAAATATAGGACTGGCACTGAAGTAATAAAAACACGTATCAGCCACATAATACTTTAAATTTACAGATTCCATAACACTTTGTTACACTAAGGTGCCTTTCTGTGAAATTGGAAATAAGATCTGTATTCCAAGTAAAGGGATCAAAATTTGGTCATGACAGCAAAATTTGTCAAATGCAGCTCTTCCCAACTAAGATACTGTAGATCTAAGATCTAAAGGATAGATCCTTTATTCTGTGATGTACACTCTTTAAGTTATGTAAAGTGACTCATGCTGTAAAATATTGTCATCAGTAATTAAATAATATTTATTATTAAAAACAAATTACTTTTGCTTTAAAATAATTTAAGTTTTGGGCTTTTAAAAAATAATTTCCACCAGTAAACCAGCAAGATGTATATATTTAGTACTCTAGAAATGTTTAAGGTAAATTTTTAATTAACCTTGGGACTCAACAATTTACAGATCAGCACATAATCATCTGTTCCAGATTTTAGATTAACAGTTCTGTTTATCCATGTTAACAGTTCTTTCAAACACAATAAAAACTCCCATGGCCTATCCAGATAATTACACCTTTAATCATTCTGCCGCCAAAATAATTTAAGTGCACTTTAATAACTATTTTTTAGACTGAAGGCACAAGTGAGGAAATAAAAATTTCCATAAGCAAAAATACAGATTTTCAATTTTCCTTCTCTCTTTCTTGTTAGTCTATCTGTAATGATAAACCAGAACCAGACAGATGATTAACTGTTACATTTACTCTATTTTGCAGAGTATTTAGTGGTCATTTTTGCATTGGGCGACTGGTTGAACATAGCTCTTGTGCTTCAAATCATATAAATTAAGTCAGAGAAAGTCAGGTTTCTTTTTCCCACTTTTTCACCAACAGCAATAACTCAGCTTTTCTCAAACCACAACTGGACAGACCTTTAGGTTATCCTACTCCTGAAGGTATTGTGGGGACTGCCTAAGTCAGCACCAGTTTAGATCCCAAAGTTTCTTCGTAATCGGATTTTCATTCTCAGGCTGCTTCTTTCCTTTGCAGTCAGAGGGTCACCGGAACATTTTCACAGTCATGTTCAGCCTGGAGAAGAGAAGACCGAGAGGATATCTGACCAATGTATAAAAATTCCTGAAGGGTGGGTGTCAAGAAGATGGGGCCATTCTCATTTCATTGGTACCAAGTGATAGGATAAGGAACAATGGACATACACTGGAACATAGTAAGTTCCACCTCAACATGAGGAAAAATTTCTTTACTATGAAGGTGATGGAGCACTGGAACCAGATGCCCAGAGAGGTTGTGGAGTTTCCCTCTCCGGAGACTTTTGAAACTGAGTGGATGCGTTCCTGTATGACCTACTCTAGGGGGTACTTCACTGGAGTCCAACTGGAGGTTGGACTAGATGATCTCCAGAGGTCCCTTCCAACCATGATGATTCTGTGATATGGAAAGGACTGTAGCTGCTGGGTAAAGAAGCACAGGAAGAGTGTGAAGAGACACAAAAAGAAGGCTATGAAGAGGGGACATTACTGAGGCCAGGGTTGGAGCCACACTTTTGGAAGGAGACAGTCCATGCAGGAGAGAAAAGGCACCTCAAAAAGGGCTGAAGCCCAGGGGACAATAAGCCCTGGGCAGGGATGCCCCCCTGAAATGGATTGTAGGGTATTGAGGACACATACTGGAGCAGGGACACCCTAATGACCACACTCAGGGTGGAACAGAACAAACAAGTGAAAAGAAAGGAGCAGTAGAAGACAGAAGCAAGAAGCAAGGAGTGGCAGGGAGGACCTACTCTGTGCTGACATCAACCTCCAAGCATGCATTAAAAGCAAGGGAAGAAGGGACAAGGAAGAGGTGGAGACATTGCATGGAATTACAATCTAGGGAAGGCACAGAGAAAGTATTTTGCTAAGAAGATTAGGCTTCTGTTGTGAATTTAAAAAAAAAAAAACCCAAAACCGTTTACTTTTTTTTTCTTCAATAACTGAATCAGTAGCTGAAAGTTCAAGCCAATAAAATTCAGTTAAATTCTCCAACTCAAGAATGTTTTTTCTGCAACAATTGTTTAAGAATCCTTAGGAAACCTCAGTGAACAGCCAGAAGCTTCTTTATTTACTAAGGTGAAACTGAAGGCCATATTTAGCTTTTTAGACTTCATTAATGACCTCACATCTGAGAATTGCAAGTTCCCTGGCGGTTTGTGACTGCTGGGTGAAACTGATTGCACAGAACTTCTGCATGGACACTCCATGTCCTTTGTACAACTTAAAGTACCATATTCAGACAATTTCTGCAATGTGTAGAAGACAATTTCCTGCTACAGATGGTGCAGGAACCTACAAGGGAAGGGCGTGTGCTGGACCTTGTTCTTACTAACAAGGATGGGCTTGTTAGGGAGGTGAAGGTCGAGGGCAGCATAGGACAAAATGACCATGAAATGATAGAGTTCAAAATCCTGGGCAGAAGAAGAAAGCCAAAAAGCAGGATAGCTACCCTGAATTTTGGAAGACCTAACTTTGATCTCCTCCGCAACCTATTAGGAACTATCCTGTGGGCTATGCTGTTAGAAGGAAAGAGGGCCTGTGAGAGCTGGGTAACATTTAAACAGCACCTCTTCAAAGTACAGGAACAATGCATCCCTTTGAGTAAGAAATAGGGAAAGAGTGGCAGAAGACCTGCTTGGAAAAGCAGGGAGCTCATGAGTAAACTCAAAGGGAAGCAAAAGGTTTATAAACTGTGGAAACAGGGTCTGAGCACCTGGGAAGAATATAGGGATGTTGTCAGGGCCTGTAGGGATGCGACTAGGAAGGCTAAAGCCGACCTGGAAATGAAACTGGCAAGGGACATAAAGGGCAATAAAAAGAGTTTTTTCAGATATGTGAATAGTAAGAGGATGACCAGGGATAATGTAGGTCCCTTGCTGAATGAGGCGGGTGTCCTGGTAACGGGGGATGATGAGAGGTGGATACTAAATGCCACCTTTGCCTCGGTCTTCAGTCCAAAGGCCCCTTGGGATCCATAGATCCTGGATGAAAGTAGGACTGTTTGGGGAACGAAGAGCTTCCTTCTAGTTGAGGTAGGGGAGGTCCAGGAGCAGCTCAAAGGGATTAATGCACACACATCCATGGGCCCGGAAGGGATGCATCCACGTGTGCTGAGGGAGCTGGTGGAAGTGATTGCGGAGCTGCTCTCTATCCTCTTCACAGGTCTTGGCAAACAGGAGAAGTGCCTGAGGGTTGGAGGATAGGCAATATCACTCCAGTCTTTAAAAAGGGCAAGAAGGAGAATCTTAGCAACTATAGGCCAGTCAGCCTCACTTCTGTCCCTGGAAAAGTTATGGAACACCTTGTTCTGGAGGCCATCTCCAAGCATGAGGTCATGAGGAGTAGTCAGCATGGATTCACCAAGGGGAGATTGTGCTCGACCAATCTCATAGCCTTCTATGATCTCATCTCCGGCTGGGTGGATGGAGGGAGAGCAGTGGATGTCATCTACCTTGACTTCAGCAAGGCTTTCGATACTGTCTCCCATGACATCCTGATAGAAAAGCTGAGAGAGTATGGGATAGATGAGTGGACAGTGTGGTGGGTCGAGAGCTGGCTGTCGGACCAAGCTCAGAGGGTTGTGATCAGTGGAGCAGAATCAGACTGCAGGCTTGTGACTGGTGGTGTTGCCCAGGGCTCGGTGTTGGGTCTGGTCTTGTTTAATATCTTCATCCACGACCTTGATGAGGGAATAGCATTCACCCTCAGCAAGTATGCCGATGATACAAAGCTGGGAGGAGTGGCTGACACGCAGGAACACTGCGTTGCCATCCTGCGAGACCTGGACAGGCTGGAGAGCTGGGCAGGGAGAAACCTAATGAAGTTCAACAAAAGCAAGTGTAAAATCTTGCATCTGGGAAGGAATAATCTCTTGTACCAATACAGGCTGGGGGTTGACATGGTGGAGAAGAGCTCTGTGGAGAAGGACTGTTGGTCCTGGTTGACGATAGGTTGGCTATGAGCCAACAGTGTGCCCTGGTGGCTAAAAGAGCCAATGGGATCCTGGTGTGCATCAGAAGAAGTGTGGCCAGCAGGACACAGGAGGTGATCCTCCCCCTCTACTCTGCCGTGATCAGGTCCTACCTGGTGTACTGTGTCCATTTCTGGGCTCTCTGGTATAAAAAGGACAGGGATCTCCTGGAGAGAGTCCAGAGAAGGGCTACGAAGATGATAAAGGGCCTGGAACATCTATCCTATGAGGAAAGGCTGAGAGTGCTGGGACTGTTCAGCCTGGAGAAAAGAAATATCTTAAGTATGGGGTGCAGGGTGAATTAGCCAGCCCCTTTTCTTTGGTCAGTGGAGACAGGACAAGGGGCAATGGCTGCAAATTGGAGCACAGGAAGTTCCACACCAACATGCGTAGGAACTTTTTCACAGTGAGGGTGACAGAGCACTGGAATAGGTTGCCCAGGGAGGTGGTGGAGTCTCCTTCCCTGGAGATATTCAAGTCCCATCTGGACGTCTATCTGTGCAGTATGAGCTAGGAAGCCTGCTTTGGCAGGGGGGTTGGACCCAATGATCTCTCGAGGTCCCTTCCAACCCCTAAAATTCTGTGATTCTGTGATTCCTCAGTAGTAAAAACAAGCAAAATTTAGCTTTTATATTTACACACACTATCTTATATACAGCTTTCTAGACTCCCAGTTCAGCCCAGATAACTTTTTTGTGCTTTACCCCATCAGACAGCTGAAAGTTTGCTCACTCTCCCTTCCCAGTGAGACTGAGTGAATTGAAAATAGAAAAGGAAAAATAAAAAACCCCACAAAAACTTGTGGTTGAAGAGATCAACAATTTGAAAGGTGAAAACAAAAGATGATAGTAACAATAATGTCAACAACAACATATGAAACACGTGATGAACAGTACAATTTCTCACCACTGAAATTGATGCCATTCAAGAACTTAAGATGACCTACCTCCCATTCCAAAAGTAGTTATATATGAAACATGATGTTATATGGTATGGAATAACCCCCCAGCGATTTTGGGTCAGCTGTCCTGGCTGTGTACCCTCCCAGCTTCTTGGATGCCTCCCACCTTTTTGTTGGCAGGGCAATCTGAGAATCTGACAAGTCCTTGACTGCTTGGCAGTGACTAAAAACATCAGTGTATTATGGATATTATTCTCAGCCTAAATGCAAAACACAGCACTACACCAGCTGCTAGGATGGAAATTAACTCTATCCTACTGAAACCAGGGCACATGGATATAGCTTTAATATAAGGAGAATAGAAAGTATGTGCGTGTTTTGGGTTTTTGCGGACTATGGTTGCCGCTGTTTGACCCCTTTTGTTAGAGCAGCTACAAAACTTACCCCAAAAAGTGGAACAGCCTTGAAGATAAGGAAAGCAAAGACAGGGAAGTGATCAAGAATGAGGCCAAACTACCAATTTAGAGACAGAGTATATCTTGTTTTCAGCTGACTGTTTTCTGCAGGAATGTGTTTTGAGAGCAGGAATGTACTTTTGAGGCTATGAGAAAACCGTAAAAAGCCTGCACTGAAGGAAAAGGGAAATGGAAAAAGTTCACCAAGAGGAAGACGTCCAGCCTTCATCCCTGAAGACCACTGGAAGACCCTCCTGAGTGTCACTGAACATGCTCTCTCTGGGAAGAGTTAATGTAACTGAATTCCTGGAAATAATTTGCATCAGCCTGCCTTTTCTTAGAAATATATTTAATATAGGTAATCAGTATAAATAGTAGAAATTTTGCTTGAAAGGAGCAGATGTTAGGAGGAGGGTTCTCCTGTGTGCCCAGCACTGCAATAAAGATTACCTGCTTAGTAGTCACCAAGGCTATTGAGTTTTGATTTCAGCTTTTCGAGGCTTCAATGTGTTCTTGTGAAAGGTGACATGCCCTCATTGGAACTAAAAAATTTAGTCCGCTGTATGAAGGACTTGCTAACCATAAAGCTTTAAAATGTCTCAGAGATACAGTCATCCTTACTGGATTCTCACTGATACTCATAACTACCAGCCACACATTATAGTTAATCATGGTTGCTATGTATGCATTTTATCAACTAGAATTGCCAGAAATAAAATATTTTATAATTAGGATCGAAATAGTTAGGAAACTCTAAGTGTGATGATTGATGCTATTTTATTCAGGCTAGCATGATGCCATAACTGGCGTGCCTCCAGGGTCAATACTGTGTCCCATGCTGTTCAACATCTTCATAAATGATCTGCATGATGGGATGGAAAGCACCCTTACTCAGTTTGCTGATGACCCCTAAGCAGGTGATAAGGTCAACACATCAGAAAGGAGAGCCATTTTACAGAGGGAACAGGGCAGGCCAGAAAAATGGCCTAGCAAGGACTATGTGAAGTTTAACAAAAAATAAGTGCTGAGTCCTGCACCTAGGATGACTTAAGCAAAGAACCCAGGACAGACTAAGATCTGCCTGCATGGCTGACACCAGCCTTGCTGAAAAGAAGCTAGGCATCTTGGTGGACAACAAGCCATGCATGAATCAGCATTGTACTACTGCAGCAACAAAGGCAAAATGGATCCTGGGCTGCATCCACAGGAGTGTTAGTAACAGAGGTAGAGATGTGATCATCTCACTGTACTTAACGCTTGTCAGGCTGCACCTCTGTACCATGTACTGTGACCAGTACGGATCCTCACAGTTCAAAGAAGATTTGGACAGACTGGAGTGGGTCCAAAGGAACATTACATTCAGATGTCATTGTCAGTCTTTTCCAGATCCTATGATTTATTTCCATTAGTAGTATTTTGCTAGGCACAAAGCCTAGTACTTCTTGTTATTTCAAGCAAAACACGCAGTTCAGCATGACGAGATCACAGAAAATATGAAATCAAGACCACTTCTGTAATGTATTTGAAAGCAACAACAATAAACTCCTAAGCTTTCTAAATAGGCTTAACATTATTTTTTTTTATGAACTAATACCAAGAATTTTATAACAATGGGGTGCCAGAAGAATAGGAACAAAAATGTGATTCTTTGAAATTAAAAACTTCAAACCAAAATAAAATAGAAGAAGCAGCATATAGCATGTCACTAAATGAAGTAATGGTCTGCAGAGTCAGAAGCACCTTGCAAATAATAGATCTTTAAAACATTTATAGCTATCAACCTGGAAGAAAGTGACAATAAATGAAAACCATTCCGTTTCTGTGACAAGGTTTTTTAGCAGGGGGTATGGAGGGGTGGCTTCTGCGAGAATCTGCTAGAAGTTTCCACAGTGTCAGATGGAGCTAATGCTAGCTGGCTCTAAGATGGACCTGTCCACTCACTGGCCAAGACTGTGGTAGAACCTCTGTGATAACATAGTTAAGAAAGAAAAAGAAACAACGAAAGAAAGAAACAACGGAAGGAAGGAAGGAAGGAAGGAAGGAAGGAAGGAAGGAAGGAAGGAAGGAAGGAAGGAAGGAAGGAAGGAAGGAAGGAAGGAAGGAAGGAAGGAAGGAAGGAAGGAAGGAAGGAAGGAAGGAAGGAAGGAAGGAAGGAAGGAAGGAAGGAAGGAAGGAAGGAAGGAAGGAAGGAAGGAAGGAAGGAAGGAAGGAAGGAAGGAAGGAAGGAAGGAAGGAAGGAAGGAAGGAAGGAAGGAAGGAAGGAAGGAAGGAAGGAAGGAAGGAAGGAAGGAAGGAAGGAAGGAAGGAAGGAAGGAAGGAAGGAAGGAAGGAAGGAAGGAAGGAAGGAAGGAAGGAAGGAAGGAAGGAAGGAAGGAAGGAAAAAAAAGGAAAAAAAAGGAAAAAAAAGAAAAAAAAGGAAAAAAAAGGAAAAAAAAGAAAAAAAAGAAAAAAAGGAAAAAAATAAATAAAAAAAGAGGCAGAAGGTTTTGCTACCAGAGAGAAGAGTAAGAAGATGTAATGTGGTGGTTTGACCCTGACTGAAGACCAGATGCCCACCAGTGTGGCTCTATCACGCCCATTTCTAACTGGACAAGAGAGAAAATATATATTGAGAAGCTTAGGAGTCGAGATAAGGACAGGGAGACATTATTCCACAATCAGCATTATGGGCAAAACAGATTCAACACAGAATAAAGGAAAGAAAACTCACTCATTTATTACACTACAGTGAACACCCAGTGACACCAGAGGCAGGTAATGAGAAGTGCAACCAGATATTAAAGCACCTCATCCCCCATCCCTCCTTTCTTAGCAGACTTCACTGTAGTCATGGTTTTACTCCATTCTTCCCCCCGCATTGTGGTATGGGAAGTGGAAGGGATGGGGGGATGGGGGTTTTGGTCAGTTTCTCACAAGGTGTTTTCCTTCTTATCTGGGGGGGCATTCCTCACACTCTTCCCCTGCCGCAGGGTGCAGTCCTCCACAAAATCCTCTGTGAGTCCTCTCTGTCAGGGCTTCAGCTACTCGCCATCTGCCTCAGTGTGGGTCATTGCCATGGGGTGCTGACCTTCAGGCCGAGACTGCTCCAGCCTGGTCCCCCACAGAGTCACAAGTCCCTCCAGCAAACCTGCTCCAGCATGGGTTGGTTTCTTCATGAGCTGCAGAAGCTTGCTCCAATGTGGGCTTTCCACAGCATCATAGTGTCTTCGGTTCTGGCATGGGGTCCTCCACAAGCTGTAGATGGAATCTCTGCTCCCTGTCATTATCCATGGACTTCAGTGGGACAGCCTGCTTCACCATGACTCCATGGGCTGTAGGGGAATCTCTTTCTCCAGCACCTGGAGCACCTCATCCCCCTCCCCTCCTTCCTCCTTGGCCTTGGTGTCTGCACAGTTTCTTACATCTTCTCACTCCCTTCTCTGGGGGAAAAAAGCAGCTGCTTGTGTTTTTTTACTTCTTAAATGTGAGTCCCAGAGGCGCTGTGACCATGGCTGATGGGCTTGGCCTTGGTCAGCAACCACTCTGGCCTTGAGTCAGCTGGTGTTTTTGCTGTCATACCTGGGGAAAGCTTCTGGCTACTTCTTGCAGAAGCCACCCCTGTAGCCCCCCTTCCCCACCAGAACCCAGCCATGCAAAACTACAACAGAGGAACAGCCCTGAATGCACCAGTGCAGAAGGAGGAGGTAGGCCAGACTCTGGAGAAGAGATTCCCCTCAGTCCCTGGAGAAGACCATGGTGAGGCAAGCTCTCCCACTGCAGCCCATAGAGGTCCGTAGTACAGCAGATATCCACCAGCAGCCTGTGGAGGACCCCTCACTGGAGCATGTGGAGGTACCTGAAGAAGGCTGTGCACTCATGGAAAACCCGCAATGAAGCAAGATCCTGGAATGACCTGTGGCCCCATGGAGCAGGTTTGCTGGCAGGGCTTGTGACTCTGTGGGACCTACACTGGACCAATCTATTCCTGAAGGACTGCAGCCCCTGGAAGGGACCCACATTTGAGCAGTGTGAAGAACTGAAGCTTGCTGTGGGAAGGTCTCACATTGGAGAAGTTCATCGAGGACTGGCTCCCATGGCAGGAAGTTTACACTGGAGCAAGGAAAGAGATGAGGACACCTCCCCCTGAGGAGAGAGCAACAGATGCAATGTGTGATGAACTGATCCCAACCCCCATTCCCTGTATCACCCCATCTCACTGTGTGGAGGAGGTAGAGAAATTGGGAGTAAAGTTGTTGCGCCTGGGAAGAAGGGAGGGGTGGGGGGGAAGGTATTTTAATTTTTGGTTTTCTTTCTCATTATCCTACTCTGTTTTGCTCATTAATATATTAGATTATTTTTTGCAGGCTGAGTATATTTTGCCCATGAGAGTAACTGCTGAATGATCTCTCCCTGTCCTTATCTCGACCCAAAAATCTTTCATTATATATTCTCTCCCCTGTCCATCTGAGGAGGGTGGTGATGAAGCAGCTTTGGGGGTGATCTGGTCTTCAGGGTCAACTCACTACAACTGAACAAAATGTAGGGTTTAGACACGTTTTCAAGTTATCCAGTAATCTTAATACATGAAGCATAACATAACAGAATGAAGTGGTTATGAACAAGCACTTTAGTTATTACATACCCAATGACGACCAAAACAAAACCTTAAGTTGTAGGAAACTGAAATGGACTGGAGAGGAAAAAAAATCAAAGAAACTGCAGAATTTCTCATGGTCACCAGAAACAAATACTAAAGGATATAGTCAGATGTCCTAAAGGACATTACTTGCATGCACTTGCTCAGGACAAGGCAGATAAACAGCTAATCAAGGATTTTATTCAGAAAGTCAATTATTGCAATGGAAAAGGAATAGATGCAAGATTCCAGGACATTTTTCGATATGGGAATCTGAAGAATAGGTTGAAGTTTGATGAATTGTGCCAGTCTGCAGCTGTTGCCTTCAAAAGAAGGCATGATTTGTCATGTAAAGAAATGGGTTTTGTATGATGAAAAGATGAGGAAAACACTAGTAGAGGTACAACATGAAACCCAAGAGATAATACTTTCTTTCAACACAAGAATACTGATCAGATTTTTTTAAAATAGCTATTTTATATATATCTCTCATTCCTAAGAATGCTGGCAAATGTTCAGTAAAATACAATGGGAAATGTGGCTGCTGCAGAGTAGCCACATTGAACAAAAAAATAATTCTTCCTTCTTTAAAGACTCCAAGTCACCCTTTGATTAGCAGAAAACTCAGATGACTTTCTATTCCTGTGTACTTTATGAAATCCTTAGGTTCTCAGATCTTTGGTGAAGCTGTAATGAAGCTTCAGTGTGAAGAGTCCATGTCGCATATGAATAAATATTAAAAATACATGAGCTGTAAAGAGAACTTTTAAACAAGCTAAGTATTGTTAGAACAGTTGAGCAATGATATTGCTGATGTTAATAGTCAACAACATAGAATTACAGAATGCATCAGGTTGGAAGAGACTTTTAAAGGTCATCTAGTCCACGCACCCTGCAGTAAACAGGGACATCTTCGTTAGATCAGGTTGCTCAGAGCTCCATCAAACCTGACCTTGAATATCTTCAGGGATGGGGCTTCTACCACCTCTCTGGGCAACCGGTTCCAGTGATCTACCACCCTCACAGTGATTCCAGATGGAATAGGTACGTTATAAACAATTGCTAATATTTGATTTTAGTAAGCCATAATAGTAAGAGAATATACTGTATACTAGATCAGAACTGTTAGAAACAAAATGCTGTGTCCTTATTGCTATGGACCTTGGATTAAAACAATGGGTACCAGTCATGGACCTTGAGTTAAAACAGTAAGTATATGAAGAAACTGGGTATGGTTACGAAACAGCAGCTAAAGACAAAGTGAGTCTGTGCAAGCATAGGGTTCACTTGCGGATACAGTTAGGAAGACTATGTACAACCACCAGAGGACCCCCACTCAGCATAACTACGCATGTGCAAAGGACATTAACATATATAATGATTTCCAGGAAATAACACGAATATACTAATCAATACCCTCCCCCCTTTGTATTTAAAATAATCAACATAGCTAACCAATGTGTTTATAGAATAGGAATATAGATAAAGTGAAGCAATCAAACGCCGATCATTGTAAAGGTCAAGCTAAAAGGAAGCATTTTGCGCAATGATCTTTGTTAAAAATAGTATAAATATGTTCTGCTTTGTACCTTTGGGTGAACACGTCTTTGGTGGAGCTATCCCCCCTGTTCCCCAGTGCTGGAATAAAAGAAGTGCCTGCTTATCTGCTCTGTGTGGATAAGTTTTTTGCGATTGCTAACAGGTACAGGGAATAGTCAGGGAACATTAGAGTAACTAAGTTACAGAGCCTATAACAACTGCAACATAGTATCAAAACAAAAAGCATGTTTTATTACTATATTGCTTAGTAGTTTTCATTAATATATATGTGGGGTTATAATTCAATAGCTAAGGAAAATGTGGAAATATGAAAAACAGGAATATAGATTAGTGAAATCAATACAAAATATCAAGAAACAGGATCAGTCTCGAGAGGGCAGACTTCCCCTTCTGTAACAACTTAACAGCTTATGTTGTAAAACCAAGTAATCTATTGGATTGGTCATGTAGTTGTCATTTAAAATACTCAGCAGTACTTGTACAGTTTGCCTAAGCATAGTTACCAGCTAATTTCAGTTATCTTGTTTTATTTTTCTGATCTAGACTTGTTTCTAGTTGATGTTAGTGGTCAATGACTTGAAGTCCGGATGAAGATGGTGACAAACAGAGTTCCTCAAGGGTCTGTCCTGGTACCGATGCTGTTCAAAATATTTATTAATGATATTGACAGTGGGATTGAGTGCACCCTCAGCAAGTTTGATGATGACACCAAGCTGAGTGGCGAGGTTAATGTGAGAGCGGGATGGGATGCCATCCAGAGGGACCTGGACAGGCAGAAGAAGTGGGCCCAGATGAATCTAACGAGGTTTAACAAAGCCAAGTTGCAGGGTCCTGCACCTGAGGCAGGACAATCCCTGTTACCCATACAGGTCAGGAGATTATGTGCTAAAAAGCAGCCCTGAGGAAAAGGACTTGGGAGTATTGATGGATCAAAAGCTGGACATGAACCACCAATGTGCATCTGCAGCCCAGAAAGCAAACTACATCCTGGGTTGCATCAAAGGAAGTGTGGCCTGCTGGAAGGTAACCTGCCTGATAATGAGGTGGCTGATAGGAAGACTATACCTGAAGTCAGATAACCCTTCCAGCTGTATAATAACCTCTCTGAAAAAGAAGAAGAGTTATAGTTGTTGGAGACTTGCTTCTAAAGGGAACAGAGGGCCTGATATGCTGGGTTGGCCCTAATCATAAGGAGACCTGTAATCTTCCTGGAGCCCAAATCAGAGATATTACTGAAAAACTCCCCAGGCTTGAGCGATCATCAGACTATTACTCGCTGCTCATCTTCCAGACAGGGGGAGAGGAAGCTGCTTCCCGTAGTCTGAAAGGAATGAAAAGAGACTTCAATTTTATAAATACATTGATAAAATAAGAAGGCCAGGAAGACTCTTCTACCTTTATTGTCTGCGGAAAGAAACATTGTGTTGGAGGACACAGAAAAGGCTGAGGTGCTAAAATGCCTTTTTTGCTTCAGTCATTACTAGTAAGACCAGTTGGTCTCCTGATACCCAGACCCCTGAGGGGAAAGGTGGGGATGGGAAGTGAACCAAAGCTCCCATGACTCAAGGGGAATTAGTGATCTGCTAAGATGCTTAGATTTGCATAAGTTGATGGGTCTGGATGGGATACACCTAAGGGTACTGGGGGAGCTGGCGGAAGTGCTCGCCGAGCCACTTGTCCTTACTTACAAGCATTTCTGGATGACTAGGGTGGTTCCACTTGACTGGAATCTGGCACATATGATGCCCATCTACAAGAAGAGCTGGAAAGAGGACCCAAGGAACTACAGGCCTGTCAGCCTGACTTCAGTGCTGGGGAAGGGGATGGAACAAATCATATTGAGTATCATGATGCAACAGATGCAGGACCTTCAGGCAATCTGGCCCAGTCAGCATGGGTTTATACGTCTCTACTCTGCCCTCCTGAGGCCTCATCTGGAGTACTGTGTCCAGATCTGGGGCCTTCAATACAAGAAAGATGTGGAACTGTTGGAGAGGGTTCAGAGGAGGGCCACGAAGATGATTAGAGGGCTGGAGCCAATTGGCTCAGCCTTGGTCAGCAGCAACTATGGCCTTGAAACTGCAGATGTTTCAGGACCTGCAGAGAGCTTCTAGCTGCTTCTTACAGCAGCTATTTTCTGCAGCCCCCATTCTCTCCCAGCACCCAGCTATGCAAAAGTGTGACACCAGACCATTCTATGATTCTATGATTAATAGCTACTACAGAGACATACATAGGGATGGTCACTGTTAGAATGAACTTAGTATTAGTTAAAAATCTACTTTGGGGTTTTTATGGATGATGTGCAGAGCTTGAAAAATTTCTTAGGATTCTGAACAACCAGCAATTGTTCAATTTATTGTGTTACAGAAATAACTTTTCTGTATGCATCTGTTTACAGATGCATATTATTTGCAAGAGGTTTTAATTCTGATTTTGAATAATTTTCACAAAACTGCCACAAAATATTGTGGAGAACAGAGAGTAACTGTAATACTCTCTTGTAAGAAAGTAAGTTTTTCAAAGTGAGTTCAGAGAAAGCATTTGTAACTCTTGCTTTACACAAATTTCTGTTTTCTTCAAAATGAGAAAATGTCAACAACATTCTAGAATGTCATTCTATAACTCCCCACTGAAAATATTGATGCTAGGAATAAAGAAATACCAGTGCATCTTTTCCACTGGTAACAAAACTAGGGAACTTTGTTTATAAGTAAATTTATAAGTAAGCATTATACCTAATATGAAGAACTTGTAAAAAAAAGTCTAACAAATCACAATTGCAATACTAATAGTATTCAAATTTACAGGCATTTCAGTGACTAATAGAACTTTGCAACAACCAGAACCACAATGCTTACTTTTTCAAGTGCCAGTTCAAAGATATCTGCACTGCAGTGTTCAATAAACACCAAAACACTAAGTGGACAGTGCAGATTATTCACCCAGGGGATGGGGAAATGCACTGAACAGTTAATGCAATAGGTTATTTTAACAGGAAATTTCTGTGATTCTGTGAAACAAATGTGCTAGAGAATCCTTCTACCTCCTTTAGAGTAATCTTCATAAGGCTAACCATTTAAACTACTATGTCAGTGGTTGCAATATATCGTTTTAGGCTGCTTATAAGGTGATTTAGCCCAATTAAAAAAAACCTGCAACAAGCTCTCTATCCAAAATAACAAGCATTTTGCAGTAGCAACGTGTTTCATGAACAGATAACAAGCAACAAAGAAAGTTCCATTTTGTGAACCAATTGCCTGCTCTAAATAGGTCAAGTAGATCTGGTCACAAGTCCCAGCAGCTGTTCCCTATCACTTGAATGAGAAACCTAATACTCTCAATCTAAGACTTAAACAGTGGCTGACTTCAGAACTATAGCAATCAAGGTAGATTTTCACATATATGAAATAGTTATCACTATAATTTAAAAAATTCAGTGTCTAAAACAATTCATCCTTGAATGCCTGCAGTTATTTGTAGGATAGGCAAGTGTGCACTTTCCCATCCTATCAAGGTACTAATAGCTAATTATAGACTCATTTAGCTGAAGTGAAAGCCAGGTTCCCATTCTGCATTTTAAAGACTTTTGTCTGGGAGAAGAGGAGAGTTTTCTGCACATTTTTTAACTACTATCAGTTAGCTGTTTAAAGTGAAAAGCAAAATATACTTTGTGCTGTCCCATACTTCACCCTTTGTCCTCAGTATGCTACACTTAATGCTGTTAGAAAACATAAAAGGTAGACTAGAAACGTAATTAGGTATTTGATATGAATGAAGAGCTGGGGAGAAGCTATGACAATAACAAAGTACTCAAGCAACAGGCTTTTTAGAAAGCTAATTATTATGATGATTATAATATTTAATTATAAAACGATGCATAAAAACTACTTTCAATTTTTATTACAGCTCCTCTCCTCCCTTTGCATAGTCAGAAAGGTTTGAGTAGACCTGTATTTCCTGAAGGGATTCGCTTAGTCAAAACATGTGACTTTTGGTTCTGGGTTGGAGATTATTGCTCATAACCAGTCTGCCCCACTAGAATTCAGTTCTGGATTTATTGTGTGCCTTCAAGAAAAAGATTTTATTTTTTTTTCCCAAGGGTCACTGCTGTTGCTGTTAAGCCACAAAAGATAAGAAAAGAGCGGCTTTATCTGTTAGACATGCTGATCTGGATTTACATCACTCTATAGTTATAAAATACATCCATTACATCAGCAACTTTAATGAAAGAAAAAGAGAGCAACAATGACAGGCACTGAACTAGGTGTAGAAAACTCCATAGCATCAAGGTATAATAGTATTTGTATAAAGCTACTTGGTGGAACTGTAATTCATCATTCTGCAATTTGGTTGTGCTATCAATTAGAACCAAATAACTTTATCTCCAAGGCAAAAAAGATTATTAACATACATCAGTGTATTTCTAAATACTTGTTTGTATGATGAAAGCTACAGGTTGTATAATTATTTCTGTAAGGAGGGGGAAATGAATTGAGTTACACATACTACAAAAGAGTATACTGATGAAGCTCACAGAAAAAGACCAAAGTCAAACCCCAGACCTTTTAATTGTATAGGTGACTTCAGTTGTTAAGTTTCTAACTTAAACTCGTATCAGCAAGATACAGGCCTGTAACTATACAAATGAATGGATTTCTAATGTGGTTGGAGCATAAAGATTATTTTCCCCCATCATCTTCCTCTCCATAGTTATAGTATTTATGGGTGAAGAATCAACCCTGATTGAGTATGCAAAAACCAGCAGAGTACCACTATGTTTGCCAAGTAGTAAAAGCTGACATTGCTGAACTGTGTTTCGGGCAATGTTCTGATTAAAATACTTCACTGTTTTAGGTAAAGCTTAAGGTAAGTCAATAAAAATATAGGCAAGCAGAAGTTTCTTATATCCAATACACAGACACAAAATTGACATCTAAATGATGTTTATTATTCTTCAACCCTTAGACCACAGCTCCAGCAAACTTAGTGGTCAATGGCTCAAAGTCCAGATGAAGAATGCTGACAAGTGGTGTCTCTCAGGGATCCATACTGGAACCGGTGTTGCTTAGTATCTTCATCAGTGACATGGGGTATTCAGTACACACTCAGAAAGTTTATGGATGACACCCAGATGCATGGTGCAGTCAACATTCCACAGGGACAGGATGTTATCCAGAGGGACCTGAACCAGCTAGAGAGGTGGGCGTGTGCAAACCTTATTATATCCAACAAGGACAATGACAAGGTTCTGCACTTGGGTCAGGACAATCCTAGTTTATCAGTATGAGGCTGGGAGATGATATGATAGAGAGCAGCCCTGCAGAGAATGACCTGGGGGTATTGATAGATGAAAAGATGGACATGAGCCATCAACGTTCATCTGCAGCCCAGAAGGCCAACCACATTATGGGTTGCATCAAAAAAAGTGTGACCAGCAGACTGAGATAGGTGATTCTCCCTCTCTGATCTGGTGAGACCTCACCAGGAGTACTGCATCCAACTCTGAAGCCCTCAACACAAGGACATGAACCTCTTGGAGCTTGTCCAGAGCAGGGCCACAAAGATGATCAAAGGCCTGGAGCACCTCTCCTATGAACACAGGCTGAGATAGTTGGGCTTGTTAAGTCTAGAGAAGAGAAGTCTAGAGGGAGACTTGAAGGGGCCTACAGGAAAGCTGGAGAGACCTTTAGGAAGGGTGTGGAGTGATAGGACAAGGGGTAATATTTTTAAACTAGAGCTGGGTAGGTTTAGATTAGACATTAGGGAAAAGATCATTACTATGAGGCTGGTGAGACTCTGGAACAGGTTGCCCAGAGATGCAGTAGAGACATCCGAGGTCGGGTTTGATGGGGCTCTGAGCAACCTGATCTAGTGAAGATGCCCCTGCTTACTGCAAGAAGGTTGGACTAGATGATCATTCAAGGTCCCTTATAACCTAACACATCCTATAATTCTATCGCTAAGGTACAACAGATGGAGAACATTCTGTTACAATAGCCAAAAGAGAACATTCTGTTACAATAGCCAAAAGTGGCAACAGAAGTAAGAGCGGTATCAGGGTGCTTTGCTGTTGAGAACTTTTTGGGTTTTTTTCCTGCTGAATACGGGTGTTTTATCAACTTACACTGACAGACTCTTCTGTTCAAGCTAGCCATGAATTATGCCCTGCATTTCGCGGCAGATTTTTTTCCTCTGAACAGTGTTGGTTGAAGTCTTCCTATAGAGGGTCTTTTTCAACGAAACAGTAATCCCACTACAAGTTCTGACCAAGGCACACACTCAAATACTGGGTTTAAATTTTATTTTAATAATAATTTAACTTTCCTAATATTATTCTATATAAAAAGATTTTTTTTCTAAAGGATGTCTCTGTAGATATATAAATAGTGAGAGGCACCTCAACATGTACCTAACCTCACTTTTATATTCTGCATTCTTAATGTATTAACATAGTAGTACTGAAGTTCTTAAATTGCCAAGTTAAGGCAAAGCCAACAAGCACAGGATTTAGCTGTTGTATTAAAATATATTCAACACAAAGTTGAATTAATAACAGCATTATAAATTTATCCTCCTAAAACCAAATTTTGCTACTATTGATTCTTAATTGAGAGAATTCTGTCAGTGTTAGTTTCCTCTTTATTTTTCTCTTATGAACAAAGTATGAAATCAAGATTAAATGCACATCACTTACTCATTACCAACTTGTGACTCAGGAGTGGCATGGAAATAAAATTTTGCTTGTGGATGAAAAATAGAGTATGACTTTTGAAAACACTTGGCACTTGCAGAACACAAAAATATGCAAATATTAATTTTCATAATTGTCCTACAATTTAACTAAATGTTTAATGGATTTAAAATACAATATCACCATATCATTTCTTAGGTTTCTACACATTTACATATTTTCCTGTCAAACTGTAGCACTTTCTTGCAAGCTCTTAAAAATAAACTTATTTCATGAGAAGATAATCAACAAATGGAAATTCTCCTGAATTAAATTTGAGAGTTGTTTATGAGAAAATATACATCAGAGATACCATATCTTGACTTATGCTTAATGATTAGTTTTAAAATACGAATTGAAAGTAGTTTCAGCAGGAATGAAGAGTTAGAATATGATATCATATGAACATTGAAGACACTATTTTTTAACACTTTCCCCCATGTCTGTGATTTCTATTCTACCTCATTGCTCTTTCTTCCCTACCACCCCCTTTCACATCTTATTACATGCGTGTTTTGTGACTTGTCACTGAAGGCTGAAATAAATTTATATTGCCAACCCAAGGACATTTCTTGGAGTCTGGAATGTAAGCACTGATGAAAGAGTATGAACAAGGTGGGTGGGGAGGTAAAAATAGAGGGTAACTTATCCTTTATCTTTTGAACCAGATTATTGTATTAAACAGAAACTAATGGATGTACATGAATTTTTGCAATCTTTTGAATCCATTTGTACATTTGAAAGCTGTGTTAATTTGCAGTATTTACAGAGATCCAAGCTAATTGCCAGAGGAAGGAATTGATATAGCTGGCAATGATGTAACACTTGAATTTTTTAGGGATATGAAGTGTGCATTTAGTGGTTTTGAATGTATTGACAGCCTCAGATAACAGAAGATAAATCATAGAATCATAGGGGTTGGAAGGGACCTCAAGAGATCTTTGGGTCCAATCCCCCAGCCAAAGCTGGTTCCGTAGGACAGATCACACAGACAGACGTCCAGATGGGTCTTGAATATCTCCAGAGATGGAGACTCCACAACCCCCCTGGGCAGCCTATTCGAGTGCTCTGGCACTCTCACTGTGGAAAAGGTTCTTCCACATGTTGGTGCAGAACTTCCTGTGCTCCAACTTGCAGCCATTGCCCCTTGTCCTGTCTTCACAGACCACTGGAAATCGGCTGGCTATTTCCCCCTGCATCCCATACTTAAGATATTTATAGACATTCATAAGGTCCCCCCTCAGTCTTCTTTTTTCCAGGCTGAACAGTCCCAGCTCACTCAGACTTTCCTCATAGGATAGATGTTCCAGGCCCTTTATCATCTTCATAGCCCTTCTCTGGACTGTCTCCAGGAGATCCCTGCCTTTTTTATACCAGGGAGCCCAGAACTGGACACAATACTCCAGGTGGGGCCTGACCAGGGCAGAGTAGAGGGGGAGGATCACCTCCTTTGACCTGCTGGCCACACTCCTCCTGATGCACCCCGGGATCCCATTGGCTCTTTTAGCCACCAGGGCACACTGCTGGTTCATGGCCAACCTGTCATCAACTAGGACCCCCAGGTCCTTCTCTGCAAAGCTCTTCTCCATCAGGTCATCCCCCAGCCTGTATTGGTACAAGAGATTATTCCTTCCCAGATGCAAGATTTTACACTTGCTTTTGTTGAACTTCATTAGGTTTCTCCCTGCCCAGCTCTCCAGCCTGTCCAGGTCTCGCTGGATGGCAGCGCAGTGTTCCTGCGTGTCAGCCACTCCTCCCAGCTTTGTATCATCGGCATACTTTCTGAGGGTGGATGCTATTCCCTCATCAAGGTCGTCAATGAAGATATTAAACAGGACTGGACCCAACACCGAGCCCTGGGGAACACCGCCTGTCACAGGCCTCCATTAAGATTCTGCTCCACTGACCACCACCCTCTGAGCTCGGTCCAACAGCCAGTTCTCAACCCACCTCACTGTCCACTCATCTACCCCATACTTTCTCAGCTTTGCTATCAGGATGTTATGGGAGACAGTATTGAAAGCCTTGCTGAAGTCAAGGTAGATGACATCCACTTCCATCGGTCAAAAAGAGAATACACAAAACTGCATGGAAATGTTTCCTTCATTTTACCTATCAGTTTTCATTAGACCTTGTGATGGTACACTTCCCCCACTGCCTCCACTTATGCCTGACTTTTTTCCATAAATACAGATTAATCGTTAACTATTCGTGATGGTAGTGATGTCTCCACTCCCTTCATGGTGATTTCGGGAAGACAGATAAAAACACAATAGGGAAGGGTTATCTATGCTAATGTGCCCACCTGGACAGAGTGCTGGTCAATGTCCACTGGCACCTGCAGGTGGTATGTAAATATGACTATGAGCCAATCATCTTACTCCATAAATAGTGAGCAGCCCAAGAGCCCCTTAAGCCCTCCTGAAAGGACACAGGCTGCACGTCAGGATCTCCCCTTGAAAGTGACACCTCTCAAGGTTACCCTTTCACGTCTAGAGAACCCTTGCCACAATAGATCCACAAGAGATCCTCGGTAAGCGAATTAAGAATAAATGCAATAAACTTCATGATCTTAGCTAAGTAGTATAAAGGATTGACTGTGCATATATAATTCTTTAGACATAAACAGTTGACGAAGTCTGAGACTAAGACTGGATCCAGCCACACCAGAAAGAAGTAATAGCATAAAGAACTGAAATCTTAATTCTCTTCTAGAATATGATGTATTGGAGACCACAAGTACCAGTCTTAGTAGGGTCCTTGTGAAACACCTTGTAAGTCACCCGAACAAATTGAGAAAATAATTCTTAATATGACAAAATAACTGTGGTTGGTTTACATATTCAACATCCCTTGTATCACTCATACAGACACATAGAGTGTGTAATTTAGCAATGACTACTAGGAGATAACCTTGTCAAGACTATCCTTCCTAGGAGAACACAAAACAGCTCTCCACATCCAAATAAAAGGGGAAAATGAATGAGAGATCAAATAGTGATTGACTTGTTATAAAACAAAGCCTTATTAAACTGATAGACATAAATATATGAGAGTTCCTCAGACAGGAGATAAATAGACCAGGGAGCCCAAAAGAATAGACTGGGAGTTATCCAGTTGTTCCATCTCTTCACTACTCTTCAGTTCCTCTATATCTTCCCTAATATCAAATGGGCAAAATGCAGAATAATCCTGAATGTTAGCTACATATGTTATATAAGCAGAACAATTAACAGCTATTTCCTGAAGCAGCAAGAATAAATACAAGCTATAAGCAATACTATCACTGAAGATCCAACATTCCTAAAAAAAAAGATATAAATCATCTACCCAAAGCATACTTTGACTTTCGACGAAACAAGAACATAGTACATTTGCTGTAAAGACGGCATCCATGCCCAATTGTACAGTGTATAGTCCCTTTGTTGCACATTACATTCATTTGCTCCATGAAACAAAACCCGCTTAGTTCATGTGACAAAAATCTGCTTCAAGGCCAGATTTATAATTTCTGTTTTCAGTTGTATAACATTTTGTTCCACAGAAGATCCTTCTGCAGATAATATTACCCATTTAGTATGGCAAATAGGGCTCAGGACACTGACATCTGTAATTTTTTAGTTGTGTGAGTTGCATATTTTTCTGATTTATACTTATTTATTAAATCTATGCATAAAAAATTAAAACCTAAACGGAAAATACACACTTCTTTTCAAGGCATCATAACTATTTTATTCTTCGATATTTTGGTATGATTTTCTATATAGAGGTATACAGACACATTCTACCATGCTTTTCTACATGTAGAAAACATTTTCCAAAATCCATTCTCTTAAGAAAATCTACAATATTCTTGTAGCAGCATATATATTTATGGGCTTTTCTAAATGTATTTTTGCATTACCCTAGTTTATGTGGAATTTATATTTTGAGCAATTTTGTGGAAAACGTAAGTCAATGTCATCATTATGTTTCCCTCCTGAGAGTAGCCAAGAGCAATAGCATGAATTTGCTGGTTATTCATCATGACACCTAAAGGAAGTGAAAGTAAGAAGTTTCAGATATACATGGAAACCACAATCCAACTATGGCAAATTAAAAAACTGCCAGCACATACATTGAGCTGCTCCTTTATAAAGATGATCTTTCGGGAAATAAGTATTCAGACATTGGATCATCTGAAATAATTGCCACCATCAACAAACTTCTGCATTCTCAGTCATTAACTAACTTGAAAGCTTTGATGAACACACAAACTTTCCCAGTGTTTTCTCCCAAAAGGCATTACTTTATATTTGCATTAAAAAAAAAAAAAAGCGTTGTTTCATTTTGGAGGAGAAAAATATATGTACAGTCACTATTTTTTTCTTACAAAATACAGATTTTTAGCATAATTTGTAGTAAGGACTTAGACTGACTTGTTTTCAGATCACAGTTCTATCTCTGAGGAAGCACTAATGAACAAATAGAGTTCACTTCTCAATGAGAAACACATGATATTGCAATTGAAAAAAATATCCAACTTATTTTCTTCATATGCATAAACAGCAGTAACAGTTCAAAATAATTTATAATAAAATCACTTGCCAAACAGATGAAATAGTTAAGGTGGTGTTGAATCCCAGAAAATGCATCGTATTTTGATATATCTTTTTACCTGATGCGATAAAACAATAATTTAGGGATAATGCATTTTTTTTCAAAGACAACTTTAGAAATTCCATCCCTAGCAGCAGTGATTATTTAATAGAGAACAACTAGTAGAGTATATACAGCATCTTAAATATTTGCATTATGTCTACAAAAGAAAAAAACAGAAAATTAAGATGAAAGTACAGTCTTCATGATTAGGTAAATGACAGTATCATTTGAAGCACTGTGTATTTTATTTACAACTCTTTGAAACCAGATATACTGTAAGCAATGACTTTTCATTATTCTGTCAAGTTTCCATGTTTAATCTACTCTCTCTCTTTTACATCTTTCTCACCTCCTGTCCTTATTAAATTCAGTGTCATTTAACAGTCATCTGTGTTTCATTTCCCTGCTTGTGAAAACTGGTTTTAGAAGTTTAACAAGTATTTATTCATAGACACTCAGCTCATAGTTTCTTGATAAATTATTTGTAATCTTAACAGTTGGTGTTATTCTGGTGAACATAAAAACAAACCAGGAGCTTCAATGGAGTCTTTGAATAGTTATTTTTAACCCGAGATTTTTCCTTATGATACATTTGACATACATGCAGCATATTGCTCATATTTTTTTAAAAGATGATCACATTCTTATTTTCTCTGCATTCCAACACAGCTGGCGACACAGCTTTTAATTTGTATATTTTTATGTGTGTCCTTTTGATGACTGCTGAGAGAACAGAGCTTATGGTAAGTAATGAGAAATTATCAAGAAATTAATTCAGAACTGGTTTGTGGGGGAGTAAATAGACATTTCTGCAATTATTGACATGGAAGAATCATTTGAAAATTCACTTTGCCCAAGACCTCATTTCATGCAACTCCTTACTGTAGGCTGTTAAGAGTATGAGCGAAGATTATGTGTCCCTTTTGTGACTCCAAAAGTACAGAATGAATAGTTTCACAATACTGTGCATTGGATGCATGCTTAACATTGCATAATATGCTATGAGAAATTGTAGGAAAATTCATATGTTCCACAGATGGAGCACAATAATATATCTTAAAATAATAACTAAAGTAACAGTGAAAACTAATATGAGATACCAGAAAGCAAACTCCAATACCTCAAATAAATTCCTTTGATAGCAAGAAATGGACATAAAATTATACAATAAATTGTAAAATATTTTGCAGACAATGTCCTGTTCCATTACAAGTTCAAAAAGAAATTATTCACATAGAACTCAAAGGACTTAATTTTTCTTCAGTTTCTAGATGCTTCATTAAATTGTAGGCTTAGAAAATTGTTAAAACACTGCATATTTCAGCACTCTCAACGTCTCCAGACCCAGGGTTTGTCTGTAGTGGCTTCTATATTTTGTATACTGTTTTATGTAGCACAGATCTGATTTTCTGGTTACAATGATATCAAATTCCAAGAGCAGTCAGTAAAATCCTCTTTCTTTAGGACCCCATAAATAAAGATTATTTACTCAACAAAATTTTCTTCTAAAAACTTTAGGTAAGTAATCTACACACTATTTTAAAATACTGTTGTTTTAAAAATAATACCCTACAGGAGCTGATAATTTTCACATTTGAATAATTTAAACTTTCATTTAATCAAATAATTTTTAATTTTTTTTTTTTAAATGTTCAAGTCATCAAGACAAATGTAGGTCCTGATCTCTGATGTGCCTTTTCATCAACTAATAAGAAGATGAGATACTCTGTTTTCATAAGAATGTGGGGGGGTTTGCTTTTCTGTCCTTATCCCTAGTAGTTAATGACCATGACTGTTGAAATTGAAAGCTTAACAGTGCTTTAATTTTCAATAATAAAATATTCCCATGATTTATCATGGGCACAACCCAGTAGGATTCACAAAAATGGGTAGCATAAAGTGGAAATTCCCAATCCTTCTTTATGAAAGACAAGTCTGCATGTTGTTTTCATACTGTTCACTAGTTCACTATTATTTGTCAGAGAACTACTTTCATTACAGATTTACCCACTTTTTTGCCAATTTCAATGGTAATATTTCCTTCATATTCTTATTCCCTTTATGGAACTCACTGCTGAGATTTCTCCTCTAGTAAACTTACTGACTAATCAAAGCCAGAGAGCAGTTGAAGGGGGAGGAGTTGTTCCTTGGAAACAAGTATTTTTTATGCCTATAGTTGAAACAACAAATGATGGGCCAACTGACTGCTACAACTTCATTAAGTTAATTAGGTAGACATTTAACAGAAAAGTATTTGAACCCATAAGATCAAGAGGAGTATTAGCAGGGGGCACACTTCAACTATCTCAAACTCTCAGAGGAATACAAAACTTATAGAGAAAGGAAGAGAATGGAGCATTTCACTGGAGAAAATGAATTTGCTAACCATTGCAAAAATAAGACAGTGGTGCAGTTACCAGACTCAAAAAGAAAACAACAAAAACAAAACAAAAAACCCACACAAAAAAACCCAAAGAAAAACCTAAAAGTAGGTAACTGCACATAGGTTAACACAACTACAAGGGTTGCAGATCCTTCTATCAACCTAGAGAAGATAGGTAGGTTAGAGTCTGTCAATTTATACTGAAACATTTTCTAAATTACATGGAAAAGTTGCATCGAAACCCATTTTAAGCATATACTTCTCACATAGTAATTTGGTACTGGAAGGTTCCAATACATTGTCTCAAGAGCCTTCTGTTCTTCAGGTTGAACAAGATTAATTCTCTCAGCCTGTCTTCATAGGAGAGGTATTCCACCCCTCTGATCATGTTTTAGACCCTCCTCTAGATTTACTTCAAGTCTATTTTTATTGGGAACCCCAGGCCTGTACATGATACTTTATGTGAAGTGTCATGAGAGCATAGTCGAGTGAACAATCTCCTCTCTTGACCTGCTGGTTATGCTTCTTTTGATGCAGCCCAGGATATGTTTGGTTTCTGGGCTGCAATTGTACATTGTCAGCTCATGTTGAGCTTCTCATCACCAACACCCCAAGTTCCTTTTCTCAAGGCTCCTCTTAATTCTATCTTTACCCAGCCTGTATTGCAGAAGAGCTGTAAGAATTAGGAGAATATGAATTTAGTGAGTGGTATTGTTCATAGAAAGAAATGCTCGTGTTGAACCAGTTACACTTAAAGAAAAAACAGAAACAAAGACATTTTTGAAGTTTAGTTGCCAGAAGAGAAATATAAAGTAATAACTAACTAGAAGAGATGAGGGTAATCTATCAGCATATATATCAGCATATTCAACATATAATTAACAATTCCCAAACTACCAGAAGAGAATCCTGAAGAATGTTTAGAACTGTAATTCTTATACAAATTTATCCTTACCCCTGGTCTTAACTCTTAGTAAGCCTGACAAGGACATTAAATATAGGCATATTTACAAAACACACCAGACAATCACTCCTGTTGTACATAAAGTGACCTCAAATTCCCCTGTGAGAGTCAGTAATGATGGTTCATTGACAACTGGTGACCTTAGACATCATGGAAAAGCAGTAAAATAGTGATAGTCTCTTGGAAACCCTGTAAAATACTACTTGTTGCCATTAACTATGTAATCCAAAAATCTTCATACATGTGTTACTTATTATTTAAGGATCAAAAATTTCTTTAACTATTAAAAATATTTTCTTTGTGTTCACTTTCCGTACTGACTTGGCATCCTTTAGATATCACACAAAAGAGCATGCACTACTAAGTTTTATAGGCAGAATACAATAAATTACAATCTGCAAGTTAGATCAACAGTTCTCCTGGAAAATTTGATGTTGGTTTGTTCCCGTATTCCTACAGATCAAAAGGACTTAGAAATAAAATTATGTAGCGCTTGTGGTGTTAAGGGAGCATCCCCCTAAACCATTGCTTAAAAAAAGAGAGTAATTGTCTTGTCAGCTGCTGGTTTCTAACAGCTCACATATCGTGTTAGCTTTGTGGGCTCCCTGCCTTTTAATTTGGGATTGTTTCTTCTGGCACTAAACAATGGTTTCCCTGCCTAACCTTTTATCCACCTGTGATAACAAGATTGATAGTAAGTCTCTACAAAGACAGTAAAAAAAGTCACCTCACCTCAAAGTCGGTCTCTACCAGGGGCTTTCAAACACAGGTGATATCACCATCTGCAACTCTTGATGACCATCTATCTGTAATCCCAAAATGAATTAATTGCAATCATAAACCTTTATTCCTTCCTCTGGATACATATAAAATATGCAAGAAAGGACAATAACAGAACACTATCAACTGGGTAATTTAATGGACAAGTAAGTCATAGCAATTTGTAAATCTTGGATTAAGAAGTGTCAAGAAGCAGTCCCATAATGCCTGAAGTATTTTAGAGTAGATAGCTCCTGCCACAGGTCTGCAAGTGTTTCAAAGCAACCTTTCTATCACTCCCTTACTACAGGAAAAAAAGCAGCCGTTTTGAACAATATACTGTTAGCAGAACTAATACAACAAAGTTTACATAACTGATTCTTAAGGATTAATATCTTCTGTCACTTACAATCTTGCCTCTGTTCATTGACAGAAACTTATTTTTCCTGTCCGCAGATATTTCTCAGACACATTTCAGCATCAAATACTAAAAAACGTTGTGTATTCTTTGGGGTAATGAAAGCAAAAGAATAGTATCAAAAGAACGTATTATCTCTTTTAGAATTCCAGCAAGTGAATTGGTGAGAAAATAATTATTCTGTGATTTGTTTTGTTGGGTTTTTTTAATCTATCTGTTTTCTCTTCAATTTTAGAAAACTTAACAGGTATGTCAGTGATCTGCTTTTTACACATTTGGCTTTACAAAATGGAATAGATATGAGTTCTTAAAGCCAAAATTAAATCACTGCATACAGAAATATAGCTTGAACCACATGCCCCATCTTGATGGCTTCTCAATTTTTCCTTCCATTCTCAAGATGAGAAAGCAGCTAGAGCTCATATATATTCTATCTACAGTCCAGTACATTGCCTGGACGGCTTTTGTGCCAGATAGTTTTACACAGAAGACAGTCCAAGGACAACCATTCTGTTCCATCACCAGAGTAGGCTCAGTCCTCAATCTCTGCCCCTGTGAACAAGTTCTCACCACCACCCTTCTATCATCATGTTTATCTGGCCCTTCTGAAAAGTTACCTAACAACATAAAGCAGAAGAATATTAGCCCCATCAAAAAGACCGATTTGTTCAATGCTGATTTAGCTTCTTGACACATCTTGGCTGAGCACCACCAGCTGCATTAGAAAAGAACATCTTCCTTAACGGGCAGAGAACCCTTCCCTTACCTGACATATATACCTATACTTTGAACAAGACTGTTGCTTCATAGATTGCAACACAGATGGGGACAGTTAAGGAGTTTTGAGCTTTGTAAGTTGTTATCTGAAGCCAAAGAACATGTTTAACTGAAGTACAAGAAGGTCTTGAAAACATCCAAATGCATATATTTTAGGTTACAAGGAAGTAAGTGCTGTTAAAATTCATCATCCCTTTAACATGTAGGATTAATGTTTTGAAATGCATTTTTAAGTCATAAAAAGGAAAACGCACAACAGCAAGAAATTTTGTCTTACACAAATTTTGAGGTTAATTTGTAAGCAAACTTATTAAT
The DNA here is from genome assembly GCA_022605575.1 of Laterallus jamaicensis coturniculus. NCBI lineage: Eukaryota > Metazoa > Chordata > Aves > Gruiformes > Rallidae > Laterallus > Laterallus jamaicensis. Next base: position 22,811,912 of record JAKCOX010000010.1, read on the forward strand.
CACAAAGACATTATAGTATCACCTTATTACTTGTGTTTAATGTGCACAACCTTGTTGCCAGCTAAGGTCTGGCGGTCAGAAGATATCGTGTTGTACAGAAAGGTACAGCCCCTCTCTTAACAGCCAATAATGTTTAGCCTGTGAAGTAAACAGACGGAGGTGACAAAACTAGCAGATGGATGTTACGTTGTAAACCAAAGCTATAAAATGTTATTGAGCTGCACAATAAATGCTATTTGCCATCCACCACATTGGTGTCTGCCTGCTGATGGACCGCTGACCAGGGTGAGTCACTGTGCTGTTGCTGAACCAGGTCACCACGCCTCACCGAGAAACAATAATTATTATTTTTGTGGGAAAAGCCTCCATGGTATAGGTCCCCGGCGGGAACACAACCTTCACCAAGAGGGTGCTATTTTGGAGTGTGAATTAAACTTTTAATAAAGGAAGAAAAATGGTATAATCACTGTTGCTGTCCCTCCAAGCCCCAGCTAGAGTGATAGAATATAACAAGCTTCTGATTAAAGTACTTCAGTTCTGTTGTATTAGGTGATCTGCCCTGTGGTATTTAGAGACTCTAATGAGTCTACTTCTGAAAGCACTGGTGTCTTAAAGAAAGCAAAATGATTATGTACTTCCACATGGGCTTATTCATAGATTCAAATTACAGTTTTAAACCTCTCCCATGTTAAATTGGAGCATCTCAAACAAGTAGGTTAGGAAGAAAATGAGGCAACAGCAGTTTCACCATTTTTTCTGCTTTAATTAGCATATTAAAAAGATGAGAATTAGTGTCAGGTCATTAATTAGTGTCATTAAAATTTTAATTTTAAGATTGACCAAGAAAATCTGTTTCACATGGTAACAAAGATAGGATATTCACATAGCTCTGGCATAAACATTCAATAACTAATTACACACCTTTATCACACAAATTCTAATAAACTTAAAATAATCTGTGACAATTTTTACCCTAGATGACTGAGGATCTCATATCAGAATGAAGTTGAAGAAGGTTCATCAGGTTCAAAATAACATTTAGCTCTGCTTTCTGCAGAAAAAGGTTCTGTCGAGGGAGGAAAATTACAAAACCCAGATGTATGCACACAAAAAAGCAAAGGAGAAATCCACATCATTGCCAGTTATGTTTCCCATCAGTTTCAAGTCACTGCTGATCGTGAAAATGACAGCAAGTATCACAGTGAATGGCAGTGCTATGGAAAGCATGAGAGGTAAAGCAGTCTGTTAAGGGAAGCTTTCTCCCAAAAGTGCTAATTTTACATTTTGGTTTTATGTGAGCTGGCATCTAAATACACACACTCCTCCTTCTGTGTGTTTTGCATTGCATAAAAGAAGAGAAAAAAAACCCCAAACAACCCCACAAGAGAAACACAGGAGTGAAGGACAAGTACAGCCTTCTGCCATGAAATCTGAAGAGTAACACAGCATAGAGCAAGTAGCAGGAATCATTTTACAGGGAAATTTGATGTCACTCTAGTGCCTGTTCTCCTTTTCTTCCATTAATCCCTCTTAAAAATATGCTAATGAAGCCAGGATCACTGCCTTTCTGGAGTATCATTTAAACTGTTTTTAAAGAGCACAAAGAGAAAATGCATGTTTTTTCATCCCATCTATATCTTTACTGTGTTTTTAATATTTATTACATATTTCTTAAATTGGATTGTGTATCTGTCAAAATGAAAAGACCATTTGTCTAAATTATGTACATGTCCTTTGGATAACACAACATAACTCATACACGGAAATAAGTTTTTGGTAGAAGCTAATACAAATAATAAGGTTATGTCTCTCACCAGAAACATTTAACCCAATCTAATTACTTCATCATCACAATGGGGGAGGGGAAAGTCATTACACAATAAATTACTTAAGGTATTTAGGACCAAAGAGAGATAAACCAAGAACACATAGAGGAAGCAGCTGAGTAGTTCAGGCACTGAACTAGTAGCAAGGGATTTCTGAATTATCTGCTCCCAAAACTCTTTCTAAGCTTGTTTGCTCCTGAAATTAGTGTAATGAGAGTTTAAATTAGGACATAAACAATTCTGAAAACAGGTACTAGATCAAATAAACTCTCCATCCTGCCCAAATGTCCTTATTATCAAGGTAGAAAATCAAGGGGAAACCACATGAGTCTTAAATCTCTGGCATTTTCTGTGCAGGGGCACAACACAGAGCACTCAAGGTTACCTTCATTCAACCTGAACCTACAGTTAATGTTTGGGACACTTTTTAGTCTAAGAGGAATGCTAAGCCCACAACATGGCTTTAACCTAGGGGCGCTATCCAAGTTGGTATCTTGGGTCTACCGCTTAACTTTTCCATATCCACATTTAGAGTGATAGACCCAGGCCCTGAACAGTTCCTTGTAACATCAGAAATTATAGATTTGGAGAGGAGATCTAAGCTCAGAATTGTAGACATAGAAAGGCCTTCCTGGAATCCTTATTCAGCAACCCAGGACCCAGAAATGATTAAATTTATAGCGAAATTTTGTTCATCAGCATAGCAATTAACCTTCATGCAACTCTCACTTCAGCATGTTCTAAGCTTGGGTAGAGGAAAGGCATTACACTATTGGAGCAAAATATGGTATCTCTACTGCTGAACTTGAAAGCTTTTGAAATTCAAAATTTTGGCTGCACTGTTGGCATTTTTTCTTCCTGACAAAAAATGTTTTAGAATAAACTTTATATATAAAAAAATAGCCTGTGGCTATATTTCAGTTACTCTAGCAGGCTCAGCTTGTTCAATATGCTTTTAATGAGAGGTGCTTATTATTTACATTTCAATATAAGTTTCTGTCTTACACAGCTGTTGCTAATTGCTGTCCCTCTCTTTCACTGAAAGTGTTCAAGTGTTCTCCAAAGCTTCTTAGAGCTACAGCCACTATCCTCCAGAGACAAAAAAACTGCATTTTCATTACAGCTAAGATATATGTGCCTGCTATACTAATAGTGTCTCCTACTATATTTTAGAGTATATCACTGTGTTCCTAATAAGTAACACCAAAGGATAATGTTAACATCTACCAAATGCCTCATCACAGCCTGGTATAGCATATCTCTTCTTGTCCTTAAGAAAGTTATCCAAAAATGAAGCTCTGAAGCCCAACAGCTTGTGCATGCAATGTTTCCCTTTATTTGGGCTTGTGTATTTATCCATTTGTCTCCAAAAGACAAAACCAGCCCAAACCTCTCATCTTCCCACCTTCTCATCATACACCAATTTTTTTTTATTTCTTACCTTTGTTGCTTGTACTTTGTCATTATTGTCTCCCTACTGTACTCCTCACACCAACCTGCTCCTCTGAAATGCCAGCAGGTGCTGCCTGTAGACACCTGGTTTCTAGCTGTCTGATGAGCCCTTGAAAAGGGACGTGTTAGGGTACCAGGTACCTCTTACAGGCAACAGACATGCAGGTACTTTCTGTCTTCTTGTGGAGAGCCTGTCTTTGCTGTTTTCTCAACACACTGATAGAGGCATATAAAAATCCTGCAAGTCCTCAGTTGTATGTGCATCAGAAATTTGGAAAGAGTGAAGGAAACCATGGAAAACACAAAGTCTCAGAAATAACTGCTATGTCCTTCCAAATATTTTGTAATTGAAATAGTTTGATTACTACTCATTTATTATAGGTAACTTTATTCTGAATACATAGTTCATATATAATATTATAAAATCATTTATCTTCTCATTCATGTATTACTAGTATTATTTACTTATATGTTACTAGGACATGTTTGCTTAGCAGCCTAATAAACTATCTAAAACATGCTGTATATACATTTACCTTTACTTTGCAGTTGTTGACCCAAATTAACTGTATTAAAAATACAGTATTTAAATTCTGTATTAAAACATCTGCATGTGCAAACACTTAAAAAATCACATTTATGTCATAAATTAAATTATCACATCTTTAATGCCAATAATTTTTGTAGATGCTATGTGTCTGTAGTGAGACATATGCAATTCAGGTTTTTACAGTTCTTCCATTTGTTTGACTCTCTGGTCTGAAGAGTGCTATATCAAATTATAGAACTGTTGTTTTTCTTCAGACTCACCACCATCTTTTTGGTAGCCTTTACAATAATAAAAGATACAAGAAATATCTGATTTTCTAAATATAATAGCAGAACAAGCCACAGTAAGTATACTTTTTTTTTTCTAAAGTACCTGGGTTTGTTGCTTCTTTACTTTTTCTTTTAAGTTTTAGAATGTCTTTTTTTAAAGTTTTAGACTGGCAAGACTGTTCAATTTACAGCAGAAATATTGGTCATATTCGCTTCTGTTGGAAGCTAATTAGTTCTGTTTAAAAATTACTTGCAATGATTCATCACAGAGTGAAATGGAGCTTTGGATTGAGCCTGGCATAAAATAAAAGAAGTGGACAAGAGGATTTTATTCACATTATTCAGAAAATAATAAAGTGTCTGTGTAAAATTTCTAGAAGAGCTTCACATTATCTGAATAAAGAATAAATAACTTGAACAGATCCAAATCTGAGAAAGATATACTGATATTTCAAATATGTGAGTCTGGAAATCAGACAGATAGGTGAAGAAATTGTATAACTTTCATCTTCTTCTACCTCTTACTATGCCATTCATAGCTAATGTTTCCAATTAGATATGTCCAGCTTTGGAGGCTTCAACACAAGAAGGACATGAACTTTGAGTGCATCCAGAGGAGGGCCGCAAAAATGATCAAAGGGCTAAAGCACCACTCCTATGAAAACAGGCTGAGAGAGTTGGGCTTGTTCAGCTTGGAGAAGAGAAGGCTCAGGGGGAACATTATAGCAGTCTTCCAGTACCTGAAAAGTGCCTGTAAGAAAGCTGGGGAAGAACTGTTCACGAGGTCAAGTAGCAGTAAAATGAGGGGTAATGGTTTTAAACTAGAAAAGGGGAGATTAAAGATGGATATTAGGAAAAAGTTCTTCCATATGAGGGTGATAGATCACTGGAACAGATTGCCCAGAGACATAGTGGAGGCCCCATCCCTGGAGATATTCAAGGTTAGGCTTGATGGATTCTCTGAGCAACCTGATCTAGTGATGATGTCTCTGTTTATGGCAAGGGGGGTTGAACTAGGTGATCTCTAAAGGTCCCTTCCAACCTCAGACATTCTATAATTCTATCATAGAAATCAAGTTGGGATGTTTAGTATATATGCATATATAGTCAGTAGGAGGAAAACTTAATTTCTAAGGTCCTTAGGCTGATAAAGATTTTAATATTCTGTTATCCATTTTCTAATGTAGTTTTTGGAAACATTGTTGCCAAGATTGAATGATGAAACAGTAAGGTATAGGTCTTATCAAGAATGTGACTGACAAATTTAGGTATTCAGATTAGCAATGAGTGAAAGGAGAGGGTAGGAAGGCTCTTCAGAAGAGTCTGAACAGATTCTACCGATGGGCTGAGACCAATGGGATGAAGTTTAACAATGCCAAGTGTAGAGTGCTGCACATGGGACATTACAACCCCATGCAGTGCTACAGGCTTGGTGGAAACTGTCTGGAGAGCTGTCAGACAGAGAAGGACCTGGGAGTCTTGGTTGACTGCAGGCTGAATATGAGCCAGCAGTGTGCCTAGGTGGCCAAGAAGGCCAATGGCATCCTGGCTTCTATCAAAAACAATGTGGCCAGTAGGTCTAGGGAGGTGATTGTGCCCCTGTACTCAGCATTGGTGAGGCCACACCTCAAGTACTGTGTCCAGTTCTGGGCTTCTCACCATAAGAAGGACATTGAGGTCCTTGAGTGAGCCCAGAGAAGGGCAGCCAGGCTGGTGAAGGGGCTGGAGGGCAAATCTTATGAGAAATGGCTGAGGGAGCTGGGGCTGTTTAGCCTGGAGAAGAGGAGGCTGAGGGCTGACCTTATCAGCAGCTACAACCACCTGAAGGGTGGTTGTAGAGAGGTGGGAGATGGTCTCTTCAGCCAGGTAACAGGTGATAGGACAAGGGGAGATGGCAGGAAGCTGTGCCAGGGCAGGTTCAGATTAGATTTTTTTACTGACAGAGTTGTCAGGGCACGGAACAGGCTGCCCAGGGAGGTGATTGAGTCACCTTCCCTGGATGTGTTTAAAAGACGGGTAGATGAGGTGCTTAGGGATATGGTTTAGCTTAGGATGGGATTGGTTGGACTTGATGATCTTCAAAGGCCTTTTCCAACCTTGTGATTCTGTGAGATCCCTGCTGATTCAAGAAAGTAATGTGGAAGCAGTTTGTATGGGTGCACATGGCAGTTTCACATAATTTCAAATTTATATGTACTGCTTTTAGCAATATGTGGAGATTGGGATGCAGCAGAAATCTCAGTGTGGAAGATATTAACTGCTGGTCCAATAACTGCGGCATTACTTTCTATCTGTACTAAATCCACTGGCCATGAAGACCAAGTGGTTGTCTAAATTGTGGTTTCTGAAAACAAGTGAAAGACCTATTTTCTTATGAAAAGATGAAGCCATTCAGTAAGAAGTGATATGTTGGTCTGAAAACTGGAAGTTTTCCCCAGTATTTCCAGTTCAAATGTGGGATTGATTCAGTACCACACACTTGAGAATGTTCCTTTGAGCAGTCAGGATGAGTAAGTTAGTACCATTATTGATTATCACTGGCATTAACAGATTGAGAAAGCAGATTATCAAATGTACAAAACTTACAGGGAGAACACTCCTTGGATAGTTTTGGTTTCAAAAGAAATCAGAAACAAAAAAGGTATATCTTACTGTTATAATTTGTCTTACCTTTGCTGTCGTCCAGTGTTGCAACAGGATGCTGGTAAGTTTGACCAGGCCAATTCTTCCCTTAAGTCTCCTAAATTGGACAAGATATGGATTTCTCTCTACTGTGTGCACCAGGACATTTTTAGAAACTGAGAATCATCATGTTTTATTGAAATGGCAGAGTGTAACCCAGCTGTAATGGTAAGAAGATATTTTACTCAATTTAGTTTGACATTAGTATTCATTCCTGTCAAACCTCACAAAGAAGTCCTTTGGTTGAAGCCAAATTTATAACTAATTTCTATTGTCCAGAATTGTCCACATGGTTTTTCTTTTTTTTTTGTTTGTGTGTTTCAGGTTTTTGTTGTTGTGGTTTGTTTTGTTTTGTTTTAATGTGTTTCCCTATTCCTCCTGTAGGAATAATTCTCCAAAGCCTTCAGTCAACAATATCAGTGGAGAGACAAGAGATCTGAGAAGAAACTGGAGGAACTGATTTACAATGATAGGAATCCCATTGCATGCTTTGGAGTCAACCGATGTTGACTCTCTACAACTGCCTGATAGGAGACTGTAGAGAGGTGGGGGTCCATCTCTCCTCTCAGGCACCAGTGATAGAACAAGAGGAAATGGTTTCAGATTTTACCAGGGAAGATTTTAGGTTAGATGTCAGGAAGAATTTCTTAACTAAAAGGGTAGTCAAGTAGTGGAACAGGCTGCCCAGAGAAGTGATGGAGTTATCATCCCTGGAGGTATTTAAAAGGCTTTTAGATGTTGCACTCGAGGATATGGTCTAGAGGTGAACTAGGCAGGGTTAGGCTATGATTGGATGCAATGATCTTAAAGGTCTCTTCCAACCTCAGTGATTCTATGATGTCACTAGTGCATTCTTTCTTTCAGTCAGTGCCAGATGCTTGACTTCCTAATTACATATTTAGGTAAAATTTGTTTTTAATTATTGTTTTAGAGTAGAGAGAAAATAGAGATAATGTCATGCCAATCCTACACACCTCACTAATTCTCATCCTGTCTTTTGTGATGCTCCTTAGGCAGTAGACATGTATCTTTTTCAGAGAGGAATGTATTTCCAAAATATTTAGGAAATTCAGAAACTGATAACAGTCAGCTCACAAAAAGGGAGATGAAATAGAAAAAGAAGTTATAAACCATGCATAAGGGCAGATGGTCAATGGCAACAGTTATCATTTATCAGAAAACTAGGGTTTTTATTAGGCAGAAGAGGTTAGAAAATAGGATTTAGTGGTGTGTTATGTATATGACAGGGCTGTAAATGCCCTACCTACTTAACAGTTACACACCATCAACTAGCTAGCCAAAACTGATTTTTAAATGGAGAGCAAATGGCATTAGACAGTCGTTCCAAAAACTTTGAACAAAACCTGACATGCAGTAGTAACATTGTGAGTTAAACTGAGAGACCTCTAGCTTTGAACAAAGCAGGTGGATACCTCTTTACATGGACATAACTTTCTCACCAGTTTTCAGTCACACTCAAGCCTATGTGATAAAAAATGGAGAAAGGAACCAAATTTATAGTAGTGTGACACTTTGCTCCTAGAAATAAAGCATGAGGAAAGGGTATATACCAACATGTTTGCAATTAAAAATGGTAATCTGTCATCCCATTGCACATCAGTGCCATTCTCATTCATCTACCATGCTTGTAGCTGAGATACTATGCACGAACATGTTCATTAGGCAGTTTGAATTCTCACAGGAAATAAAATCTTGAAATAGGCTAACAGGAGGATTCTTGAAATAAATTCTATTTATGAGGAGAGTACTGCTGGGTCTCTGAAGATCTTTTCCAAACTTAGAGTTCTTGTCTTGTAAGGATTTAACTGACACACTTTTTCTTTTGCAATAAAAGTACAGTTTTAATGTAGCTTGGGTGGTTTATGGTTAGTTTTATTTAACTGTTCTTTCTCCTCTCTAGAAAACTCACCTAGAAACCAGCCACTCAAATCTGCTCATTCCTTGGGGTTGTGATGTGATAATCTGGGTATTAAAATACTTCACAAGATGCTGGGGCAGCAGTTCATTTATTAACATATTTTCTTCACGTTTCATTGTGAAGGGTGTCTTCATTACTAAATAGTGAAAGTTAAATGTACATGTGATTTCTAATTGCCTATTTTTTGGTCTTAAAATCATGACCGTTATAAGACATTATCTGCATTTTTATGATATTTAGGAACACTGAGTCAGATTTCAGTCCTGTTTTCAGTCACTGAATGTGTATCAAAAATCCTTTTGGGATAAATGGCTTCAATCAAACTTCAAATAAAAGCTCAAAAAGATCTAAAATAAAATATTTTGAGAGATTAAGTTTAAAAAATTGGTTTCTTTGTATTCTTTGTCAAAACAAGCAATAATTCTTACTCAATTTATCAAATACTGTTGTCTTTCTTGAGTTTTGACCTGGGAGATGTTTTCTGGCTTGTCACTAAGTGGGAAGTCCCAAAGGAGCTCCCTCATTAAAAAAATATATGGAAAAAATACAGTTTGATTTAACTTTATATTAAAATAATTTTTAAAAATTCAAACCTATGTTGAGGACAAGCAAGTTTAAGAACTACAGAAAACACGACTGAGGTACTGAAATTAAACATACATAAGAATTATTGAAATAAATGATGAATGAATGAAATAAATAAATTTTTGCATCCACCTCTGATGTTATTTACAGACTTGTTAAGTGTAGGGAAAAAAGCCAAAAACCCAGCCGTACAAAACTAACAGAAAAATACTCAGATATGGATCATGAAAATAACAATAATAAAGAGACTTTTGAAGAAGGATAAAGGATAGAGAATTGTGATATTCGTATTGTGGTTGTGCAGATTGCATCATGAATAATAGTGAAATCTTGGTACTTATGAAGAAGGGAAATCTTTGCCATCTGCAAAAAAAGAGATGGTCACTTTTGAGGTATGTCATTATAGTATTATGCTTTTCAGTTTTACAGGCTAAAGATTATATATGAATATTAAAATATTGAGTAAAATGAAAATATCAGGCTGTGATAAATACTTCTTCTACCTCTTTGAATACTAATTTTGGTTTATAATAATGCTTTACTCATTACCGTCCAGAAACAATGTTGAAAAAGACTTAAAATATTATTTCTTAACATACATTGTGGCCTTTCTTTTGGAGGTCTCTAACACAAAGAAAATGCCACAAAACCAGATCAGAAGCAAGAGCAAAGGAGTAAGGCAGGATGAATGTCCCTGGGAATTTCTTCCTGGCACTCTGAGATATATTATTTATTAAGAGAGAGACTGGGAAGTTGTCACTTGCTCCATTTATCTTGCTCCATTTTGATTGTACAGGGTGCTGTTCTGTTTCTCTGCAGCCAGATGAAAATTAAGAACTCAGCACATAAACTTCATGAAGCATAGAAACTAGATGTAATTTTCAGTTATTTTGCAGAATTATTTAACAGACTGACTCCACTGATTCTGTTTCTAATGGATTAAAATCTATCAATACATAATTTAAGTGAGATTTTTGAATAATTGTTCACCTTTTATTTTAAACAATGCTGAGAAAATCCAGTCAATCTCTTAAATGTATTTTTCACAAGCTATATCAAGCTGTACATAATCCTCTTTGGAAATCTAATGTACTAGATCCTTTTTAATGCTTCACTGCATCATGAAACACTCAGGCAAGAATTTCTCTTGTGCACTACATAGTTTATTATACAGATGTTACACAAACCCCCAATGTTCGAAATGCAAGAAAGAATAAGCATGCTTTACGTAAACAGCTCAGAAATTACTATTTCTAGGTTATATTTCTGTAACATTTGGAAGCTCCAGAAACCCCAGTATTTGCCTTCATACGACTGCAATCAACAGCTCTGTGTAAAAGGATTTCTCAAACAATCCTGAGCCTTTCCAATCCTCTGTCTGAAAAGGTCCTAACCTTCCAGAGCATAGTCTCCCCCTGTATATTTATTGCTGGTTTTCACCTTATGTATAGCAAAGTCCCTACCAGGTCTTCCTAACTTTTTCATTCTGTTTCATTACACTGTTTTGTTCAGTTTCTCACTACAGGAAAGACATTGAGATCCTGGAGTGTGTCCAGAGAAGGACAACCAAACTGGTGAAGGGGTTGGAGACCAAACCTGGGGGTTGTTTAGCCTGGAGGTGAGGAGGCTGAGGAGGGACATTATCAACCTACAATTACCTGAAAAGACGTTGTAGAGAGATGAGAGAGATGGGTGTTAGTCTCTTCACCAAAGTGACAAGTGACAGGACAAGGTGGGGAACAGCCTCAAGCTGTGCAAGTTCAAGGGCAAGTTCAGATTAGATAATGGGAAAAATTTCTTGATCAAAAGGGTTATTGGTCATTGGAACAATCTGCCCAAAGGGGCCGTGGAGACAGCATCCCTGGATATATTTAAAAGATGGGTAAATGAGGTGCTTAGTGATATGGTTTAATAGGGGACAGGTACAGTTAGACTCAATGATCTCAAAGGTCTTTTCCAACGTAGTGATCCTGGGATTCTGTGATTATGATTCTCTTTTCAACTGAAAATATTTACCAAACTTCATTTGCATTTGCATATTGTCACACTAACCTTTTCAATTTTGTTTTCAGAAGTCGACCTGAATTGTGAGGCAAAAAGAAATTAAAATAAGAAAACAAGAAAAAATTCTTCTAGCTTTATTTGTGAATGAAAGGTCTGAGTAAACAGAAAGTTATTTTTCAAGTTGTTCTTTGAGTAGAGTTTATTTTGCTTGTGTTTTGTTGTTTTTTCATTTGGTTTGGTTTTCTGAAAACAGTTTTCTCTCTGGAAGCTAAGCATCATGCAACAGAATTCTACAAGACTTTGTTAGGCACTCTTTTCAGCATGGAATGGTATGTATCAGACAAATCAAGTAGCAGCATACACCCTGGACTACAACAATTATCTGTTTCTGCACTGCATGGTGAGCAGCAGAAATCTGATACTGATCAATGGCGGCAGAATAGGCACTAAAGCAACAAAATTTGCTTCCTCTCCTATTCAAATTCCAATCAAAATTAAATCCCCACTAAAACCAAACATAAGATTTAATGGATTTTGCAGTGTCTGCTAAATAATTTTTTTTTAGGCTTGGCATATGTATTCCTCATAAGGCGTTAACAAAGTAAATAGAGACTCAAAAAGTAAACAGAAACACTTAAAAAGTAGGACTTCTGATCAGCCTCTGTTGCAACTACAAGTTTACCAATTCAGACCTTGTGGAAATGGAGTGTAATCAGGTTTGCAGGTTTGGTGGATAGAATAAATACACTATTGGTAAAAACCAGTACATACTGGTTTGGGATTGCTCAAGTACTACAGGGAAGAGAACAATGGAAAAGGTTATACACAAGTAACTTTGTTCTGTGACTGGGCACCAGCTGTGACTGTGCATCTGCATTTTGGTTGACTCTAAGGAACTTTTTATTTTTCATTCCTATATTCCTTTGCAATAATGTAGGATCAGTTTAAGGCAGGGCTTGTTATCAGTATCCTGTGGAAATTAATAGTATTGATATTAATATTATTATCTGTAGGGAAACACTGGTCACAGCTATACTCAAGGGAAAGAAGTAAGTACTTCAAGGACACTGATGCTGAGAGAAATTCCAGGACACTGATGCTGAGAGGGTTATCTTCATAGAGGTGATTGAACAGAAGAAAGGATTTATCAGCTTAAAGTTTAAGGCATGTGAACACAAGGCAGTACCCTACCAGTGACCTACTGATAGTGTGTGAACATCTTGCAAAGTATAAAGCTTGCATGCGTGTATTAATAAAGGTCTCTGGTCTACAACCTGCCAGAGTCTGTGCAATTAATCTCCACAGTATCCAACTGTGATAGGATACTCACTGTGTGTCTGGTAAATAGAGTTTCTATTCTGAAAAATGAATGATATAGAACATCTCTTAGTAATGATTTAAAAGAAAATAAAATCCGTAATAATTAAAGATAGCTTGCAATTTCCCCACCTTGATATATATAATAATAATACAATAATGAAGATATCACTGATAATCTATTTCCTGCATCCTTATCTGCTCAAGAGACAGGTACGTGTAGTCATGACTTTATGAACCATTAACAGTCAAGGTAGAAAGTTTCAAGGCTACCTGTGAGAGACACCAGAAGCCTGCAACTAAAGCCAACTCTCCCAGCATTTGAAGACCGTGAAACCTTGCAAGAAAACTCATGGTGGATACCTCCAGAAGAAAAGGGACACAAAATTTCCTACTTTCTTTCCAGGATCCCCAAGAAGTCTAATTTGAAGGTTGTGGAGCTTCAAGCCAGTCTCACCTCTGAACCCAGAGATCTCAACTCATCTCATCTGTCTCATACATCTTTCTTTCCAGAGTATGTTTTGATTATTTCTTATAAAACTTCTAAAGGAAACAAGGGGTTTTTTTGGGGTTGTTTTTTTTTTCTTTTGAAGCATTTTTTCTCTAACAGTTTCCTGAAGAATGGAGGTTAAAGGTTTTGGCAACATTTATTCTTTTGTATTTTCACAAGAAAGGACATTTATTCTTACAGTGTAAACTACAGATCCTTTTGGCTTTACTGCTTGTGTGAAATAGCTAAAAGATTACATCCATTATATTATGCTAGGCTCTACTCTGTCTTATAAAACATTTATATGGCCATATAAATTGTACTTTTGCAGAATTAACATGTCTTTTTAGAGGGATGAATTAACTACGTTCAGTTGGAAATAAAGTGCTCCATTGTTCAACTCTGTACATGTTTGTACATACCCTGTATACATATATATGTTATACATATTGTATTTGCATATGCTATATGGTGTATGCAATATGTTATACATAGTGTTTAATATAGCTCTCTAAAATTTTATATACATAAATAATTACAGTCTGTGGTGTTCCTTACTATTGACAGGAGCATAATAGTGTTGTGGTAGGCTGGTTGGCTAGAAAAGGGGACACATAACCCCCATTTTAAAAAAAGGTAAAAGACAAAGACCTGGAGAACTACCAGTCAGTCTCATCTCTGTGCCTGGCAAGATCATGAAGAATATCCTCCTGGAATTTGTGCTCAGACACGTGGAAAGTAAGGAGGTGTTTGGTGACAGCCAAGCTAGTTTTATTAAGGACAAATCATGCTAAACAGATTTGGTGGCCTTCTGCAAAGGGGCTTCATTGCTGGTGGATAAGAGAAGAGTAACAAATGTCATCTGCCTGGACTTCTGCAAAGCATTTGATACTGTCCTGCATGATATCCTTGTCTCTAAACTAGAGAGACATAGATTTGGTGGATGTACCACTCAGTGGATATGGAATTCACTAGGCAATCACACTCAAAGAGTTGTGGTCAACAGCTCAATGTTCAGTGGGAGACCAGTGGTGAATGGTCATTCCTCAGAGGTCAGCATTGGCTGTTTCACATGCCTATTTAGGAATGATGAAGCAGTAGTACTTGAACAAAGTATTTGAAAATCACACTTACTGTCAGTTTTGCTGTAATGTGGAAGAACGTGAGGAGTCCTCCCAGAGGAGGACGGAGCAGCAGAGACAATGTGATGAACTGACATCCTCTTGGGGGGAGAAGGTAGAGAATTTGGGAACAATGTTGAACTAGAGATGAAGGGAGGGGTGAGGTGTAATTGTTTTTATATTGTCTTTATTTCTCTTTATTCTCCTCTGTTATACTTAGTAATGAATTAGATTCTGTTAGAGTCTGTTTTGCCCATGATGGTAATTGCTGAATTATCTGTCCCTGCCCTTATCACAACTTGTGAGCCTTTCATTATATCCTCTCTCCAGCTGAGGAGGGCAGTGATGGACTGGCTTTAGGGGCCCTCTGGCCTCCATTCAGGGTGAACACACCACACACATGCATTTCTAATACTTTCACACTCTAAAGACTTCTTTTCTTCAGGTTGTATAAAAGGGAATTTGTATATGTGGTTTTATGAGAAGAGAGAGAAGTTGTAAAACTTCTCCAAACTGCTTCCAAGAGTTTTTCTGTTATTTTGTTTATACATTTTCCAATTATAAAGTAACATGTCCAAAAAATATCAACATGATTTAGTAGTAGGCTGTTTAGTTGATATTTCTGCTTTCCTCATTTATTCAGTGGATAAGCATCTTCAGGGTAAATGTTCTGTTTATCCTCCAGGGGCTTGATCTGCTCATTTATATTTTATTATTACTACTTTTATGCTGAAATCTTACCAGTTTTGTAGTGGAGACAGTATTTATGCAAGTTTCCCTAATTGTTGCCTAAAGTGCTTCCAAAGGGATATAGAAAAGTCTATAGAGCCTTTACTAAAAGGCAAAAGTGAAATTATAATTTTTGAAGTATAGTATCTTTGTAATTTTCAATCACAATCTATCTTTTTGGGGGGAGAATGAAGTTCAGTAAACACAAAGAAGTCTGGTGGTAGGTTGTACTAGCAAAGATTAAATTCTACTTTTTTATGCATAACCTTCTGCTTTCCCTCTCTTCTATGAGAATCTGCACGATAATAAGACATAGTCTTACACCATGGACAATAGAAAGTGGCCATTTGGGTATCCAATATATTTTCCAACATCATGAATCTCATATCTTGTGTTTATTAGCAATGTAAATGTTTAATTGAAAGGCAAATGTTTTTAATGTGTCACTGTGTGAACTTGATATGTAAATTAATCAAATATTTGTTTGATTTTTTAAGGCATTTGTAGTAGCAGCTCTGATGCCGTGGTTTTAATGGTATTCTATGTGTTATGGTGAAATAGATAAATTATTTGTTGTGACTTATTTTACAACAAAATTCAGTAAACAAATATTTGATTCTCAAAACTATTTGTCATACTGGATTAATTTGCAATTTTTCCAGCAACTAATACTTCACTAAAAAACTTGGCTTGTATTCTTCAGTTACTTGATTGGGTAATGTCTATTTAGATGCATATTTGAGATTTTTATATTCAGTTGACTCTCTTTACTTATAACTTGTCTTGGTTCTGTCCAGGACAGAGTCAACCTCCCCAAACAGTCCTCGTCTGTGAACTGAGTTAGTACAGGTGAGCTCAGTTAGCCTGAGCTGTTTTCTACACCACCTGCCATCACTCCATAAAGGGGGCTGGTTGTGAAGGGGCCCTGGCTGTGTGCCTCTGGGTAGTCTGACAGAGGCCTGTCCTGGCCTTGTGTTGGGCAGCACTCTGTAATTGTCAGAAGAGTAATGTACTTTGGGTTATCACTGGGTGTGAGGGTAATTGGCTATTATTGTTCTATATTCATGGTGATTTTGTTAGTAAACTGTCTATATTCCAGCCCATGGAGGGTCTGTCTCTTTATCCTCCAGGAGTCAGAGAGTGGTGTGTGTTGCTCAGCCACTGTTTGGGCCTAAACCACTTCATTTTAAATGAAGGAAGAAATAGGGATGTATCTTTACTGGATGTATCTATAAGTATCTAATTTCATGTCACTTTTATTCCTGCAAATTATCTTCAGATTCTTTATTCAATTTCATCCCTGTTTTATAGAACTTTAAAAAACAAAGACATTGTGCTACTACAATTTCCATGAAAACTAACAACTTGGTAGAAGAATGAAATATAAATTAGTGACTTAAATATTTTATTAAATATAAAAATAATTAAAGAACTGTTAAAAAAAATTTAAGTATCTCAACCAAAAAGTTGGATTAGTCATATAAAATTGCTGGTCCAAAAAGATACTGTAGTTAGTAGCTACTTAAATTTTGCAACTTCTCTTATGGAAATTGCGTAACATTTTTTCTTTGTCGTAACTCAGAGTATGCAGACTTTCAAGACTGAAAATTTTAGAATCACAAATTCCTGTGAGGAATATTTTAAGCAAGTAAACTGACCAAAAAACCCCCCAAAATAAACCTTACATAAAAACATTACACAAACTTTAATGTGGTATTTCTTTCATTATATGAGGAGAACGCCATTTGCAAATGTCTACCAACGCCATTTGCAAATGAAACTACAGGTAAATTGTCTGTAAGTGACTCAGATTATTTTTTTTAGTATGTTTTCCTATTTTCAAGATAAGATGGCAAAATTTGCTTTATAATTGGCAGTTATTTATTCAGTTAGAATTGACATGCTTTGGAACGTTACATCTTCATGCTTGAGACACTAAAAGGGACCATGAGTTTCATAACTTCAGTGACAGAAAAAGTAATATGAACTTTTGTTCTGACTGGAGAAAACTATGAATGTTTCGGAAGCTTTGTACATGAGAAGACATTTAATATAAATACTGAATAGAAAATAAGAAAAATATTTTTTCCTTCTCTATCAAATATATGATGAAATATATTCATAAAATGCCAAAAAAGAGGTTTTCCGAAGAAGGGTTAGGGTTAAGGATGCATAAAGTTTGTAGTAGAGATACAAGAGAAAAAAAAAAGTAAAATTATAATGTGACTAATTTCGGACTTCAACGTACAAATCTGGTAAAGGTGATTAAATGTTAAGTCTTTACTATTAGAATGTCATATTATAAAAAATGCCAGAAAAATTAAGTCCTTGAACTATTACTCACTATTCAGAAGAAAATATATCTGGTAGAACTTGAGAGTAAAACATCAGCATTTTTATCAACCGTGGGAAACAACTTAAAAGCAAAGAAACGTAGTATCTGTAGCCCCATCTATTGGCAGACCTGAGAAAGTTTCTCACTCATATGCAATATCCACATACAGCTAAGATAAATAGAAAATTAGAGAGAAATGCGATATTTGGGCTCTGATGAATGACTAACCCCACTGGTAGTATTCATCCATTGCTGACTGACTGAAGTGTTCACTGCCAGTGAAGAAGAACAAATGTTGCTAGTATTGAATGTAGACTAAATATTCTTGCACAGAGCAGAAGAAAGCAAAACCACGCAGATGAGAATTGCTTTTCCATACCTATGCTTCTACTAGTGAAGATAGAAGAAATAATCGGGATCAGGAAACAACAGAAGAGTTCTAGTGATTTGGGACATGACTTTATACAGAGTAAAAAGCCGAGTGGTAGTAATCATATATATGCAGACTTCTTGGTTTCACCTTTGCAGAAGTCTCTCTGTCCTGGCAGGAGAAGAGTGAGTGTCACATAATCACAGAATATGTCAGCATTGTTGGAGATCATCTATGGCAATTCCCTGACCAAGCCAAATCCCCTGGATTAGGTTGCACAGGATCAAGTCCATGTGGGTTTCGATTACCTCCAGAGAAGGAGATTCCACAGTTTCTCTGTGCAGCTTTTTCCAGTGTCTGTCACCCTTTAAGTGAAGAAGTTTTTTCTCATGTTCAGACAGAAATTCCTGTGTTCCAGTTTGTACCCCTTCTCCTGTCACTGGGCACCACTAAGAAGAGTCCAGTGGAAGAGAAGTTACCCTTCCTCTAGATATCCACTCTTTAGATATTTATAAGCATTAATCATCCTGATAGCCCTCTGCTGGATTATTTCCATTAGTTCATTTTCTTTCTTGAACCAGAGAGCCCAGAACAGGACACAGTGCTCCAGATGTGGCCTCAACAAGGCAGAGGTGAAGGAGGAACTCCCTTACCCTACTGGCCACACTTTCCTTAATGCACCCCAGGATACTACTGGCGTTCTTGGCCATGAGGGCACACTGCTGGCTCATGGAGAGCTTGTCATCCACCAGCACTCCCGAGTCCTTTTCCACAGAACTGCTTTCTAGCAGGTCAACTCTAAACTGTACTCGTGCCTGGGGTAATTCTTCCTACACTTGCCCCTCAAACTTCACTCACTCAGTTCCTCTCCACCCAATTCTCTAGCCTGTTCATGTCTTGCTGAATGGCAGCACAGCCTTCTGGTATGTCAGCCACTCCTCACAGCTTTGTAGCGTCAGCAAACACTGAGGGTACGCTCTGTCTCCTTGTTCAATCTGATAAATATATTGATTAAGACTGGACTATGCACTGACCCTTGTGGGACATGACTATATAAAGGCCTCCAACTAGACTCTGTGCTGCTTATCACAACCCTCTGGGCTCTGCCATTCAGGCAGTCCTCAATCTACCTCACTGTCAAGCCCACACTTCCTAACTTTGTTTACAAGATTGCTATGAGACATGGTGGCAAAATCTTTGAGAAGTCAAAGCAGACAATATCCACTGCTCTCCCTTCATCTACCCAGCCAGTCATGCCATTAAAGAAGGCTATCAGATTGATCAGATTCATCTTTCTCAACCAAGGGAGGGTGTCCCATTTGCAAGACTTTCTTTCCTACCTCTAGGGTCTGGATACCTGTTCTGTCACACTCACTGGGTAAGGATGAGGTGAGTTTTCTAATTCTTTGTGGCATAATCACGAGTAACAACAATTATTTGAGAGGTTTAAACAAACCAAAACTTTACTGAAACACAGTGGAAATAGTGGCTTGCCAAAACTTGGAACACTGTTACGTTTCCTTGTAAATTTAGTGGAAACACAAAAGACAGTGACTTAGCAGAATTGAAAAAAACATTACAGTTATGTGCTAAAAAATTAAGTCCGAGATAGAGATAAAAAGAGAGATATGCAAGAAAAGGAAAGAAAAGAGATACCATGACCCTTAGATCCATTAATGGTCTGTCCTTGCAGCTGTAATCCTCTGGTAGTGGGCATGCACATGGATCCTCGGGTTTGTGTCATTTATAAGCTAGTCTCTGTTTTTAGCTGCACCTCTTAGTTTCTTGTTCCTGAATGTTCTTGAATGTTCTTTGCCTTCTGTACCTGCACTACTAGAGGATGGGTGGTCTTGAGGGATCTCTCAGGTGGTCATAAGCCCCTTCCTCAGAATACAGAGACATTGACCTTCTAACATGCCATACTGCACCAAATATACCCTCCCCTACAGCTCCTCTTTTCAGTGCAGAACTTAAGTGTTTTTCCACTTCATCATTTGAGACATTAACACTTTCAGTCTCTCACAGAATCCTGAAGGCCAGTCTTAGCATGAAAGACTGAAGCAAAGAAGGCATTCAGTAACAGCACATTCTCTGTATCTTCCACCTTATTTAGCAGGGGGCTCACATTTTTCTTGGTCTTCTTTCACTGTTGATGTACTTGAAAAGCCTTTCTTGTCCTTGACATCCCTTGCCAGTTTTAATTCCAAATGGGCTTTAGCCTTCCTTGTGGCTTTCCTATGTTCTCTACCTACATCCCTATATTCCATTCGAAATGGCCAGTCCCTTTTCCCACATCTAGTAAATTTCCTTCTACCCTTTTATTTTTTCCAGGAGCTTCTTGCTCATCCATGCAGGTCTCCTTCCTCCTTTGCTTGATTTTCTATTCCCCAGGGCACATTGATTTTGAGCTCTGAGGAAGTGATGCTTGACTATTGACCAGCTCTCTTGGGTCCATTTACCCCCTAATATTTTCAAATAGAGTTATAATTTGTCACTAGCAGTCTTAAGCACTGAGAAAAAAAAAAGATAGGAATGGAATAGTATTCTGTTTATGTGGCATTCTGTCTTTATTCTGTGTGTTGACTGTATGCATGATCTTGGGCTTCCCATTAAGTATCTCTCAAATCATAAGACCTTTTGAGGTTTTTTCAGCACCATATAGAACCAATCCTGGTACACCAAAGTCTCCTGGGAGGTGTCGGCATTCCAGCACAGACTGTTCACTGAGATTAGCATGCTTCAGTGACATTGAGAAAGTAGCCTAAAGCTTGTGACCTGCTGTCACTTCTGCTGCTTCCTTTTTAAGATACAGAATTTTGTGTAAAATTACAACAGAAAACAAATAAAACCCAACCAAAACCAAAGCTAAACCCGAACAAGAAATGCTCTCTTTTCAGGGAATGTCAACTGACAAGTGAGACACTTGTGTGCAAGTCTCTGGTCCAATTAATATTTAAGTACTATATACAATGTAGAGCAGTACCTAGAATAGAACAATGTTAACAAAATATACTGATTAATTCATCCCAAAATACCACCTCGCCTAATGATTACAATCCCCTCTTTCTTTTTGAGCCCACATCGTGATAGGGTTAAAATAAGTCTCATGTACGCTAAGACATCTTAATCCATAAGCAAAGTAGCTCTTCCTTCTCCTTAAAATTTTTCTGAATAACAGCTAACCTGGACTGTCATTTCCTTTTCCTTTTTACTCTCTTTTCCTGGTTTTCTGTTTCTTAAAATGTTTGAACTACAAATTAAGTACTTTATTCAGAATAATTGAAAATTTTGTGTGCATCAAGGAGTTCTAAATCCATTTTTTTTTAATGCAAGAGAAATGGGACTGATTCATTAGAGTTTGGACTGGAAGAAACTTCCCTCTACCCCTAGATTTTCAGTTCAGCCTGATTATTCTCGCAAGTCTTTCATTGCTGTCTCAAAGTCATCTGAATTGTTAAATGCAATCTACATAGGACTGTCTAGATGAAAAAGGCATCTGTATGAAGACACTAGCCTGGCTATAGGGAAAGAGTTATGCACCGAGTCCACAAAAGTGATGAGTCCTCCAGTCACAAAAACCATTTGAAGAATACGTTGTGGACAGCAGTGACTTAACTCTCTTACCTGTCTGTTACATCACCATAGCTAATGTAATAATGCCATTCTACATCCTTTCACCTTTTTTGTACTAAAAAGTACTGTCCCCAAACATTAAGTTTAACCTTTCTTCTCCTTATTTGGAGCAGGGTTACACAAAAATGAAAAGGGTTTGATTAGGGTCCCAACTTGTTCATGTATTATAATGACATTTACAATTACTATAATGTACTTGCTTCTTTTAAGAAAATGTAACATTTTGAAAAAGGAAAATCAAACTGACTAGGGCAATGAAGAAAAAAATTATTAAATAGAGCTAAAAAGGACATGTATGGTAAAATGTCATGCCCTGCAGGCAAAATCTATTCAGAATCACATTTTTGTTAGAAAAAATGAGAATGAAGAAGTATAATGGCAATAATAGTAGACTGAATGTGTGAACTTGCATGCTCACAATCAAGGAAAAAATGTCACAAGTTTGACAAAGTTAGTAACTAAACATCCACATATGCAACAATACCTGTTGCTAAGATTTATCACATATGATTTGATTACTGCAGAAGTTGTCAAGAGAATAACAACTGATGATACATATAAAAAATAATGTGCAGTGATTCTAGTGGGGAAAAAAAAACCACGAGAAGAATAGAAGCACTGAAAATCAAGAAAAAACCTTGAACACAATTTCGTTCTATATTTTGTGGGTTTTAGTGTATATATTCTCTTCTAGTTTATTTGTCTTTTAACCTATCACAACTTTCCTCAGCAAGAATTATTACTTATCATACATGTTATATCTGACTTGTTTTCAACCTCAGAATAGATATTCCATTTTCTGAAACTTCTGGGTTTTTTGGGTTTTGTTGTTGTAGTTTTGTTTTGGTTGTAATTTAGATTTTCTTTAGAATTATATATAACTGGTGGAGACAGAGTGCATTACTGCCCAACAGAATGATCGGTTTTCTCTCTGGGTATATTCAAGAGGATTAGATTTTTCTGTGCAAATACTACATTGTGTTTTCAGATATTTCATCCATCCTTGTACCAGAAACAAACTTATGGGTAGTAAGAGAGGTATTGTATTCTCCATCATACTTCATTCACTAGCAGTGGTATTCATTTGTTTATCTGGACATTTGTCTATCTAATTCATTTGTCTATCTGTCCAGCTGGAGTGCTCATTTACACTACAGATGTCTACATCTGAACAAGTTCCTCCAGGCTACCTATAATTTCCCCTTCTTGTTAATGTAAACTGAAAAGAGCTCGTTGCATGATATTCATCTCAACATAAGGCAGAAGTTTAAAATCATATGAACTACTGCTTTAAATTACTATTTCTCTGTATTTACTATAAACTTTTAAACTGAATACATTAGAATTACTTTAGATACTTTTAGTCAGGCAGCCTTTTAAATATATGGTCTTGTTTTTCTTCTACCATTTTCAGTTTGACCAATTTCTGTTCCAGAGCCACCTACATTGCCCTTGTGATCTCTCATCCTAGAATTCTCCAAATGTTCATTTTTCAGCTTTGAGATTAATCTATGATGCCACATTACAGATTCACAAATACAGTACAATTGCATTGCTGACTCACAAGTTTCAAACCTTTCAGAAACCCCTCAGCTATTTGTTCCTTTCGTGTGTGTTTGGACATTGTGTGTTTGGTTTTGATGTTTTGTTTTTAAACAGAAGAGTCTTTCTTCCTGTATTACAAAATTTTGCAGATTTATTTTTTCTTTTAGGTGGTTTTCTCTTCTTCAGTCATTGAGAAATCCTGAATCACATCTTCCGCTGCTGTACAAAGAGTCCTTTTAGAAAACAAGAGTAAGATTGAAGAAGAGGCAACTTCTGGCTCAGGAGACTGATTAGTCCTTTCCAATGTCTTTTTATTCTAAAGATAATGGTCACTACATAAAATAGAATAAATATTCATGTGTAGTCTCATGTAAAATGTAATGTAAATTGCAATCCTTAAATATTAAGTACTTTTCAAGTAATTCTGAATCCCTAGATCTCATATACCCATGTTTTTCAAAACACTTTCTTTTGCTATTTAGGTTATCTTTCTGTATTATTATCACTAAATGTATTCGCTTAGGGATTTTTAACACTTCCCCCTCATATTTTTAGAAAGAGTACTATTTACAGATTAGTCCTTAGCACTTAGTTTCAAGCACTGTGATGCGATATGCCTTCTGTATTTGTCCCAGTAAGAGATGAGCAGAGATTCAAAATGTGAGAGTAAACACAAGTGTCCAAAACTTGCTAATTTTGATACTTCTTAATTAGCTGGGAAATCCTCTAGAACAATATTTAGTACTGTTACTACCCATTAACTAAGTGTAGAAGCTTAATGTAAGATTAAACTTTCTTTTTAGGAATCTTTATAATAGATTTTAATTAGCAAATAATTATTTTCAGGTCAGATTTTATTTTAGATATTCATCACCCACTTAAGAAATCTGATATTTCAATTGAAATTGTTGAATACATAGTTACATTAAACCAGGATATTTTGTTTTCTTTTTGTTTTCTCTTTGCTCATTAGTTGTTCTGTTAGAAGTTCCGTTCTCTCAGTGCTTAAAATTATATGAAAGTTTGGCAGAAAAAAATACTTTGTATATCTTTATGTACACCATAAAAGGTTACAGCTAATGAGCAATGGTTTACATTGATGTAAGAAAAGTGCATAGAAGAATAGGCATCCTAGAAACTCATTGACATGCCAATTACTGATCTCCTGGGACGCTGGAACAACGTATGTGTAAGATCAAAAGAAGTGCAAATTTCACGCTACTGTGTGGTCCAGTGCCTAAGAATGCATCTTAGTAAGATTTCAGATTGTGCATGCCTTGCTACCCCAAAATGAAATGTATGTTTTTATAAACCATCAGAATATAGCAAAATATAAGCATAAATAATAAAAATGTAATATGAACTGAAATTCTTTTTGAGAACTTTGAATTATTTCTTACTATTTTTTCACATTGTATCTTTTTGTTTATTGGAGAATAAATTAAACTAACACTCCCTAGAAATTCTGGCAAAGGCTTTTACTAAGAATTATGCTTGGCTATGACCCGGAATAAAATATTTATTCTTGTCTGGGAAGATCATCCAGTATTTGATGGCATACTGTTTACTTATTTTGTCCTACAAAACTTTTAAATCCACTTTTATCCAGTAATTTCTAGATGCATTAATTCATTATGCTCTCAAATTGCATTCTTTCATGGCTGGTAAGTGCTTTTTATTAGTTATTGCTTGCATATGTCTAAATTGCACACTTATTCCTGTCAGGGACATGGCAGTTTGTAGCAATAGAATGTTTAAGTGAAAGGATAACTCCCCAAGGAAAAAAGCATAGTCATTGATTTAAAACAGTTTGCAGAAGAACTACTTCGCCATCTTGTTTCAAGAAGCTGAGGTTGATATTATTATATCTCTAGGTCATCATTTAAAAAGATGCAGTTGCAAAGCTAATGAGCTAGAATCCCAGAGACAAATAAGATTGAGGTAGACTTTATTTTCTTCTTTCAAATTTTATGAATGTTACATATACTACTTTTTTTTAATAATAAAAATATGTCACTCAAATGTGGCATTAGAGTGGTGACAATTTGTGAACGTAATTCGAGCTACAGCTGTGGGCTGTGTCCTATGCCCCTTCTTTGTACCATGAGTTATCCATTCTATAAATCCTCTCCAATCAAACATGCTAAATTTAATTCCCAGTCCCACTGAACCTGATCTAACATGCTAAACTGGCTGGTAGGAACTCAGTCTCAATAACACATTAATTGCTTTTCTAGGAAGTAGTTACTTTGAAAACTCATCACTTCTTATGTGACAAAACTGCTAGGACTGCAACTAGAAATCAACTTGCAAATGCTTGAAAAATAAATTCCTAAATATAGGCGTACCACGTCCTAAGACACCACTTCAGGAGAACTAATGCACCCATTTGTCATTTCCAAAACTATAACAAGCCAATCTTTGTTATTTTTGTCATACAATACAGACAGATTCTGACTAATATTTACATTTATAAGCATATTAATTGATTCCAAATTTGGAGCAAGCATAAAAGACACCTGAATCAATAAAAAATACAATCAAAATAATACTTAACTGTTGAATAAAAAATCCAAGGCAGTATCATACTTCAGCTGAATACCACCCCTACAACCACAACAGTCGGTAGGCAGATACATTGCATAGCCACAGGATTTTGTGGATTTTCTGAATACAGAAACAGGTGTTAGACTAAGTGACTGACACCAAGAAATTAGAATATTTTTAAAGTGATTCTTACTATACATTGTTATTTTGTAACCCCTGCAAGAGTGGTCAAGTGATCCTCTGTTCAGTATCTGCACAACAAAAAGAATCACAGGTTTCTGTTTACTGAATAAAGAATAGATAATGGATGCTCTCCTAGGCTCTTTAAACTCCAGACATAAACGAATATTGGATTTTTAAAACAGTGCATTTTGAAATAAATCTCATTTATTTCCTACAAGACTTAAAATAGAATATTTTCACAGAGTAGTTTGAAGCATTTGCTTCCAGAAAAGCTCAAAACTTATGTGGTGGATTGACCCTGACTGAAGGCCAGGTGCCCACCAAAGCTGCTCTACCACTTGCTCTCCTCAAATGTACAGGGGAGAGAAAACAGTAAAAAAAGGTTGCTCAGTGAACATAATGACTGGGAGAGATCCCTCACCCATTACTGTCATGGACAAAATAGACTTGACTGAGGAAAATTACCAAGAAAATCAGAGTTAATAATGAGAAATGAAAAAATCTCCAAAATTCTCCCTCCACTCTTACTTTCTTTCCAGGCTCATCTTTAATCCCAAATTCTCCACCTACTCCCCCATAGTGGTAGAGGGAGACAAGGAATGTGGGTTGGGGTCAGTCCATCACACATTGTCTCTGCTGCTCCTCCCTCCTCAGGGGAAGGACTCCTCACACTCTGCCCCCTTTCCAGCATGGGGTCATTCCCACAGAAGACAGTGTTCCACCAATTTCTCCAACATGAATCCTTCCCACAGGCTGCAGGTCTTCAATAACTGCTGTAGTATGGGTCCCTTCCACAGGCTGCAGTCCTGACAGTAAACAAGTCATGAGGTTCAGAAATGACCCCATTGCTTTCTGAACGCTTTCTCAGAGAGGCTTGATCCAGTTTTATTCCCAGACTTGGTCAACAGTTTATGTCAAATTGATCATGCATAAAACCACATATCAGAGTCAACATTTGCCTGTCAGAATCCCCAAAGGACTTTCACTGAAACAATTTTGCAAAGGTGAAACTAACAGAAAGCTTATTAAAGTGAAAGATAGAAAAAATCATGATTATACAAAAGTACATTAGTAAGTACACTTACTGCATTACTGCTAATATACAACTGATTATAATTACAATGCCAGCAAAATACTGTCGCAGGTATTCTCACCAAAAAGGCAAAATCACAATTGCTTACCAAGAAGGCATCCCTGTCCTGGGTGGAGAACAGCTTGTCAACTGCCTCTTTAGGGTCTTCAATTTCTTCTCTCCCACCATAAGGGAAGCTTCCTCAATGTCATTTATACCTCAGTCATATCTCTTCCCTCTCAGGCGTGACATCTAACATATCTGGGTGGAGAGTCAAGTACTATAGTCATATATGTTTAGTGTGAACTGCAT
Organism: Laterallus jamaicensis coturniculus; assembly: GCA_022605575.1. Lineage (NCBI taxonomy): Eukaryota > Metazoa > Chordata > Aves > Gruiformes > Rallidae > Laterallus > Laterallus jamaicensis. The sequence goes on from JAKCOX010000010.1 coordinate 22,838,873, forward strand.
TTTGTTCATTAACATATTTAGGGATGTGAACTTCAATATTAATTTTGCAGTTAATGAAGTAGAAGGTCTTACTACAGGCACCGGGACATTCAAATTTTTGTGTAGAAGCAACCTATCTGTTTATTCCACAATAATTAGCCAAAACAGGGTCATCCTGTGGCCATACGACTCTCTTCTTTGGCTGCTTCTCACATCAAAGTTGTGGATCTTTATCCACAGTATCTGTCTACGACATAAGTGGACACCTGAGCTTTTAACTTCTTAGAAGTAATTCCCACACTGCCTGATCATGATCTCCATGGGATCATGGGATGCAGGTGAATCTCTGTTCTGGTGCCTGGATCATCTCCTCCCCCTCTTTCTTCACTGACCTTGGTGTCTATAAAATTTCTCACATCTTGTCACTCTTTTCTCTGGCTGCAAAAACTGCGGTTTCTTTTTTTTTTTTCCTTTTTTTTTTCCTATTTTTCTCCCTTCTTAAATATGTTATCACAGATGGTCTACCACTGTTGCTGATTGTCTTGGCCATAGCCAGTGGTGTGTCCTGCTTGTAGTGGACTGCTATTGGCTCTGTCAGACATGGAGGAAACTTCTACCTATGTACAGGAAAAGTAACATAAATAGACAATTTTTACAGAATTTTTTAGTCTGTTCTTGTATGTCCAGTTTTTATTTTAAATTACATGACTTTACCTAATGCACTGTTTATACCCACGGAATTTCTCTCAAGTTCTCATTCTTTCATCTGCCATAGCTGTTTGTAGAATCTGTGTCAACATGTGCAAATACATTTATAACTAACATTACTGAGCAGGAAATAAGAAGCAGACATAACTGAAACCCACACTATTGGATTATTCATTATGACTCTTATCTACTTTGTGAAGAAGTGCTGCGAAAAAACAGTTGTGCTATCTCAGGACATGAAAGCAGCATAATCACCCTGGCCATATTCATATGTCTGGTTCTTCACATGCCACTGTGCTTTTCTGTAGGTACATTTTTCGCAGTTTAACCCCAGCCAAGAACTAAGCCCCATGCAGCCCATCATTCACAGCACCACCAGGGGGGATAGGGAATAGAATTGGAAGAGTGAACGTGAGAAAACACCTGGCTTGAGATACAGTTTAGTAGGGAAGCAAAAGCTGCATGTGCAAGCAAAGCAACACCAGGAATTAATTCCCCACTTCCCATGGGCAAGCAGGTGTTCAGCCATCTCCAGAAGAGCAGGGCTTCATCATGTGTAACAGTAACCTGGGAAGACAAATGTCATTACTTATTGTCCTCCCACTCCCCTTTCATCTTCTCCCAGCCTCGTATATACTGAGTATGACATCATATATTCTGGGATATCCCTGTGGTCAGTAAGGGTCAGCTGTTTTGGCTGTGTTACCTCCCAATTCATTGTGCATCCCCAACCATCCCATTGGTGGGGTGGTGAGAGGCAGAAAAGGCCTTGGCTCTGTGTAAGCATTGCTCAGCAACAATTAAAACATCTCAGTATTGTGAATACTGTTTTCAACACAAATCAAAACATAGCCCCATGCTAGCTACTACGAAGCTAGCTACTACAGCTAACCCTATCCTAGCCCAAACTAGCAAAATATCCTAATATAATGCCTTCATTTAAATTGTGACACAGAAATGGGGAGGGGGGAAGGGGGAAGGTAAGTTTTTTTGGGTTGGATTTTTTTTGTTGTTGTTTTGTTTGATATTGTTGTTTTGTTTTGGTTTTTTTTAATAAGCTTTTTGGATAAAAATGGATGGCAGGTTTTAAGATCTGGTCAAAATTCTGATCTATGACATTTTTGAAGACAGATCATAAAGAAGTGACATTAGAAGATATATTAGCTGGTTAACACAGGTGCTTTTTTTTTTTTCCTTCACCAGTTTTGACTCTTTATTCAGAAATAAATCACCACAGCAACAAAACTTTGAATTTTCCTACTGTCTTTGAAAGGTGCTTAGAACTTAGTAATTTAAGGATGGGTCTTCCAGTCAGTTTGAATGAATATTTTGAGTGTATCTCTCATTTTTGACAATAACTCACTCCACAAAATCTGCAGTTGTTTTGATGTGACCATATTCCATCAAAGGTAAATGAAATTTGCAGGCCTAATTCTTTGGAAATCTCAGCCCAAAGAAACAGCAAAACATATGTTCTGGTTAATTTATGAAATAAAATCTGTTTTCTAAAGATATCTCATGGAATAGAGAGACAGATGAATTGTCAATACCTACTCAGGCCTGGCTTCTCCTCACAGCTTACAATTAAAAATAGTTACATCTCTTGCAGGCTTTATGAACAAAGGGGACATAGATGTTGTCTTATCTGTCACATGCATAAGGATGTGACAACACTCATTCTGCCATTTTTATTCCCAAGAACTAGATTCCTGTGCACGTCTTTTCACTTTGTTTCTTTTTGTATTACAACCATCTTTCAGAAGAAACCTAATTATTCCTTTTCCCTTCTACACACTTTAGGTTTATTGTCCTACATTATGATGTTATCAATATTTTTCATGTCTTTGGTGGTATCACACCATTCCAGTGCATACTGGATTATTCCATGACAAATGGAAGGATCATGCTTCCACTCCTGGGGCGGTCAATTTGAGGTGTATTGGGTGCTCTTCTACAAGAAGAGCATGTTTTTTCTACATGTTTTTCTGGCCTGTCAGAAAAACAGTATCAGTTTCAGCATACCACCTGGCTCCCTTCAAATCTGAGCTTTGGCATGTCTTACATCATAGCATTCAGGTATGACATGACTTCGTTCCACTGTAAACCTCCACCCTACATCAGACTTTTGCACTTGCACAGAGAGTCTTGGCTGATGTCATATTGCTCCTGATGTGCCATCACAGTAGCAATTGACAACTGTTGTTCTTCCACCCACAGCAAGCCCACAACAGAGGGAAAGCCAAAAAACCCCACTAATACACTTTTAGGTCCTTAAAGTACCCTCTCCTGATGTAGTCTATGCCAAGGATACATGGGGCCTCTGGGCTGCTCACAATAGATTCTTTTGCCTCTTGTCTACTGTTACGTTCATATCAGCCTCCAACAGAGACAATTGTCACTCCAGAAATCCATATGGGTTTCATGCCCTAGAGTACACTGTGCATCAGTGTGTAAAAAAGCCTTTTACTTCTGTGAATCTGATATGCCAGGCCATCAAACTCACACAGTCTAGTAAACCTGTTCATCCCTTTCCTCATCCTAGTCAGAGGCAGACCACCTCTATTCTTGTGCAGCATATTTACTGCCTGACCCTTGCATGGCCAGATCAAAGATCCTTTCACCAGAATCAAGGGAGGGATCTCAGCAATGCTTCTGAATCTGTGATCACTGATTGCGTCTTTACATGCAAACAGCAATTAAATTGTCATCTTTTTTAGGTGCCCACTTCTTAACAACTGCCTTCCCCCTCAGTTTTCCAGCTTAAAGGTGGCTTACCATCCCACTTCCTCATGTCCTCCTCCTGGTCATGTAGGAAGAACCGGAATGCCGTGCAGCATGTGCATGGGACTCCTGTTTCCTCTCACTGGGGCACCATTGGGAGTCCTAAACAGACATTGTGCAATCCCAGAAGACTTGGCTAATTAGGCCATATACTGGATGCCTGTCTCAGCTATAGTTGACTTCTGTAGCTGGTTACATAGATCACAAGATCTTCTTGAATGGATATCTAGCCTTCATGCCTGACAGGAGCTGCCTCCGGAGACTGAATTGTTGCCTCTTTTCTATTCTCCCTGTCAATTCCCAGCTCCCTAGGGGGGAATCCCAGATGCTGGCCTCCCTTATGTTCTATTCTGACTGTAGACCCCACTATCCAAGCACTGGAGCAGCCAGGCAGCCCAATAGGCACAGGCCAAGCCCCAGAACAGTGCGAGAAACTGCTGGTTCTTACTGAAGTAGGGAAGGCACCCATCTATCAGGTGGCACATAAATTCACGAGGGTTACTTGCCTGTTCAGATATAAAATCCTAGGCTATGGAAGGTGATAACTGTCCAAGGCAGCTACTCAAATACTTCAAAACCCCCTGACACCCAGGCACCAACTGCCTCAGGGAGTATTTCAGTACCATCTATCCCTAGAGATTATTGTCTTATACCAGGATGACACCAGATTCCAGGAACCTGACAATAAGCTGACAGCATTAGTAGCATTAAACAGCTCATATAAGAGTGAAAAAGGACCTTGGGAGGCTGTGCAACAAAACCACATCAATCCTAGATAAGAAGAGGGAGATGTATTCTATCATTCTCTCCAGAACACAGCCATTTCAGCACAGTAAGGGCATCAATGCAAGGGCAAAGCACATGGCCATTGTTGTGTTAACATGTTTCCAAGCTCAGCAAAATAAAGAGCTGAGTAGCACAGCAAATAATGTAATCCACACAGAAGCCTGTGAATTAAAAACTACTACAGCTGTAACACTGATTCAAAACTTCCTTTGTCTTGTCTCATATTGGGTGTCAAAAAAGGACTGAGGAGGGTTGACCTTGGCAGGCCAAGAGGTGCCCACCATGGTTTTTTTCTCATTACCGCTCCTCAGCAGGACAGGTGAGAGAATCACAGAATCACAGAATTGTAGGGGTTGGAAGGGACCTCAAGAGATCCGCGGGTCCAACCCCCCTGCCATAGCATGCTCCCTAGCTCATACTACACAGATAGGCATCCAGACGGGTCTTGAATATCTCCAGGGAAGGAGACTCCACCACCTCCCTGGGCAAACTATCCCAGTGCTCTGTCCCCCTTACTGTGAAAAAGCTTTTCCACATTTTGGTGCGGAACTTCCTATGTTCTAACTTGCAGCCATTGCCCCTTGTCCTTTCTCTGCTAACCACTGAAAAGGGGCTGGTTTGCCCTGCCTCCCATCCTTAAGATAATTGTAAACACCAATTAGATCTCCCCTTAATCTTCTTTTCCCTAGACTGAACAGACCCAGCTTATTCAGCCTCTCCTCATAGGGGAGATGCTCCAGGCCGTTAATCATCTTTGTAGCCCTTCTTTGGACTCTCTCAAGGAGATCCCTGTCCTTTTTACACCAGGGAGCCCAGAACTGGACACAATACTCCAGGTGGGGCCTGAACAGGGCAGAGTAGAGGGGGAGGATCACCTCCTTTGTCCTGCAGACCACACTCCTCCTGATGCACCCCAGGATCCCATTGACTCTCTTAGCCACCAGGGCACATTGCTGGCTCATAGTCAACCTGTCATCAACCAGGACCCCCAGGTCCCTTTCCATAGTGCTCTTCTCCAGTAGAACAACCCTCAGCCTGTACTGAAATGAACGGTTGTGCCTCCCCAGGTGCAAGACTTTACACTTGCTTTCTTGAACTTCATTAGGTTTCTCCCTGCCCAGCTTTCCAGCCTGTCCAGGTCTCGCTGGATGGCAGCGCAGTATTCCTGCGTGTCAGCCACTCCTCCCAGCTTTGTATCAGGGGTGCACTTGCTGAGGGTGGATGCTATTCCCTCAAGTTGTAGATTCAGTCTAGCAACAGGCCATGTTGGCCAATGAGAATATTCCATACCAATTACATCATAGTCATGTTCGGTATAAAGGAGAAAAAGCGTGCCAAAAACGGGAGTCTGGCAGGGCGCGGTTGGGCCTTGAGGCAGGTGCAGTCCAGCAGGGTGCGGCTGGGTCCTGAGGCAAATGCAGCTTCCCGGCTCAGCATGGTGCAGCGCAGCCCCTGGCTCAAAAAAACGCGGCTTCACGGCGGCAGCGGCCAGGACCTGAGTCAAGTCAGCAAGTCGGGCACGGCCTAGTCACGGGTTGCAGTGAGAGGTTGCATTTTGTATCACCAGGTTCATGTGCCCTATGTTCTAAAGTAGTGTTATCAATGTTGTTAGTGGTTCTTTGTATCTTTTCCTGTTGTTTTAGTAAACTATCCCAATCCGTGGAGTTTTTGGGTTTTTTTCTTTCCTTTACTCCGTGGCTTCTCTGTTCGCCCACCTCCCTCTTAAAGAGATACGTAACTGTGTGTGACCCAGCTCTCAGCTGAGGTTAACCCACCACACCTCATCAAGGTTGTCAATGAAGATATTGAACAGGACTGGACCCAACACCGAGCCCTGGAGAACACCGCTAGTTACAGGCCTCCAGTCCGACTCTGCTCCACCTATCACAACCGTCTGAGCTCAGTCCGACAGACAATTCTCAACCCACCTCACTGTCCACTCATCTATCCCATACTCTCTCAGCTTTTCTATCAGGATGCCATGGGAGACAGTATTGAAAGCCTTGCTGAAGTCAAGGTAGATGACATCCACTGCTCTCCTTCCATCCACCCAGCTGGTGATGAGATCATAGAAGGCTATGAGATTGGTCGAGCAGAATCTTCCCTTGGTGAATCCATGCTGACTACTCCTCATGACCTTCTTCTCTTCCAGTTGCTTGGAGATGGCATCCAGAACAAGCTGTTCCATCACCTTTCCAGGGACAGAAGTGAGGCTGACTGGCCCATAGTTGCTAGGATCCTCCATCTTGCCCTTTTTAAAGACTGGAGTGATATTGGCTATACTCGAATCCTCGGGCACTTCTCCTGTTCTCCAAGACCTGTCAAAGATGACAGAGAGTGGCTCCGCGATCACTTTTGCCGGCTCCCTTAGCACACGTGGGTGCATCCCATCTGGGCCCATGGATTTGTGTACATTAATCCATTTGACCCGCTCCTGGACCACCCTCACCTCAATCATAGAATCATAGAATCATAGAATGGCAAGGGTTGGAAGGGACCCCAAGGATCATAAAGCTCCAACCCCCCTGCCACAGGCAGGGACACCAACCTCAGGCCTGGATCTACACAAGGTTGCACAGGGCCCCATCCAACCTGGCCTTGAACACTTCCAGGGATGGGGCATCCACCACCTCTCTGGGCAGCCTATTCCAGGACCTCACCACTCTTTCTGTAAAAAACGTCCCCCTAATATTCAATCTAAACCTTCCCTCCTTCAGGTTTAAACCATTCCCCCTTGTCCTGCCATTATCTGCCCTTTTAAAAAGTTGATTCCCCTCCTGTTTGTATGCTCCCTTCAGGTACTGGAAGGCTGCAATGAGGTCCCCCCGCAGCCTTCTCTTCTCCAAGCTGAACAAGCCCAGCTCACTCAGCCTCTCCTTGTAAGGCAGGTGCTCCAGCCCTCTAATCATCCTTGTGGCCCTCCTCTGAACTCTCTCTAACAGTTCTACATCCTTCTTGTATTGGGGGCCCCAGATCTGGACACAGTACTCCAGGTGGGGCCTCACGAGGGCAGAGTAGAGAGGGACAATCACCTCCCTGTCCCTGCTGGCCACCCCTCTTCTGATGGAGCCCAGGATACCATTGACCTTGCGAGCTCCAAAAGCACACTGCAGGCTCATGTTAAGTTTCTCATCCACTATGACACCCAGGTCCTTCTCAGCAGGGCTACTCTCAAGAAGCTCTTCTCTCAGTCTGTATCTATGTCTGGGATTCTTCCGGCCTAAGTGCAACACCGTACACTTGGCAGTGTTGAACCTCATAAGGTTCACCTGGGCCCATTTTTCCAGCCTGTCAAGATCCCTCTGGATGGCTTCCTTTCCTTCTAGGGTGTCGACCACACCAGTCATCTTGGTGTCATCCGCAAACTTGATGAGGGTGCACTCAATCCCATCATCAATGTCATTGATAAAGATGTTAAAGAGAACCGGTCCCAAGACAGACCCCTGGGGGACACCGCTTGTCACCGGCCTCCCAGTGGACATAGACCCATTGACCACCACCCTTTGGCTACGGTCTGTTAACCAGTTTCTTATCCACTGGATGGTCCACCCATCAAATCCACATCTCTCCAGTTTAGAGATAAGGATGTGGTGGGGGACTGTGTCAAAGGCCTTGCACAAGTCCAGGTAGATGACATCTGCTGCCTTCCCTTTATCTACTGATGCTGTTACTCCATCATAGAAAGTCACCAGATTGGTGAGGCACGACCTTCCCTTGGTGAAGCTGTGCTGGCTGTCCCGGATCACGTGCTCTTCCCTCATGTGCTCCAGCATGTCATCCAGGAGGATCTGTTCCATGATCTTCCCAGACACAGAGGTGAGGCTCACTGGCCTGTAGTTCCCTGGGTCTTCCTTGCACCCTTTCTTATAAATGGGAGTGACATTACCTTTTTTCCAGTCCCCAGGGACCTCTCCTGACAGCCATGACTTTTCAAATACGATGGAGAGCGGCTCAGCCACCACATCAGCCAGCTCCTTCAGGACCCTGGGATGCATGTCGTCCGGCCCCATAGACTTGTAGACATTCACTCTCATGAGGCGGTCTCGGACTTGCTCTGCTCTTACAGTGGGGGGGGAATTTACTCCCCCAGTTCCCACCTAGAGGTCCGGGGATGCAAGATTCTGGGATTTGAGAATTATGAGAATCCTCGCTGCCTGAGAAGACTGAGGCAAAGAACTCATTCAGTACCTCAGCCTTCTCCTCATCAGTTGCAGCCAGTTCTCCTTTCTCATTTACCAAGGGAGGTACGTTCTCTTTGACCTGTCTCTTCTGGCCAATGTACCTTTAAAATCCCTTCTTGTTGTTTTTAACATCCCTTGCCAAGTTCAGTTCCATCTGCGCCTTGGCTTTCCTGACCCCGTCTCTGCAAGTCCGAACAGCATCCTTGTATTCTTTCCAGGCTACACAACCGTGCTTCCAGAGCTTGTGTTTGCCTTTCTTTTCTCTCAGTTTGACCAGCAGGTCCTTACTTAGCCATGCTGGCTTCCTGCCCCTCCTGCTCACTTTCTTATTCAGAGGGACAGAGAGCCCCTGAGCTCTCAGAAAGGCATCCTTAAAGAGTAGACAGCTGTCCTCAACATTTCTGTCTCTAAGGACCACCTCCCAGGAGATCTTGGTCAACAGGTCCTTAAACAGCCTAAAGTTTGCTCTCAAATCAGAGGGAAGCTCTTCATTTCACAAACATTACTACTTTCATCCAGGATCTGTGGGTCCTGGGGGTTCTTTGAAGTGAAGACCGAAGCAAAGGCAGCATTCAGTATCTCCACTTTCTCATCATCCCCCGTTACCAGGACACCCTCCTCATTCAGCAAGGGACCTACATTATCCCTGGTCATCCTTTCACTGTTCACATATCTAAAAAAACCCCTTTTTATTATCCTTTATCTCCCTTGCCAACTGCACTTCCAAGTGAGCTTTAGCCTTCCTAGTCACATCCCTACAGGTCCTGACAACATTTCTGTATTCTTCCCGGGTGCACAGACCCTTTTTCCACAGTTCATAGACCTTCTGCTTCCCTTTGAGTATATTCATTAGCTCCCTGCTCATCCACGCAGGTGTTTTACCTCTCTTTCCCAATTTCTTACTCAAAGGGATGCATCGTTCCTGTGCTTGGAAGAAGCGCTGTCTGAATGCTAGCCAGCTCTCACAGGCTCCCATTCCTTACACAGTGTAGCCCATGGGATAGCCCCAATTAGATTTCAGAGGAGATGGAAGTTAGCTCTACCAAAATTCAGGGTAGCTATCCTACTTTTTGGCTTGCTTCTTCCACTCAGTATCTTGAACTCGATCAATTCATGGACGCTTTGTCCTAACCTGTCCCCAACCTTCACTTCCCTAACGAGCCCGTCCTTGTTAGTAAAAACAAGGTCCAGCACCCGCCCTCCCCTTGTAGGCCTTTGCACCATCTGTAGCAGGAAATTGTCTCCTACACATTGCAGAAATTGTCTGGACTGCATACGACTGGCCGTATTGCTTGCCCAGCAAATATCTGGGTAATTGAAGTCCCCCGTAAGGACCAGCGCTTGTGATCTCAAGGCTACTTCCAGCTGCTTACAGAATGCACTATCAAGATGCTCCTCTTGATCAGGCGGCCTGTAGTACACACCCATGACAATGTCACACATACTAGCCTGCCCCTTAATTCTTACCCACAGGCACTCGACTGATGGTTCATCCTACCCCAGGTGGAGTTCAAAACATTCTAGGTGTTCTCTAACATAAAGAGCAACTCCCTCACCTCGCCTCCCTAGCCTATCTTTCCTAAAAAGCATATAGCCACCCATGACAGCGTGCCAGTCATCCAGGCTGTCCCACCACATCTCTGTGATTGCAGTGAGATCATGGCCCTGTGACCACACAAAGATCTCTAATTCTTCTTGTTTGTTCCCCATGTTACGTGCATTTGTATAAAGGCATTTTAGTGGGGCAGCAGATGCAGGTATCCTCATCAGATCGCAGCGAGATTTCCGATAGGGGGCAGCCAAAAGTGGCACCACTGAGGAATCCTCAGGGTAATCCACAGAATTTTCCTGACTGTCACATGGAGCAACATCCTCAAGTTGGTCATTGTGCTGTTGGCCTTTACCTTTTTCCACCATCAACTCATGCTGTGACTCCCAAAGCACTTGCCTGACCCCAGCAGCCTTCATAATATCCCCTCCCCCCTTCCTAACTAGTTTAAAGCCTGATCAATGAGCCCTGCTATCTCCTGAGCAAGGATCCGCTTTTCTCTATGGGACAACTGAGCCCCATCAGCAGTACTCATGCCAGGAGCAGAGTACACCATCCCCTGGTCAAAAACCCAAAAGTTCTTGTGCAGACACCAGCCTTTCAGCCACTTTTTCAGCTCATGAGCTCTTCTGTCCTGCTCTGAACCCCTTCTCTCACAAGTGGGGATAGACGAAAATATTATTTGGGCTCTCCCCCCTCAACAAAGCGCCCTAGGTCACAGAATTCCCTTTTGATAGTGCCCAGGCTACACTTTGTGATTGCATCCCTGCCTGCTTGAACTATCAATAATGGATAATAGTCAGAGGAACTTACCAGCCCTGGGAACCTTCTGGTAATATCCCTGACCCGGGCTCCAGGGAGGCAGCACACCTCCCTGCGTGTAGGGTCTGGTCTACATATGGGGCCCTCTGTCCCCATGAGGAGGGAATCCCCTACCACAACTACCCTTCTTTCTTGCTTAAGTGGGGCCGTCTCAAGGTGTGCAGATAATCGCCTCACTCTGGGCTTCCACTTCCTCTGAGGCAGAAGGGCTGCCTTCATCTCCTCACATACCTCCTCAATGTCCAGGGCTCCAAACCTGTTGCTTAGGGAAACCTGGGGGAGTGGGGTAGGTAGGCGGGGGGAGTGTCTATGGCGGTGAGTTGGGACTGTCTTCCATCCCTCCTCAGGGTTCTGGTCACTCCCATTTACCTGGCTAGAATAGGACAGGGGGACCGCCTTCAGCTGTGTGGTGACTTCCTGGCACTCTTCCCTCTTGGACACCAGGGAGCTACTCCACCAGTCAAACTCTCTCTCACATTCCCTGATGGCTCTCAGTCTTTCGAGCTCATCTTTTAGATTAGTTACTAAGCAAAGCAGATTGTTCACCTGCTCATACCTCACAGAGGCGAGGTCTTTGCCTCTTTCCCCTGGCGGTAGCAGACTTTGACATTCCCTGCAGCCAGTGATCTGAACCAAAGCATCCCTAGGCAGGTCCTCCATCGGGGTTGCTGTAGCTTTGTAGGGGCAAGCTCTCCGCCTGGTGGACACCATGATTTAACTATCTGGGCACACAGGAGACAGGGAACCCTTGGCTCACCCTGTGTACTCTGTGAGCCAGTGCGCTCAATTTCCCCACTGTGCTAGGAGGGGAATCTTGCCCTGCCTGCTTGCTCTGCCTGCGTGAACTGCTGCGCAAACTGCCGTGCCATGCCCTTCTGATGTGCCATGCCCTGTTTGCCCGTCCTGTTCGCAGCGCACCTGGTAGCTAGCGCTCCCAGAGGCCGCTTCTTGAATGGAGAGGGGTTATTTCTGCAGCTCTTAGCTCTGCCCCCGATGAATCGCTTTGGCGTGCAGGCACAGT